>OZ010746.1:10195203-11445203 GCA_963932245.1 Tachinus rufipes | reverse complement strand
TTGCTATGGAGGGAAAAGAAAAAGTTGTGTTCCAACTTCTTGATAACTAACACTTAGGTGGGTGGGCGGGCTACAAGAATATAAACTACTGACTAGTTATCATAGTATGGAGTAGCCCACTCACCCACTCAAGTGTCCGTCTTTCAGAAACTGGATGTTAAACCTTTCTGCGGACGTTACAAGTCATTTTGTCACAACAGATGGTTGCGATCCAACTTTTTGATAACTAACACTTGGGTGGGTGGATGGGCTACTTCAATCCAACCTACTGACTTGTGATTATATTATGAAGTAACTCACCCATCCACTCAAGTGTCAATTAAAAAAAAAATGGATGTTTGAACTATCTGCGGACGTTAGAAGTTATTTTGTTAAAAAAGAAGGTTGTAGTCCAACTTTTTGATAACGCACACTTGGGAGGGTGGGCGGGCCACTCCAATTTAAACTACTGACTGGTTATCATGGTATATAGTGGCCCAGCCACCCACCCAAGTGTCCGTCTTTCAGAAGTTGGATGTTTAACCTCTCTGCGGACGTTAGAAGTCATTTTGTCACATGAGAAGGTTGTGATTCAACTTTTTGATAACTAACATTTGGGTGAGTAGGTGAGCTACTTCAATCCAAACTACTGACTTGTGATTATGTTATGAAGTAACCCACCTACCCACCCAAGAGCCCGTCTTTAAGAAGTTGAATGTTTGACCTTTCTGAGGACGTTAGAAGTCATTTTGTCACAAGGGAAGGTTGTGATTTAACTGTTTAATAACTAACACTTTGGTGGGTGGGCGAGCCACTCCAATCTAAACTACTGACTGTTTATCATGATATGTAGTGGCCCACCCACCCACCCAAGTGTCCGTCATTAAGAAGATCAATGTTTGACCTCTTTGCGGACGTCAGAAGTTACTTTGTCATAAGAGAAGGTTGGAATCCAACTTTTTGATAACTAACACTTGGGTGAGCAACTCCAATTAAAACTACTGACTCGTGATTAGGTTAAAGAGTGACCAAGTCACCTACCCTAGTGTCCGTCATCAAAAATTTAGATGTTTGACCTCTCTGCGGACGACGGAAGTAATTTTGTCACAATAGAAAGTTGTGATCTTGTTATTTAATAAATAACACTTGGGTGTATGAGTAGGCAACTTTAATTGAAACTATTGATTTGTGGTTATGTTATGGAGTAGCTGAAATTACAACCGGGAGGTAACCTGTAGGAGAAAGTGTTGATCAACTACATTGGCCCGTTTGACACGACCAAGAGGAGGCACAAAGTTGTCCTCACCATAATGGAGACGTTGAGTAAAGGTGATACCAGTGGAAAAACGGCAGTCGGGACTCCGGACAACTGTTCCTAAAAATAAACTTGAGACAGCCGGTAGAATTGGATGAACCCAATAATGATAAATATCGTCTAGTCTTAGATACGGAAATCAAAAACGTTAAGCAACATCAAAGCCATTTATTGGCATTGCCTATACCCACTCCGACATATTGCGGCACACCAATACCACCCAGATAACATGGTGATGGTAAAGGGTCAAACAGAAAACTTCACCAATAAATGGATGGGTCCAAAAAGAATCATAACCCCAGCCGGAATACATTGTTTTTGGATAAAAGATCAGTTTTACCGCCTTCCTACTAAAACTTACAAAAACCTAAAACCAGCTTCAATTTCCTGATTGTTGCATTATGGTTTTTCACTCCCGACACGAGAGTATACCAACCTTTGTGTTATTGCACTGGAGCCGCTTCCCAAAACCTTCGAGCTATGGCTCAATACTATCAATTACCTATACGGACATTTTCATCTCCGCAGAGACATACCAAACCATGAAAAACTTCACCGTAACCTACCAAATCTACCTCTAAGCGTGTGCCGGTAACAGAAAAAAAATCTTTTGTAAAGATGTCTAGGTATAACACTCACTTGGTTCTATTGTTAACTTTTGCACGGAAGGAAGTAGTTAATAATAAAAGTATTCACAGGGGTTTCACTACGAGTCTTATGTGTTTAGAAATATTACTATAAACAAATTTACAAACACGGGCTTGTCCAAAACTAAAACTAAATCAAAGTAGCTAACTCGTCGGCAGTAGCTTTTGAATTTGCAGATATTCTTGCCGGGGCAAGTACATGCGCAATGCACTTAATTGCCTCACGTTAGGCTCTATTTGCTACCGGTTTGGGTTGTGTTGAAATCAAAACCAATAGGTGTCGCCTGTGTCGGCAAGTTGTTATTCTTGAGCTGAGCATAATGTTCATCTTTCTTTTCTTCTCTGATACGATGTAATTTATAATAATTACTAAGTATTTGGTTGTGTGTAAACGTGTCTGCAAGTGCAAATCAAGACTTGACAAGCGGTTGACCTTGAGACAGAGTTTACTGTCTGGTCGGTCGCACACGTTACGTGGTCACGCTTACAATGTCGGTATTGCACCCACATTTTAAGGGCGAGCATCTATCGGCCAGAGTTGGTATATTCATTGCACCATCTCCGGGATGTTTCCTCTTTTAAGGATCTGCATTTTTAAACCTGCCTATGCGTCCAGGTGTTTGTTATTTAAAAATTACGTTATTATTACCCCTTGTGTTTCTGCAACTAAAAAACATGACCAAAAACTGACAGATGTTGCTAAATTAAAAGAGAGAAGTAATTTAATCAATTTAATGATAACAAACACGTAGGTGGGTGAGAGCGGAGAGACAATTTATAAAATGTAGGTCGGTAGTTTGAAAAAATGTTCTTTGCCTACCCGCCTACCACTTACCACTTGCAGTGTTCCTTCAATTAACAAACGTATCAAAATGACAGATATCATTAAATAAGAAGAGAAAAGTGACATACTCAATTGCTTGATAACAAACACTCGGGTGGGTGGACTATAAATTGTAGGTCAGTAATTTAATAATGTGTTCCCACCTACCCATCCGAATGATGACATACTTCAAAAAATTAAATGGGCGTGTTTGCAGCTAACAAACATGATCAAATAACTGACAGATGCCGTTAGGTTGGATGAGAAAGTTGACATAACAAATGTCTCGTTAATAAACAATCATGTGGTGGGCAAGGACACAGATCATAAAGAATGCGTTGATAGGTTAAGAAAGTGCTCCCGCTTATCCTTCCAAGCTACCGTTATTAAGGAATTGGATGTTGCTAACTTTTTGCTATTTTCTTGCAACAAACAATTATAAAAAAAAAATAACTGACAGATGTTATAAGTTAAAAGAAAAAGTTGACTTAACCAACTTTTGACAATAAACACTCAAGTGGGTGGGCGGGGTACTCAGTTTGTAAACTGTAGTCCGCTAGTTTGAAAAACTGTTTTTTGCCTACACGCCCAATTGTTTGTCATTAAGGAATTACATACTATTGCCTACCGCGTTTCTGCAGCTAACATACATACATAAAAAAATAACGAACAGATTTCATTAAGTTAGAGAAAATAAACTCATTTTTTTTATAACAAACATTCAAGTGGGTGGTTTATGTCACAGTTCATGAAATGAAAGCCGAACAAATTTTCCACCCAAACGCACAAGTGTTTATCATCAAAATGTTACTAATGTCTGTCGTGTACACCAAAGAGCAATGGAGAGGAGAATACTGAGTATAACAGCGAAAGACCATAAGGTCAACACATGGGTTAGAAAAAATACAAAAATACAAGACATAGCCATACTGATGGCAAAGTCAAAAAGAAAATGGGATAGACATTTGGAAAGAACTAAAAAATTTACAATGCAACTTAGGCTGGACAAACAGCAGTCTACAGAGAAAAAATATAGTATTTAAAATAGTAGTGTTTTAAAGGTATGCACTCATCATCAGACTGTCTAGAACGGTGTTCTCAACTTGGGGCCCACGCCCCACAGGGGAGCAAAAGTATCTGTTAACAGTCGATGGTATAGTATTTGTGAGTTATTTAGCCGATATTTATTTAATCACTTGGATACTTTACAACACAGGCGTAATGTTGCAGATCTTTGCATATTCTATAGATATTTCCATGGACATTGTTTAAACAAAATACAAGACATATTGTCATCTAAACAAATATTTACTTGTAGTACAAGACTTGCTCAAAGATTTTTTTTAACCGTACTATCAACAACTGGAAGAAACTTTTAAGCCACAAATATTCAAGGTTAATGTTCACATCTACGTAGCATTGTATAGATAAAGTTTGCAAATAAAATTAACACAAATCTGTAGTAATTCCTTTGTATATTTATCATAATTACTCACTGAATAATTAATTTATGTTATATTTACATTTAAATTGTAAATAATTCAAAATACAATTAGAATCGCCATACCGCATTAATAATTTTAATTAAATATATTTGCGCTTGACAATAAATGTAGCAACTGCAATTTTTACATTATTAAAATATTGCATCTAATTAAATTTAATATTACCAACAGTAAACTTTATAACGTATACTTTACGTACAATCAATTTATATTACTCTATTCTAGGAAAGGTTGTGCGGTATTAAAATAGCAATCATGAAAGTTTGTGCTTCATCGGAAAGTTTTTGAAGTAATATATTTTATATTACTTAATTTAACATGTGTAGTTAAAAGTAAATAGAATTCTTTTAAATTTCGGAACGGAATTAAGTTAAATCAAAAAAAGTTTAAATAATTAATGCAAAGGTGACACAATGGTGAGAATAAACTTTGTTGATTCAGTTATTTATACACTGGAGGTCACTTTAAAATTATGACTTAGTTTTGAATTTTTTTTTTAAGCTTCTATTAGCAAATTGTAACCAATTGTACTGTATTTTGCACATTAAATTAAAAATTCAATGTTGAATTGAAAAGCATATTGATTGTTCTTATTGAGTATTTTGGAAATATCACAAATTTACAGTTCAGACGAAGTTTGAATTTTTGTTTCTACGATTAATATGGAACAAAGAATATGAAAAAAAAACAAACTTATCACTAATAACGAGTATTACCCCCTCTTGCATTAATGACTGCGTGAAGTCGACGAGGAACACTTTGAATTAAATTAAGGATTACATTTTGGTCGATATTATTCCATTTCTGCAATAGCAACTGTCTTAGCTCCTGAGCACTTCTTAGAACAGATGGATTTGGATACGTCGTCCAAGCTCATCCCAGACATGTTCGGATTCATGTCCGGGCGTAGAGCTGGCCAATCAAACCACAAAATTAGATTAAGGATTACATTTTGGTCGATATTATTCCATTTCTGCAATAGCAACTGTCTTAGCTCCTAAACAGGTTTTGGAGCAGGTGTATGCTTTCGGATACGTCGTCCTAATTCATCCAAGACATGTTCTACGGAATTCATGTCCGGGCTGAAAGCTGGCCAATCAAACCACAAAATTCCCTCTTCATCTAGATAACTATGGCTACGTGAGGGTTATCATTATCTTGCATGAAAATGCCGCGCTCGACCATAGTTGTCATAACATGATCTTCGAAAACCTCCATAATGTATCTGTGAGCTGTTAGGGAGCCATTTTCTATAATGACCAACTCTGTGCGTGCTTCGGTAGAAATTCCTGCCTTAACCATAGCCGACCCACCGCCAAATGGAAGTCGCTCATCAATACCATTTAAAACATATCTTTCTCCGCATTTTCTCCACACTTTCCGAAGTCCGTCTGATCTATTGAGGCAAAAACGAGACTCATCTGAAAACAGTACCATGCTCCAGTCTTCATTATTCTATGCCCGGTAATTTTGGACAAAAGCCAATCTTGCAACACGATGTTGGCTTTGTAAAGATGGACCTGTAGCCATTTTCCTACAAGACAATCCAGCAGCCAAAAGCCTTTTCCTAACGGTTTATTCACTATCATTTACATCTTTAACTTCATGGAGTTGATTTCGTAGATAAACTGCAGAAGCTGTTCTATTCCGCAAACTTGTGGACACCAAAAAACGGTCATTTCTGTTAGTGTTGACTTTTTTTTGCCCAGATCCTAATCTTCTGGTTATCAAGCCAGTATCCAAGTAACGCTGATACACCTTTTATACAACACAAAGGCTTTTACTAATAATCCTTGCAGTTTCACGTTTTCTTTGCCCATCTTCAATTAACGCTAAAATTATTGCCACAATAATAAAGCCTAAAAGCATTATGACCTGTTAAGTACAGTGCACCGTGTAAGTGACAAGTTTCGCAGAGAAAAATCAACAATAAGTAAAAAAACCACAACAAAATATAGGTTTTCAGTTAGAGCAAAATGGATGCTGTATCATAAAAGTCTGTAACACGGTGATAATAACTGACAGATAGATAACATTTGTTAAGAAATGAATTATTAAATGCTTACTTTGGTTTACAATTTGTAAACATAAAGTTAAAACAAAAAATTCTTCTATTTTTTGCTCGCCAGTGTATATAATTATTGTAAAAAACCAAGGTTAAGTAGAAAACCAGCGCTAAATTACAATATTGATGACTACGATATTATTATATAAATCAACAAATTAAAAATTTTATTACTTACGTTCTTCTGTCTAGCTGGTAGTGCGGCCTGCGCATCACCAGTAATCTTGGAAGAATATGTATGAAGACACGTCGCACCCATGGTGCCATCACATGGGTTTGTGGAGATCGGAAGTGAACATTTAACACCACTACTGTTACACATATACTGAAACAAAATAAAAATTAATTAATTAATTGCTGCAAAGTTTTTAAATTAAAATCATAAAATATATTTTAAAGATTTTCTGTTGGTCTTTAAAGAATTATGTAAATTTTGACTAAATGTTTAGAATAAAACAGAACTCAGTTGAGGCAGTTTTAAATATACAAAATAAAAATGTAATCAATACAAACGTAAAAGGCAAATTGACAATTTATCAGGCAGTTTATATAATTAAGTCAAGGGGGTAGTAGTACGAACCACATCAAACAAAAAAGTCTTAATAAACATGGGTTGTCATAGCAACGGTTTGCAGATATGGAACAATATTTATTTTTATATATTTTTACAAAAAACAGAGTTATAGAAAATGTTCGAAGTGCATTTTTTCTATTTCCAAACAGACACGACATCTTTGTCTGAAGGACATTTGTACTCTTTGTAAAACCCTCTTATTGGCTCGAATTTTTTAGCTCTTTTCATTATTTTTTAACTGCAGCTGCTCGAGGCTATTTACAAAAGTAGCATATACTAATAATTTTAAATATCCCAAAAAAAAATCAAGAGGGTTTAAATCAGGCGATTTTGCTGGCCATAAAACTGGATCGTTTTTTCTTACCCACCTATGTAAAAAAGTTTGGTCTAAATGCTCTCTAACGGCAATCAAAAAATGAGCTGGAGCACCATCATGCTGGAACCACATTTGTTGCCTGTGGGTCAAAAAAATGTCGTCCAAAAGATCATACATTGTGTTCTGCAGAATGTTGGGGTAAGCAGGGCTTATTAATCGGTTTGGTAAAACAACAGGACCTAGAAACCTGTCGCCTACAATACCCATCCAAATGTTTAATAAAAAACGTATCTGATGTCTACATTCAATTATAGCATGGGGATTTTCGTTGGCCCAACGATGTGCATTATAAAAATTACCAACTCCTTTTCGTGTGAACCCGGCTTCATTCGTAAAAAGAATTTTGGCAAGAAACTGCGGGTCTTCAGCATCCTTGCGTAGAAACCAGCAACAAAAAACCAAACGTTCCTGATGATCAGTTAAATTTAAGGCCTGTACTTGTTGAACATGGTATGGATAGAGCAATTGCTCGTAGAGGGTTCTCTAAACAAGAGTAGCACCAATTCCTACCTCGGCTGATATTCTCCGCACACTCGTTTCTGGATTATGCTCTATCCGTGCTATAATTTCTTGTTCTGCTCTAGGAGTAGATACCAACCTTGGTCTGGCGGAAAAATAGCACTGATTTTGAAGTAAACTGGTCTGAATCTCTGGTGAATTCTTCCAAACATACGATGTGAAGGAATATGGCAATTTGGATAAGCTTCTACATAAAGACGTCGCGTTTTGGTGGCAATCTCGTTACCACGACCATACATAAAATGCATGTCAGCTAGTTTTGCATTAGAGTAATCAACCATAGCAATGAAAACTTGTACACTAATAACAACTCTCAAATACTGAATGTTTATTTTACAAAACATCAGCCAACTATGATAAGAAATGCTAGTTTTTGCAAAATAAAAAATGAAAGGAAAAAGAATAATAAACATAAATAATGTTCCATATCTCCAAAACCGTTGCTATGACAACCCATGTTTGTTAAAACTTTTTTGTTTGTTGTGGTTAGTACTACACCTCCTTAAATATTTTACATTTTTTTTAACACCTTGTATAAAAAATTTGACAAAAAAGTTGACGATTTATTTGACAAAATTGTGAAACAAATGCTTTATTAATTTGAAAGTTTACTTCATTTGAGTGATTTGTCGAGAATAATGTTGACAGTTCTTTTTTTAAACACTGTACATGTCAGATTTATGAAATAATTGACAATTGCGTTGTCAAATAATAGTTCTTGCAATAAACGGCATTTAACATTAAACAGTTCTTTGACAAATGAACAGTTGACATTTTATATAATAGGTTTTTAAAACAGTTGAGTCAACGGTTTTTCTTATTAAATTGACAGTTCATAGTTTGTATAGCAGATTTGTCAATATTAAAATTTGCAGTTTATTTGACAGATTTGTAAAGCAGTTGTCATGTTGAAGTGACAGTTCATATAACAGATTTGAAAAACAGGTGATAGTTGCTTTGTCAAATTGACATTCATCAAAATAATAGTTAAACAGTCAACAGTTTATATGACAGGAAATACGCAAGATCATAGCAAACAAAAAAATAAAAACGGAAGGAGAAGAAAAACACTAAGGAAACTGGTTGTTACTCCTGGCCAGAAAAAACCTATAAAACGTCCTCATTCTCGTGTTGTCCCCAATTATCTGGATTCTTGTCTTCTACGTTTTTTCTTGTTCTTCTCGTTTCTTTTTTGTATGTGAGCGGGCATCTTTTTGCTCCTGTTCTGTGTCCTGTTCTCTATACAATATTCCCTATTACTGTATTTGGATATTTGATGCCCCTTTTCTCCGCATCTTATGCATAATTTCGATCTGTCTTCCCCCTGTACAGTCCGACGCAATGTCGCCTTTGATCCAGCATTTATAGCATTTGCTTTCCGTATCCGTTACACTCCCTGTTCTGCATCTCATAAGCCCTATATTTATGTTTCCCTCTCTTATTAGTTTTCCCGCTGTCTTCTTGTTTGTTCTGATTTTAGCCGTTTGTATATCTTTGTACCTATTCCTCATAGATATAATTGTAATATCTTTGTTGCCTACTCTACCGGCGATTTCTTCAATAAGTTCCTCTCTGTTTGTCTCCGGGCTTATACCTTTGATCAAAACTAGTTCTTCTGTGGGGTCATTATTTGTTCATCTTACATTAAAACCCCCCATTCTGTCTCTTAATTTTTCTTTCCCGTTGGGGGTGATGAGGACGGTAATAACGGCAACGAAGACGTAAACGTGGTTTTAGCAAACGATAATTCAACCAATATCTTACCTACTCAACTCCATATCTCAACACCCGAGATAAGAATTATTACTCCGTTGGTGGAAAGATTCATTACTTCTGTCATTGGTCCTTACCAAGTCTATATTGAACCTATCGACAACCGAAATTTTTTTCCGCTAGCAATTGGTAATAAAATACAAAAAGCTAAGGTGGCTAGTGGTACTAAGGTTGAGGCTACAGGCAAAAACAGAGTAACTGTTTTTTTTTTCGAGAATGGTAGATGTTAATGAATTTTCAGAGTGGCAACTTTTGCATTAGCCATGATTTGAAGTCTTACATTCCGTTCCACCACATATCATGTAAAGGTTTGGTACGTGGAGTCGACTGCGAGTTTAACGTTGCCAAGATTAAAAACAATGCCAGTAACTCTTTTAATGTTGATGTCTTAAAGGTTGAAAAGTTCAACAGAAAAGTACAGAATCCAGATGGAAACGGGTTTGAATTTGAGCCTTCAAGCACAATATTGATCACCTTTAGAGGGCATGTTCTTCCCAAAATTTTTATCTTCAACCTCAATTCCCTTCTTATTAGCGTGTATGTTTCCAAAGTTAATATTTTAACTGTATGCGGTATGGCCACACTTCCATGGTGTGTAAAAGCTGTATTAAATGCTCTGATCAACACAAAATAGAAATTTGTAGCAAAGCTGATGTTCCATGTTGCAATTTTTGCAAAGGCCCGCACTACTCCAAAGAGTTTAAGTCATCATTGGCTAATCAAATTTGCCTCTACTTTTTCCATGAAGCTTTACAACTGAATCCTTCAAATTTTAATAACCCCACCACACAATTAGATACAGATTTTTCCCAATCCCTCTCCACAACCGAAAACAACCGGCAAACTTCCCGTCAACTTTTTTCCTCAGCTGTCTTCCAACCTATCAATCAAATTGCGTACCATAATCGTTTAGTCAGAGACCCAGTTATTTCTAGCGTAACCTTTTTTAAATGCAAAACCTTCAACCGATGCCTTGTTTATTTATAACTTGGTAGAAATTTTAATCAAAGCTCTTGAACAGTTTTCTTTCCAAAACCCGAACAAATCAATCCCCATCTATGTCTAATCTTCTCACGTCCCTGAACAACTTAGTATGACAACCAATCAATGACTTAGGCTGCAGTCTCACTGCACCACCCACCGCCACCAACTAAAATTCGAACACGTTAAATCATATGGCGACGGTCCGACTGATTCACTATTCTCGCCGGCATCTGTCATTTGGTAACCACCGTTTCATAATTTCAAATCGGTTGGTGGTAGCGCGGCAACAGTTGATCGTCATTTGAAACATACTAACTTGATATTTCACAAATCAAAACATAATTGTCATTTTCGCTCTAATATTTGAGAATTTTAAAAACGGTAACATGGAAGAAACATGGACACCACCCGACATTGATAAACTAATTACATTAGTAAATGAAAGGCCCAAAATATAAATATAGAACTCTTCTACTGACATAGAAATGAGTGGGAAATTTGAATATTTGGTGGTCACCAGTAGCTGCAGTGAGACCGTAGTACATTTTGGTGGTTAGTGGCAAACGGTGATAGTTGGTGGCGGTGGTGCAGTAAGACTGCAGCTTTATGCGCCGATACGTCTGGTTAGTTGGAATATCCAATCTGGATATAACAAAAAACCGGAACTGTTACGGATGATGCATAAATTAAGGATAAATGCAGTTGCTCTATGTGAAACTTGAATTTGTCCAAATAAACACTCTTGTAGCATAATAAAAATAAGCGTGATTTAAGCATTAATTAGAGCTTCTCTTTACCCCAAAACTGAATAAAAACAGAAGCTGGACCTAAGGACCAAAAAGTAAAAGTACCCATTAGTCCCTTCAAATTAGAAAAAAATTGACGTTTTAGAGAAATTTTAGAAACAGCTTAGCGACCTCTATACTTAGATGTGTTTGGACTGTCTGAAGACTATTTTCACCTAGCGCACGCATAAAAAAGGTGGTTTTGGAGTAATAGACATATAAATTTCAATTTTTGCATTTTTGAATGGTTTTTTGCATTTTTAGCAAAAACAGGCACTTATCCAAAAACTAACTCAAAAGTATACTCTAAGATAAGACCAGAAATCAAACCGTAAATCAAGCCGAAAGAAATGCTAAGACAGGCAAAACAGTCCTGCATCAATCAAAAGAAACAATCAAAAAAGCATCGAAAGCTCAAAAGATCGGTCAAAACCTCCTAGCCGATCTCAACCGATCCCAGTCAATCCCAAAACTACTAACAAAAAACACAGCAAGCGTGAGGTTGACAAGACCAATGCTACAAGTCACACGGCTAGAAGTAAAAACTGATATAAAACTGGTAAAATCCGTCATCGACTCAAGGGCAAATAAAAAATTTACAAAATAAAACCTTAGATAGGTCAACAGACTACAAAATACATTTTTCAAACTCTTCAGCTGCAAAATTGAATGTTACATAAGAAGCCACTATCAACATCAAGCTGCATTTGGCTAAAAAAATTATGCTAATCTGGACTATGCATGCCTCTGCGTTTATTTTGGCAAAACCGCCAAACTACCATCTATTGAAAGAATATACCTTCATCGAGCAAACTAACTTCCCTGCCTGAACTATTAAAGACCTATCCTGAAGATCTAGAGCTGTGAAAAATTATTCAAAAATTCAGTTCTTTCTAAAAACTGAACACCTATCACTTAAAGACCGTGACCCCACCACATATTAAATCATAACACACACGTACGAGTATATCTATACATATATTGCTTAAAAAGAAAACAATGTAGAAGCTACTATACACGTGTATAATAGAGTCTAGCACGAGCGACTACTGTTCATCAGTGGTATTAGTACGCAAGAAAAATGGCATGCTTTCAAATACTTATCAAAATGGACCTGCAAAACAAATGTTTGCAGCACTAGAAGACCTATTAATTTAAGGTTATGCTTTTTAGCCCAACCTTCTAAAACCTAATGTCCAAGGTGCTTGCTGGACTGTTAAGTAACTTATAATACTTGGACAATCTCATATATATATATATTCAATAACATCTTAGTACCGTTAGGTGTCGAGGTGTCGGACACACCGAGCCACAGAGAAAACATGTATGGATGCTTATATGAGGTAAAGGACCCATATTGGGAAGAACGCTACGCTCGGCATCACTTTGGGTTCACTCATCCAAGTTGTGACCAGAGCGGCCGTTGCTCAACTTTTGTTAGCGCTGGTATTTGTACATGTCCTCTCTGCCGTACTGCCGACAAATGATCACAATCTCATAGTATACTCAAATACCATGAGAGAACATCTGAATCACTTATGAAAAGTACTGTGGAACAGCCGTAGTAGAACGGCTTAAAATTTAATTTAACTAAATGTAACTTTAGGCAAGAGTTAGCAAATTATGGCCAAACGAAATCAACTTATGGATTGCCATCTGAAGTTGATTTGAGAAAATCCTTGGCGTTCCAACAAAGAGCAAGTCTAAAGATGGTATGGGCATATGCACCTGGCTAAGGGAATACACTTTAACTTTACCAAGCTACAAAGTACAAAGGAAGCCTTTGCAAACAGACGCATGAAACACCAAAATAGCACCCATTTTCATCATCAAAATCCAATGCGTACTTTAAGACTTATAACACTTAACGTCAACGGTTTACTATTTGTAATTCCAAAAAGTTTAATATTTAATAGAAAACAATTGAACGTATCAATCTAAATTAAATTTACAATAAATAAAGTACGATTTAAGTACCTTAATTTTGCTTAACATGCAGCAAGGTTTACTGCGTAGTTTAAGACTTATTATACTAAACGTCAACGGTTTACAATTTGTAATTCCAATAAGTTTATTATTTATTAGAAAACAATTAAACGTGTCAATTTTAATCAAATTTATACAAAATAAAGTATTATTTTAGGACCTCAGTTTGTTAAAACTGCATCAAAATTCAATGCGTAGTTTAAGACTTATCACACTTAACGTTAATGGTTTAAAATTTGTAATTCCAAGTTTAATATTTAATAGAAAACAATTGAACGTATCGATCAAAATAAAATTTACAATAAATATGGTAATGTTTGAGTACCCTAGATTGTTAAAATTGCAACAGGATCCAATGTGTGGTTTAAGACTTATGACACTTAACGTCAAAGGTTTAAAATTTGTAATTCCAAAAAATTAAAAATTTTAAACTAAAAAATTGAAGGGGACAATTTTGATCAAATTGACTATAAATAAAGTACTATTAAAGTATTTTAGTTTGTTAAAATGTCATCAGGATCTAATGCGCAATTTAAGACTTATGACACTTAACGTCAATGTTTTACAGTTGGTAATTCCAATTAAATTAATAATTAATAAAAAAAACAATTGAATGTAACGATCTAAATCAAATTTACAATAAATTAAGTACTATTTGAGTACCTTAATTTGCTTAAACTGCAACAAGATCCAACGCGTAGTTGAGGACTTATCATACTAAACGTCAACGGTTTACAATTTATATTTCCAATAAGTTTATTATTTATTAGAAAACAATTGAACGTGTCAATTTTAATCAAATTTATACAAAATAAAGCATTATTTTAAGACCTCAGTTTGTTAAAATTGTATTGTATCAAAAAGAAAGACTAAGAAAACATGTAATTTCGTACGCCAGTTTAAGGTTAACAAACTGTATTTAAAGGACAAAGCATTTACACTTAGAACAGATAACCTAGAGTTAGTATGGATGAATAATTCAATTAATAAAAAATAATAAATCAAACACCGGCCCAATTCTTTTGAACTGTGTTCCCGCCCGCCCGCTTAAGTGTTCGTGATCAAGAAATTGGTCACGTTACTTCTGTCTTGTAACTTATTGACATCTGTCAGTCATTCTGTCTTGTTTTTTAGCTGCAGGAACACGGTTGATAGTAGAAGCTTTTAATTTCTTTATGACAAACATGAGCGGAAACACAGTTTAAAACCAAAATCATGATCAAGAAATTGAATATGTCGCCTTTGTCTTCTATCTTAATGACACCTGTCAATCATTCTGTCATGTTTTTAGCTGCAGAAACACGGTAGGTGGTAGTAACTTTTAAGTTCTTTACTTACTTGGGCGGGTGGGCGGTAACACAGTTTAAAACCACTGGCTCAATTTTTCTAAACTGTGTTCCCGCCCGCCCGCCCAAATGTTTGTGACTAACATATTGTATACCTCACCTTTGTCTTATATTTTAATCACATCTGTCAGTCATTTTGTCATGCTGTTTAGCTGCAGGAACACGCTAGGTGGTAATAACTTTTATTTTCTTTATTACAAACACTTGAGCGAGTGGGCAAAAACACAGTTTAAAATCACTGGTTCAGTTTTTCTAAACTGTATTCCCGCCCGCCCGCTCAAATGTTGTGATCAAGAAATTGGATACGTCACTTCTCTCTTCTATCTTCATAACATCTGTCAGTCATTCTGTCATGTTTTTTAGTTGCAGGAACACGGTAGGTGGTAGTAACTTCTAATTTCTTTATTACAAACACTTGGGCGGGTGGGCGGGAACACAGTTTGAAACCACTGGCCCAATTCTTTTGAACTATGTTTCCGCTCGCCCGCCCAAGAGTTTGTGATCAAAATTTGATTCACATCTGTCAGTCATTCTGTTATGTTTTTAGCTGCTGGAACACGGTAGGTAGTAGTAGCTTTTAATTTCTTTATAACAAACATTTAAGCTGGTGAGCTGGAACACAGTTTAAAACCAAGATCATAATCAAGAAATTGAATAGGTCGCCACTGTCTTCTATCTTAATGACATTTGTCAGTCATTCTGTCATGTTTTTAGCTGCAGGAACACGGTAGGTGGTAATAACTTTTAAATTCTTTATTACAAACACTTGGACGGGTGGACGGAAACACAGTTTAAAACCACTTGCCCAATTTTTTTAAACTGTGTTTCCACTTTCCCGCCCAAGTGTTTGTGATCAAAATATTGTAAGTCACCTCAGTCTTCTATTTTAATAACAGTCATTCTGTCATGCTTTTTAGCTGCAGGAACACGGTAGGTGGTAGTAACTTTTATTTTCTTGATTACAAACACTTGGGCGTAAATACAGTTTAAAATCACCGGTTCAGTTCTTCTGAAGTGTGTTGCTGTTTAAAGAGTTCAACTATACAATAAAACGTGTACTAAGCACAATTAATCTACTGTCCGACGCATAATCGAGAACACTAATTACCAGAAAATGCAGATATAATGGTAACTCTAATCTCTACCAACATGTTGGCAAAAACATCGATGAAGACTATTTACAATTGCTTTTATACCATTCTAATCTCACTGTGCTGGTGGCCAAGACGCTGTTAAACGTATTGAGATGCGCACAACAAGAGTGTTCACAAACTCAAGAGTTAATAACTCAGTACAAAACGCTAAGACAGAAAGTCCGAAACAGCAAAGTGCTTGCCCGTCTTCAGAAGCAACCAGAGGTTAGGTTTACCATAAAAAAACGCAATCTGAAATATTTTGGACATGTTATGAGAGGTGAAAATTACCGTATCTTGCAGAACATCATGCAAGGAAAAATCCAGGTCCAGGAAGAAAACGCACGTCCTGTCTAAAAAACCTGACAGAGTCGTATGGTATTAGTTCAACAAGCCTATTCCATGCCGCTGCTAATAAAATAAAAATCACGTTAACATGACGCGTAAAGGAAAAAAAGAAACGATGAAGGGTGACTCCGATGATCCATAAAATAACAACTTGGGGTACCAACTTGGCAATGTTTAAGAATTGAATCAAACTAGTACTATCACTAGCAGACTAACAAGTCGTTATCACACAACATTATGCATCAGATACGTTTGAACATTTGGCTGAGGATGTGTGGTCTGCTGCAGATTGAAACCATAAGCTACTTTACACTCACACCTAGCCAGATAGCTATATAAACGGGTGGCACTGGACTATATCGGGCTTCATAAAACTATGCAATCCAGGAACATATACGTCTTAACGTGCATGGATCTATGTACCATGCGGAAATTTGGCAACTGAGAAGTAAAAGGCCAAAGACCAAAACCAGAAGCTGGAGGTAAACCAATCACCGACGCCACTACCGCCAAGAAGAAGTTTCCAAATAGCAAGTAGATAAACCCAAAAAAGGATCATTATATTTGCCGGGACTCATTGCTATTAAATATAAGATCAGCACTACCGTCCAGTTCAGAGGATAAAAGTCCGGAAGTGGAAAGTGGAAGATCTCCGAATACTTTACGAGCAGACAGGTTTTTATTCTCGCCATTCACAATAAGAAAGAGATGCAGTAAAATATTGATGAAAAAACCGAAGCATTTGCAGACAACCAACTCCAATGTTCCGACTCATACTCCGAGTACACGGATCTGGAGCACATCAAAAGGGTTTTTAGGGAAATCAGATTTCTTAAGAAATGCTCACCCATCCAAGTGTTTGTGATTAAATTTCTTGATTGGGTGGGTGGGCAGAAAACATAGTTCATTGGTTACAAGACAGTAGTTGCAACTGGAGTTCCCGCCCACCCACCCAAGTGTTTGTAATCTAATTTTCTAAGATCAATGGTTACGTAACAGTAGTTTAAACTTTAGTTCCCGCCCACCCACCCAAGTGTTTGTGATTACAAACAATTGGGTGAGCGGGCTGGGCACTAAGTTCAATGATTGTGGAAAAATAGATTCAACTTTAGTTTTTGCTCACCCGTCCAAGTGATTCAATTTTTTGTTTACAAACAATTGGATGAGTGGGCGGGGCACTATGTTTAATGATTGCGGAGCAATAGTTTCAACTTTTGTCCACGCCCACCCTCCCAGCGTGAATTTCTTCATCACAAACGCTTGGGTGGTTGTGCGGGACACTAAGTTTATTGATTGCGCAACAGTAGTTGCAACTGGAATTCTTGCCCACATATCCAATTGTTTGCTTGGAACACACCCCCGCACAAAAATCCTTCTTCTTCACGTGCCATCTCCTACTTGGAGGTTAGCTATCATTGTGGCTATTCTGATCTTTGAAACAGCAGCTCGGAAAAGATCTTTAGAGGTGCAGCCAATCCAGTCTCTTAGGTTCTGCATCCAGGACATTCTGCGTCCTCCCACACTTCTCTTGCCTGTTATTTTTCCCTGCATAATCAGCTGCAGTACATTATATTTATCCCCTCGCATGGTATGTCCCAAATATTTCAGTTTTTTGATCTTTATCGTGTAAAGGATTTTTAGCTCTTTTTCCATTTTTGTAAGCACTTCGGCATTTGGGGTTTTGTCCGTCCATGATCCAACCTGTTAAAAGTCATTGATACCAACAAATAAAACTGTTAAACTACATAATAGTCACTTTACATTGATACCAACTGTCTTTACAAAATATTTGAAGCTGACGATGTCACAACACTAGATAGCGTCAGACCTTCTCGAGTCAGAGATATTATAAAAAAATCAAATCCCGTTCTGCCTTTAGTTCAGATAAAATTCTAAACAAAGCTCTGAAATTGTTCTTGCATAAAGCAATAATGGGTCTTACCAATATTGCAAATGCTATTCTTCAAACAGAATACTTTTCGAGAGAAGCTCACGTGTAATCAACATTGCTAAACCTGAGAAATTTCTCCAAAACTATTGGCCTATAAGCCTACTTTACACATAGGGTAAGGTCATAAAGTCGGTGATCTTGTATATTATTCAAAAACACACAAAAGTGACCCTCCCACCCTTCAGATAGGGTCATTCGAGTGTTTATCAACTTAATTGCGTGGCGTGGTCAACGGTTTTAGACAAAAGAAGGCCACGAGGACGTTGAAAAAGCTTTCGACAAAGTCTGGTACAAAGAACTTCTCCTAAAACTGATTAGACAACGATTTCTTCTGCGTCTTATAAAGATGATAGCCTCAAATCTAAACTGCAAAAGTCGGGTAGTAAATATTAACAATTACAATTCAAGGCTCCATTCTCTTGCGCCGCATCTTTTTAAGCTGTTTGTGGTTGACAAGTCTTCGGGAAGCATGCACGGGATTAAAATGGTTCAATACTTATCTTATCAAACTAGTCACTTTACTTCTACAAAAAGCTACCTCTAATCTAGAAGATTGGATGGATGAGTGGCACGTTACAATAAATCCAGAGAAAAGCAAGGCCGTTCTCTTCACACAGCGTTGGTCACTCTTTAACAACGTTCCTATACTATGGTGCAACACCGCTAAGTATCTTAAGATAATCTTTGACTAGTGACTAAGGTACAAGTCCCATGTACAGTCCATTCTGGACAAAGCCAACATGACTAAAGCTCTGCCATATTTGATGTTACGTCAGAATAGTGGCATGTCGCTTCGGAACAAAATCCGGTTCTAAACCTCGACCATCAGACCAATGATCGTATGCCTTTCCCATTTGGAAAATGGTTGCAAAAAGCCACTACAATTGTGTTGAAGGCTTCCAAAATAAGTCGTAAAAGTGAATCCGACACGCTGAGTCTTTAGAAAATCTTCCAAACCACAAAAAAAAAGAAAGGAAAGAGTCAGTCAGAGCTTTACAACTATATTGAGCACACACAAATTGTTGCCTTGTCTGCAGTTCTACACTTTAGCAGTAAGTAAGTTGGGGTCCGCGTTACTTGAAAAACAAAAATCAACAAACTCACCGGAATTTCAATCCACAATTATCAGCAGAGTTTATCAACCTTTGATAACGCACAACAACGCCATTTCTATAACTTTGCAATGCGACGGCGGCCACACAATTTTTATTAATGTCCATCAACAAGGCGTTAATTGGAACGTCTTTTGACACTCTTTTTGATCAAATATTGGTACAAGTATACATTAAATGTGATGGTCTACAAACTTCGCTTGGCTTTGTCTTCCATATTTCAGTTTTTGTTTTGACCATCAATCGCGTTTCCTTTTCAAAGTTCAAGCTGAGAAATTTGTTTAACAGGCATTTTTGAAAGAACGATAGCAGTACTCTCCACTACTACTTATCTTCAAAAAGGCACCTATCTTAATTTGGAAGTCAATAAAGCGGATATATTTTTTAATAAATTTTCTATACACGTTGCAACGCTTGGAAGCGCAAGGCGCGTGTATACTGACACGTTACATAATATGTTGACTTGCTAACCTTACATTGTAAACACATACTTTATGTTGCCCGACGCTTACGTGTTATAACATTAATTTTGAAAGTCTTCAAAAATTCTACGTTTGACCTAATTCTATAAATATAAATTGTGTATAGATAAGTATATAGCCTCCAAACACAATGGTATTTTCAAACTTGCAAACAATGATCCAGAAATGTTTACCAATATTAGGAATTGATTAGGAAGTAAATAGACAGTTATTAATAACAAACGATAACCCCTATGATAACCTTTAATATTAATATAAATCATATTTCATTCAAACAAGTTTATTATTATTATTATTATTAACAAAGATATTGGATAAAGAATTTATTTTTAAATAAATCAACAACAAAGTAAGTAAAATAAATATAATGGCAGCGGTGGGATTCGAACCCACGCCTCCGAGGAGACTGGTGCCTTAAACCAGCGCCTTAGACCGCTCGGCCACGCTACCTCACATCAAACTTAAAATCGTAATTTATTCCCACCCATTTACATAATACGATTATAAAAGTTACAATTATAAATTTGGAACGACACCAACAATTCCATTAACTATACTACAAGTGTCAAAATATATTATCAAAAACATCTTTAAATAAACCATTTACATTCGCAACGTGAAACATATCCATTTCATATTGTTTCAATTTTAAAGGTTTGTTTGCTACACAAGGCGAACGATTTTATACCGTTTATTTGGCGTGACAAGCTGTGCATTATATATCAAGTAAAGTTATTACGTATTTTCTCTCTGAGAAGAAGTCTAGGATGCGAATGCAAATTTCTATCTTCGCCCCAGGAGGCATTACATATTGTGCGGATGCAATCTGGGAATTGTCAGAGATGTCGATTAGTGTTTGCTTTTCACGGAATGCAATAAAGGAGAGAGTGCAGTGGCTGCAAGGAAATCGGTTAAAAAAATTTATTGGTGGAGAAAATCTTGTCGGATTTATAGTGGGATTTTATTATTTGTGTACATAAAATCGGATTTATTTCTTTTTGTTTTTTTTAAGAACCAATATCACATTTTTTTAAATTTAAATAATGCAAACATTTTATGACAATCATGATATTTCACAAATATTTTATGACACTTCAGGAAAACTTTATGACAGTTCAAAAACGTTTGATGAAATTTATCTCAGCTCACAAACATTTTATAACATTTATGACAGCTACCGGACATTTTATGACGTTTATGATATCTCACAAACATTTTATGACAGTTTGGAAATATTTTATGACAGCACAGGAACATTTTATGACATTTATGACAGTTCAGAAATAATTATTCACTACTCACAAACATTTTATAATGTTCTTGAAAGTTTACAAACATTTTAATGCGTTTCTGACAGTTCGCAAACATATATAAACAGTTTACAAACATTTTATTACGTTTCTGACAGTTCACAAACATTTTATGACATTTATGATAGTTCAGAAACATTTTATGACGTTTATGATACCTTACGGACATTTTATGACAGTTCGGAATCATTTTATGACGTTTATGGCAGCTCAGGAAAATTTTATGAAGTTTATGTCAGCTCCCAAACACGTTTGTAACAGTTTTGAAATATTACGACAGTTATGACTTAACTTAAATATTTTATGACAGATCAGAAACAAAAAACAAACAAACCAACCTGCTACTTTGTTAGTTATCAAAAAGTTTTTCTTTGTAAACGTTACAACATTTTATGCCAAAGAAGGTGAGGTGAGGACTTGGTCCACCCGGTGGGTCACACCAAAACATGAGTACGGACAGATGATTTGAAGGAAAGTTCCCGCTCATCCGCCCAAGTGTTTGTCATCAATCATGATATCACCATCACCTCTTTTGAATAAAGACAAAACATTTCCATTTATTTTTGACAAACACTTAGCTGGGTAGTTGGGTACCCCAGTTCAAACTATCCTACCGTACTCATATATACACTTATTGTTCGTCATCAATGATATTAGATGTCATCATTACCTTCTTTGACAAAGTCTTTATATCAAAAGAGACAATGATAATATTCAATCCTTTAGTAAGGGACACTTGGGCGGCTGGGTGGGTCACTCTACAAGACGAGTTTGGACAAATAATTTATTAAACTGGGGTTCCCGCCCACCCACCCAAGTGTTAGTTTTTAAGAATATGAAAGATTCGCTCTTCAAGCGGTAAAAGTCTCTATGTTAAAGGAGGAAATGGTGGTATCCAATCCTTGATAAAGGACACTTGGGCAAATGAGTAGGTCACTTCAAAACATAAGCATGGACGGATAATATAAACCCCACCCTCCTAAGTTTTTGTCATAAAAAAATCCATTATCACCTCTTTTGAGATAGAGACTTTTAACGCTTGCAGAACAGTGAAACTTTCAGTTTGTTGAGGACAAACACTAATGGATGATCGTGTACCCAAGTTTAAATTATCCGTCCGTACTCACGTTTTTGAGTGTCTCGCCAACCCACCAAGTGTTCATCATCAAAGAATTGTAAGTCAAAATTACCTCCTATAAGAAAGTCTTTATATCAAAAGAGGCAATAAAGATATTCAATCTCTTGATGACGGCACTTTGGGTTATTTATATATTCCTCTAAGGATCTCAACATTATTAACTTTGTCAACCCTAACATTTTAGAAACATTTGATCAAATTCTAAAAAATTCCAAAAAGTTTTGATCAACTTTAGCAATTTTTTATCATACTCTAAAAACTCCTGAAAAGTTGTAAAAACCTTTGCCAAACTCTAGATACTCCTGAAAAGTTTAATTAAATTTTAAAGATAATCTTAAAAACTACAAGATTTTCTCTTCTCCAAATTTTAGACTTCTGATGAGTTTTAAAAATTTTTGGTCAACTCTAGAAATTGTTTACCAAATTTTAGAAACCTTTTCACCAACTATAAATAACCAAAAATGTTCTAGAAACCAATGTTCAACTCTAGAAATCTTGATTAATTTCATAGGCATTTGATCAAAGTTTAAAAACTTCTAGAATGTTCTACATTGTTTGGCCAACTCTTAATTTTTTTTAATTCCTAAAAAGTTCCTGAAAGTTCAAGAAATTCTATACACTTCTAAATAAATTTTAAAAACATTTGAACAGATTCTAAAATCCTTTAACCAACTTTAGTAGCCTTTTATCAAATTTTAAAAACTTCTAAAAAGTTCAAAAACCTTATAATCAAATTCTAGAAATTTTTAAGGTGTTTTAAAATTTTCGACTTAAAAAGCCATCTTTCAACAAATTCTAGAAACCTTTGACCTCAAGAAATTCATGTCAAATTTCAGATCAAATTCTAAAAACTCTGTGCTTTAAAACATTTTGCCAACTATGAAGTAACTCCCATCAAGTTTTAGAAACTTTAGGAAAATTCTAAAATCTTTTGATCAACTCTAAAAACACATTTTATGATGTTTATAACATCTCACCAACAAATATTATAGCTCATAAACATTTTATGACGTTTATGACACCTCACGGACGTTTTAGGACGTTGTTAATATCTCCTAAACATTTTATGACAGTTCGGAAACATTTTATGATTTTGGCAGCTCAGAAAACTTTTATAAAGTTTATTTCAACTCCCAAACATATTTTGACGTTTGTAACAGTTTAGAAACAATTTACAACGTTTATGATAGTTCACAAATATATTATGACAGTTATGACTTAACATAAATATTTTATGACAGGTCAGAAACAAAAAACAAACAAGTCCACCTGCCTCTTTGTTAGTTTAAAAAAAAATGGAAGTTTTTCTTTTCTGTAAGCGTTACAATATTCTATGCCAAAGGAGGTGATGGTGATATCCAATCCCTTGATGCCACACATTTGGGCGGGTGGTTAGGTCACTTCAAAACATGAGTACGGACAGATGATTTACTACCCGCCTAACTGTTTGTCATAATTTTAAATAAAGATTTTTAACACAAAAAGTAAAACTTATCTAAAAAAAATTAAAAGGTTCACTGTTCTGCAAGCGTCAAAAGTCTCTATGACATAGAGACTTTTAGAAGGTAATGGTGACATCAAAACCTTTAATGACAAAATCTTGGGCTGGTGGGTGTGTTACGACAAAACACAAGTACTGACGGATGATATGAACTGGGATTTCCGTCCATCTTCCAAAGGGTTTTTTATCAAGGATTCAATATCACCATAACCTCTTTTGACATAGAGACTTTTAACGCTTGAAGAGAAGTGAAAATTCCAATTTTTTGATAACAAACACTTGGGTGGGTGGTTTATGTCAAAAAAAGTGATGATGATATCCAATCTCTTAATGAGGGACACTTGGGCGGGTTGGTAGGTCATTCCAAAACACGAGTACGGACGGATGATTTAAACTAAGGTTTCCGTCCAAAATGTTAGTTACCAAAAAATTAGAAGTTTCTCTTCTCTGCAAGCATAAAAATTCACTATGTAAGAGGAGGCAATAGTGATACCAATTTCCTGATGACTAACACTTAGGTAGGTAGGTGGGACACATCAAATCATGATTACCATCAAATAGTTTAAACTCGAGTGACCAACCATCCGCCCAAACGTTAAAAAGTTGAAAGTTACTACTTTCTGCAAGCGTTTAAAGTTTTTATGTTAGAAAAGGAAGAAGTATCCAATTTCTTGACGCCCAATTGAGCGGGTGGGTAGGCACTCTAGGTGTTTGTGCCGAAATAAATACGTTTAGTCCGGCCCTGTCTAGCGCACGTCTATATTAAATTCGCGCGCATTGCGGGATAAGCGTGATAGGCCGAGGGTTGCTCGGGACGCGGGTCTAGAAAATCTTTCCAGTACATGAGAGAAATTGCTTTTTCTATCCTCGCAGCTGTTAATGTTAAGAACGAGCCTTTGGTGCCGTAATCGATGTGTCTTTTTATATAAACTATATGAAGCCAAGTTGTACCTGCTAGGTTTTTGATATTAATGGTAATAAATATTTTTTGTTTGATATTTGAAATTACTTTCTCTATGCCCATAAACTAACCACCCACGGTAGTGTTACGCTACATGTTTATGCTGTCACCCCACAGGCAACCGTACGGTGTATCATAGTCCGGTTCAGTTATCTCTCTCTTTCTCACGGTCCTAAAATGTTGAAAGTATGGCGATTCGAAAGAGGGTGATGGAAAGTTTTATGTTCCACGTGGTTTTAGTCGCTATAATGTAGTAGTCCGTCCAAGAACATTTTAAGATACCAAAAATGTATCCACAATAAGAAGGGGGCCTTAGAATACCATCATTACCCCATAAAACATCGAGAGGGTTTGAGCAGCAATTCAACAATTTCTCAGACGTTCAATTTGAAAACAAACAGGTGTCTTTGACATTTGAAGCGTTTAATTTAAGGAATCTTTATTTGCACGACTATAAGATGGTTGTTGTCCAAGAATTGAAACCACGTGATTTTGAAGCCAGACAACTCGCTAGTAAAAACATGCATGCTATCAAGACGATATTCTTTTGGGATACCTAAAATCTTTGTTGTACTACAATTTTCCTAGGACCTTGGAAGTCCTCCAAAACAACATTTGAGCTTAAATCAATAAAATTCTTGTGGCTATGCTTAAAAAAATGCACAAAAACTTAAAAAAAAGCTTAGTCTTTGGAGTGTGATGGGCGCTGTTTGGGGAACACTGTTCAAAACTGTGTAAACTTATTGTTAATGAATCAGGAAAAAATTAAAAAAAAAAAAATCATTTCGTAACAGTCTTCGTTTTATTCCATTTTTAATTCTATGCGTCGGCCGCGCGCCTCCCTGTTCTGTTAATTACTTGAAACTAAGATAACTGTAGTATAACTGATTATGTCAGGATTTGTTCTACGTGACTCTTTTGTGCGTGATCTTTGCTTCCTGTTGCGTCCAAAAGCCATAATGTTCTATATGATTTATTTTCAGGACATACACTGTTATGATCTCTAGTTAAGAACTATTTGTTACCAATTTAAAGTTTTGTAAAAGAAGATCCCGACTGTCACAAGTTGCAAGAGTCGATGAGATTGCTCTTAGGTGTCAACGTCAGTGATAGAGATTAAAATTGCTATTTTGTATGAATTTAAGTAGATATTGTTCAGCCTCAATGTGCTATAAAGTAGTTATAGGGTGTTGCACCAGATATGTTACTTTTGGTGTCATCAAGTCTTATGTAAAAAGACTTTATTTAGGCTAAAATTTGTCTGAATTTGTTCGGTAGTTACCTTTTAAATTGCAAGTTTTGCGTTTGCGCTTGCCGTTCCGTAGGGGACTTGTGGAAAACAGTTGCAGTTGTACAGTATTATTTCAAAACAAAACTCCTGCCTTTAGTAACGATGGTAATACTTCTGATACTGCAACGGAATTTTCCGACAAACTTTTTTTATGGACATTGCTCGCGTGTAGTCAGTGCCATTATTTTTGTGATGCTTAATGACAACTGACACACATTCTGTCAAATGTCATATCTACAGGAACATTAAAAGTAGAAGAAATATACACTATCCACAAACCACAAATATTTAGCCTGGCATAAACTACCCGCTCGCAATCATAAACTAAAGCAAGCAGACACTATTACTGAATCAAAAATTTACTTTACCAAGCGCTAGCTAAATTGCGTTTGAACGACTTAAGACCCGCTCCAACAATTAATATTAAAACAAGACAAAAAAAGTAGAGAATGGTTACGGCCACTACTTAGTACACTACATAAAATCTGTTTTGTAAAGTCAACCAGGGTACCCACACAATTGAGGCAAGTGTTCTTTAGAGTACAGTACTATCTTCGATGCTCTTGTATGTATCAATTATACAATACAGCCCTTCTGGTCAACATCGTTTCCAGTTCCCCGAAACGCCAATTCTCAGCTTCCATCTATTGCAAAAAAGAATACTCCAACAAACCTGCTCAAAGGTAAAATTTTGAAAGAAATAGTACGTCGTCATTCCTTATGGAACGGCTTGAGAACCCAGAGTACTTCCGGTTACAAACATGAGGTATTGCCAAGAAAAACAAGACAAACTGCTCCGTAACTCTTTTGGCTGGTAACAGCTATCTGTGCCGTCAAAAGCTAGACACAAAGTCTTAAAGTTCTACCACAACATCGACAAAGCAAGACATTCCGGACTAGATGAGATCCATACGGCCATCTTATGCTCGCACCACATTTGCCGCTGCCTGTGATGCTCGCACTCGTCCGGCAAGCCCAAACCATGAATACGGACAAATTGTTACAACTGGGATTCTCGTCCACCATCCAAGCGTAAGTTATGAAGTAATAAAAGTTTCTCTTCTCTGCAAACAGAAAATTTTTTTATACCAAAGGTGGTGATGGTGAGATTTAATCCTTTCAGAATATGAGTTCAAACGGATATTTTGAATTAAGATTTCCGCCCGACCGCCCAAACGTTAGTGATAAAAAAATCAAAAGTTTCTCTTCTTTACAAACGGTAAAAGTTTTTATGTCAAAGAAGGTGATAGTAATACTCAATCTTTAGATAACGGACACTTGGATAGATAAGTGGGTCACTCCAGAACATGAAAACGGACGGATGTTTTAAATTAGGGTTCCTGCCTTCCCACCCAAGAGTTAGTGATCAAAATATTAAAAGTTTCTCTTCTTTGCAAGCGGTAACCGACTTTGTCAAATATGGTTATAGTGAAATCCAATCCTTTGATGACGTACACTTTGGCGGGTGGGTAGGTCACTAGATAACATGAGTATAGACGGATTGTTTGCATTAGGACTCCCGCTCACCCACCCAAACGTTAGTAATCAAGAGATTAGAAATTTTTCTTCTCTGCAAGCGGTAAAAGTCTTTATATCAAAGGAGGTTATAGTGATCTTCAATCTTTTTATGCCAAAAACTTGGGTGGGTGGGTGGGTCATTTCAGAATATGAGTACGGACGGATTGTTTGTACTGAAGTTCCTGACCACCCACCCAAGAGTTAGTGATCAAGAAATTAGAAGTTTTTCTTTTTTGAAAGCGGTAAAAGTCTTTATATTAAAGGAGGTGATGGTAATATTCAATCGTTTGATGACCAACACTTGGGTGAGTGGATGGGTTACTTCAAAGCACGAGTACAGACAAATGTTTTGAGCTGAGCTAATATAACCACAAAAGTTATTCGAGTGCTTTTTGCAACCAATGGCCAGACCCCATGTGCGTTTGACACCTAATATGACTAAATACAGTAGTGGTAAGATTCATGATTACACGCTTATAACCACCCTCAAATGTAAAGCCAACAAACTAGGTAAAGTTCAGAGGCTAGCTAATAACGAGAGCAATAAGAACAACACCCACATCAGCTGTAGAAGTACAACTATCGTTACCGCCACTTCACCTCTTAATAATGACGGAGGCAAGACAAACAGCATCCAGACTGCCTATAAATAAGCCCACTCTAAACCTTCAAAAACCCTCCTGTCCAACAATGGTCAACAATTCTAATTTTTTAAAAATGCTATTCAAAAGTAAAAGATTAAACAGCATGCAACCGCCATTTACCACCCACAGGCAAACCCGGACCAAATGCGGTCATTGGAAGAACACCAAGCAAATTTTTGGTAGCCCACAACCTGACTGAACCCGGAAACTAAGATGTTCTAACTCGACCTGAACAAACGACTACAAGAACGTTATTCAAAACAAGCCAACTCCCCAGAAAACCAAACTATAGTTCGCTAAAGAACTAAAAGTTTTGCAAATAAGTGGATGGGCCTTAAAAAGATCATCACCACTGGGTAAAAGACCACCTATACAAAACTCATTCTAGACAATACCCGGCCTGCACTATCTGTTGGACCACCCAACAAAATTCAGAAAGATACTGCTTCCATCAAGAAAGTTGTGGAAGGACCCTTGGATGGCCGCTGTAAAGTGTTTCATTTTTTTTTAAAGAGCCAGTTAAACAGAACACTTCACCGCCGCAACTCTACATGAATTTTTTTAGCAAAAGTAAAAGAACTGGGTTTTTTCAGTGTCACTGCACTTGATGCCGGAAAACCAATCGACTCTACCCCAAGGCCACTCCACAAATTGAGAACCTCCAAAACACATCTACACCGAACCACAAACAATACAAAAAATCCGGTAAAGCTGGTAAAACCACTGCATAATTTTCATGGTGTTTTCCCTTCCACAAATCATCTCCAGACCAGGACACTTGCCCTTAATCATGAACTAAGTAATACGTTTATTTTTTATTCTTTTTCATGCAATGAAAATATTCCTGTTTTGTAATTAACAGTTTCAACAAAAAGTAATGCGTTTATTTTTTTTTTCAGTATCAAGTTTATAATTTGTTAGTTTAGTATGAAATTTTAAATCTTTGCTAAATAACCAACACATATTTTTAATACTGTCAGAAACAGTTTTTCATGTCATTGAACAATAGTATACAAATCATAATACGCATATTATCAATGTATACATCAAAGCTATTATATATCAACTCAAACATTATACCAACTAGGGTGTGTAAAGTAATAGCTATTTCATTCAAAGCCATCAACAAAAGAAATAAAAGTCACCGTTCAAATAGAGATATTTCTTATTAAATTGAGCTTCGTAAACGTTTTCTTTGATTTGACAGAAACATGCACTCCCGATGACTTATTGAATTACTTAACGTCGATTTATTTCTATGTTAGTGAAGCTAATCACTGTCAAATCAAACAAGACATAAATCTGAAATAAACTAAAAATAATTTTATTATTAAATCACTTACCTAAATGTATCGAGGATCATAGTGAAGAGCACGAATTTACCGAGAAGTGGGACAACTAACGATGTCGGTGGAATGATCTCGGCCAGCAGGAGGAAGAACACGGTAAGCGACAGCAGGATGGAGATTGATAAACTCACCTGCGAACACACATCCATCATATTTAAAAGGGTGCTGAAGAGAAAAAAATAACCGGGCATTTAATGTATAGCAGCGCAGATATATTCAGAGTTGATGCATAGGGGGAATATAAAAATAAATATGAAAGTGTTTCCGAGCATTTTTAAAACGCGTACAATTTTAATTAAAATTAATTTTTTAAATAAAATTATTGGCAGCGGTGGGATTCGAACCCACGCCTCCGAGGAGACTGGTGCCTTAAACCAGCGCCTTAGACCGCTCGGCCACGCTACCTACATTCTATTTAAAATTATCTAAATTTCAAAGATCTAAAATTAAATCGCTCATTCTATAATAAAATTAATGCTCTTGCAACTATTCAAGCCTTTCATTCACTCAATTGAGAGTCGAATGTCCTTCCTATTGAAGACTAATCTAAAAGGAACCTTATTACTCGCTTTTCAAACTCAATTTATGTAATTTTCCGTTTATTGTAATGCGCTAGGGACTAATGAGATCTCGTTACGCGTCCTCTCTAGCATCTCGTCTCGCCTGTGCGCTGTTTATGCAAACGGGCGAGGGAGAATGGGAATATTTACTTACTTTTTCTCCGCTGTCTGATGGTAGATAGAACACAAGTACGGTGAGAAACGAAATTCCCATACAAGGAATTATAAGGTTAACAGTATAAAATAAAGTTTTTCTACGCATGGTGATGTTGAATGTGATGTCAAGGTACGGTTCGGCGCAGCACGTGTAGAATTTTTCATTTCTGAAAAAACAAAAAAAAAAAATAAATATTGTTTAAAAGATAAAATAAATTAAATATGAATCAAATTTAAAATTACATTCTATCAAGCTAAAATTCGGAAAATGTTTGAAACAATTTATTTATTAATCAAATAATATTGTAGAAAACAAATTTTGATGAATGTTTTACAAATTCAGCTATATTGTCCGTCCAAATTAATGCAAACTACGACACAAATTTGTTCGTTCGTGCACTCTGATTTAAATGCTCTGTCACCAGATACATTAATGAAATCTAATGGGTCCTGAAGCCGTTTTTTAACAGATAAAATAACTTGCGTAAAATAAACTAGATTATTTCGTAAAACTCTGAAACGTGTTTTGGTAATAACAAATTATCTGTTCCCATCTTCATAAAAAACGTTCTTTGTGTGGGGCCGCATATATAGTATAATGGAGTGGTATGCTTAGTTTTTAGTTTACATTTGAATATTCCGTAAACTATGTTTACTATATTCTATCTCGTATTCTTCTGTTGTACCTCAACTGCAATACTGGCATAAAATTTTTTCTTTTAATTTTAGCGTCATTTTACCTACAGACACCTCAGTGCGGCCAAACATAAAACATAAAACTTCAAAGAAAACAATGTCATAGGACCTTTACAGAAGGTTTGTGGCAAATACACAAGCAGCAATATTTAAGAGGCCAATTAACAAAGCCATCATTGATGAAGTCTTAAATACCAACGCAGCAGGCGCATGGCATGTATAACTGACACTTTCTAACTAATTTTACAAAAAAACGTTGCTTTTATCCACAACACAACTCTGGATTAAGTCCACATACACCTGAAGAAAGCTGTTACCTTCCAAACACAATTTTCCAACGTTTGTAAAGCCACCGGTAGCAAAATCACCAGCAAAGCCAACTGCCTAGCTGCGACAACCCAAGTTATCTGCGGGGCAAAGTGAAGCACTATCACCAAGTGAACCTGTTGGCACAACGCTTACAAAAACTGTCAAAACCACCTTATACAGAAAAAACAATAGCTAATCAAACGCTACGCTCTTCTTTCTTCATAGATCGTAACTTTGCCATGGTTATGAGGTTTGTGAGTTTCCCATTTGACCTGAATCACCTTTAGATGCGTGCCTAGGGCTTGGTAACACTCTATTGTAGTTTGAATTTTTTTTTTAAACGAGGAAGCAAGATTTACTTACTTCAATCAACCGGCTACGTCGTTCAGTCAGATAGCCAACAATGTGAGTCCTTGTAAGTAAAAGAGTATACAGCAGAACGCGCACTTATTGGTTTAGTTTGCGTCATTAATTCATGCACGACATACCTTTGGGACTTAATTTTTCTGGTAACTCTAGCAATAAATGACTTTTCTAATTTGCGGACTCTATAGCGGGTAGAGAGCTAGAGAAATAAATTTTAATCTCTCAACTATGACAAATAAAATCTAAAAAAACTAACTTATCGGGTAAATTTTTGGATACCTCAAAAAACACAGACTTTGTGAGTGCGTCTACGGATACCTTACCTCCAAAATTGTTCCACCTTTGCACCGCACTTCATAAATCAGTTTAAAAAATACAAAATCTGCGGGGCTGAGAATAAAAAAAGCTTGTTTGTCTGCTAAAAAGCTTACAAACCCCGTTTCCGGCCAGACAGATACCTCATGTGCTCGGCCAGAAACTGCTAACACAAAACACTGCATCTTTTCACCATTAAATTTAAATCGAATTTCACTAGAAAAACACTGTGAACTAGCAGGTATTGATTTAATCAAATATAATTGTATTTTAATTAATGTATATCGCATGGTGATTTTAACTTATTTCTAGACACTATTAATAGTCAGATCAAATTAATTATAAAACAAAAAATGTAATATTGACAGGGAATTTTAATGTTAGATTTAATGATGATAATGACATTAGAAAACATGAATTGTCAGATTTATTGCGGGGTTTTGGTCTGAGACAAACTGTTTTCTTTCCTACGCGACTAAATAACTGTCTAGATAACGTTTTCACTAATATAGAAAGCTATCTAACAATGCCACTTGATCACCATTTTGGGGATCACATATAGGTATAAAAGCCAACTTAAGTATTTCAAAAATTAGAGAAAATTGGACGACTTTCAAATACCGACCGATAACATCTAACGCTAAAAACGCTCTGTATAACAAGTTAAACGATAAACTTTGGCAATTAGAAGATATTCAAAATAGTAACTTATGCTGTGACACATTTTTAAATGAATTTTTAGTGATGTATTATGCATGTTTTCCTGAAAAATCAGGACGTAAACAAACGGGTAAGCAAATAGCATGGCTTACAAACAAATTACGCATAATGAGAGATAATTTAAATCTGTTATCCGAAACATATAACCACACTAAAGATCCTCATACTTTAATGCTGAGGAATAATTACAGAAGTAAGTACAGAAAAGAGCTAAAAAATAATAAAATCAATTCTAATAATAATTATATAAATACGTCATATAATAAACCAAAAGCAATGTGGAGAGTTATCAATGACTATAGGAAAAAGTCGCCACGGAAGGAAACAACAATCTCAGCTAATGAATTTAACGCATATTTTAGCAGTATTGCCGACAACATTTTAAAGTCATTATCAGATCCCACTACTGATCCCTTAATTTTAACTTGTACTAGTGTATGTAATACTAGCAACTATTATTTTAAATTTAAAGAAGTAAGCTGTGAATATGTCTGTGATATTATTACTAATCTTAAAACGTCTAACAGCAGAGATGTTTATGATACTAACTCGGTAGTTGTCAAAAACATTGCACAATTAATTGCGTCACCTTTAACGACTGTAATTAATAATTGCATAAGAAATGGCATTTTTCCTAATTCTTTTAAAACTGGTAATTATAGACCAATTGCATTACTGCCAATTTTCTCAAATGTTTTTGAGAAAATTTTAACCTACCAACTGTCGGATTATTTAGAATCCAAGAATCTCTTAACGCAGAAACAATATGATTTTAGAAAAAAATAATAATACTACTTATGCCATTTTAGATTTTATTAATGATATCACTGACTGCTTTGAAAACGGTTCATATGCGTTTTCAACGTTCATGGATTTATCAAAAGCATTCGATTGCGTCTCTCACAGTATTCTGACGAGAAAGTTATATGCCTATAATATTCATCCTATGGGTTGTAGGCTACTAGTGTCATATTTAACCAACAGATCACAAGCAGTTAATCACCAAGGATGTAAGTCTACTAACTTAGACATAAGCCACGGTGTGCTTCAAGGGTCAATCTTGGGGCCGCTTTTGTTTTTGATCTACGTAAATGACTTACCTAACTGTGATCTGGAGGCAAATGTAATACTATATGCAGACGACACAACAATTATCAACAATGATAAATCGTTTGATAAAGCTTTCTCCAAACAACAGCGTGCTGAGGAGAGTGCATCTGAATGGTTTCACAATAACAAACTAAGTCTGAATAAAAGCAAATCAGCTAAACTTCTATTCACATTAAGAAGCAGTGAAGTTGAATTGAGCAATAAAACAAAATTTCTAGGTTTACATTTTGATAATAAATTAGTATGGAAATACCAAGGACGAGCTTGCAAAAAAGTTAAGTAGTAGTATCTTCTTACTACGAAATCTAAGTGAAATAGTTTCGCCATCTGTTCTTCGAACATCCTATTTCTCTTTGTGTCATAGTCACCTATCGTACGGCATTTTGGCTTGGGGTCACTCAAGTATTGTAGAACGGGTGTTTAAGCTACAAAAGCGTTCTGTAAGAATAGTAGCCAACCTAGGATACTTAGACAGCTGTAGACAGTCCTTTAAAGAGCTCGGCATTCTCACACTGCCTAGTCTATATATACTGGAATGCCTACTTTACCTAAAAAGAAACTCTGAACTATTCACCAACCATTCAGAAATGCATGATTATGACACAAGAAATAAATCTAATGTGTATCCCAATTCAATCCGATTGAACAGGTCGCGAAACTGTCAAACCTATTATGCATGCAGATTCTTTAACAAGCTTCCGACTAATTTAAAATCCTTACATGTAAACCTATTTAAATCAAGGATCAAAGTATTTTTATTACAAAATTCATTTTATAATTTCAATGAGATCTTAAATTATAATTTTAATCTTATGTCTCTGTAAACTTTCACTCTTCTTATTTTATGTTTTTACTTTTTTGATTCATTTTAAAAGGTTAGTGAAGTTTTAATAGTTTCTAGTTTGCATTTTAATCTCTATGTACCTTTTACTTTTTTAATATGTATGTATATATGTACATTAATTTGTAATTACTGTTATTAACTCAAATTTTTGTAGATAGGTAATTTTAATGTAATTGTTATTTTATACGATTAAATCCTGCTAGTTCACTTTTAATTTTATTATATTTTATATACATTGTCTAATTTATGTTTTGTAGTATAATATGTAAACTTATATGTACCTGACGTGTGTAAAACTATATTGTTCCTGACACAAATAAATATTATTATTATTATTATTATTAAAGTGCGTCAAAATTGAACCAAAAACTCCTCCAAAAGAAGTAAAGACCAAAGCTTTTGGGCAGAGAGACACTTTTTTTAAAACAAGAAGCAGCAAAGAAAAAGATTTGCTCTTCCATGTACATTTTTACCTGGACAACCTAAGAAGAATGTGAGAATCATTTAAGCAAAACCCAATATCGCCCCTACAAGAAACAAGGAAAAACTCAGCTACATTGAGATTGTCTCATAGCAACTACCTTCAAGTGAAGGTTACAAGCCTGGATCACCCCTTGGGCAAAACCAACAATGAGCAATCAAAGCTGATAAAAGATGCTCTCACCCAGGCGTTGGATATTATTATATCCATCCTAGTCAAAACACGAGAGACATTTTTATGATCACCTGTGATGAAAAAGTCTTATTGGGATAGCTACCAAAAGTAATGTTTGACCATTGTGGTCAGTCGGTTTTTTAGGCTGACAAAAGCTACACTAGCTCCCCAAAAAAAAAAACCGGATGGCATAGAGTTAGTCATGAGCCGCCTGAGAAAGCAAAACCAGTGGCTCAAAGTCAAAGACTGGTGCATCTTTCACACAGTATAAAGAAGACTACGTAGGGTAGTTGAACGCTAAGACGCTAGAACAATAAAGTTAGGTCACTACTGAAGGAGATACAAAGAGCCTAATGAAGCTTACGTGCAGTAAACTTTAGTTTACTTTCCAACTCAAAATCTAAAATCTGAATTCCAGAATTGTAAGAACTAATGATAACGTTACTGACAAGGACCGCTTTACAAGCAACGTCAGTGTCTTGGACTACTACATTAATATTTGTAATACTGCAATTAAAAAATTTAGTGCGTTATTTGTTTAACAAAATCTACAAGTCTTGTTGTATTTATTTCACAACACAACGCATTGACCATACGTGGTTTTTTAGAACCCGCAGTTCAGTGAAATCAAGATGTGCTTGCAAATGTATTGCTTATAAACGCTACAACTATTTTCCCAACGCACTCAGATAGATCCAGAAACATAACTTGGCATAAAATGGTAAAAAAATAGCATAGAAAAAAGAAAAGCGAGTGGTTGTTTACCCTAATACCAGACCTATGACTATGGCATTGCAAGAAACTAATTATTTCCTCTCCTATGCACTGATAAGGTACAATTTTTTTAACAAATTCCCGGAAAAGTTGTACCTAAAAGAGACGGAAACTGTTTGTACTGCAAAGAAGAAGACACCGTAACACACAACGTATTTGATAGAGGAAAAAGGATAAACCAAAAAATAAGTTCAAAAAATATTACGCAAACCAACATTATTGAGAAAATGCTAGAAATAATCAACAGCTGCATCAACAAGATTATGAGCATAAAAACCAGAGAAGAATTGAAACAACAGAGCATAGAACACAAGTAAAAAAAGTAGGTTTTAGTAAGTAATATCCTATAGGAGAAGAAGTTCCACAAACTTAAAGCATAGTAGAAACTGGACAACATCACCATCTGGAAACTACAAATTAGTCAAATTAGTCAGAGCAGTTGAAAATGTTCACTGAAGACTACTGTGCTTCAGCGGATTACATATTGAACACCATACGACTACGAATCCAGTAAATGTTTAATGTTGTACACAAGAGAACTACTTGCAAACGCAGCAGCATTACAACGATAGCCCCTGACCTTGCACCACAAACTTAGATTTATTGCACCTAGAAAACACTATGAAAAAACTTTTAATAAAGAAAAAGCCACACCTATTGCACCTAGAAATTAAGTACACTATTTCCTGAATGTTTCATTTTTAACGGACGGTAACATGATTCTTTTTTTGTTAGTATTCATTAATATGTGGGTTTGAAAACGGTTTTTTGGTGTTTTTTGTGTTGTGCATATACTAGTTGACTACGATATGGCACTTGTCAGTTTTTGTCAGGTAGATCTGGTGGTTTGACCATGTGAGGCAGTGATTTGTTTATAATTGCTGACATTGGCTGACGTTGTCATGTTCGATCTAAAATCTAAATCTGGATTTGATGTCATATTTGTTAAATTTGAAAGTGATGCACCAAAGCTAAGAAAACGGCCTTATACTTAATAACTCACCCATAAATTAAACTTTGTTCGCACCCACCCAAGCGTTAGTTATCAAGAGATTTATTGTTAAACAATTCTCTAATATCTAAATCAAAACACACAAGAGGTGGGACGAAAAATATATCCTTAAATTCAATTCTCATCTTATGTCACAATAGTTTCGGTAAGGATTAATCTAACACTTGGGCGGGTGAGTGGATCACAGTAAAAGAAGAAACTTGCCCACAAATTAAACTTTGTTTTTTGTGTGTGGTAAACGTGATTTTTGAGCAATATTTGTACTACAAATTTAATTTATTTTAAGCGCGGTTTTCATGTGTAATTTTGAGGTTTTCTTATAAAACTTTTATAAATATCATGTGGTATACATGATTTACGAACGAGTTTTATGCTAGAAATAAGTGTTTTGCTCAATTTTAAATTATAAATGTTACTTTAATACAATTTTAAGGTTTTGAAAGTAAATTTCTTGTTATAAATTGTATTAAAACAAATTAGTTTTGCTGACAATTTTATGTGGTAAACATGATTTTTTAGTAAATTTCATGCAAAAATTAAGTTTTTTGCTTGTTTTTCAAGCAAATTTTATCCCATATTTAGATTTTACGTAATGTTTTTAGCACGATTTTTATGGTATAATCATTATTTTTTGTGCAATTTCAACGTTTTTACAATAAATTTTATATTAAACATGAGTTTTTTAGACAATTTTGTTGACACTTATTTTTAAAATTTCATAAATTTAAATTTTATGAAAAAATGTTGCCATTTTTGACTTTTTACATATAGAATGTTGAAGATTTATTCTGAATTTTGGTATTTTTTGACAATATTTTTATATTTTATATTTTCCATATTTATTTTATCTAGTTTCCATATCAAAAATATCAAATTCTAAATTGTGTAAAATATGACTGAGTTCAGAATGTAAATATTTTATATATATAGACAAACTATCCCTAACCTTGAAAAAATGTTTTGCTTCTTCTTTTAACCATTTCCGTTTTCCATTTTCTATTGCCTTCTTGCTTGATTCATTTTTATTGTTAGTATATAAATTTACATATTTAGGAAATATTCTTCTTCTTATACATTCCAAATTAAACAATATGTTACAGTTTGCCAATTCCTTTTTTAGTTTGAATTTCTTATACATTTTTAATTTGTCTTCTAAGGAGGACTCTTTAATATATTTTATATTTTCAATATTTATTTTATCTAGTTTCCATATATTTTTATATTTTATGACTAGATTTTGGTGTTTTTAAAATTCCATGAATAGAGTTCTCCACTTTTTGACAGTTTATGACCAGATTTTGGTGCTTTCCAACATTTTTTTATAATTTATGGCTGGAATTTGCAATTTTAGTTATTTTATAAAATAAATATATTTTGGATTTTTTTTGGCCCTATTTTGATTCTATCTTTAAATGTTTTATGATCCGATTTAGTTGTTTCTGACTTTATATGACAGAATTTTGCATTTTTAACAGTTTTTCAAGTTCCATGGAAAGAATTTTGCACTTTTCAATAGTTTCTACTTGAATTTGGTTACTTCCTGATAATCTTTTAATATTTCAAGGCCTGATTTTGCTATTTTTCAACAGTTTATAGCTAGACTTTGTTACTTTCTAACAATATTTTCATGTTTCAATACTGGATTTTGATATATTATCATAAAGATAATGCCATAGCCCAACGGATTAGAATCATACAAACCAGTCGTGTTGTTTAAGCACGCCAAATTTGAACAACTGTTCAGAGACTTTTTAACGGTCTTACCTTGGTCAACGTGGTTCACAATTTGTAGTATGTTAACCGTTGGGTTTTCAACCTACCAAGGTCGTACATTTTAAAATCGGTTAGATCCGACTTTAAAAACTCTAGTTTTGCAGCGTTTTAGTAGCATTTGCGCGGCATGTTGTTCTCCTAGGGTTGAAGCACAATTGTTTTAGTTGGATGTCATTTGTCACAGGTTTGTCTTTGGTGTTGGAATGTAGATGGCCAATCAAAATGCAAGAAACAAAAGAGTCACTCTTGTCCAATGGTAAAACAATGTTTGCAACATGTAAGAATGTAATGTAAAATTGTAATAGGCGCAAAAGCGTCTAAGTACTAAGAATAAACGTTTGTGTGTTGTATATCGTGATCGTAGCAAGTTAGCAAGCAGGTGATGGTGATCCAGGTAACAAACAACGCATAGAAGCTAGATTTTAATGTCGTATTTTTTCAGTTGGTACCGATTTTTAATACTCTTCTAGTCAAAGTAGGATTAACAAAGTTTCTAATTGTAGATCGCAGAATTCTTTCAAAATTGATGTTGTTGATAGGACTCTTGCCGCTGAGTTGAAAAATCAACTGCACCGTTCGTTGCTCAAGATGCATTAACACACTTCTTAAAAAAAAAACAAAATGTTGACATTTCTAAGTGGTGTATAGGCATAGTTGACATGTGTATTCGCATAGTACAATTGTATTGGCACATTTCCTACTGACGCGATCTACGCAACTACGACTGCTTTACAGTGTCAACTACTTCCTAGCCTGAAAAACAGCAACTTTGCAAATCATCCACGGTACAAAAGATGCACACTTAAACAATACACATCAGAATATATAATCAAAGCAAACAAATCACAGATACATAAGATTATCCTGTGATTGATCTAATCAATCAAGTGCCACATATATAGCAACCATTAGAATAAGATAGCAATAATGTAAGCCAGTAGAATGAAAAACGCAGTACTAGATTGGCTCAAGGGATACAACCAGAGAAAGAACTACTACTGATTTTATGGTAAAAACCACAATAGCAAGTAAGAAAAAAGTAAACAATGGTAACTGACTTGAAAAAAACATCCTAGTTAACTACTACTGGCTCTACGTCCACTTTAGAAACTGTTAAAGCGGACCCTAAACAGACAAACCCCGATAACAAGAAATAGCGCCAACAGCTGACTAGTCTCCGGTTGACTGAACAATTTGAGACAACTCCAACTAAAACAAATGGAAAAGTCTAAGACAGGAAAAACTCCTCTGTAGCAGCACAAACCGTCACAACTAAGAATTCCATTGAGGATTTCTTATAAACCGTCTATAAAACAATCAAAACATTTATTAGCTGCAGACATACTGTAGTGTAAAAACAGAAATAATGCCTGTGTAACAAGAAAACTATCACAATAAAATAATTCTATCAGATACCTCAAGATTTGCACCAAAAGAAAAGTAAACTACTAGTATTTCAACACTGTTTCTTTTGAAGGCCACTAGTTGTCAGTTTGCTGCCGTTTACGTCTTCTCACACAAATATAATAACTAGGTAATGTATCTGCTGAAAAAAAAAAAGAAATAATTGATAACGTGCAAGCTTAATTTGTTACTGTTGAGAACTTGCAAGGAATCAAAGGATAAAATAAATATTATTATTACTCGAACAACTACCTTCCTTAATACGGTGCTCAAATATGTTGCTATGAAGTCTAAGTTTTTTACTCTATTGTACCAATTGAAAATAGTTCAAATTAAAGAAATGTTAATTTATAGTAGCGCGTTTTCACGGACTTTTTACAAGCATCCTGTTTTCTAGTTGCACATTTTTTTAGTCATAACAAAAACACTTTAGTTTGACTGGCACGAGATAAATGGTGACGACGAACTTCTGCGCAGCAGGGAGTGACTGTAGTTTTTTTTGTCGCGGCTACAAGTTGTTTAGAGTTTTTTCCAGTAGAAAGTTGTAAAATAAAACTTTGCCATTATTCAAAAATTTCTTTTGTTGCTGCATGAGATTGCCTTTACTGTAAATAGCAGGAAAAACAATATATGTCTCCATTCAACCAACTAACACAATACAAAATTTGCTTTACTCAAACAACTAAACCACAATCCAAAAAATAGCAAATTAAAGCAGATGTTGTAACACCGTTAAACGGGTAATAGATAGTCTGGAGGAGAATGAATAAAATTTAAAAAAAAAAGTTACAAATATATGTCATCCGCATCTGTCAAGACGTTGGATTAGGTTCTTATACGCCATTCTCTGTTGGTATGTGCGGAAAGTTTAAATATAGTTTTAGGAAACTTATTAAGCATCAGGCTGCTAAGATCGCCACATCATGGCTCTAATAAAAAACCAAACAATACGGATCAACCACCAAAATGAAGCTCTCAATAAAATAAAGATGGAAGCTAAAGTCATTATCAAGGCCACCACCAGCAAACCAAAAAACTCCCTAGTACAGATTTCTCTAAAAAGACATGCAGAACTGCAGTCAAATCCAAAACCGCTTCTAATGTTGATGAGAAGATAAACGTCTACCAGGACAAGCAAACCACGCCCTATTGCAAAGCTCTGCTTCCAGAGGAAGGAATTATTGTAACAATAACCAAAAAGTAGACAAAAAAGCTGAAAAAAAAAAAGCGGGTGAGCCCTTTTTAGCTTCATATAATTATCAGCCGGTCTTCTACATCGAGCGCCTTTAGCGCTATAAAGGCCATCAGCCTGGAAGGCCAAAGGGTCCACAACCCGGCCAGCCATTAAGGCCAAGACAACCAAACCCGTAGTTTAATAGGCCTTCCAACAGCATCGACTCAGGGTGCTGACACCCCCGCCAGTCATTGAAATACAAGATTATTCCGTATTTCAAATCTGCTCAATACACTCAAATGTATACATGTAACCATCAAACGCGCTATAAACGTGGTCAATAGAATCCGCATCCGATTTTTGTTTCAGTTAGAGTCAGAATGAAAAGACTAAAATAAGCCATTTGGAACGTACCCAAATGCTTTGCTCTAGGGTATGCTCAACTCTCTGTCAAATGTATGAGAAAAGATGGGAAACCTTTCCCTACGTTTAACGTTCAGTTGCCCCAAAACACAATCAGTCAAGAGATTTAGTTTCTCACCAAACTGTGTAAATTCATTCACAGTTAGCGTGTAATACAAGCGCAAGTCAGGAGATATTCTGCAATGCCACCGTTGCCTGCATTATGACCACGGCATTGAGATGCAATTCTCTTACGTCTGTGTCAAATACACTAGAGCCTATTCCAGCTCCACGTGCTAACACACAAAGAAGACAGGGCATATAGTAACATGCACCGCGAGCAATGGGCCGCACACCGCTATAAAGGCTGCCCAGCTTATCAAAGGCAGACTTCAGTTCATTTCTGAAGCATTCTCAACGCCAGCAAAAAGGAATCCTATGGTAAATTCAAACTACTTGTCCGTCAGTCCAGACATAGTCGTGGTACAAGTTCTTCACAACCACTATGTAACGCCTATTTGGTTGGCACATCACGTGCATTCTTAACATTGCCATTACAATAATTTCAGTAAGGCACAAAGGTTTATGCATTGACCGATTGCAAACTTCCAGGAAAGTCAAATTGACGGGAGTTTAGTCGGTAGGCACTCGTAAAGGTAAATCCGACGCAAATACTGCTTTAGAAAGATTCAACTTTCCTAAAAAAAAATCTTCTCGAGCGGAAGGTGTTGCGGTTGCCTTCAGGAAATAGTGGTTTATGTTATTCTAACAATTTTTTTTTAAACTATAGCAAGTACGACTCTTAAACATTCCAGTTTTGCAGCGTTTTAGTAGCATTTGGGCGGCATAATTTGTCAGAGAAGTGTTGTTTGTGACGTTGGAACATAACTGCTCCAATTGTGCTGCACGATGGACGTCATTTGTCACGGGTTTGTTACTAGTGTTGGAGTAGAGGTGTCCGATCCATGTTTAAAAAAAAGTGACTTTTGGCAAAGATGCCCAATGATACAACAATGTATGTTTGATAAAGTTATGTAGCATTTAAAAACAAATTATATTGTGCTACTTTGTTTCTTTTTACACACTCGCCCAAAATGTCATCATCAAAAGAAAATGTTAAGTTTATATGAGATACGACGTGAGGGAGATGTGTTTATTAAATTGTGGCAAGTTAACTAGTAAAGTTAAAACAAGTGGAAAACAGCACATGATGTTTAAATGTCAAGAAAGTAACCAATTTGGACTCAACGATCTGTGCATCAGGTTGGATTGATTCTTTTCTAGTTTGAAAGCTGCTTTTTTCAAAAACATTTCCATCAAAAATTAGTCAAGAATGTTCAGAAATATAATGGTAATTCAAACCAGAGGCAAACTAAAAAAAATCAAACAAACATAAAAAGAACAATTGTTGAAGTTAATCGTCAAGCAATACTCTACAAAAACCTCATAACATTTCATAATAAAATTTTGCAAAAATACCACTTTAACTTTGTAGAGTAAATTGCAAATGGCATTTGATTACACAACACTCACATGATGCTTTTACCTTCTCAAACACAGAAAATGTTATCTATTTGTATAGAATCAGTACGATGACAATAACTGCACCCCATACTAGCAAGCAAACGCTAGTTTTCACTTCAAACTCTTAACAAAATCAGGTTTCTAAAGTCAAAAAACTCATCTGGATAACTCTAAGTCCTCCATGACCATTAGACTACATCAAGTTACAAGTTAATCTCTACTACACCTTAATTAGATCATCAATATGATCACCACCTAAACCTAGAATTGCGTCTTGTAATCTCAATTAAATTCAAACATCATTAAATTAAATATATTAAATGCCACAAACTATAACCATAAATAAATTTCAAAACTGAAATAATAGTTATTCATATCAAACATCCATCGTTTCAATATTTACTATATCATTTTGGTTATATATGATTGAAATGGGCACTTTTGTAACACATTATAAGTATTGTATTGTGTTGAACACAACTAGTTTCAATTAAGTTTGATATTAAATTCAATATTTTCAACAATACATATTTACTGTTTTGTATTTTCATAAGTAACATAATATGTTATTATTTATTATTACTACTAACATTTTTATACATAACATAACATCTGTTTTTGCCATTTTTTCCTCAACATTTCCAACCTTCAAATTATTTCAAATATATCTGCCTCTGTGTCATTTCAGCCTGTTATTACTTTTAAAGGAAAAGCGTTAGGATTCAATTTGTTGGGATTTGGGAGAAAATACACGGAGGTAAGTTTATTTAATGAAATGTAAATTGAAGGGAAGGTACGTACCGAACTGCGGGCACTTCTAAGATATCCCATTCAACTGAAGTGTAGAACTCTGTTAAATCTACCCCGATGTCGACGACGTTTGATCCCTTCACTTCGTCCACATGACGCAGATCAACCTGAAATATTTATATCACACTCAGAATATATAACACAACAAGGAAATATTTATTACATATATTAAACATGAAATGCGTGAACTTATTAATTAATTAATTAATTAATTATAATCTACTTCTATGTGTTGAATGCATTTTACAGTTAAAACTTTGTTGCCAAATTAATTTAATATAATTTCCCAAATTAATCTATAATTATCGAGATAGGTAAATACGCTGCCTGTAAATAATTTAATTAAAAGCGAATTCGGTGTGTTTGCGGTGAGAGACAATTCGCCTGGTTCCGCCCAACATTTCAATAAGGTTTCAATTGATTCCATTCGAGTTTCGTTTACTTTAGATCGACTTAGTTTCTTGTTTATTGCCGATTAACTTGTTCTCTAAAGGCCCACTCTAATAGTTTCTATTTCTATTCATTGCCTACGACAAATAGCAAATTGTATAAATTGTACAAGTTTTCACCTCTAGGGACATTGTTAAAGTGAATCTCTAAATACGTTTATGTCTTAAGCAAAATGCAAATAGCGGAAGTAATTAAAAACTTTACGCGGATCTGGTATGGCGATTAAAGAAGCTTTGATGATATATTTAAACGTTCATTTGCGCTGAAATGATTATATGATTCGTTTACGAGAATTGCAATTACTGAGACATGCTTTTAAGAGTCTATTACTGATATATATTTTAGTTTTAATGCCATATAATAAACTATAAAACGTTAACATTTAATTTCAAAGATAGACTTAATTTTTATTAAACTATTAAATTATAACTAATAATATACAGAGTGTGTATCGGATTCTACGGTCTGGAATGTCAATGGCTCGTATCAAAGCTTTCAACAGAATCAGTATATTATATAACTCGTAAACTAGATTAAGGACGAGATGCACATTTCCTGTGTTGTATTTATCTACTATATATGTCCTAGTCAGCAACTACACGTAAAGTTAATTACATGTTTGTAACTTGTGTAATTCCAATTAATCTTCAATGGCTTGCAGCTGTGCAATTGATCAGATCCTGATTTATTTGCTAATCTTGACTTTGCTTTGAACTATAGTAAAACTTTGTCAGTTTGTAAACAATGAAGTTTTTATTTTCAACAAAAAAATAAGTAAAACTGAAACGTTATAAATAATTGCATTATTAGTTTTATTAACAATAGAATTTGATTTAAAGCAAAAACGTACAAAAAAATTTTTTTACAAGAATTTGTATTTTTTTATTCATTTCTACTTTGGGCTATTAGTACCAATTTCTTTGTGCTATCTCTTTAGTATATAATATTTGATATAACCACTTTTTGTGGACTCAACGTTTTGTTGACTTTGGTCTCCACAAAGCTTTAATTTTTGTTCATTTGCTTGGGTCATCTCTAACAACATACCCTATCCAGTTCTACTTGAATTCCGCTATTTGTTAAATAACGTCTGTTACTCTCGTTCTTCTTATTCTTAAGTTTGTGTCATAACACTTTCCATAGCTCGTTGAGTTGTTTAAACTTTTAAATGTGATCTTATTTTTCCATTTGTCCTTTTCCTAAGTTCGTCTATTAGTAGTGTCGGGTGATTTTGAATCATTTTTGTTCGTTTAGTTTTAGTATTGATTAAAAGAGTCGTTCTGACAAGCCTATGGTCACTTCCTTTCTGGAATTTGTTTAAAACTGAGACATCCTTTACTACAGTTTTGTTATTTAAAATTATGTAATCTATCTCGTTTTGTATCCTGCCGTTTGGGCTGACCCAGGTCCACTTGCCTAAAAAAAATGTGTTTATGCCGTACAGATTTTCTTACTGAAGATAGTTTAACAGGGTTTCTCCTCGGTTGTTCCTTTTACCTAGTTCAAAATTGCCAATATGGTTTTTATTTATGTCTTCCTTTCCTCCTAGCTTTGCATTGAAGTTGCCAATAATAACGGTAAACTGAGGCTTTTTTGCTTTTCTTGTCGCCGAGATATCGTAGTAGAATTGTTCTATTTCTTCCTCTTCGAATACATTTGTTGGTGCATATACTTGGATGACCTGAAAGGAATACCGCTTGGAGACTTGTAGCATAATATATATTACCCTCTTGGATATGGGTTGCATCTTTGTGACGAGGTTTTTGATGGTTTTGTTTATGATGATACCGACACCGTCAATGTGTGAATTATTCTCAGAGTTGTTTAGGTTGAGTACATGTCCCGATTTTAGGTTGGTCCACGATTCTGCAGCTTTTCTAGTTTTACACAGTCCGACTACACCCCACTCTTGCCCTGCGGGTTGGTGAGTTTGTGTAATCCAGCTAACTAGAATTTTGTTCGCCGCCGTTGTTCCTTGGTTGGAATCTTCCGCCGCCATACTGCCGATATGGTCCAAAACTAACTACACCATGCCAACAGAGCCTTTGGCTTTGGTTACTCTAGATGACTTGCCTCTGTCGTCATTTAGAAGAGCCCTCTTTAGGAAGGCCATTTTTAACTCTTCCGCTTTTTCCTCTAATGTGACCTTCGTGTCATCTTCTGTCTTTGGGACCGTTGACTGGTTTTCACCTGTACCCCAGGCAAGGGACCTAATAGGGTGCTATCAACCGGGCCAGCTGAACCCTGTTTTTTTAACGAGGTTGTTATTCCTCCCCTCCTTCTTTTTCATCCTGGTTTGGGACAGGCATTGGCGGAATCTTATAACATTTACAAATAAATTAGCTCCTATTCTGACTAAAATATTTGCCTTGTCATACAAAAAAGAAACATTTTCAAACTGTTGGAAGATTGCAAATGTTCAATTTATATCTAAAAAGGAAGACAAATCTGACTCTTCAAATTATAGACCAATTGCATTATTGTCCAATCTGTCAAAAAAATAAAAAAAATATATTAATTGTCAATTTTGTCTTAGAACAAAATAACTTTATCTCAGATACTGAGTATAGATTTTGATCAAAACGTTTGACAACAGATCTTTATGTTAATCACAAATAGAATTCTACTTTAGGCAAATAAATTTTGTAGTAGCACTAGACATTTCCAAAGCATTCGATAAGGAATAGCATTCTAATTTCATTAACAAGCTGTACTGTATAAGTCTTAATCACAAATTTGTTAATCTTATATATAGTTTTCTTGGCAATAGAAAAATTATAGTTAGAATTGATGGCTTTAACTCTGACTTAAATGATAAATTTTAGTGTTTCTCAAGGTTCTGCTCATTCACCAACTTTACTTCTGATTTACATTAATAAACTTCTTCAAATAACTAAAAGTCCTATTCAAAATTTTGCAGATGATAGCACCCTTTAAATTTCATACTTTTCAAAAACCACTACGACAAATTTGGCAGATCTTCAAAAATTTTTTAGGTTAGAATCTATAAACAAAGACCTCAAAACATTATCTAAATAGGGTACTCCCAACATGGTCAATTTTAACTGTTTCAAAATCGTAACCCGTTGTTTTCTTCTGTGTGTTTGTGGTAGTTTGCGGGGAAGTACCCCATTATCTACCTATCATGCTTAGTCTTGTGGCTTGTGGATTTTTTTTACAGGTTATCCACTTCCTGTTTTATGACGTTCACAGCCTGGGCCTGATTAGGTTTACAGGTCTGTTGTAGGTGGTGTAGTTCGGGTGATAGTACGTTATGGATTTAATGTCGGTGTTGTCATGAGTTTCCGCTTTAGAGTAAAATTTTTCAGCGTTCTTCATGATGAATTCATGCAGAGTGGAGATTTTTAAGTCTTCTCTGAGATCTTTGTTTCTAATATACCGGGGAGCTCCGGTAATCATCCTCAAGGTTTTTGATTGGCAAGCTTCTAGGGTTTTGAAGTAAGTTTTGGCAACCGTTCCCCAAACCGGTGCAGCATAGGACAGCTGGGCTCTAATGATGGATTTATAAAGCGTCAATTTTGTTCTTAGTTTTATTTTCTTGTGTCTTAGTAGTGGTGCCAAACTAATCATTGAAACTTTGGATTTATCTTTGATTTTATTAATATGGGATTTATCTAGAGTTACGCCAAGATAATTGGCTTGGTTAGCCCAGGGTATAGGAATGCCATTGAGGATGATGTTTCGATAGGGTGTTATTCGTCTTTTTGTGAATAATATAGCTTGACTTTTGAAAGGATTTATTTTAACCCCCCACTCTTCTGTCCATTCGGTTATGGTGTCTGCTGCTTTTTGTAGGTGCTTAGTTATAAATTTGGGAGAGGTGGCTCTATAAATATTTGCTGTATCGTCCGCAAACTGAGCGAGAATGGTTCCGTTCGTCATAGATGGGATGTCTCCGACATAGATGTTATACAGTCCTGGAGATAAAGTCGAGCCTTGGGGAACCACCGCTGTCATGGGTTTAACGGAGGAAAGCGTATTTGCGATTTTAACTTGGAAGCTTCTGTCTTTTAAAAAGTTTTTGATAAGTCTACCCAGATGGTGGGGGAATTTAGCACGATAAAGTTTGGCTATCTGGCCATCATGCCACACCTTATCATACGCTTTTTCTATATCAAAAGAGATTGCTCCGGTTGACGACTTTGTGTTGTTAAACCCTTTAGAGATGTGGTCTGCCACTCGTGCCAGTTGGTGGACGGAAGAATGTTGTTTCCTAAAGCCGTGCTGGTGTTTAGGAATAATTTGATTGGTTTCCCTGTGGATGTTTATGTGAATCAAAATAATTTTTTCCGCTATTTTGCTTAATGTAGAAAGTAAGCTTATCGGGCGGTAGTTCTGTGGAAATGATTTCGGCTTATTTGGCTTAGGAAAAACAACGATAATGGCATGTTTCCATTTATGGGGAAAATATCCTTGTCTTAAAATTCCATTGATAATGTTGGTGAGGCCTACAATGGCTTTATTAGGAAGGTTTTGTAAAGCCGCGTTAGATATGTTGTCGTGTCCGGGAGCTTTTTTAGGGTTAGTATGCTTAATAGCTTTAGCCACTTCCGTAGGATTTGTAAATGGTATTGCTTCATCTACGGCGGTATTTTTGTAGTGATCAATCTCTTTTTCCACATCTTCCATTACGTCGACGTCTAGGATATTATATGCCTGGCTGAATTGGTCTACAAGGGACAATGCAATAGCTTCAGCTTTTTTTAGGGTAGTGTGTGCTAGCCCGTTTTGCCCGTGGATGGTAGGGATGGTCTCATGTTTTTTCCTTAAACATTTTGAAATGTGCCATTTTGTCGTCTGTTTGGTGGAAAAGGTTTTCCCACTGCTAGTTTTTGAAAGCTTTTATTTCCTCTTTAACTTTGTTTTCTAGTCTGTTTTTTATAAGTTTGTCCTAGGCAGTTCTAGAGCGTTGAAATTTCTGTCAGGCAGTGTTTTTCTCCCTTATGAGTCTTTTTAAAAATGGGGGGAGTCCGAGTGGGTCATTATCTCTGATGGTAATGTTGCTGGAAGTTTTGTCTTGGGCAGATTGAATGGATGAAGTTAGTTGTTCAACAGCAGCGTCTAAGTCCTGAGGGGGCAGATTTTTGGAAGAGGGCCGAGATCGTTTTCCATAAACAGGTAAAACTGTTTCCAGTTTGTTTGTTTTTTGGTTTTTTCCTGTTTTTCTGCCGAAGTGCCATGGATGGTTAGTAGAACGGGATAATGGTCTGAGTCCATTTCGTTGAACACTTCGGAAGTGGTGGCGTTGAGTATGTCTTTTGAAACTGCAATATCGAGTATATCGGGCGGGTGACCTGCGTGGCTGTAAAATGTTGGGGAAGTTGGACTGTGTATGGAAAGATTGTTCTGGTCCATACATTTGATTAAGACTCTGCCTTTCGTGTTTGTGGCGCGACAGTTCCATGCCACGTGTTTAGAATTAAGGTCACTCCCAATAATGGTGGGGATATTGTCTTCAAATGCCATTTTTAAGTCGTTTTCCAATAGTAGTTTAGGAGGAGGTTGATATACTGATAAAAAATTGATTTTGCCGATAGGGGGAAGGTTGATAATAACCCCAGTCGCTTCCAGGTTGGTGAAGTTTGGGATATCAATTTCAGAGTGGTCGATAGATCTTTTTATGATTATGGCTGTGCCTCCGCTTTGGTTTATTTGGTCATTTCTGTATATATTAAAGTTGGGGAATTTTGGGTTGTCTCTGGGTTTTAGTCCAGTTTCTGACAATAGCATAATGTCAATGTCATTTTCCGAGATAAAAAGTTTCAGTTGTTCTGGGTATTTGGCACTACAGTTGGTGTTCCAGTGTCCTATGATAGTATATTATTGTGAACTGCCATTATTGATTTTTAAAGAGAACGGCCAAGATTAATTTAAGTAAGTCTTGGTCGTTGTTGCTGTTGTTTATGGCATTAGTAAGATCTAGTTTTAAGTTGGACTTTGCTTCCATGAGCGGAGCTGATTGTAGTTGTGACTGCACAGCTTTTGCATACGTCGTAAGTTGTGGGCGTGGTTTAGGGGTTTGGTAGTTGACTTTGACAGGGGGTTGCCCTTTAGGTTTAGTTTTAGTTTTGATCTTTTGGTAGACCGGGCAACCTTTGTATGACGCGGGGTGGTTACCACTGCAGTTGGCGCAGACAGTTTTCTCCCTGTCTGCAGAGGTAAAGTGGCATTGTGCTGAAGGATGATTCTTGACATCGATGCGGCGTGGCTATAGGCTTGGCAATGATGGCAATGGGCCAGTTCAGCAGACTTAAATTTAACCTCGACTTTGACTTTGAGGCCAAAGATTTTTGAAACGTTAAATATTTCATCGCTTCTATCATTTTTGTTTAGCTGAATATATAGCTTATCATAAGTTCTGGTAAGGTTATGCAACCTTGATATTGCGATAACATCAAAACCTTTTGCCTCCAGCGCTTCACTCATTTTCTCGCAGGAATCATCTTCAGGGACGTTGTGCATAACCGATTTGATGGTTTTATCTTCCTCCAGCTGGTAAGTAAAAGACTTGTGACCTTTTGCATCAAGGTAAGTTTTTGCCCTCTGGTGGTCTGAGGGCGTTTTTGGCATTATTTTAAACTTGATATTAAAATTGATATTTAATTTGTTCATTGTGATTTGTGGAGGAAGTTTGGCTTTTGGTAGTTCAGGTGTGGTATCATCGATGTCAGGATCGTCATTCTCGCTGCTACTTGAGGAATGGACTCTCTTTTTCTCCTTGTATTTGCGGTCTACTAGTTGCCATTCGGTTTCGTTGCTGGAGTTGCTGGAACCTGGTGTAGAGTCGTTCTCATTTGGCAATGTTTCGGAATCGTCCATGTCTTGGTTAGAGTTAATAATTGGTAGGGGAGGAAAAGGGACTTGGATTTTAGGAGTTGGAGTCGCCGATTTGATCTTTTTCGGTTGTTTGTCAATAGATGAGGAAAAACCTTTTGTAATTGATTTTTTATTTTTAGATATTTTTTTCGTAGGGCTGCTCTTTGGAGTGACCGTGTTGGTTGAACTGTCCGACACGTCTCCAGATTCATCATTTATGGGGTGAGATGGTTGGGCTTTATTCACATTGTTAATTTTTTTGACTAAAGCCAAGATCAGTATTGATAGTTGATTGAAACCAATGTTCATGTCTGTTTGGATGTTTTTATAGTCGATTTGCATTTGATTGACTGTGGATTTTAGAGCAGTTACGTCATTCCTGGTAGATTCCGTGTTACTATTGGTAATGTTCAGGTTAGCATTTAAAATTTCCAAGTTTGCTCGGTTTCCAGAAATTTTGGTGAAAAATTTATTTGAATTTTTATCAATTTTTGCTTTAAGAGCATCCAAACTTTGATCTGCATCGTTGTCTTGAGTTAGGGTGAATTGGCAATTTCCCCCCATGCCGATGGTTTCCAGGTCTGCTGGGCTGCACAGTTGGAAGGGTAAATGTAAAATTACTAATCAATTAAATGTTTATTAGCACTTTGCACTTTAAAAGTCTTGGTTCCTTTGTTTGAGAATGTGGCTTCAAACAAAGAGAAGTGAGTGACCGGGAACTGGGTCATAAGTCTTTGTCCTTTCTGCGGGGGCTTGGTGCCGCCCGCAGATTGGAGGTGTGTTAACTAACTGTCACTAGTCACTTTATTAGAGTTTTCATTGTTTTTACACTATTTATCAGGCACTTTCTTTGTTAAACTAACGAACTGATGTGTACGCATACGTGCACGAACACTAACACTGACTATACTGTAAAATCAAAACCCAATTTATCATCAGTAACAAAAACTTAACTAAACAACAAATTCATATCTCAATCTTCTTCTATTTGTCTTTTAAGGGTTACAATCTTACATGACCTTCTCTGGAATGGCCATGTTGTTGACATAGCTTTAAAAGTATCTAGAAAACTAAATTTTCTTAATTCAGTAAACAGATTTTTACTTTTGTCAACTTTTGCATATATTTAAAACTTATATTTGTTTTTGTATTAAATATTGTTCCCAAGTATAGAAAGGAGCATTGGAAACTACACTATCTCTTCTAACTATTTAGAAACAAGCTTTCAAATCATTGCCGATCCAAAATTGACTAAAGATGGTGTTCCTGCTGCTATTTTTACAGTTTAAACTATTTGTTAGTAATTATAATCTGGAGTGATTCACCCAACTGCCCAAGTGTTGGTCATCAATAAATTGATCATCAACTTTTCTTTCTTGGACAAAGATACTTTTAATGCTTTCAATTCTTTAATTACCTGTTGGTAATTATGACCTTCTTAAGCAAATGTTATTCAAAGATTGGCTTGCAACAAGCAGAATCTTGCAATTTTTTGATAACAAACAATTGGGTTAGTAAGTGGGGGACTTTATATCAAGCGACTCGTTGGTAAATGAGCTGGAATATTCCACCCGCCCAAGTGTTGCTCAAGAAACTTAAAATTATCTATTCACTCTTAGACAAAAACGTTTGCAAAAAGAAAAACTTTCAATGTCTTGATAACAAACTTTTGGGCGAGTGGTTGTGCACTACAGTTCAAACAATTTACTGCTAATCATAATCTAGACTGACCCAGCCACCTACCCAAACATTGGTCATCAAAAGATTCTTCCTCTTTTTTGGACAAACATACTTTTATACGTTTGAAAAGAAGAAAAACTTTCAATTCTTTGATAACAAACACTTGAGCGGGTGGGTGGGCACTTTAGTTTAAACTATTTGCTGAAAATTATGATCTAGAATGCCCACCCATCTGATCAACTGTTACTAATCAAAGATTGGCTCGCAAGAAGAAGAAACTTGCAATTCTTTGATAACAATTAGGCTGGTGAGTGGGCACAAATTAATAATCATGTTTTAGAGTAACCCACCTTACTTCCCAAGTGTTGGTCATCAAAAGATTGAATATAGTTTCCTATTATTTAGCCAAAAAAGATTCCAACGTTTGCAATAAGAAAATACTTTCAATGTCTTGATAACAAATTTTTGCACGGCTGGGTGTGCAGTACAATTCAAATTATTTGCTAGTGATCATAATTTGGAGTAACACACTTAACTGTTCAAGTGTTGGTCATTAAAAGATTGAACATCATTTCCTCTTTCTTCAACAAAAAGTCTTCTAACGCTTGCAAAAAGAAAAAACTTATATTTTTTTAATAGCAAACATTTGAGCACTCTAGTTTAAACTACTCAATGGTAATTATGATGCATACTCGCGTTAGTCATTAAAAGATTAGATATCATTTCCTCTTTCTTGGAAAAAGAATTGTCGCTTGAAATTTTTTTTTTCTAATTTTTTAACAAGAAACACTTGAGCGGATGGGTGTACACTTCAGTTCAAAATATTTTTTGGTAATTATGATCTGAATTGACCCACCCACTTGGTCAAGTCATCAAAAGATTGGACTATGCCTCTTCTTTTTTAGTCAAAAAGACTTTCAACATTTGAAAAACTTTTTTGATAAGTAACACTTGATAAGTACTCCAGTTCAAACTACTTGCTGGTAATCATGATCTGGATTAATTAATCCAAAAAATGGTAAATTGAACCATCCGGAATCTTTCTAAATTTAGTAAAACTGAACTTCTTTGTATTGTCTAAGGAAAGCTTCTTGATGCACAGACTTCCGCTTTGGCAGGCAATCTACCGAACCACAAAAACAAACTGTCTCTTGCGTGAAAATAAGCTACTTTTACATCTTAAAGAAAAGCATTTTTCAGTTTTCTTTAAAATTGAAAAAGCAATGATAAAAATATCAAAATAGTGACCCCAAAATGGTAATCAAAGGTTAATGTTACGTTAAAAAACGCAAAATAGAATTGTAAATTGAAGCAATTAGTCTCTATAAAAAATTGAAAACTGAAGTTTCTTTCGATCGCCAAAGAAAAACTTTTTGAAGCACGTTAGCAAGTATTTTTCCAAAGTTAATGGCTTGCTACAGAAGCTACCGCATCTCCGTCTTCTATATATAATTAAGTTAAGTAGCTTAAGCACATCCTCTGATTATAAAGGTAATCAAAAAGGACCAACTAAATTATTTCTTCTTATTCGAAAGTGTACTCATTGGGGATTCAAACTCGACACCCCAGTACGCTAACCACTACACCACCTAGGCGGTCTCATCAAATAATACCTGACCTACCTTAAACTAAACGACAACGACGGTAAATCTAAATCCTATGCGTTAAATTTGGACGGACACATGATCAAAAGCAAGATAAAATAAGAGAGTATAATCAAAGCAATAAACCGCATTCTAAAGAAACGCGCTAAAAAAAAAGAAAATAAATCCAACAAAGCAATACCGAAATGTAATTTCGCTGGTGTCTATGACGAACAATCGGACGTTTTAGTGAGTAAGCCAAATAATAAATCATCAAATAATTGTTTAGTCAAGTTGTATTTGTATATGAAATGTATCAGTTTTTGTTTTTTTTGCTTAAATGCAAAAAAGTATTATTTTTAAATAATCTTTATTTAAATGTAGCTCTATATACTCCTGGCCGGTATAGAAAATTACATGTATACGGGCGCCAAGATAACTAATGCATCGGTTAACATAATTACAATCCGAGACCGGATTTAGAAAACTTAAAACATTTATCTACGATTGGATCAAAAGGTTTTAAGAATAATGGTGTTATTAATTTGTTATGATAGATGAAGCTTGCGTACTACCTTAATCTTATAAGTTTTAATAAAATTAAAAAAATTATGTAAGCTTTATTCATCAAAACAAAGTAATAACAAGATTATTCTTAAAACCCTTCGATACAAATCACTTGAATTAATTTTGAAAAACTGAGCAATTATATTTAAATTATTTAATTCTTCTTGGACTTATTTTTATTATCCTTGCATTCTCATTTTAATTCTACACTATTAATTGAAAATTATTCAACTATTCAACAATTATAATTGAGGATTTATATCTTAATCTATTCACACAAAGGGAGTGTATGTATATGTGTATATACACACTATAAAATGTTTACACATCACCTCTGCAGCCTCTCCTAAACACATAATCCAATTCCTGTCGTGTATCAAAGTGCGGGACCAGACAACGCCATACTTGTCTTGTAATTCAAACTGAGTGTCAGATTTAACAGGATTTCAAATACGTGTCTAATTGCTGATAAGGATACTATGTAAGTTAAACAACAATAATTAGCATTCGGTTGAAGCACGTACAAAGTAATGACCGCACAATACGGATATTCCATCACATTCAAAACAACATTATGCAGAATTTAATTTCACATGGAGATGTTCCGCTGTGCAAAGTTTGGACAAGCGCGAGTGTAGTTGAATGCATTCAATGCAAGAGAATTATTTTAATAGTCGAGAGTTATATACTACTACTTACTTGGAAGCCATCATAAGTCCATGATCCAAACTTCATGACACAAGTTTGCTCGTCAAATGGAAAGTACTCGACGTCTATCTCACACGACGACTTGTATATAGCGGGTGGTTTCCACTCGACACGCCCTGTATAATTGAGCGTCGCCTTTGTGGCCAATGTCACCTCGAAATTGCCGTCCGCACTAGAAGCAAAAATTAATAAAGTTAGTTCTGCTACTGGAGGCACGGCATAATACAAATATGATTACACAATTGTGATATAGTAACATAATGTACATTTTATGATATAATTATTATGAAAATATAATTAAATAATTTTATTTTTACGAATTAAAAGATAATTCTGTTTAAGACCACATTTAACAACTCAAATATAACATTATCATCAAACCTAGTGACAAGTAGGCTTTATCCATTACTAAATACCCCTTACAATATGTTCTATCAACCCTCTGAATGGCACTAATTTTCTTTACATTACAACCGAACACTTAGCTGCACACACAAACCCTAAACTACCACCACTTAAATCCTCTTTCTCTTCATCTTTTTGAAGTCCTCCACATCCATTATTTTTGCCCAGTCGAGAATTAGCTAAAAGGAAAATTACTCGCAATTTTTTATGTGAAGGTGAAATTAGTGCGCACAGAAGTCAGATATGGTTTTTTTGTGGCGAATTGTCTAGACGTATAACGTTTTACTTTTTATGTTGCTATTATATAACACTCCGGGAGTAAAAATATATTTGAAGTATGCTGTGTGCGTGGTGGGTTTTTATATTTTAAACTGTGTAGGTATAATGTATAGGGTTTATTATATATATATAAGAATATTTATAGAGTGAATATTTTCATATTAAATGGATATTAAAGTATGAAAGTTTATGGTCATGTGAAGCTTTGAGTTTTGAAATATTGTTTAGTGTCGGAATACGTAGGGAATGCGCTGTTTTTATGACTGTTTATAATGTTTGAAGAAGTTAAAATGTATTAAATTTACTAACAATGTATGAATGTAAATTATGTTATAAGAAATAGTTTTGTTTAAAGCAGATATGCATTATATTTTTTATAATAATTATGAAATGATTTATTTGATAAATCAGAAATTAAATATGAAACTTTATTCTTTTCGTTAATTTGTTATATTTGTAGAAAACTCTAGTCAAACCAAAAATAGTAATGTTTTTGTAATAATAAACTTGTGATCAATTGGCTACATTGAGAGCTACAGTAAGCTAGAGTTGGCTGCTTGTAATATCAAGATCGTATTGTTTGAAGGCGGCCAGATATTCTTTAAGTAATTGTTTGTCTTCTTTTCCTTTGTAGCATCTCTTCTTTTTTTTTCTTGGGGTGTATTGCAAGGCGTAAAAACATTACAGTTTTTGTTGCTCTACGTTTGTCATCAGCTGGCTCTTCGGAAGTGGTAAAAGGGTGACCGTAAAGGCAAATAATCTTGTTTCTGTTACCGGTATATCCTTGGAGATGATTAGAAAATTGCTCGTCGGTGAGAGTATTTCTCCTGGTCATAAGCTTGGAATACACATGCCAGCTACTTGCACAATTTTATACTAGCTCCTTGCACATGCCAGCTACTTGTATTCTAATAAATGACTCTCGCCGGCATTTGGGCATCTAATGATTTAATTACAATACAAAAAGTGCTCTATCGGTAAGCCCAACTACTCGACTCTAAACACAAGATAGCATATATTCTTAAAAATTACAAGATGATCTTACCGCTGGATATGGAAATATTCAAAATAGTAAAGTTATTGTCGGATCTTCGCACACCAAGTATGTTTGAAATAGTACTCAATGTCAAAAATGCAAATCAACTAATTTTAAAACTGATTTACTCCAAACATTTGCACCAAACCAGCAATTTAATGTATTTTGATTTATTTGGACTACTATTAACTTTAAGTGATAAAAAACAATAACATTTATCGTAGAAGATATGACTTTTCAATGGGTTGAGTTATATTCATTAGAGTTTCCTTCAAAACCTGTGTTTTTTTTGTGAACTGTGGATTGGTACGTACAGTATTAAACGACAATGGTACACCATTTATCAGCAATGTTATGCATCAAGTAATGAATTGCCTACACATCAACCTTTTCTTTACATCTTTCTATCATCTTGAATCCAACTCAGTTAAAAGAAGAAACCTAGACTTAAAGCCACAATTTGCTATTTTGCTTGACGATAATTACACTACATGGCTCAAAAAACTTCCATCAATTCGATTCTGGCTAAACTTGGAAAAAAAAAACAAACTACTTGTTACACGCCAGCTTACTTTACATTTGGAAGAGAGCTTAAATGACGTATCTAGGGATTTAACAGCAATTATTCAATCAAAAAACTTTGTAGAAAAAATTACCCTATGTTTACTCAGACTTGATTAATATCCTAGAAGAATTTCGTAAAATACAAGATGTTGCACAAGTTGCCCGCAAAAAAGTAGCCTAATAGTTCCGCTTGGCCAGGCCAACCGACAACAGATGACATCAGGCCAAAAAGATTAAGATCCTCCAAGACCAACTCAAAAAAGCGCAGGATGACATCCAGACGCATCAACTTCCGTCGTAACGAAACTACCAGCTAATCCTGTATTTCTCCCGCAGGAACCAATGGAATTAACATCGCTCTTACTAAAGAGTGAAAAAAAGCAAGCAGCAAAACCCATTGAATACAAAGAAGTTTCTGCCAATTCCGATGAAAACGGAGAGATGGAATATGACAATTCGGATTCACGCTCGGTCATCTCCGATACATCCGCCGTCTCCCACAACTCCAGGGACTCTAAGGATAGGACCCGCATAGACTAGGATGACTACGCACCAGTGCTCAACCGAAACCAGCGAAGAAAACTTGTTGCCAGCAAGAAGAAAAGGACAAAAACGGCATATCGAGTAAGATCATTTTTATTAATTCTAGTTATATGTCCAATCACGCTGTAAGACACTCTATCTTGCAGCATATTAATATCGGTTCTAGCACGCAGAGTGACCAAATCAATCATACAAACCCGAGTTCAATAGCAGATCAGACAACTGGCATGCCTCCAGTGTTCGAGAAAAAACCTCCTTCTATCTACATCACTGATAAATCTAAGTACTCTCTGGTCTCTTCCGTCTTAGCGAGTAACAAGATTTATCAAACTGATACCAAAATCAATGATTGATTTTTACCAAATAATCGATTATTTATTAAAAAAAAAGATCCATCATTTCTCTTATCAAACTGAAGCGGAAAAAATTCTTAAAGTGGTTAATAGGGGCATCTTCGACTGTTTTTCTGCCGAGTATGTTCAGGACCAACTTGCAGTGCGGGGTTTTAAAATAGTTTCAACCGTGAAATTAAGGAGAAGGGAAAGGGTTTTTTCCATGCTTTAACTTGTTAATACGGCTAAGAGCCACAAAATTTTTAACATCTAAATGAAAAAGAGGTAAAACAAAAATCCGGGCGTAATTAGCCAATGCCATCGCTGCCAGAAGTTGGGGCATTAGGTTAATAAATGCATCGCCTCCAAGTCTGGGTTAAATGCGCAGGGCTTCATCTGACGGCTCAAAGTATCATAAAGCTGGGTAAAAATGAATTTACTCCGCCTAAGTGTGCTTTATGTATAGGAGCTCACACTGCCAGCCTTAGAAGCTGCTCGACCTGCAAATAGCAGCAAATAACCAGTCGCAAGTAAGGCCCAGACGATTCCCTGAGTCACAAAAAAGAAATTTTTTGCAAACGCAATGGGCTTGGGCACAAATCCACCATCTTCAGGTGAAAAAAATGCGAGTTCTTCAACTCTCAAAGCTTGCAACAATTTTCTGAGCAAATTAATGTCAATAATAACTTTAAAAAGATGTATCTTGCATCGTTAAACATGATAGTGTCATAATGGCTGAAACACCAGTTGACAATATTCTACTTCATATATGCTTTTGGAACGACAACGGCATAAATAATAAGAAAGAGAAACTAGAGGCGTTTTTTTTTCGATAGTAACATAGATGTGATGTTAATACCAAACACGTTTTTTTTCTTAGAAAACACGTTTGGAGTCTTGGAACCCTAATTCTCGTCAAAAGATTAGCTGACCACTTGGAAACCCTTACGCCGTCAATTGTCGAATTGGAAGCTAATTCAATTGCAATAAATGTACCTGGTCTGGGACTGATATAATTAATTTCAGTTGCCAACTAAATATCTAGTAACAGCTATTCTCAATTTTTTACTAAACGGCCAGCTTCCTACAATTGTTGCAAGAGACAGTAATATTAGGCCCAAACATGCCAACTCACCATCATCACTGGCCTCTGTTTCTACATATCTTAGAAGATCAATTTACTACTTTACATTCGAACGGCTGAAGGAGTTGACAGCGTGGTCGGTAAATTCACTAACCTCATCTCGATAGTAATAGAAAAATCTACCAAAAATTGTATCTAATAGATTGTGTCTTGACAGATACAGTAGAGAGCTCATCCGTACTTGAAATCGTACCAGACATTTATGGCAAAGGTCTCACGACTAGATTGACCAAACTCAGCTAAACCGCCTAAACGATAAAGTAAAAAAGGCAATCAGGATGAACAAAAATCAGTGCTGGAAATTCGCTCTTGAGTCCATCAATGACAATAACAGTTTGATGTGGAGGATAGATAAAGCCTTTCAAAATAAGCGTACACCACTGCCTTTCATTCATGGCGGAAGAGGCCTTGAATATATTTTGGAAGGCAAGGCCAAAGCATTTGCCTTAAACTTCAATGTCGGCCAGACTTCAAAAACGACTTGGAAACGTAGATAGGGTTCACAATGAAGTAAGACAGTGTATACTGCGCACTGACACCGCTTCAATTCTGAAATCCCGTCTAGGGTGAGAGATATCATCACACATCTCAAACCCCAATTGGCACCTGGTCCGGATTGCATTCCTAATAAAGCTTTGATAGTATTTTCTCACAAGGCTATAATGTACTTTACAAACATTACAAATGTAATCCTAAGTACGTCTTATTTTCCGTCATTTTGGAAAAAGTCTCATGTTATTCCTATTTTAAAGGTTGGAAAGAATAGACATTTTCCGCAAAATTACCTCCCGATTAGTCTCCTGTTGACTCTAAGTAAGGTGGCACGTTTTTAGATTTGGGCTCTTTACAACCCATCAACTAACTAATAATTTTTATTTATTTATGCTTTTTACGGCTATTTTACATCGCCACAGTAAGTCTACGACTTGTTTAAAGTGGTTTGATGGGACTAACAGCTTAAAACGTGACTTCCGAACCACGCTGGTGGATAAAGAGCAAGTTATCATTTCAGTCATATTTCGGGGATCGAACCCCGGACTGCTTGCATGATATGCAAGTGCTCTACCATTGAGCTATCACACCATATAATAATCATAATAATAATATGATAGCAGTAAAGCTGTTTGGGCATGTGTCTACTCCTTGTCCTGTTGAGGCAGGAGTTTCTGAAGATTCAGTTCATCACTAATGCTCTTGAATCTGTATGTAGCCGACATACCATGCATCACTCAAGATGTAAAAATTGCTGAGTATGCAGACGACACGGCACTGATGTACACTTCAAGGAGTTCAAAACTCATCACACTAAAAAGACTTCACCAAATGTCACAAACAAACTCCTCATAAGAACGTTTATCTAAACGGCGCTTCAATTCTATGGATGGATGCTGCAAAGTATCTAGAAGTAGAGCTTGATCGTGGACTATCTCTTAGATTACATATTAAGACCATCTTAGATAAGACAAAGATGGAAATAATATGTTAACACCACTTCTACGCGGAAACATCAACATGAATTCTTCAAACAAGTTGCAATTATTTAAAACAATTAATCGCCCAATACTGACATACGCATGTCCAAGATGGGGAATGGCTTACAGAGCAAGACAAACAATCTTTCTATTACAAAACATTACAAAAGGCCTATCAACTTGCTTGCTGTATAAAGAAAATATGGTTCTTTAACCGCTACCCTACTTATTCAACGCCTACAAGGCTTGCGCACTTCTGAAAAGTTTTCTCAAAACTATTGGCCCAGTCTTCTTAGCACTTTAAGTAAGGTCTTGGACAGAATCCAGGATCACATGTAATCGAACAACATCCCCCCCCACATGGATTCAGATAGAGACACTCAACTGTTTATCAATTAAACCGCGTAACGGACCTCAAATTCAAAGGTTTTAGAGTAAATAAGATCACCCTGGTGACAAGGTTTGGCACAAAGGTCTTCTTTTCAAATTGTACAAAGCTAACTTTTTTCCGCGTCTAGTGAGGCTGATAGCCTTATTACTAAACAGCAAAACGTTGGGTAAAATTCAAAAAGCACATATCTTCTACTTGGAAGATAACGGCAGGGGTTCTTCAAAGTTCCAATCTTTTTCCGCTCTTTTTCAACCTCTACTTTGCTGACAAGCCTTCGGAAGCAAAGCACGGGATCAGAATGGCACAATTTGCTGATAATACAACACTTCTATACTCTTTAAAGTTGCCTGAAACACAAACAACCACGAGAAGGGCTACGCCGCTTTCTCCAACATCACCGACTCCCACTTCTACCACCTCAAAGGCGGGAAGCCGGTAACAAATGGAGCTCAACGTAGGGCAGTTGCAGAGCATAGTGCCTGCACAAATCTTAACAAACTCCAAGACGGTCAGACACCGACCAATACCAACTGCCGACCAACCACCAGCCGCATGGAGGTAAAAAAGCAGCACAGTGGGAACCAAGCCTATAAGGCAACGTTTGAAGACGGCTAACGATACATGGCAAACCACAAGCAGGTGGCACACTTGGCAAACACGGTTGCATACTTACAACGCAACCAAAGTTTATTCCAAGCCAATCTACCCCGCTTCGGCGGCAAACCGTATAAAGATCCACACCAGTTCTTTAACGACCTGAAGAACAAATTTGCACAAAAACAGACCCCAACAATAGTTTACCACCGGCTGTTGGTGCAGAACTTGAAAGGCGACGCTCTTGCCTTTACCCGATTAAGGTTGGGCAATCCAAAACCACCAACAATTTTTGTCGCACAAGCAAACCCATTTACAACCGTTGAGATGACCATTGGGGATCAACACCACAAAGTTGCTCTTCTTGTTGCCCCAAAGTTAGGAAAAGATATAATACTGAATGAACATCAAGAAAGCTGAGAGTTCCTACGCCAGTGCATCCATTATGACAAAAAAAAAAACGATCGACCATTTATTGGATACCCTAGAAGACGCCGCCGACCACAGCACACAAACCAGTAAAATTACCAAAACATTCGTTCTCTGATGCTAAGAAATTCAAACAACTAGTTTGCAATTTTCCAACAAAGATGTGACACCCACGGCCACCCTCACGGTCAGACATCACATCAAAGTGACGAGTACCACGCCAATACGCACCGCACGCTACACCTACAGTGCGCATAAGAAAGCGCTCATCTTCGAGCACAAAGAAGAATTGATGGCAAATGGCATCATCAAAAGCAGCAGCAGCAGCTACTGCGCTCCGGTGGTCATTTTGAAGAAGAAAGATGGCTCACCATGTTTCTGTATTAATTACCGAGCATTAAACAATGCTGCCATTTAGGAAACCTTGAAAAATTTTGGAGAAACAAAGTTTAGCAAAATAGATCTCCGGACCGGATACTGGCAGATTCCCATAAAAGGCAAGGATAAGCAGTTTACTGCCTTTGTCGCCCCATATAAAGACACTTATCAGTTCCGGATGGTGATGCCGTTTGGCTTAACAAACGCGCCAGCGACTTTTTAAAACCCTATGTTGCAGGTAGTGTCCGGTTTTCTGGAAAGCATCGTCCTGGACAATATACTGGTGTATTCCGAGGACCACGCCACCCACTTGGTGCACCTGAGGAAAGTACTTAAACGCCTTCAAGAATACCGATTAAGATGCCACCCCAAGAAATGCGTTTTTGGGACCGATTTGGTCAAATACTTAAGTCACCGGATCAGCGCGAAAAGAAATGAACCCCTACTGCATCATCTGAAAATGATCCAAGACCAGGATACTCCACGGAACAAAAAACAACTGCGGAAGTTTTTGGGTCTTTGCACCTGGTTAAAGGAGTATATACCAAACTACTCCAAGATAGCTGCACCGTTTATTGCAAGGACCAAAACCTGGATTGCCAATTGTATTACAAACAAACGCGTGCAACATCGGAGTAAGAGCCGTCTTGTACTAAGAAAAGGACTCACATGGGCGCGTGATGTTATACGACAGCGCAAAACTGACGCCATGCCAACAGAGATCCCACTTGAAAGTTTGTGGAAAATGTAAAGCAAAACACAAATTACATTATGTAAATTGCTTAATTGCTTTTAAAAATATTCTCCTTTAAAATCTATACACTTTTGCATTTAATGAAACCAATCTTCAAAACAATTTTGCCACTTTGAGCGAGGTACCTCCTAAACAAGTGATTTAAATAAAAAACGCACGCCACGCATTTTATTTTTGATATGTCGAAATAGGAAGAAGTCATTGGGCGATAAATCAGGCAAATATGGGCAATAAGTTATTAATTGAATGTTGTTTTGTTAAGGTGCAGGTGGGATCTGCTCGAGGCCCTATCAACCGATAGTCTGTCGTAAAGATACGCCACCGAAGTGTGCACTGTGTTCCAGGGTTGCAATACATCAAAATGGTTGGTTTGCATGGCAAAGCCAACAAAGTGGCAAGATCGGCATCCGTAATTGATTTGGCCCCGGCCTAGTCTACTCAGACTCCTGCAAACCTGCAGTGGTAGAAGCAAAGTCCACGGCGCGCTTAAAATTAGTGGGTCCGGCTTTTCACACCTGGTCTACAGCTAAAAAACAGTGTGTCAAGGTAGTCATCAGACATGCCCCTGACTTCTTCACGGCGCAGGATGTGGGCAATGCTCTAGTTAAACTTTTGCACCTTTTCACGTGCATCACGTTTGTTATAGCATAGTTTTGGTCCAGCGGGGCAAGAGCACAAAATCGGCCAATATCATGAGGCTAACCAACCTTCTGGGGCTGAAGGTAGCAGTATAACCCTAGAAACGTAAAGCCGGAATCCCTCAGTGTCATAAATGCCAACGTTTGGGCCACATGGCTAAAAGTTGTTTTGTTAAGGTCCAGGTTTGTAGGATATGTTCGAGGCCTCATCAACCAATGGCCTGCCTTAAAGTAATTCCGGCCCGCACCCCGCCAATTTTAGGGATTGCAAAACATATCAAAAATTGTTTATCCAAGAAAACCTCGACATCATGTTGGTGCCCGAAACAAACCACTCTCCCACTCAATCGTTGAAACTACTAAATACCTTTACGTATTTGTTATCGTCGGGCGCTAGACTGAGGCTTGAGACTTTAATTTTTGCAAAAAGATATTGGATCATTCTGAGGTCAACACTCCCAAGCAAGTCTCTCTTGAATCTAATGCAATAGTAGTTAATGTGCCTGAACTTGGTACATTTAAAATCGCATCTGGTTATCTCAGTCCAAATAACCAAATCGAAACAGCGGATTTTGATATGGTTCTAGCAAACTCTCTTCCCACAATTGTTGCTGGGGACTTTAACTGTAAACATCCCCCGTGGAACAGTTTACAGACAAACGCCAAAGATTGGGTGTTGCTTGACTATGCAGAGCAAAGAGGGTTACAAGTAGTGGGTCCAGAGGAACCTTTCTTCTATCATAACACAAAGCACCAAGAAGACGTTTTTGATGTGGTTGTTTTCAAAAACGTTAACTTTGACCACACCATTCAAATTCCGACCAACTTCCTGTCTTACTAAAGCTTTTTGGAAAGAGATCACCCGGAGAGGAAAATTTGTGATTTGCACGGATTGGTCTTTTTTCTCATAATCCTTAGAAGTGAGCATAGGTCGCAAGGCTTCGGAAAAGACTTCTAAAACCCTTCAGGTTTGCGTTGATAATCCTCTTGGGCTACCTCGGGACTTGAGATACTTAATCCGCCGACGTAATGCCGCCAGGCATCTTTGGCAGCAGCACCGCGACTCTATAGATTGCCTGACATTAAACTCCCTTCATGGTGAAGTCAGAAAAGCCGTAAGGTCATACAAAAATTTTTGCTGAAAAAATACTTTAGTATCTTTCACGGAAGATGACCAAGCCGGTCCCCATTCCAGCTATTCACGGCAAAAATAAGATACATTACACGATTGAGAGAAAGGCCAAAGCTTTTGTGGTCAGCCTAGAATTCTAATGCTCCCTAATCAAAAACCCGGATTTGGAGCACGTCAAAAGGGTTAAACGGTTGGTTAGGAAAACCCTAAAAGCTGCAAAGCGTTAGACCGTCTCGAACTCGAAAGATAATTAACAGACATAAAACCCGGTTTGCTCCTGGCTCCGACGGAATCCCTAATAGAGCGCTCAAATGGTTCTTGCACAAAGCAATATTAAATCTGTTCCAACCTACGATTTGGTTAGTTTGCATTACTGTTAATAAAAGATTGCCTAAGATTGACAAATATTTGTTTGTGTGCACAGTTTGGACGGTTTGCAAAAGCTCAATTGTTATCAATATCTCAAAACCTGGAAAAGACCGGCGGTTTCCTCAAAACTACCGACCAATCGGTTTACTATGTACTTTGAGTAAGGTCATAGAAAAGGTTATATTAGACATAATTTAGGACCACGCCGACACTAACAATCTACTTATTTCTCATTAGCAGGGTTTCCAATGGAAGCATTCAGCGGTTCACCAGTTAAATCAAATCACTGACATCATCGTTGAGGGTTTTAGGTTGAAAAAAACCATAAAACCCACAGTCAAAACTTTTCTAAGACTTCTAATAGCCTCATATTTAAAGTGTAGTACTTTGGCTTCAAAATAACATTTCTTCCACTAGATATATTGTCGCGGACATGCATTCTGGATGGAAGCACGCGGTTAAGATGGCTTAATATGTCAACAATACAGCACTTTTCTATTTGTCAAGGTCACCCATGATGATTACCTCAAGGTTACAAAAAGCCACTACCGATTTGGAATGCTGGTTAGATATTGGCTAGTCAAAGTGAATCCGGAGAAAAACAAAGCTGTTTTATTCACACGTCCACGGAAAGCCCCTTATGGGAACGTCAACCTTGACGACGTCTCTATACCGTGGTCCAATTCTGTTAAGTATCTAAGGGAATTACCTTTGACAAGGTGCTCACGTACAAGCTGCACTTGCAGTCAATGCAGCTAAAACCAAAAATCTTCTGTTACCGATGCTGCGGAATAAAATCCGGTTGTACACATTTACCATCAGGCCCATAATGACATTTGGGGGACCGCCGCAACCACGCATGTTGATAAACTAGAGTCGTTCCAAAGCTTGATTTTGCGGAAGCTTCTTGGAGCTCCATGTTTTGTCCAAAATCGTAAAATTTTATTTTGAAATTTCTCTATTGCGCAGACACGCAAAATACTTCGACAATTTTGCGCTTCACTCCAATCCTGATCTGGCCCGACTTGCCGAGCCAGACAAATTTGCAACATAAGCGCCCGGTTAATTAACTGATTAGCCTTACCTAACTGCCTGCCTACTCTTCCCTCAGTCTATAGGGCGCATCTGCCTCCTCTTTTTAACACTGGTTTTGGTCTTTTTTATCTATCTAACGGAAGGTCTATGAGCCTAACGATCTCGAACTTCCGGACAATGCATTCCTTGCGAGGGTGAATCCGACACTTTAAGTCTTTAGAAGATTCTCCTCAAGAAGCAACATAAGCGCCTGGTTAATCAACTGATTAACCTTACCTAACTACCTACTTACTCTTCACTCAACCTTTAGGGCGCACAAGTCTAGTCATTTTGATACTGGTTTTTGTCTTTCTTATCTTTCTAACGGAAGATCCATGAGCCTAACGATCTTGAACTTTCGGGCAATTTATTTAGGGAGTTCAGTCGGTAGGCATCTTCCTCTAGTGAGGATGAATCCGACACTTTAAGTGTTTAGAAGATTCTCTTCCTAAGCCACAAAAAAAAGCTGAATCAATCAACACACAGTTGAAACTTGCACTCAACGAGATGCAGAATGTACCCCTGTCCGTTTGTTGTAATTATAACGCTTCTAGTTTTAATTACGTTCATACGCTTATAATGAGATTGATTGTATATAATAATTAGTTGTTGCGCTGCTTTGTGGCCTACATTATTATTGCAACCACAGAATTTATAAATTTGCACTTTGTCAATTTTTAGCATTATTGCGTTTTGCGTAATTTTGGGGTTATAAGTTTACCTTAATTTCAATTCTTAGCCAAGTCTGATTTTTATATAGGCACTTCGTCGAATCTAAATTACAAATTGTTACCATTTATTTGCATTCGACGAATTAAATATTGTTAATTGCACTTTTGTTGGAGCTCAACAAAATCCTGTCAAATAAATTATACAATTCTAGATATTTTAAACTGCCACTCGGGCATAAACAATTACACACATCGAATATTGTTATAGCCTTTTATGTAAATTTTTGGTATAAATTAATTAATTGAATTATGACGACTTTACAAGTGATATCATTTATTATTTTAAACTAAGATTATTACTTTGTTGAATATTATCTACAGTATGACAAAATCTGTTTACTTGCAGTTACTATCAACAGATAATAGTTTATCGAAATCGGAAACAACTTACGCATCATTTTAATATTGCAATGTTTTCAATTTTAATTTTGTCATTACTCAATTAGTAATGCATTGTGCTTTGATTTAAATATAAATGCCTTTAATATTGTTGTGGTTTGTTATGTTAACTATTGGATAATTAAGTAAGTAATTTGATTTATAATTACGTTTATTTAATAGATTTATTTCATTTTTAGAATGGTTTTGACTATGAAATTATTTTTTTTATTTTGTTTGCATTTTGGTTTTGTTATTTTAAAATGCACAAATCCTGCCTCAACTACTATAGAATGTCACAATGAAGTTTATAATGAATTTAATAAAATATTTAATATTAAATATAATAATTATTTTATAGATTGCAATATTTCAAAATTATCTTCAAATATATTTAGTGGAAATGTGCGAGCAATTGATAGATTAATAATAGAAAAAAGTGGTTTGGGTAAAATAGAACCAAGTACATTTATTAATTTTCATGACATTCTTCTTATACAATTTTCATTTAATAATATTAAACTTTTAGAAAAAAACACATTTAAAAATTTACATAGATTAAATAAACTAAATATTTCTCATAATGAAATAAATGTGATTGAATCATTTGAAAATACTGAAATTAAGACTATAGACTTATCTTATAACAATCTTACACAAATACTAAATTTATATTTCACTACATTGCCAAAATTGGAATATTTATTAATAAGTAACAATAAAATTGAATATATTGAAGATAATTCGTTTGCTAAATTGAATTCTTTAGTTTCATTAGATTTATCAAACAATAATATTAATGTTTTAAGCAATACATTTTTAAATGGACTATATAAATTAAATAATTTAACTTTGACAAATAATCCAATTGCTATATTGGCTTCAAATTGTTTCCAAAATTTAAAATTTATTGCTTCATTAGATTTATCCAATTACAAAATAAATATAATTTTTTCTAATAGTTTAAATCAGTTGCAAATAGAATTTAAAAATAATTCAATTAATACGTTAGAAAAACATAACTTTGAAAATTTTAAATGTTTATTTTCATTGGATTTATCTAATCATAATATTAATATTATAAACAATTCATTTTTAAATGGATTATATAAATCGAATAGTTTTATTTTGCTCAATAATCCAATTAATAAATTTACTTCAAATTGTTTTCAAGGTTTAAGATCTATGGTAACATTAGATTTTTCCAATTTTAAAATAAAAATAATTCATTCAAGTTTTTCAAATAATTTACATAATTTACAAACATTAAATTTGAATAATAATTCAATTATTGATTTAGAAGCAAACTGCTTTCAGAATTTGAATTCTCTATCCAGTTTAGATTTATCAAACAATGATATCAATATTTTAAACAAAACATTTTCTAATGGATTACATAATTTGACTAATTTAGTATTATTTAATAACCCAATTAGTGTATTGGCTCCAAACTGTTTCCAAAGTTTAAAATCGTTGATATCATTGAATTTATCTAATTGTAAAATCAAAATTATTTCTTCAAATATTTTAACTAATTTAAATAATTTGCAAATATTAAATTTAAAAAATAATTCAATTGTTGAATTAAATGAAAATTGTTTTCAAAATTTGAATTCTTTAACCAGTTTGGATTTATCTAACAATGATATTAATATTTTAAGCAAATCATTTTCAAATGGATTATATCAAATAACCAATTTAAATTTATTAAATAACCCAATTAAAAAAATGGCTCCAAATTGTCTCCAAGATTTAAAATTATTAAAAATGATTGACTTATCAAACAAACAAATTGAATATTTAGAAGGTACCTACTTTGCAGGTTTGAATGGTTTAAATATATTACTATTAAATAATAATTTGATTAAAACTATAAAATCGGCAAGTTTTGGCTTTTTAACATCTTTAACTATTTTAGATTTATCAAACAATTTGATCACAGTTTTAGATATTGGTTCATTAGTCGGGTTAAAATCATTACAATATTTAAATATCAGTTTTAATAGAATTAAATTAATTAATGAAATAGCATTCCAAAATACTCATTCTTTAATAGAATTGAATTTGTCTAACAATTCAATAGAGAAATTGGATACTATGGAATTATATCAATACACCAAAATGCAAACAATAAATATAGACAAAAATAATTTTCAATGTTCTGTTCTGTCTGGAATATTAAAATCATTTAAAAATCTACACATATCGGTGATATTTGGAGAAGAGATTGAAGATGTAAGCATACATGGTATAGCATGTAATAAAGCTGAAACAATTATTTCTACTAAGCCATTAAATAGCATGAATGAATCAAGGGTTGAAGAACAACTAAATATTAAGAACAGTACGACTTCTTTGTGGAATTTAAGAAATGATATAAGTGAAATGAAAAAAATATTTCTAAATGTTAGTAAAGTTATTGAATATATGTCGTCCAAAATTGATTTTGAAAAACATCAGTTTGATGATAGTAACAAAGAAAAAGAATTTTACCAAGAAAAGACAAACAATATTTTCTCAAATGATCAAACTGTTGAAAATAAGCAATCAACATTTTTAATAGTTATTATACTACTTGTATCACTGATATTAATTTTATTAATATTAAGCAAATATAAAAAATATCAAAGATCTTCTTTTCATAGAGCAAATACAAATATTGCTAACGAATTGATGCCTATTATATAATAACACTATAATATAACTATAACATAATTTGTTCAATAAATTGTTAATTATTTACTAATTATTGTTGTTGTGTTTATACTTTATCAGTTTTTACATTTTATACATTTGTATTAAACTTTATTTCTTAACAAAATGTAATTTCTTACATTTAAAAATTGTCAATTTTAAGTTTTTTATTTGTATTAAATATATTATATTAACACTAATTATTTTTTTTTTGTATTTATTTTTGTATAATATTTATTATTTTTTAATATAGCCTCAATATAAATTTGCAAAAAAAGTTTTGGTCTGCATAATGCTAAAGAATTATCGTTCGCAATTCTTTTGCAAGATTGTTGAAGCGCTACTAAAACTAGACGCAATTACTACTTCCAAACCAATCAAAAAAATGTCTGTAAAATTGTGACACGCTAATAGAAACTATGGAAGGTAATATATTTGTTGAGTAATAGTTTTTATTACGGTTATTATGCTTAATTGTGCGTTTTTCTTTTTTAAACCAGCATGTTTTGACAACCGTTCTAAGAAAACCTGGATTTAACGTAAACATTTGCGCAACTACAAGGTATTTACCAAAGATTTATTTTTTGGTAATTCTTTTTATGATAGTTTTGGTTCAAAAATATAAAGAAAGTTGAAAGCTATTGTGTTTGTAAAGCTATTTTAACATACATCGAAGGTAGATACAACAATACAGTGCAGATTTACCTATAACTGTATTTACAATTCATAGATTTTTGATCTTTTTCTTCTACTTTACCTTGTAAGAGCTCGTATCTACTAGAGTTGCGCTGATGCATCCCTGTTATTGTAGTTTCTTGTTAGTATTTTGTAATTTTCTATGATATATTCAATATTTTTCTATAGAACCACATTTGCTTCCGTCTGAGTCCAAGCATCTATTCCGTATAATAACACAAAGAATACTTAGCAGTGTAAGAACCTCATTTTTGTGTTTTTAGTTAAATAATTTTAATAAATATGCTTCTATTCTTTTTAATTTTAACTTTTATTTCTTGTGTCTGGTGTCATTGCTTATTTATGACTGTGCTTAAATATAAATATGGCCATGTATAAGTCAAGTGTACGGAATGAAAATTTATTTTTGCTTAATCGACTGAAAATGCCATCCTCTGCATGAATCCTGTATATGTGAATTTGTTTAGATTTTTTCAGTAAGCCATTTCTGAGTAATAAGCAATCAACATTTGAAAAATCAAGGTTTTTGAGTTTTAAATTTTTTGATCGTTTGTAACTTCTCAGAATTGCATATTTAGAAAAAAATTTATGACATTTTTTTCTTAAAAATTGTCCATAGAATAAGTTTTCATAGCCAAACATTTTTTTCTTTAATTTTAAATTTTTGCTGAACTTTAAAAAAAGATTATGGGTATTTTTTTTTTTTTTTTAAATATATGTTAGCGCAAATGAAGATGATGATGATACTCAATTGTATGGTGGTGGTACGACTGCACCTATGGCCGGGGAATACCCCGATTCTCATTATTGGCAGTCAAGAGTGGCTGGGGGGATGGAGAACCCAGCTCTCCAGGCAGAACAGATTGAGTCGCTTTGAGTGCCACAACGCAGAGCAATAGACAATAATAAAGCACCTGCTATTGTGTTATTTGTTAATGTATAATCAGTTTATGTTATATTTTTTATCAATAATAATAAGATTTGAGTGTTCGTGTATTGTTTCTAATATCAGAAGTGGGATTGGTCCGCGTGTTTTATAAAATACAAAGTGAAATTAAACAATTATGGATACACAAACGGCTCTCCTAGAATTATTCCAAAAGTTGAAGGAATCATTGGATGCCCCTAACCGCAATAATGAACTTCCAATATTTAATCCCGTGCGGGCCGATAACGGTGCTGCACCTTGGTGCAAGGAAATTGAAAGGCTTATGTTGGAATTCCGATGGACAGGGCGTGAGATGATCGCCAGAGCGGGAAAAGTTTTAAAAGGAACCGCACACACGTGGTTTAAAAATTGGGAACGAGACTGGGAAACGTTCTGTGAGGAAATCGTTGGTTTATTCCCACCAAAAAGAAATCTGGCGGAAAAATTAAAAACTGCTGTTTTGTTAACTAGCGATAGTTATGACACGTACTGTGAGTATGCAAGGGAGAAGTTATTACTATTAAATCGATTGAAAATTAAATTTACCGAATCGGAACTTGTCAAACTTGTTATTGGGGAGATTCGCGAGACAGTCGTTAGGTTAGGAGCATTGAATAGCGGCGCTAACACTACCAGTGAATTAACAGCAACTTTGAAAATCAAATTAAAAACTGATTCTGTAATTAATTACCATCCCTATCGCATGTCATTTACCGAAAGAGAAAAATTGAGATCAATTATTCAAGATTTGATTACTAATGGAATAATACGCGAAAGTAATTCTCCGTATGCAAGCCCGGTTTTATTGGTAAAAATGGCAGATGGTAGCGATCGACTTTGTGTAGATTTTAGAGCTCTCATTACCGTGAAGGATCGATATCCTTTACCATTAATCGATGATCAATTGGATCGGCTTGGTAAGGGAAAATATTTTACAACCCTTGATATGGCTTCAGGGTTTTACCAAATCTTCATTGATGAGGAATAAAACAGTCTTTGTAACACCGGACGGACACTACGAGTATTTGAGGATGCCGTTCGGTCTTGCAAATGCACCTGCTGTTTTTCAAAGGGCGATTAATTGTGCTCTTGGGCCTCTTAAAGACTCTTGTGCACTTGTCTATCTAGATGATATTCTTATCCCATCAGCGACTATATCAGAAGGCTTGCATTATCTCGAACTTGTATTATGTGCATTAAGTGAAGCGGGGTTTTCACTTAATTTAAATAGATGTCGTTTTTTTGAGACTAATATTGATTATTTGTGCCGTAATATTTCGGCGGAAGGTATTAGACCTGGACAAGGCAAAATCAAGGCACTAGTTGACTCTGCTGTTCCTGTTAACGTTCGACAAGTGCGCCAATTTATGGGTCTTGCCGGTTATTTATACCTGAATTTGCTAGTCGAACTGCCTGCATTTCCAAATTAACTAAACATAACTAAAGATTTGAGTGGGCAAAGGAACAATTTGAAGCTAGAGATTGCGTCATTGATCACTTGAGTAAAAGACCTTTACTGATAATTTTTGACCATGCTTTGCCAACTGAGTTGCATACGGATGCCAGCGCAATTGGCTATGGTGCAATTCTTTTTCAGAATGTTGGCTTAGAACTACGCGTGGTGGCTTATTATAGCAAAAGAACCTCACCAGAAGAGTCGAAGTACCATTCCTACGAATTAGAAACGTTGGCTATTGTCAATGCTGTAAAAAAAATCCGTGTTTATTTGTTAGGAATCAAATTTAAAATAGTTACGGATTGTAATGCAATTAAAGCTACCATGCATAAAAAAGACCTTGTACCTCGTGTTGCTCGCTGGTGGGTATATTTACAGGATTTCAACTTTGAGATAGAGTATCGCAAAGGTAAATATGTAGCCCATGTCGATTTTTTAAGTAGAAATCCTTCTACAAATTCCTTTAAAGTCAATGTAATATGTGAGAGTTCTTGGCTGGAAGTGAAGCAAGCTAAAGATCCGGAAACGCAATTCTTAATACAAAAAGTAACAGCAAATGAATCCATTTTATCAGATTTTCAGAAACAAAATTACCTTTTATGCAGATAGATAAGCATTGATGGCCAAGTAGCTTTAAAATACTTTGTTCCAAAATGCTCCAGATTTGGATTGTTACGTTTATATCACGATGAACAGTGTCATGTGGTCTATGATAAAACCCTAAACAAAATTCGTGAACAATTTTGGTTCCTTCGTATGAGTACCTTTGTTCGGAAATATGTTTCCCACTGTTTGACGTGCACCGTAACAAAAAAAAAATATGGACCCAAGCAAGGATTACTGCACTCTATTGATAAAGTACCTATTCCTTTCCAAACAATCCACTTAGACTTTGTGGGGCCATTTAAAACTACTGCAAATGGCTTTAAGCATATTTTAATGATCATAGATGGCTTTACTAAATACGTTATTTTGATTCCTTTAAAAACTCTTACTGGTTCAGAATTACATAGTAATTTACAATATAATTTAACTTTGTTTTGTACTCCACTACGTGCCATAACTGACAGAGGAACAAATTTTACAGATAAAAAATGATTGCAACAGGCGCCTCTAGGGCTAACGGGCAATTTGAAAGATATGTTGCTACAGCAATTAGTTTATTGGCCATTGAAATTAATAAAGTGTCAGAATGGACGAGTGCGCTTGCAAAGATTCAGTTGACATTAAACTCTACAGTACAAAAATCTACTGGATTTTCACCGTTGCGACTTTTAATTGGCGTTGACGCAAATAAAGCTCCTATCCAGAATCTAATTCAGTCGGACCCCAAAATTCAGAATAAGATAAATATTAACAATGATCGTACCCTTGCATATGACAATTTAAAACGAAATGCAGAAGTCCAAAAACAAAGGTTTGATAAGCTTCGTAGAAGCAATGCACAATATGAACTGGGAGATTATGTTTTCATCCCAAAAAGTAACGCCAGAGCTGGCAAATTAGAACCCCAATTCCGAGGGCCATATAAAATAATAAAACTCCTACCAAACGATAGATTTGAGGTGAAAAACAAAAAATTTAAAAGAGGACCATTGACAGTACCACTGGATAGAATTAAACGATGGCAAGGCGAGTGGAGCGATGACATCATTGAGGCGATTGAGGGTAAGTTTAGAGATAAATGAACCGTGTTAGCAGTTGGTTTGAATGATAATCAGTTAAATGTTTTGAACGAGATGTAACAAACTCTTGTGTAGTCACTGAGTACATTCTCTGTTGTTGAAAAGTAACAAGTTTTGTTAAAACCTCTGAGTACGTTTTAAATGTTTTGAACGAGATGTAACAAACTCTTGTGTAGTTACTGAGTACATTCTCTGTTGTTGAAAAGTAACCAGTCCAATTTGAATGATGTTAAACATGACCTAAATTGTTGAATATTTACAGACGAAGACCATCTGGAAGAATTCGAGAGAGTATTTCGAGAGCGCAATACACGTCAGTTTGGCCGTGTTAGCGCAAATGAAGATGATGATGATACTCAATTGTATGGTGGTGGTACGACTGCACCTATGGCTGGGGAATACCCCGATTCTCATTAATGGCAGTCAAGAGTGAGGCTGGGGGAAGGAGAACCCAGCTCTCCAGGCAGAACAGATTGAGTCGCCTTGAGTGCCACAACGCAGAGCAATAGACAATAATAAAGCACCTGCTATTGTGTTATTTGTTAATGTATAATCAGTTTAGGTTATATTTTCTATCAATAATAATTTTAATATATTATATACTTACTTGAAAATGTTATTAAAAATAACGAAACATGTTGTATAAAATAATACATTAATTAATAAATAATAAAAATATATGAAATAATATGAATATAATAATAAATATAAATGAATTTCATAGAGTTAATAAAAAAAGCATTGAATAATAATAAGATTTGAGTGCTCGTGTATTGTTTCTAATATATAGATATAAACGTGCTTTTATATGTGCAAAAAATATTCCAACTAACTTCTCAGAATTACATTTTTAGAAAAAAATTATTACAAACTTTTTCTTAAAATTTGTCTAAAAAGTAAGTTAGAATTTTTTGTCTGTAAAAACTTATTTTTCAGAAAATTAAAAAAAAAAATTATTTTTTTCCTATAAACTGTCTTTTAAAGTTCTGCAAAATTTACAAAATTCAAGAAAATAATTTTTTCCTAAAAATGCAATCCTGAGAAGTTACAAACGATCAAAAAATGTAAAAAAACTAAAAACCTCGATTTTTTAAAATTTTTATTGTTTATTACTCGAAAATGGCTCACAGAAAAATCTGAAAAAATTGACTTAATTAGAATTCATGTAGAGAAAGGCATTTTCAGTAGTTAAGCAAAAATTTTTTTTATATTGTTCTCTTGCCTCATACATGGCCAAATTTTATTTATGGCCACGTATTAGTTCTTACTTATGGTAATGAATTTTTAATCTAATTATCATGTAGTAAATCTTCTATATTGTTAGCAATAATTATGGTATATAACATATTTAATGTTGTTTATGCGTTTTCTGATTACAAAAATACCTTCTTGTGCATTTTATAGGGTTTCTTAAAATATGTATTTAGTGTAGATATTGAATAGCAGAAGAGATAACAGACATTCCCGCCTCACTCTACGTAAAATTTGTACTTTGTTCTATAGTCACTTATTTTTACGCTTGCCGTCTAGTTCCAATATCGATTTGTAATTATTCTTTGTCGTCTATATTTTGTATGAACCTTTGTTGTTGACCTTCTTGTAGTCTACAAAACAAGATTATACATGACAGTTTATTTTTAGCCTACATAATTGTTAATGGTTGGTGACTCATGTAGAAAAATAAACTTTTTACATATATATTGTAATGTCAATTAGGATAGAAAAAAACATGCAATGACCCACTCAACATCCAAAGACCCCAAAAAAGATCTGCTTCATGATGTTGGTAAAACTTTGATCCCATACGAGATATATACTTTTTGAAATATACCTCACTTGGACATTTCTTAAATTAATGAAAAGTTAAAGCCGTAACAATAATCACCCAACATAAATGTGCACCAAACCCCACAGAACTTTTACCTGGAAAAATTTGGCCCCAAACCACTTTACCACCTAAGAGACGTCCCCAGAAATCCCAATCTAAAGTTTTAGAACTTAGTTTGAACTTTAACCAAGTTTATATTAACCTATACTAACAAACCCTGATTGGCAAGGAAAAAAAATCAAGATAAGTTGTTGCAAAATGTAAATTAGTACCCAAATAGCAAAAAAAACTATACACCTATACCATGTGCTGTAGATCAAGTAGAAAATAAATAACAACTTTTAATAATAGCTTAATACCAAAAAAACCGCAATTAAAATTTGTTAGATGTCGGTTGAAACTTTTAGCGTGAACGAGAAACCTTGGAAGAATACCTTACTTGGCAACACCTCAAATCCAAAGGTCCCAAACAACACCTTGAAGACAACGCTAAACTAGAAAGCTTAAAATTATATCTTCAAAAGTTAGAAAATCTCCGGGAGGACATCTACGTCAACTTTTAGCAAGACTTTGTGATACCCTAGAAGATTACCCTGTCCTCATTGCCAAGACGCAATTCCCGGGACGGGCAAACCCCATTGTTTCACTCTTTGAGGCATTTCATAGGAGACTAAAATCCAAATAAGCACTAACCTCAGTTAATTATTAACACACATTCTCAGGCATAACAAAAGCCAAAAAACCACTGTCATCAACCGCCTCCGACAATGACTAAACCGTAACTGACACCGTAATAATAAACGTTGATCAGAAGCCAGTTGAGAAACAGTAATCAAACTTCAATTTTATTGTCTTACTTTAGTAAAATAACTATGAAGCTATAAAAAAAAACCACTACCTAGTAATGTACACCAAGTTTTTTTTATCAACTCCAAATTTCAGGAAGAACATTTTTTATTTTGTTGGTCTTGCACTACCGCCACAAACTTCTTCACTGCGGTTACTACATTGAGCACTAACACGTTGTGCAAATAACTGTATAATATGTGTGAGTGTGTGTTATAACCTCTGTGTAAAAGCATTCTACATAACCGAATTGACCTTCAAGTAAATAATGCCAGACTTTTGGTCTGTTGATGGGGTCAAACACGTTTTCAAAAAATGGGTCTTTGTAGTTTTTCATTGTCATTTGATTATATGTATAAAACAAAAAATGCCAAATAAGCCATTTGCTTCTTGTAATCAGCTGTATTGCCATTGGTTAAGTTTTTAAATTCTCAATGTCAGTTTTAACTGCCTCTTCCGGAGTATCAATTTGGCCAGACACAATGTTTGGTGGGAATGGGTATCTAAAATTAGAATTGTTTTTGTAAAACGCTCAATCAATATCAGGTATTTTTTCAAAGAAAAAAAAAAAAAAAAAAACACGCTACATCAGACTTGGTTTTGAAGACGGTAATAATGGTTTTTCAATGTTCTGAAACCTTTTTGGCTAATGCAATCATGTTAATTAAACATTATTTTCGTAGCTATTTTCAACAATTACCCAAAACGAAATAAAGATGATTGAGCAAACAAAAGTTATGTGAGATGTAGCTATAGACCGGAGTTTATCGTCTCTCCTAAAATCTTACCCTATAATTAGATTCTCATTACGCCTGTAATCACCGTAATCAGACCTTCACGCCGACGACCACCCCAGGAAGGATGCCCATGCCTCTCAGTGTACACTTAACCTACAGTCTTACACTTTTAGTCATAAGTCGTCTTCTAACTCATACAAATATTATCTACCGACTTTCTGCAACAATCACCGCCATTCCCGTAAGATACTTTACAAACTACCCTGACAAACGCTCTAAAACTTAACAACTTACTTAAAAGCAGCTTGAGGTAAAATGCTGCTTTAAAGTATTTACCAGTTTATAGATAATTTTCTGGAAATGTCATCCAGGTGTCAAGAAACCTTGCAGCATCAAAATAACTCTTGTATGGTAACTAGCTGGTTATCTTCAGGAACTCATTTATTTATTTATTTTTAAATTCTGCGCCAAAAGTTTAAAAACATATTCCACAGTGTTTATTATCCAAGAATCAAATGTTACTAACACTTTTTGTGTTCTTGCAACTAACACACAAGAGAATGACTGACAGATGTCACTTAGTTAATAGAAATAAATGACGTAACTAGTTTTTTATAACAAACACTTGGGAGGGTGAGCGGAAACACAGTTTTTTTAATTTTGCGCTGGTAGTTTAAAAACGTGTTACCCGCCCACCCGCCCAAATGTTTGTTGTCTAGGAATTATACGTTACAAAAAATGACTGACAAATGTCACTTAATTAGAAAAAAAAAAAGTGATGTAACTAGCTTCTTAATATTAAACAAATGGGTGGGTGGGCGGGAACACAGTTTTTAAATTTTGCGCCGGTAGTTTAAAAACGTGTCACCCGCCCACCCGCCTGAGTGTTTGTTATCCAGAAATTAAATTGTACTAACACTTGTTGTGTTTCTGCAGCTAACACATACGAAGAAATAACTGATATATGTGACGTAATTAGAAGAAGAAAGTGACGTAACTAGTTTTTTGATAACAAACACTTGGGCGGGTGGGCGGGAACACAGTTTTTAAATTTTGAGTTTGTAGTTTAAAAATGTGTTACCCGCTCACCCGACTAAGTGTTTGTTACACAGGAATTAAACGTTACTAACACTTGTCGTGTTCTTGCAGTTAACACACGAGATAATGACTGACAGATGTCACTTAGTTAGAAGAAGCAAATAACGTAACTAGCTTCTTGACAAGAAACACTTGGGCGAATCGGCAAGAACACAGTTTTTAAACTTTGGTAGTAGAGTGTTTACCGGTTTGTAAGCAACTTTATGAAAGTGTCATTCAGGTTTGAAAAAACTTTGGAACAATTGTGATAATGTGGTTTTTAATGCCAAAATGTACAACAACACTAGAATGGCTCTTGTGTGGTCTATAGTAATTAGCTGGCCAGTTTGTTATCTGCTTTTTTGGCACTAGAAAGCAAGGCGTTTGATGATATTAGTTTTATCTGTATGAGTTACGTGGATTTGTTTTGTTGGTGGTTCTCTGAGACTGCAATAACTCTCCGGTAAACTGTAGTGCAAGATCTGTGGCAGTGCCGTTTCTGCAAGTTGCTGTCTTATAACATATAGATAATAATTATTAAGTCATTTTGTTTCTGCCATCTGCATTAGACCATACTCATAAATCTATATTTGTGCGCTGGAAAGGCAATTGCGGCGTTTTAATTTATTATATCTGCAGGCACATCTTGACTTTACTAGACTACACGGCAGATGTTTGGTCCGTTTCTGTACACCGTTAAATAGAAGATGTTTTGCTAAATAATGATGATAGCATCACTCCTTATCACGGTATAGCACTTTCTGCAGAGAAACATTTCTAGATTCCTGAGAAAACACACACAATACAATGGAGCTTGTACATACCTAGATGCGGCTCTATGCCAAACTAACCCTTGCCGTTTCTATAAACTGCTAATCATAAGTCGAAGGTAGTTAGTACCAACTTTAAGTAATGTGCAAGTAGATGGTTACCGCTTGCAATGTGTTATTTCTGTTTGATTAACATTGCAAGTCTAAACTCCTTTGTACGTGAATTACCCAGGTTAATCGCGCATGAACAATGTACTGAACCTACTTTGCAGATGTAACTTTTGTATTTTTGATTATTCAATGAAGCCACTTGACTTTTATTATATCTAAATGCAGGAAACATTTTTCAGAAAGATTTATTTACTTCTACCAAATAGATTGCTACATATCTGTAACACTAGACATCACTTCAACATTATCAATTAATCTAATTTCTAATTTAATTAACCTTTCATAACTATTATTTCTTATATCAAACAACAATTTGTGACTTGCTTATTTACCCTTCTCATGATACAACCTTTAAACTACACCATTAATTATATTGTCAAAGATGAATTGTTGCAGACAAGAGCACGCGGCCTAGCACAATACCATTTGTGTAATTTTTAGTTGCATTTGACCTTTTGTCACTTCACTTTGCAACCCAGTTTTTATTTTATATACATTCCTATAATAGAACAAACAAAAAAAACTTTATTAAAGTTAGCTATTCGGCTTTGTAAAGCTTGAGATTTTTACATAAAAAACAATGTTTTTCTATGTAATATAATTCAGAATAAGTTTACATTCGTTATTTTTGTGTAACAAGTATTAATCGTCATTCATATGATGAAAGTAACAATTTTATTTCCCAAAATACACTTTGGCCGGATAAGGGGTGCTAAAATAATAGCCCTTGTTGTCCTTGTTTAAACGGAACGGTTCATCTGGCATATAAACGTTATTTAGCTGACACAGATCCGGGCGAGCCATCCATCTTCCCTAAGATTTATTATCATTTGTTGAAGTGTTACTCTGTTAACTACAGAATTTGACCATTAGCAGTGGCCACATGTGATGTGATGAATCTGTTTTTGATCTCTAAAGCTTTAACATTATTTTTGTTAAATAAAGCAAATTATTAATATTTATAAAAGGATTAAATTAAGAAAAGACTATTGTGTACTAAACACAATAAGAAGGATCAAATATAAAGTTTTAATAATGAAAGTAATCTATTAACCGCACAGTAATCAAACTAAATGTACTCCTTGTTGAATTAAAGAGTAACATTGTTTTCGTGAATACAATTTGATGTAAGTGAAAGGATCCGGTAATAAAAGTTTATATATTTTTCAACTTACTTGTTGTAAAGGACAATGTCGGGGCGCCAAATGTGATCGGAAGGAACGTGTAACATTTCGACTCCACCATACTCCTTTGGGTCCCATTTGAGCTTGTAGTCATACCAAGACTAGAATGAAATACATATAATAGAAACATATAATAGAATTGATTGGGTAATTGAAATAGTTTGTTGAAATAAAATAATATTTTATATTAATGTTCAATTTAAAAAGTGAGTGAGAAAAATATTAGTAAAATAAGATTGCAAATAAGAAGGAAAACAGTCTATAAATAGTGCATGTACTTAATTAATAAAGTTTTAAATTTTGATAATAAATACTGTTTTTTGAGTCATTTAAAATACAAAAAACTGTTTCTAGATGGCAATCCTGCTAAAAATTACTTTTTAATTTTCTATAAAATTGAATACATCTATAATTAATTAAAATAGTTTTACTTAAATATTAAACAACATTTTATTAGACCATTTACACTTAATTTACCATAATCGTATGACGTTAGTTGGAAAAATTGACCACAACTGACGTCAGATTATGGTGGCTTGACTGCGTCGGCATTAAACATGTCTATAAGTCTATATGATCTAAGTTTCTTCCTGACTTGGTGTTAAGAACATGAACAAAAACACGTTTTTATGCAATTATTCTATCAAAATGTTAATGAATCTTGTAAATTTTGTGTTACGCATCACGTCAGTCGTGGGCATAAAATAATGTAATGTTGGCTTCACCATCCAACAAGCAAAAAATAGTTCACGGCGCGTCTATAAGTGTATATGGTCTAAGGTTATATCTATACAACAATCTTAAACTTTAACGTGTTTTAAAGGCGTATATGAACTCTAAAAATGCTCTAAAAATAAATAATTACTAAAGACGAATCAAAAACAACTTTTAGATTTTTTTTTAAACCTTTGTGAGTTATAACTACTTTAACGGTCCCTAAATAGTTTTAAGAAAAAGACTGAATGATAGTCTACGTCTATGTTAGGTTTTTAAATAATCCGGTGAAAAAAATTGTTTTGTGACAGATTATAAATATTGGGCTAGTGGTTTGATACAGTGTTACCGTCCACCCGCCCAAATGTTTGTTATAAAAAAAATTGCTTATTTTCACACTTGTTGCGGTTCTGCCTGCTGTTTTTAATATGACAGATTGAATGACAGTTGTCACTAATACGTAGGAGGTGGGTACAATAACAAATTCCTTGATAACAAACACATGGGCGGGTGGGCGGGAAAACAGTTTATAAATATTGGGCCGGTGGTTTAATGCAGTGTTTCCGTTCACCCGCCCAAGTGTTTGTTTTTAAAAAATTTGTTTATTTTTACAATTTTGCGGTTCTGCTGTTATTAATATGACAGGTTGATTGACAGTTTATAAATATTTTAGGCCGGTGGTTTGATACAGTGTTTCCGCCCAAGTGTTTGTTATCAAAAAATTAGCTTATTCTCACAATTGTTGCGGTTCTGCTCATTTTAGTTTGACAGATTGAATGACAGTTGTCACTTATACGTTAGAGGTGGATACAATAAATTTTTTTTTATAACTAACACTTAGGCGGTGAGCGGAAAAACAGTTTATAAGTATTGGGCCGGTAGTTTAATACAGTGTTCCCGCCCACCCGCCCAAGGGATTGTTATCAAAAAATTAGCTTATTCTCACACTTGTTGCGGTTCTGCTGTTTTTAATATGACAGATTTAAAAACAGTTGTCACTTATACGTCAGAGGTGGGTACAATAACAAATTTCTTTATAACTAACACTTGGGCGGGTGGGCGGGAACACAGTTTATAAATATTCGGCCGGTAATTTAACACTAATACGTCGGAGGTAGGTACAATAACAATTTTTTTGATAACTAACACTTGGGCGGAAAAACAGTTTATAAATATTGGACCGATAGTTTAATACAGTGTTCCCGCCCATCCGCCTCTGTGTTTGTTATCAAAAAATTTGCTTATTCTTACACTTGTTGCTTTTTTGCTCTTTTTAATATGACAGATTGAATGACAGTTGTCACTAATACGTCAAAGTTGGGTACAATAACAATTTTTTTGGTAAGTAACACTTGGGCAAGTGGGCGGGAACACAGTTTATAAATATTGGGCCGGTGGTTTGATACAGTGTTCCCGCCCACCCGTCCATGTGTTAATTATCAAAAAAATTGTTTATTCTTACACGTGTTGCGGTTCTGCTGTTTTGAATATGACAGATTGGATAACAGTTGTCATCAATACGTCAGAGGTGGGTACAAAAACAAATTTCTTTGTAACTAACACTTGGGCGGGCGGGCGGGAACACAGTTTATAAATATTGTGCCGGTAGTTTAATATAGTGTTCCCGCCCACCCGCCCAAGTGATTGTTATCAAAAAATTTGTTTTGTGTTTGCAAATGTTGCGGTTTTGCTGTTTTTAATATGACAGATTGAATGACAGTTGTCAATTATACGTCAAAGGTGGGTACAATAACAAATTTCTTGGTAACTAAAATTTGGGCGGATGCGCGGAAACACAGTTTATAAATATTAGGCCGGTAGTTTAATAGTGATCCCGTGATTGTTATCAAAAAATTGTATATTCTTACAATTGTTGCGGTTCTGCTGTTTTTAATATGACAGATTGAATGACAGTTGTCACTTATATGTCAAAGGTGAGTACAATAACAAATTTCTTAATAAGTAACACTTGGGCGGGTGGGCGGGAACACTATAAAAATAGTAACGCGTAATTATTGAAATACTTCAGCCCGCCCACCCACCCAAGTGTTAGTGATCCAGTGATTTGATACCAAACAACCGCTGATGTTCCTTCTGTCAAAAAAGCACAAGAGATCGAATCTCAATAGTTACTATTATAGGCGTGGAGAGAAAACGTATAAATTTTTTGATAATTAACACATTGGCGGGTGAGCAGGAACTTTATAAATATAATAACGCCCAATTATTGATATACCGTGGCCCGCCCACCCACCCAAGTGTTAGTGATCCAGTGAATGGATATTAAACCACCGTTGATGTTTTTTTTGTCAAAAAACATAAGAGATTGAATCTCAATTGTTACTATTATGGGCTTGGAGGAGGAACGTACAAATTCCTTGATAATTAACACTTGAGTTGGTAGGCGGGAACACTATAAACATAATCACGCTCAATTGTTGAAATACTGTTGCCCACCCACCAACCTAAATGTTTGTAATCCAACAATTTAATATTAAACCACCATGATGTTGCTTCTGTTAAAAAAACAAAAGAAATCAACAGTCACTTTTTACTATTATATTTGGGGAAGGGAACGTACTAATTCCTTGATAATTAGCATTTGGGCGGGAACACCCACTCAACTGTTCAAGTGATTTGATACTAAACCGCTGGTGATGTTCTTTTTGTCAAAAAACACAACAGATCAGATGTCAGTTGTCACTATTATGGGCGAGGAGGGATAACGTACAAATTTCATGATAACTAACACTTGGGCGGGTGGGCGGGAACACTATTAAAACAGTCACGCCCATTTTTAGAAATACTGTGGCCCGCCTACCCACCTAAGTGTTAATGATCTAGTAATTTGATATTAAGACACCGATGATGTTTTTTCTGTCAAAAAAACACAAAATATGAAATGTTACTTATCACTAATATGCGCGTGGAGAGGGAACGTACTAATTCCTTGATAACTTACACTTGTTTGGGTGGGCAGAAACACTATAAAAATAGTCACACTTTTGGCCTGCCTACCCAACCAACTGTTAGTGATCCAGTGATTTGATACTAAACCACCGGTGATATTTTTTCTTTCAAAAACACGACAGATTAGATGTAAATTGTCAATATTATGGGCGTGATTTTTCCAACATAAACGGAATCCAGAAAATGGACCCCGTCATCAACATTATACTTAAACAGCTCAAGAAATACGCAAGTCAATCAAGAAGCAGGATGCCAAAATTATCTAAAAATTTATAGTTATCCTAAGCAAAAGCAAATCTGTATAAATTAACATACACAAATTCAAATAGATCGCCTGGACCTAAGAGACCGCCACGACAAGCTAAACAAGAACCTTCAAGAAGACATCTAGACCATAAAAAAAATAATCAACACAATGAAGGCGACGCCACTAACCCCAATCACCAAGTCAACCAAAGTTTTAGCATATGCACTTTTGCATATGCTAAAACCCCGGATGTTTGTTGGTAAGCCCAGCAAGTCTGTTAAATGTAAAAAAGATTCTTAAAACAAAATTGTCCGTCTTTGCTGGGCTCTAACTAACATTTCTAGTACCAACTGCAGAAACAGTGTTTTTTTAAAAGTCCAATAAGATACCACAAATTTTAGTGCTGTTCAGATTGTATTGGCAATAGTTGAACAGATTCCTTCTAAAATCCAAAAATACCAAAATAATTCAAAAATATTAAAAGCAACAAAGTTAAGACAGGCTATCAAGAAAACTTTAAAATTTTGGTGACAACTTAACATACCTTTCCAGAGATCCAATGAGCTACCAAAACAGGCGGCTCCAACAATTAGTTAATTAGCATTGGCGTTACTAAGAAACCTTTAATAAATTTGGCAACGGTAAAACATGTTTTTCTGAAAACCCAAAAAACCATTGTTAACTCTTTGAAACTTTTAAGGAACGCAAAGCAACAGGGAAATAAAAAAACACAAAAGCATAAAGCAGTGTCGGTGAAAAAAACAAAAACTTAAAAAGCCATCTCAAAACTTCTCAAGAATAACTCATCTATTGGTAGAAACTCCAAAACGCGCCAAACATAATATTTAAAAAAAAAATTTGCTGGCAGAAAATTGTGCTCAAAGAGTGATACAGATGGCGATAAATAAACAAAAACAAATTTTTTACCAATAACGCAAAACTTGGTCCAAAACAACCTCCAAAACTGCAATCTGCAAAATCAAAATTGCCCGTAAAGACAAATAAATCTAAGGATTGAAATACTGTTCACAATTTTTTGTTTAGTTGGTATTATAGATTTGGTTTTATAAATTGGTTACTGAACGTTTCTTTAATGAGAACATCATCCAAAGACAGAAACAACAGTAACAACTCTAGACCAAGCAACACAAAGCTAATGTCATCTTGTTTAGTAAAATGCATCTAAGAATGAATCAAATTCTGACATCCTTAACTACATCACATTCTGCAACAACATTTTTATCAAGAAACATAATTATTCATCGTCAAAGAGAACAAAGAAGCAGGCTATACTAAAAACAACACAAAGGGCAAGGTATAGAATAATATTAAAATTGGCGCCCAAGAAAAACAAAGAAAAACTTATGATGACCACAAAAAAGTTGAAAATCGAAGACACAAATAAATGGAAAAAAATAGAAGTCTTATGTTCTGGAGTGGATTGTAAACAGCAGATAAAGAAAAAAAAAAAAGATCTGAACATGCAAAAATTCTTTTGGTTTTTGTTTACAATAAACTATTTCTAGAAATTGACGTCTTACTCACATTGGAAAACATCTTGCACAATTCTTACACCTCTAGAGAAAAAAAAAACCGGTAAATAAACGAAATTTTTTTTGCAGACAGAAACATTGACACTAACTATCATTTAAGTTCTGAGGTTAAGATAATGATCAAACTTGGCAAATTTTGCAAAGAATCTTTAACAATTTTGCCCAAAAGTTTGCAAATTACTCACCCACTCAAAAAAAATATGGACATAATACCAACAAAAAAAGTTTAAAAGTTTTAGAAAAAGTACTAGCAGATAAGTAATCGTACACAAACAAACCAACTAACCAAATTGGTCAAATGCGTTCAACAGAATACTATGGGAAGCAATTATAGAAGCAGCAAAAAAATAGATAACTAACAAATAAAACGGCGAAGATAATATGGAGCTACCTTCAGGAAAGAAATGTTCTGACCAAAAATGGAAAATTTAGGTTGACTAGAGTAGTACCACAAGGTTCTGCACTAGGTCCTAAATTGTGGAATTTAGTTTATAATTAGCTACACAAGATGCGGCTGCCGGAAGGAGTGACAATATCGGCATTTGCGGATGACGTAGTTCTGATAGGTAGGAATATAGACATAGAAGTACTAAATAAAAGATTAGAGTTGGCAATAGAGATGATCAAGAGAAGGATGAGAAATACAGTGTTAGATCTGGCTCCACAGAAAACTGAGGCGGCATGGCTATCAACAAAGAGAACAAACAGGGGAAATGGAAAAATACAGGTAGGTGAATAAAAAATAACCATAGGATAAAAAATTAAATACCTTGGAGTAACACTTGAAGCAAAAGGATAGAATAAACAGGTTAAGGAAGCGGTAAAAAGAACAAAAAAAATTAAAAGAATGTTTAGTAGGTTTATGCGAAACAAAGGAGGGCCAGAAGAAGGCGCAAGAAGGCTAATATCAACTGCGGTTAGAAGTAAACTATTGTATGCCGCAGAATCATGGGGAGAAGTTTTGAAGACAAAAAAAAAACCAGAAAAATAGTAAGAAGAGCTATGAAAGCAAGTTCGTTAAGAATGAGCAGGGCCTACAGGACAGTATCGCAGGAGGTACTAGAAGTAATTGCGGCGACACTACCTGCAGATTTGATGGTAGAAGAAAGATTAGGTACAAAGAAAATGGTAAACGAAAGAACTAGTAAGCAAGAAGTAAAGAGACAAGCAAGAGAGAATATGATGGAAAAACAGTTGAAAGAAGGAGAAAAGGGAGAATGGACAAGGGAACTAATATCAGAAATAAAAGAATGGGTAGAGAAAAAACCGAAGACTACTTACCGGACATGAAACCTTTAGAAAGTACTTACAAAAAATAAATAAAATGGAGAAAGAGGAAAAATGTATATTTTGTCTTGAAGACACGCATGACGACGCAGAACATACGCTAGTAGAGTCCAAAGCTTGGGAGAAAGATAGGAAAACGCTAGAAAAGGTATTAGAAAACAACGTAGATAAATCTGCAATCATAAAATATGCCTGAGTGACAAAAACAAATGAAGAGCACCTAAGAAACTATGCAACGAAAGTACTGAAAAAAAAAGATAAAGGAATTTGGAGCTTTGAGATTTAGATAAACTAAAATGGAAAAAACACACAAATTAAAAGCCACAGAAGATAAAGAAAGGAGTAACAAGAAGCTACATGAAAGCAAAAGAATATAAAAAAAGTAGTAAAGAGGAAAGAAACAAAGAAGGTCAAAACAACTATGCCTGCTAAGCAATGGAAGATGAACAGAGAAACAAGAAAAAAACATACACTAAAACCTTAGTACCAACAGAAGTTGCAGAAATAAGGAGGAAAAGGAGAGATCTGCTCAAGAAAAATACGTTGACGGAATTGACTAAACAATTTCCAAACGAAAGAACGCCATATCAAGGTTGACAGAAATTGCAACTTTCGAATAGGTCAGAGTATATCTGGCAACCAAGGCACACAAAAAACTAATCCCAAATGGAGATTCAAGAATCTTACTAGATGTTAAACTGGCAAATGTAGGACTACCAAAAGGGATGCACTTAATGGAGCTGCACAAAATATTTATAAAAAAAGAGGATACAACAAGAAAGAAGTTAATGAAGATATAGAAAAACTAAAAAGATACTTAAGGACAATGCACATATCTAGGCTGAATAACACAAGAATGGGAGAAAAGAGAGGAGAATGCCAGTGTAGGAAGTAGGGCAGAAAAATAGAGTATAGAGAGAGATTGGTCGGGGACAGCATGTGTTGCCGCAGCAGACTGCGTAAACCATCTTAAACTAGTACCACTGTAGAAACAATGACTAGGACAAATTAACAGCAGGACTTACGCAGAGAAGAATACCAAAAAGTATTGCCAAACGTTAGTTATTCTTAAGAAATTGGTCAAGAAAAAGTTTATCAAATCGTAATCGTACACACCTGCAACTGTAAACAAAAACATAATTTTATTCTGCAGAAAACTGACACATGATTAATCTTCAAAAAGCACCCAAAGACACTAACATTAACTGCTAAATTGTTTGTTGTTATCTTTAACTAATTAAAAATTTTTTGTTGTTTTTAAACACTGTGAGAACTAGTAAAAGTTATTGCTATTCCAAAAACCAAAAAAACCGCTAAAGTACCCAAAAAATCACTGTTCACTAAGTTTGTTTTATTAAGTAGGCAAACCTTAAAAACATCGTCTCCTTAGCCTACTACCACAATTTACTAGAGAAATATGACTTTGAACAACTTAAAACTAAATACCTAAAACACAAGGTTAGGCTCAAGTAAACCAACTTTTACAGCACCATCTCTCAAAAGCGCATTTTAATTAACCGTAAAGACGCTGCTAAACAGATTCCTGATCTAAGACTGCCTGCGATCTGGTCTGCGGTTTGTTTTACAAACTGACGTCTACAAGATAGGTATAGGAACTGTATTGTACCAGAAGGAACTCAAAGTTTATGGGCACTAAGCAGAAGTACCATAACAACAAACAGAAGTGTAACGATAGAGTGTAGGCAATTAAAAAATATCAAGCTTACTTGAAGAACAGTTGGTTTCTATTGAAGACTCGCAACCAAACATTAGTGTAGTTAACCAATACACAAGACACAAAAACAAAAACCATTGGATAAATTGCTACTGCTAACGGAATTTGCATTCAACATAGAACACAAACCCAAGGCCAAAAACCATTTATTTGCCGGACGCATTACCCCAAGCCTCAGCAACAAAACCAATAATTTGGATTTTTGATACTTCTCAAAATTATAATAAAATTATAACCAATGGCTTATCTTTACTATTGCACCAAAAACCTTGAGTAATGAGACTTTGGCCGCAGCTGTTAAGTAAAGCCAATGTAAGTGTCCGCAGTTGCGTAACATAATTAACGGGTTATACCAAAAAATAGCCAAAAGTTCTTGCAAGTTGAAACCAGCTGATGCAACAGGCATCACTTATGCAAAGAGAAGTGATAAAAAAACCATTACAATGATGATACCGCTTCTTAGAGCGAAGCGTCAGAAAAAAACCGACATAGCATACGTTCTGGGAAGCATCAACGTATTTTTGAGGTAGGCCCATTGGATACTACGCCAACAGAGAATCAGTTTATATTAACCGCTATAAACATGTGCACCCGCTGGGATAATCTATACTTTAAAACAGTAAGGTTTTTGCCTATTTGGTAATTCAAAAACCACTCGCATTCTAATCCCGTAGAACAGCAACACGCGGATATAAAGACGTCATTACTACCCCAAAATGAACAGTTAAACTAATCGGATCCTATTGATTCACGGCACACGGATAGTCAGAAAACAGAAAAAAATTTAAATAGGCATGGCCTTAAGTACTATTACCACTGGCTTAACTTGCCAGTGTGTGCTCTATTGTTCTACAGACTAAAAACAAAAGCAGCTACCCAATAAATTATTAGAGCCGCAAAAGTAAAGTTACTGAAATAAGAGAATACGCGTAGCCCTAGACGTACTGACCAGAGCCTCTGCCAAATATCCAGAAAAAACATTGCCTGGAGCTATATCTTAACTCCAAACCCAGATTACTACCGTCTTGCGCATACCGCAGGGCTAGGCGGCCATAATAGGCAATTTGGAACAAAACGCCCTAACCTCACCAACCCGACATCATCAAGAGAAACTTGACCGAAAAAATGATCCAATTGTTATTTACTTAACGCTGCTACCATTTAGAAGACTTCACCAACATAACCAGGGCTAGCAAAGAATTATTGCACTGCAACCCTTAAGCAACAAGTGCGTAACATCATAGACGGTCTACACCTATGGATGGCCAAATTAAAAGAAGACGTAGATTACCAGCAAAGCTGTAAAGAAAAATTAACAACGCGAGAATCAATCAATCAAGTTTTTTGTCGATTTGCTTATGCAAAAATAGTGCTAAATAACAACGGCCCACACTTTCTTACCCATAAATTCCAAGAAGCCATCGCCAAATAGAAGTGCCATCATTACACTAGAGCAAAGTACCCAAAGACAACACGCAAATTTGAAACTTCGAAACACGAAAAGAAATTACTACTTTTAGTCACCTTTCAGCTTTCAACCTTACCCCAAATAAAGCCAAATAATGCCGTACCCTAAGGTTGGAGCACATTCTGGGTAAAAGTCTACAACAACGCCAAAATCCAAGGTTAGTGGCTACAAAGAACCAGAAAACGGCAGGTTACGTACCAACGGTACCCCAAGCAAGCTATTGAATATCGACCAAATCATGGTGCAAAAACAAGAACGTGGAATAGCGGCAAAGTTGATAGGTCTAAAAAGGTTTATTACTTATGCCGGAGGATATTGCTACTGGGTACAAAACTACCCACGTTGCCATTTAGTAAAAAATCACAATGGACAATTTGAAGGTAATCTCACCACCAGACCACCGGGACACTTTGTTACAGTACGCTTATTAAGAGCACCACCAGACGAGACATCCAATTGTGACAATGCAACCATATTACTGTTTAAACCGCCCCAGTAATAATTTTCAATAATGTGAGCTACCAAACCACACGTCTTTTTTGAAAGTTAGACAAACTTCAAACTTTAGTGTAACCACAAAATATTATTAGAAGCAAGATCAATGTCCGGAACAAACTTGAAATGCACAATTTTCTAGTTTAGAACAAAACAATATGTGGGGGAAAGAATGGTTGTACAACATTGTTCCGCAGACCAAAAACAAAGCACTAAAACCCCTACAGAAAAAAATATTTGCCTCCGTAGCTATCTAATAAACGTAGTATTGGACAACGCGAATCTGAAGCTACAATTGGATAAAAGAATACGCATATCTATGAACGCACTGCTCAGGGCCTGTTTTTGTTGCAAGGAAATGTTCTATAGCCCCTTAAATCCCCGGATTTAAGTTCCTGCCATTTTTTTCTGTATTACTTTAAAGATGAGGCTACAAAGATCAACCACAAATCCTAAAAGCTTTATAAAATGCAATTGAAGACGCAGTCGCCGGAATCTCTCAACATATGCTGGCAAAAGTGGCCAAAAACTTTGTAAAACGCCTCAACAAGTACGTATGTAGGTCCACCTGTAATGTAAGTTGCCAGCATTGCGGGCAGAAAAGAGTATAATGCGCCAGCAGTGGCGTGTGTAGGCTAAAACAAACAAACCACGCATTCTACAGTTAATGAGAATTTTTTCAGAGCCAATATTTACTTTTGCCACAATAAGCATAAAACAGTTTGGTTAGATCTACAGTCTGCAACTGGTAAAACTGGTGTGTTGTGTGGCATAGTTTTTTTTTTATTGTTTGCGGTTCTGTTGTAGTTAAATGCTCAAATCTATGGCTAGCTTTGTTAAGTGTTGTGCTAGATTTAAATCTCAATCAAAACAAATTTAAACCAATTATAAAATTGTGTTGAACAGGGAGTTTATAAATCAATGGGATTATGAAATAACTTTAAATATGCCGCCTTTTTAAAATTGTCTACTATACTATTTGTTTTGACAGTTCAACTTTGACAGCTGTCAAACAAGCAAGATTTTAAGAATGTATACAAATAAAAAGAATATTTTTATTATTGAATCCTACTTTAGGAATGTTTGGTTGATAATAGGGAATGGCTCTATTCTATTCCGGATTGTGTTCTGTTGAGATTATTTTGTTTACAACTGATAATTATAAACATGTAAACATATGAAAATATTTTTATTATTAAATCTTAAGATAACAACTTTATTTACGTATTTTCACTATAGCGGCACAAACGTACATTAAATGGTTACATAATCCCAAACATTTATAATAATAACTATTGATCTTACTGCTAATTAATCAAATTTATAATTAGTTTCCTACGTAGGCTTTAATTTTGAATCACTAATTAACTAACTACAAACAATTAACTGAAAAATAAATATTAAACTTTAATTGATGTCTAAATAATTATCTAAATATAAATGCTCATTCTAGTGTAAAATTAATGTTAAAACAAATAAATTAAAATTATTACCTGCTCAACCCAAAGATTCGTTGTCATGATTTGATTCTTGAGATTCTGTAAACAAACAAACAAACCACATTTTAATAATCATTCTCATTAAGAACGGGTAAAGTAAGCTTAAATTTCTTATTATTATTTTCCCCCTCATTCTTTCGTTATTAATTATAGCCTTACGCTGGTAGGATGATGAAAAAAAATGGGAATCCAAAGACCGATCGTAAATCAAAGAAAATATAGAAAGAAAAAAGGCAGCAGGATGAGGAAGCGAAATTTATATTATTGTTTTCCTGTTGTAAATACCAACAGGAACAAAAATGGTTGAGTGAATTCGATGTACAATGAAATAATCGATAAATGCACGATTTAATTAAGAGGTGAAATAATAATAACAAACTTTTTGTTTTTAAATAACATATATAATCTCTATAAATACATCCTATTACAGATAACAGACCCACAGAATCGTACATCCACTTTGCATCACCGCACAAACACAATCCAGCATTATAAAACTAATATGATTATGCTAACATTTGATTTAAGTCGCAACAAACGTTTAATGCGAACACAGGTAATTATTAAATCTAATCTAGCTTCAAGTTAAATATGATAGTTGTTGGGAAGGAAGAGCTTCTAGGATTTGAATTATCTCGAGCAGATTAGGATGGAGGCTAGATGTAATTATATTTGTAGATTAAGGTCGTTAGCAAATCGCTTCGAGTTTTAGACGGGGCTCTATTATTTATTATCACCTCTTCAAAACTACTGCAATCGTGATTTTGCACCTACGATGACTTACTTACTTAAGTGCATTGTAATTGTGATGAATTGGTAAGAGCTGCTATGGAGACGTTAATAGAGTAATTGTTATATCAGTTTCAGTCAACAATTCATCATGCTTTAAGGAGATTAAAATAGCTTCTTGAATGTATGTGTAATTTAAATTTTGTCTTCAATTATTTTAGTAGATATGTGTAATAGTTGTTTGCAGTATTGTAGAATCACTAAATCAGTCAAAATAAATATTTACATATCTTAATAAATGAAACAAATTAATTTTTTATAATTAAAATTGCGTGCTCTAAATAGGTAACGTTTAGTTGCAGTTCTTAATCTTGTGTTAGATCTTGTAAAGAGTGGGCCATCTTTAAGTTGAAATTTTAATCATCAGGGATAAAGAACAAACGGCTTATTTTTCGATTATTTTTATTTTATTTCAGAAAGTATATGCTCCGATTAAGTATAGAATATGATTTCATTTAGATGGCCACTGCGGCAGGTTTGGCAGTAGGCCATTATCAAGGACCAATTATTGAGTATTTGCGCCATTGTATCCAACGGTATTTTGGCAATAGCTTTGTTCTGTTTTAATTAGTAAATTGTCTGTGGATTGTCAGCATACACCTTCTCCTTCAAAGCGCTAAAGTCGCAGCTGCAAATTGGCCAGTTTATCGGCCTCGACCAAAAAAATAATTTTTTGGTTAAAATTGAGGTCAACATTCAGTTTGTTGAAAAGCCACTAAGCAAAGCAAAAACGGGCACTAATGTCGGCCATTTTAACTTCTTAAACTAGTTGCACTTTGTAAGCAAACATACCAAGACTTTTGTGAAGAATTTGCTTCAGAGTGGTTAACCAAATATTGAGTTGCTGACTTTTGCGCCAAGTTGATGTTTCTTGGTTCTCGCGTACATTTCGAGCCACAAAAGCAACAATTTTGACAGAACGCCTTAAATGAATACGCTTGATGCGCGCATTGTCTATCAGCATTCCAGTTTTACGCACTTTTGTCACAAACTTTTGTATTCCTTTGATCGATTATTTCAAATAACGTAAGCAATTTTTGCGCAGTTGCAGACAAATAAGACCCAATTTTAAGATAAATTTTGAGTATTTTAAAAGTTGCTCAAAAGTGAAGCAATGCTTTATTGTGTTCTAGGTAGGTCGCAGATTGCTATTGCATAGTCTTTTTAGGTTAGGTTAGATTAGGTTAGGTTAGGTTAGGTTAGGTGAGGTTAGGTTAGGTTAGGTAAGATTAGGTTAGGTTAGGTTCCTGGACTCCAGATTTTGGAGGCAAGGGAAGGTGAAACCCATTCCAGGCGCGTCCCCGGGTGGCGGATAGGGGATTGCACACGCGGACCAACACCATTGCACGGTAACCATGCCTCGGCACGAGATTACCACTTCCTCTAACTTTTCCTTCTTTGATCTGTCGACCTCCCTTGGTGAACTCTTCGGTCTAACCTTGACCACCTTTCAGCTTCCGATGCTATTAGGTATCGAGGGCTAGGGAGCTAAACACCTGTCTTCTTCTATTGTATGAATGAAAATTGCGTGAATGTGATATTCTGAACCCCCCTGTAGTAGGTCATAAAGTTAGTAGTGACCCGGTATGGCTCTGTTGCAGGGGGCGTATTCACCCTACATAGCTGGCGGTTAGCTTTAAAACGCAAGCTGGCGACAGCTATAAATCGCAAAATGTCAAACAAGGATAAAGAAGCAAAATATGGATATACTGGACGACACAGAGAAGGAGAGGATCCAGTTTGAAAGGGAAATGCTGGAGAAATAGAGCAGACGGAACAGCACGAGTAGGTCCCCTGTCAGAAAAAATTGCCAAACCAGCAACAGCAGTTTGACGGGAAGTATGAATTCACAGTTCAGGAATAGTGTAAATAGCCTAGAATCGGCAAGTGAGGAAGAGGCCGAAAAAACGGTGATAGAGAATACACAGGGAAGACCCTGCACACCTCAACAAAACCGAAATAAAAGGAAAGCAACAGAGTCGCCGACATACATAAGCTTATTCCCGAAAGAGTCTGAAAAGACAGTTAAAAACAAAAAAAAACTGGAGAAGTGCAGAATTAAGATGGAGGAAGAGCTTAATAGCCTCACCATATTTAATAAAGATAACAAAAATGTACATAAGTATGTGAAAGACATAACAAGAGAATTAGTTCGGGATTGGACTAGGATAGAGGAAACCAGACAAGAAGTGGAGGCAGAAAGGAGCAGCAGGGAGATAGAACTGATTGGAAACCTGGCTAAACTAAGAGAAGAGGTGGAAAGGTTGAAGAAACAATCCACCAACCAAGACGAAGAAGTACAGAAACAAACGACAGAAGGAGAGACACAAACAGAAACTGCGGAAGAGATAAAGAAAAGGGAGGATGACATAAGAATTAAAAAATGCCTGGAAGAAAAGAAGGGAATAACTGAGTTAGTGGAGATCATCGATCTGGTATGGCCAGATGAAACGTATAGATTAAGCAAAGTTGCACAAAAAGTAAGCGACGAGCATCAAAGAGACGACTCCATATTAGTAATGAGTGCTGAAGAAGGAGGCGAGAAATATGTCACAAACCTGGCAATAACAAAAAATCCGGAAGTAGAAAATATGTTTAAACAAGATGGCCTAAACCCGGAGAAACCGCTATGTACGGTCTCAAAAAACCTAACCGTGAAAGAAAGAAAAGAAATCGACTGCATCATCGCCGCCGAATTGGAGATGGATGTTGCAAGGAAAATTATGGAATATGTTTTCATGGGAGACAAAATGAGGATTAATATCTACTGGAATGGGACGAAAAGAGGTAAAGGTAGGCATGCTGGTACAAAGAACACGGAAAGAAAAAATCAAAATCAAGAAACCCTAATTATCAAACCTAAGGAATGAAGTACCTATGCACAGGTAATGGGTAATATGAAAAGAGGAGTTGAACTAGGGGATGTCACCATAGCTAGCATAGCAAAAACCAGAGAAGGGGACATGAAACTCGTGATAAAAAGCAAGAAGGGTAACGCAAGAACGGAATTTAGAAAGAAACTAGAAAACAAAATGAGTAACATGGCCGACGTAAGCAAAAAGGAGAAAAACAAAACAATAAGAATCTTGGATATAGACGAAGAAACAGTGGAAGAAGATGTTAGGAAAAGCGTAGAGCTTATCCTAAAGAACAAAAATATAAGCTGCAAAGTGGAAATGACCAAGTTCTCAGGCGGAGTAAACTGGAAGGGAATGAGAAGCGCTTTTATGAGGCTCAATGATGAGGCAGCAGATCATCTAATACGCAAGAACAGGATAGGTACGGGATGGGACAGGTGGGGAGTGAGAGAGGTCATAGATCTACCAAAATGCTTTAGATGCCAGAGGTTAGGGCACGTTGCAAAAGAGTGCAGAACGGAAGATGGAGAACCATGCAGAAACTGCGGTGAAGCAGGACATAGGGCTAAAGAATGTACAGGAGACAAGGCCTGCTTCCTCTGCAAAGTAACAGGACACAAGACGGAGACGATGAACTGCCGCAAGTACAGGAGGTTGGTTCAAGAAGCTAAGGAGAGCAGAAAGGTGCGAGTAAACCGATTATGAAAATAATCCAAGTTAACCTCAATAGAAGCAGAAAAGGAATGGACTTGCTGGAACACAACTGCAAAGAAAATGGCATTGATATTGCACTAGTATCAGAACCCAACAAAATTATAGCCCGCAACAGGAATCGATGGATTACTGACAATCAGATAGATGCTGCAATATATATTACAAACGGAAATAGGGTAGACATAATAAATGTAGGGAGAGGAAATAGACATATATGGGCAGAAACTGAGGAGGAAGTGCTCTACGCTGCATACCTGTCACCAAATATTACAAAAAATGAATATGAGAACCACCTAACAGAGATAAGCCGGGACGTTAAAAGACACAAAAAAGATGTGCTAATAGGAGCAGACTTTAATGCCAAATCAGCCCTATGGGGATCACCCATAGATGATAGCAGAGGAGACATACTTACAGAATGGATCTACGAACAAGACCTTCAAATAGTGAATAGTGGTAACACTCCAACCTTCCGTAGAAGAGTTCAAAGCTCCTTCATAGATGTGACAATAGCTAGTCCAAACTTGTTCAGTAAAGTTAAGGGATGGTACGTGAATGAAAATGAGGAAAATGTAAGTGACCATCATAACATCTACATGGAAATAAATGTATGTACAAGAAAGCAAGTAAAAATGAACAACTTTAAAGGATGGTACTACAACAAGGACCATGATGACGAATTAGCTCAGTGCTTCACGGCGTTAAATGGCGCTGCTGGGAAAGGAGGGGCAGCAGAAACACTAATGAAGGCAATAAGAGAAGCTTGCGAAATCACATACCGCAAAAAAGGCAAAACAAATAGACGGACCTCAACGTACTGGTGGTGTGCAGAAACTGCTCAAGCAAGAAATGAATGCATAAGATCTAAAAGAAAAGTGACAAGGATAAATAGAACAAATCCGGCAGATGAAGAGCTCAGGGAGGAAACACACAGACAATACAAGCAAAAAAAGAAGGAGCTGAAGAAAGCCATCAAAGAAGCCAAAAGGATAGCCTGGAAAAAGATATGCGAGGAAGTGAACACAGACATATTTGGGTTAGGCTATAAAATAGTAACTAAGAAAATTGGAATCAAAGCTCCGACAACGCTGTCCGAAAAAAGACAGATAGAAATAGCAAGGGCGCTCTTTCCTGAGCATACAAAAAACATATGGGCAAATATAACGCCAGATGGAAATGAATTACCACAATGCACAGAGGAGGAAATTTTAGCATTAGGTAGCAAAATAAAGGCCAAAAAGGCACCAGGACCAGATGGGATTCCTGCGGAAGTAGTTAAAGTGCTGACAAGACAATGCACGGAGAGTGTGACAAACAATAAACTCTCTCCTGAGGGCAGGTGCGTTTCCCGAGGAATGGAAGAGAGCAAAACTTGCGCTCATCGAAAAACCAGGCAGCACGGAAAACCAGGCTAAATACAGGCCAATATGTCTGCTGAACACAATAGCGAAGCTCTACGAACATGTCATCAACAAAAAATTGATGCAACAAATTGATGAAAATGGTGGTTTATCGGAAAATCAGCATGGATTCAGAAGAGGACATACGACGGTAGATGCAGTGCAAAGTGTGAAAGAGGTCAGGAATATGGTGGCTAAGCACAGAGTGCTGAAGTTCTCCATACTGATCACCATGGACGTCGAGAATGCCTTTAACACGGTTCCATGGCGTGGTATAATGCAGGAATTGGAGGCGAGAAAGATTACGCCACACCTGAGGAAAATAATAGGAAACTATCTACAGGACAGGACGCTTGAGGTTGGGGAAAACCATACTGTCGATCTGAGCTACGGGGTACCACAGGGCTCGGTGTTGGGACCAACCCTGTGGAACATATATTACGATCCCCTGCTAAAGGAACGGATGCCGGAACACACGAAGATGATTGCCTATGCGGATGATGTAGCACTGGTCGTATGCGGCAGGAATATGGAAGAGCTGGTAAAAGATGCGGAATGGGCAGTAAAGAAGGTGGAACGATGGCTAGACCAAAAAGGTCTCAAGATGGCTCATCACAAGACTGAGGCCGTAATCTTAGCAGGATGGAAGAGGGACCTTAAAGTGAGGATAATGGTAGGAGGTAGCGTCATAGAAACCCAGGATAGCGTCAAATATCTGGGCATAAGAATAGGCCGAAACTGGAATATGAACATAAAGGAGGTGACACAAAAAGCCGTAAAGTTAACAATGGTGCTCAAAAGAATTATGCCACACAATGGAGGGGCGAAAGAGGAAAAAAGAAGAGCGTTATTGGCGGTAGTAAACTCTGTGCTATTATATGGGGCGCCGATTTGGAAGGAGTACGCTGAAAATAAAAAGCACAGGGGGCTATTGGAAAGGGCAAGGAGAGTTATGGCAATTGGGGTAGCAAGTGTCTATCGAACGGTTTCCACAAAAGCAATTCTCGGTATCACAAAGACAATACCTATCCACCTTATGGTTAAAAAAAGATCCTATGAGAAAGGAGAAAACAAGGAACAAATCAAAAAGCTGCTAGAGATGAATCACTCAGGATATGGGCTGAGGAATGGAGAAAGGATACTGGGACAGCTGCCTGGACAAAAAAACTCATCCCGAACATCAGGCCCTGGGTAGACAGAAAGCATGGTAGGCTTAACTATTATCTAACGCAGATTTTGACTGGACACGGCTGTTTTGGGGTATACCTGAAGAGAATGAACCTACTAGAGCGAGATACCTGCGTATACTGCAATGAAGTGGACACGCCGGAACATACACTGTTTCAGTGTTCGAGATGGGCAGTGGAGAGAATGGAGTTAGAGGCTGAGCTACAAGAACAGATCACGGTAGGAAATCTAACAAACCTGATGCTAGAGACCAAACATAAATGGGAAGCCATCGAAAAGACGATAACAAAAATAATAAAAACCAAAGAGGATGAAGAAAGATTAAGACAAAGAGAAGAAAGAACAGGACAAAGAGAGGAAAGATAACAAACAGGATACAGAAAGACATGCTGGAGGTAATGAAGTAATGCTCGCGCGGTTCCGTTGCCACTCAGCGAAATGGGAGGAGGAGTTTTAGTCGGTAGGAGGCTACAGGAGTAGTCAAATCCGGCATGCCTGCAGAATGCAGGTATCTTTTGAAGATCTCTCCTCCTCCAGGTAAAAAAAAAGGTTAGGTTAAGTTAGGTTAGGTTAGGTTCAAAACTGTTGCACGAGACAGTAAAAGTTAAAGACACCAACACTCTAAACTTTGCAGAAGAAATGTTGATTGTGCAAAAAGCAAAACGGAATCCTACAGGGACAAAGAAACGCATTTAATTGGAAACTCTGGCAGCACTCCAAAAGAGAAGAGAAAGCAACTCAGTTTAATACCTAAACGGAGTTGGAAGAAAAGCATATCAGAGCAACGATTAAAGAATGCTTGGACAAAAAGAAAAAGCTTTAACAAGCTGAGAGCAATACTAAAATAGCGAAACGACCAGTAACGAACAAGAACAGATAGCCAAAACCATAGTAAAAAATAACAAGGATATAACGTCATAATAATATTGAGCAGATAGAAGAGCGGAGATAAGCGTACGGGAAGACTGGCAACATTGAAAATCCTGGAAACAAAACCCAGGACAAAAATGGCAGATTATAACTAAAAAAACCACTGTGAACCGTCTTAAACCTTTATACACCTTCCACCTTCATCGTGCAAAAAAATACCCGCAAATCTAGGAAATATGAAGCATCTAAAAATATTACTAGAAAACACCCAAAAGTTGGCAAGATAGCAAAACTGATTGCTTCTTTATCAAGGATTGAACAGCAAAATAAAATTGCAAGACCCAAATGCACAATTTCAACAAAGAAAGTGTTGGAAAAATCTATGACAAAAATCAAAAAACAAGAAAAAAAGAACAACCTCTATCTTGACCTCAACATCAGCCAGGCATAAGCAGATTGACATAAGCAAGGTTTTATACACCAAACTGAAGGAGAAAGTCGGGAAAAAAAATGAAATGCCCAAAATGTAGTAGGGAAAAAGAAAGTTTACCTTGGTATGGAGCTAGTGCAAATATTAGAGCAAGCAAACTTGCACTGGCTGATCAAAAAACTAAAATTGGCTTCAATTACTGCATGCTAAGAATAAAACCAAAGTGCGTGATTTAGTTTTTGCCATCAAGACTACGTATGCAAGACAAGAAATTGCAAAGGACTAAATTGCAGAGTAAACTGCAACAGACAAAAAACTACAATCACGTAAGCAAAGATTGTAACAACAAACTCAGTTGCTTCCTTTGTAAGACAAGAGGAAACAAACAACCAGCACTTTACCAGATGCTTAAAGTGAGCGGCCTATCAATAAACGCTTTAAACCAGTAATTTAGATTTATCATTGTAAAAAAAGCTGAGGCAGCAACCTAGTTAGCGGAGAAGCTTTAAGTTAATATTCAAAACAAAAATTAGATGACTTTAGACAAATGCAATTGCATCGTTTGCAAGACAAATAAAAAAAATAGTCTGCACTTTGTTGAACACTCAAACGGCCTACCAAGAGGCAATTTTGAACAACAAGATCTAACCAAAAAAAAAAACGGATAAAACAGTAACCAAGGCGTTGAAGGAGCTTTAACCTAATAGCCAAAATAGCAATAAAACTGCTTCAAGTAAACCTAAACAAATGCAAAGCAGCTTACAACCTTTTGCAGGCCATCTCTTTCAAAAGCATTATCCTAGTGTTGGAATTTGAGCACAACGCCGGTAAAGCAAAAAACAAATAACTGCAAGACCCAATCGGATCAGCAGCAATACTGGCTCTGAGCAAAATTGGTAAAAACATTGATATATGGGGTACTGCATAGTGTAGATTGAAACCAAATTGATCCACATTTATAGTTACTACGCATCCCTAAACACAACAAAGATCAAGTTTAAAAGGTAGCTTGACAACTCAAAGGTAGCATCAAAACAATATAAGGCCAGAAAGTAATAGAAGGTGGAAACCTAAACGCCAAACCGCTCTAGTAAAAGTTGTACTATACGGACAGCAAGAATAATGCAATATTTGACATAATAACGCCTGTGCCTCAAAACAAAAACAGCACTTTGACCTTCAGATAGGGTGCTAGCAACAATGTGATAGACGTGACACTGGTCTTTGAAGACATTGCGGGAAAAATAGAAGTAGAAACATTTAGCTTAGTGGCAAAAGTGGAAACTCTTAGCATACATTACGTACAACATCCATAGAATTGCAACAAAAATCTACCCACCTGGAGTTTGAACAAATGGCAAACACTAAGAAAACACACAAAAAAGCGGCGCCTTGAAATATAACCAGAATCTAAAAAAAGAAACCAAAACAGAGGTAAAAACAAAAACCAAAAAGAAAATCCTTGAAGCCAAAATTAAAACTATAAGAGAAGAAGCAAAAAAAGCTATGTTGCAAGGTGGATAAAAATACATAGGACGTACTATACTGGCTGATACCAAAAACAATAAGACCAAATAACCAGGTTTTTAGACCTAATAATACAATTTGCCGTGCGCTGTTGCGTAATATACAATCTTTGCAGTTAACGAAAGCATTTGGTAAACCTCCATCAACGGCAAACCTAGTGGGGTAGATGCAGAAGTCAAAACTAGTGGAAAGCGGTGTTATGTACATGGCCGGCCTTCTCATACGATAGTAAATCTATGTTTGAGAATTTGCTGGCATAGCGTGGCCAGTATAAGGAAGACCCCTTCAAGCGTAGTACTTGCATATATCAACCACATAGTGTAGTTGAATGCCAACACTACGGGGTCAGGTCATTATTAGAAGAAGTACAAAAAGACTAACAAAGCCTACGTGCAGTCCAGATCCAATCCAGCGGCAAACTTGTTTGCAGATTCAGTGCTGACTTCCAGTCATTTTTGTAAGCGCGTGGCGCACTTTGTACTACTACAACGGCCGCAATATGTAAACCCAGAATAAAGTTATCTTGGAAAGCGGTCCCACACTACCGTTGGTAACGGAAGGAGGTTTTTAATCATTAAAAACTCAACACTACAGCCGACCAGAGCTGATAATGTTTTAGATCTAGATTTTTCTATTTCCACAACAACAAAAAAAAGAAAATTAAGTTAAGATGGTAAGCGTTGCCAAACAATAGGTAGTTCAAAATATTGACAACTGCTTCATAATAAGTTTATTTTTTTTACATTACTAAAACAAAATCAATATTTAATAAAACTAATATATCATAATTGGTAACAATTTACATATTGCACTACCGCCTAGGTGGTGGTGGTTAGCGTACTGAACTGCTACACTAGAAATCTTAGGTTCAACTGGTCCTCTATCTGGAAGGTCAGTTTTTCTGGATACAAAAAAGTGTTGTAATGTGTATACCTTCTTTCGGATAAGAAGAAAAACTTTAATAGGTCTTGTGTCCTGCCCTACAAACTGCACTACGTAATTAGCATAATATAATTATTTATTTATACTCTCAATTTCTTTTCTTCTTTTAATGGCGTTTCTCATCCATACTATTCCTCTTCCACCTTCTTTCAATACATCCTATCTTTTCATGAGTTTTCTTTCATCTTAATACATTCTTTTAACATATGTTTATATTATTATATTATTTCTATTACTAAATAATCTATCAACAAGCAATAAATCAATCACGAACCATAAAAACGCAAACTATATGTGCCAAGAATTGATGCAAAAGTTTTATGCTGAGTGCAAAGCGGCAATCCCAAAGCTAAAACTGCACAGAAAATGAACTATCTATAATAAAAAGGCATAACTTTACAAAGAGTGTTTTACAACTTACAAGGAAGCTTACTAGAAACCGCAATAAGCCACGACAAGCAATATTAAAACATTCAAAACCAGTCTATAGACTCGAGATGTAGATCATCATAAGATTGCAAAATAAAAGTTAAACAAATCTGCAGAATGGTTGACAATAAACTGAGAAAAAACATTAAAACCACAAACACTTTTGCTAAGTGCAAGCAATAGTAACATAGTAACAGCTTTGTTTTCAAATCATCAAGTGTAAGCCCAAAATTTTAAAGCAAACAAGCTAACAGAAGTGTTTTCTTTTGAGATTGACAAACTTTGAAGAATAAGCAACAAAAATGCTTCTAGTCCAGATGTATTGTCAAAAAAAATGCTGAAGCCAGTAGATAAACACTACTCAGATGATATACTAAAAGTGTACAACAGTTACATAATGTCCGGTGTATTTCCCAAACAATGGATAAAAGCATATCAAAAAAATGACGCAACGTTGCCATTATAGTACCGGCCACTATGTCTACATGATAGAGCTAACAAATTACTGAAGAGAATAAAGGCAAAATAATTTAAAACTGCGGTAAAAGCGACAGGACACCTGTCACTTATTCAATATGCTGTTCAGTGATCGCACTCTATTGGTTTATAGTTGTGGCGCTCTACATTTTTGGACGTCAGTGTGTGCGCGCTTGAAATGGGTGTGGAAACACTGAAAACGGCAACGAGTAGAACAACAACAGTGCGGAATGTAACGTCTGAAGCAACAGCACATCTAAACCAAATGCAATATTGTAAATCATTCTAAAGTAACATTGTAATCAGTTCAAATTATAAATAAAGATTAATAGTACAGTTTTGTTATCTCAATAAAAAACAACTAATTACTCGACGACACATCAGTTCAACAATGCCTTAAAAAAAAAGCGCTCAACATTGAACACAATTAACGCAGTCAACGACAACACTAGACGTACAAACCTAAAGAACTAGTCGATAAAAAACTTTAGTTAATTTTTTGTGCAAAATTAATTGTAATGCTATATTATCAAATTTACAATATTATCCAATTTCTAAAAGTATATTTAAAATTGCTCTTTACCACTAAGTTGATTTAATATTGTAATGTAATTAATTTCACAAAAACCGTAATATTTTTAAACAAAATTAATTACATTAGCATTTAATAATTATTATTGATCGCATTATTTTGCATATAAAATCTGATTTTATCCTAATTTAAAATTGACATATGCACAAGATATGATGGAGATTTTCAAGAGGGATCTTCAGAATTTAGTAAAGCGCACATAAGCTGGATGTATTTTCCTTTCAGATCCAGCTGCAAATAAGCGATGCTATGAATCATAAATGCATTTCATTTCGTCCGCTGAATTTTCATCCGGGACATGGAATTTGCATAACGACCTCGATAATCTAATACGGACAGGGAATGTTTTATAATACCAAGAAGAACGTTTTAAATTAACAAGTAGTCTTCAATAGAATAACAAAATTTTACTAATTTTGACCATTAAATTAATATAAAAACGGATATTTTATTAAATTATAAAAACAACTGTATTTTATCTGTTTATTGTTAGTTATTCATTTAACGGTATCAATGTAAAAGTTTAAAACACTGCTTTCTAAAAAAATGAATCTACATACGACTAGTATAAGTTTACAAAACTGTTATTAATGTTGTTTGATAAAGCATAACTTGAATTCAAAAAACGTCATATTTATCAAGTTATAAAAGTCAATAATAGAGTTTGTACGCTATTAGTTATGTACATTAGTAATAAGATCATTGAGATACTTAATAAATGTAGCATGCTAGATACGCTGCCAGAGTTGGTAATGTACTGTAAAAGATTGTTATTTACGTACTGGCATTTAATAGCTTGACGTGTTAACATTGTATTTGGTATTAAAATCTAATACGTAACACCCGTTAAAAATATGCTGTGTGTGCAAGATTTAAGCATTTGAAGTTACACAATAACTCCAAATGATTATCAAAGCCGGTTGGGCCTTGAATGCATACTTTATTACACAAATGAGAAACAGTTATAAATACACTAGTATTATGTAAATTAAGTGAATAATGTTATGAATAACTATAGCATGTCAAGAATAGATTGGCCGGTATAATAGACAACAAATCTGTCTTGCACTCATGCTTTTGCCCGTTTTAGCATCAATCATTTGCGCTTACGTTTCACACACTCTATGAGCCACGCTGTTTTGAGATTACTATGTGTACTAATGTAATTAAAAGAATTCTATCATCACGACCTGCTGGTTCTATTCTAGAAAGGTTTTCTATATTTGCGGATTGCATAAAATATATTAATAATGTGTAAATTAAATCTATCAAACGCGGGAACAATAAAAACGACAAAAAAGACAATATGGACTGGTGCAAATTGAAAGGAATCAAATAAAAGAGTCGCAGTTTCATTTTTGCAGTGCGGTCAAATAAATTAACAGAAAACTACTGTTACAACATAAACGGCATATACGACGTGAAAGCATGGTGTGGTGGATGGGTGGTTAAGCGTTTGTTGCGTTAGTTATATAAAAATAAAAATTTAAGTAACAAATACAATAGTTAGGTTTTCATCGTAATATTTGATAAACGTATGGATGATCATTCACGTATGTTAAAAACTATCAATTTAGTGTTTACAAAATATGGTAAAAATTCAGTTTGCGTGTGAAAGAGCTAGAGATTAATAAGAAATTTCTTACTAAAAACAAACTATACAATGCTATATAAAAAAGTTACTCTTTTCTACAAAGAAAATTCCAACAAAAATCAATTTTCCCATTAAATGATTTTCGCCTCGGAAGTTAGAAGACCTAAATCCGTGTGTTTACCAGGCTGACCAGACATACTCTTTTTTAGTAACATATACTCTTTATAAAGTTTGAATACTCTTTACTCTTTTTATATCCTATAAATCCGGTCTACAAATTACAAATCCGGCCGTTAAAACTGTAAATTCAATCTTAATCTCAAAGAATTAAATTTATCTGCCAATCAGTTAACCCTGCTTTGCAATTATAAATTCCGTAAAAGCATGTTAAACTTTAATGATAAACCTGTTAATCCGGCTTTTAAATTATAAATCCGGTCTTTAAATTATCCGGCTTTTAAAAAATGTAAAATTCTACTATCAAACTGATAACTTGGCTTTAAAATTATAAATTTGGCATTTAAAACTGTAAATCCGGCGTTTAAAAGTGTAAATACGGCATTTATAATGTTAAATTTGACTTTCAAATTGTTAATCCAGCCTTCAAATTTAAAATTGTAAATTTAAATTTTAAAAAGTAAAGTTGGCCGTTAACGTATTTAAATTTACTGCAATTACTGTTAATCCAGCTTTTAAAAATATAATTGCGGCTTTCAAAAGTTAAAATCCGGCCACAATTGTATTTAGTGTACTTTCAAATTGTTAATCCGGCCTGTAAATTGTGAGATAGCTCAGTTATAGAGCGTTAGCGTAGCACGCTAACAATCCGGGATTCGATCTCCGAATATGACTAAAATAATAACTTTGCTCTTTATCTACCGGGGTGATTCGGAAGTGATTTAATAAGCCGTTGGTTCCATCAACCTTCTTCAAACAAGTCGCAAGACTTCTGGAGCGATGTAAAATAGCTGTAAAACGCAAAATAAATAAATAAAAAAAAAAAAATTACAATTTAGCTTTTAAAACTATAAATCCGGTTATTATTACTGTAAATCCGGCCTTTAAAACCATAAATTTAGTCTTTATAGTGTCAAATTTGACTGCTACTTGTAAATCCGTCTTTAGAACTGTAAATCAGGCTTTAATATGAAAATCCGGTTTTAAAAGTGCAAATCCGGTCTTCAAGTAATAAATACGCCGTTTAAAAGTGTAAATCCGGTTAATAAAACGTTTAATTTAACTGTCAAATAATTAATCCAACTTATTAATAAATCCAGTTTTTAAAAGTGTAAACAATAGGTCTGTTTCAACATACGATTTGGACAGTTTGCAAACCGTTCAAACTATGCACACAAACAAATTACTGTGTATAAAAGATTGCCTAAGTATGACTAATATTTGATTATGTGCACAGTTTGGACGGTTTGCAAACTGTTCAAATCGTATGTTGGAACAGACCTAATATCTTCAAAAATGAAAGTTTGTGCGTGTGTTCATTCTTCTGCTTAACTGTTAATCTGACCTCTAAATAGCCGTGTTCAGATGATTATAATATTAATAGTTGAAACGTTATTCAGATTTTAGACAGTGTTTTTTGTCTGTCCTTGCGGGGTTAGTTTGTTGGGGTATATGAATAATGTTTTTTGTCTGTCATTGCAGGCCAAATTTGTTCTAATTGACTATTTTGTTGAAAACATTTTTAATATTAATTATATACGGTTTTAGAGAAAATTTTAAATAATTTTGTGATTTTTTTAAATTCTTTTGAACATTAATTATTGAAAAGTGCAAAATTAAATTTATAAATTTTTAAAAATAACAAAATCTGGTTATAAAATATTAAAACATTTTCAGAAAAAACTATAATCTGGCCAAAAAACGGTTAAAAATTTTACTTATAATATGTTAAAAATAACAAAACTCTTGAAACATCAAAATATTATCAAAAAGCACCAAAGTCCAGCCATAAACTGTTGAAAAATGTAAAACAATATTTTTTAAATATTAAAATTAACAAAATCCTGCTTTGAAGCATGAATATATTGTTAAGGAACAAAATCTGGCTATACACTGTTAAAAAATAGAATATTCTACTTCATAAAATTTAAAAATTAGCAAAATTAGAGTTTGAAACATCAAGAGATTGTTAAAAAGTAACAACATTTAGCTATAAACTATTGATTTGTGCAAAAAAATTTTATGTAACGTTAAAAAATTTATTAACTGTTAAAAAATGCAAAATTCTTTTATATAAAGTCAAAAATAACTAAATCCGGCCACAAAATATTTCTAGATAAAATCAAAATCCGGTAAAAAACGGTAAAAAAATTCAAAATATAATTTTGTATCAAAAATAACAAAATAAGGCTATAATATATCAAAATATTGTCAGAAAGATTCAAAATGCAGTCACAAAAAGTGCAAAATTTTAGTTATAAAATGTTACTGAGTCAAATGTACGGAACAAAAATTTGATTTTGCTCAAACCAATAAAAATGCCTTTTTCTACATGAGTCTTGTGAATTTTTATAGATTTTTTCAATAAGCCATTTTCGAGTAATAAGCAATCAAAATTTGAAAAAATTAACTTTTTTGCTTTTTGCGTAATCTAAAAAAATCACAAAATCAGGATTCATGTTGAGAAAGGCATTTTTAGTAGAGTTTGAGCAAAATTAAATTTTTGTTCCGTACACTTGACTCAGACAAGGCCATATATAAATTGCTAACTTTTATTATAAAATATTAAATTTATAAAACCTGAAAATTTAGTAACAACAAAATCGTCCAAAAAACTTAAGTTTATTATAAAATTTATTGTAAAAACGTTGAATACCATAAAAATTGTGCAAAAACATTTTTTGCTTAAAATTTGAATCTTGTATCATATGAAATTCATCAAACATTTACTCTTAAAACATTAAAATTAAATAAAAACAACATTTATAAGACAACAATTGCGCAAAAAACTCATTTCTACTATAAAACACCCAAATATTGCATAAGATTTCTTTAGAAAACCTAAAAATTAAACAGAAAAAGCATTTATATCATAAAATTTACGCAAAAACTTATTTGTTGCTTAAAACTCGCTAAAAACTTTTTTATATTAGCTTAAAATTTGTCAAAACTGGCAAAAATAGACTAATAACACAAAATTTACCTATATTGCCATAAAATTGCACAAAAAAAACTTTTGTAAATTAAAAATTACTGAAAAAACTCAAATTTAAGCATATTATCTGTTGAACTGTTGTCTTTAGAATAAAAACAATAATTCTCCTAAAATGAGATTGAAAAAAGTTAATTTCAAAACTAACCCAAAACATAAATTTATTTATGGCCAAAAGTGGTTAATATAAAAGAGAAAACTTAATTCAAACTAAAAAGAAACATACATTAGAGAAACAATAAACATTTTAATTCTACGCTCAATTTCAGGACTCACATTTGACCAAAAGAAACAAAATATTACTTACAATTTTCTAAACACGGCTTTTTAAGCTAAAACTTCAAGAACATAATTTGCAGGAAAGCTGTTTGGTACATTTACCACAATCGGCTTCTCAGCGTAATTAGAAGGTCTAGTCGGTCAAACTCCACTAGACTGAAGAATCTATGGAGTAAGTTCTTCCTTACTGCCCTCAACCTCTGGTCTTTTAGCGGAATGACGGACAACTTTTGAAAAAGGTTTTCTATGGACGCAATATAAATGACTACTTTTTTTCCGGGCCTCCTATTTGTTCTCAAATATGATCGTCGTAGTAAGGCGGCAAAAATCTTATTTTAATTTGGCCACTAGCTCAAGCCAATCACTCTCGCTACTCTTAGCTCTTCCACCTCCTCTACCTTTCTAAAAAAAAGGACGTTGTTCTAACGGTCACCAAAGAATGTTATTCCCCGCCTGCACAAAGTGGTTTGGTCTCTGAAGAGTCTGAGGCTTTGACGGTGCGGGAATCGGTGTTAAAGTCATTGATACGTTTAATAGTCCCAATCTTTCTTCTTCCAAAGACTTGTCGTCATCCGATTCTCCGTAGGGATTCGTGATAAACCTGATTCCACTAACGTTTCTTTACTCACAGTCATCTTTGTTTCCTGGTCTATACACTTATTTCTCAGGTTACTGGCTGTATTCTTGAGACTTGGCTTCAAAAATGTCTGGTAGCGGTCCAGCCTTATTTTGATATTTAGAAGTGCAGATGCCTATGCCTCACCCCCCTCTCACACCACCGTCCGTTAACATCTTGATAACCGGTGATTAAATCGTCTATCTCTCTAAAAGTCTGTCTTTTTTATTTATCAAAGTTGTCCTTATTTCGGATATACACGCGCTTTTCTTTGTGTTTTTAAACAGGACCTGAAGTTGTTTCAAACTCAAATCCTAGGGACTTTCATACCTTCTTACTTTCAGCTCGTAATCTACCTCATACTTCTTTAAGTATCTCACGTTGAGGGGCATTCTATGTAAAACTTTCCACAAAAACTAACTATTATCTATAACGCTAATCTCAAATATGTTTCTCGGTGCAATTTATAATTTTATGTTTAAATATTAATCATTAACCACAACAAGAATTTAACAAAATTTAATAAAGACAAATTTGGTTAAAAAGAGCACTTATTCACATATGAATCCTTCTCTAAAAATTGATTTCCTTGAATGCTTTGAGCTTAATTTTTATTTATGTGTAGCAAGTTGAGCTCCAAAATTGTTTCAGGAGCTTTGCCGTTTGGGGCGTGGTACAGTCAGAAAGAATCAAATTCCGGAATAAATTGTTGAAAAGTGCAAAATTCTTTTAATGAAGTGCTTAAAATAATTAAATTCAAACAAAAAATATTAACATATTGTTGAAAAAACCCTAAATCTTGCATAAAACAACAAAATATTGTCAAAAAGCAAGAATATTAAGTCAATAACTGTTAAAAAGTTAAAAATTCTATTATAAAAAATTAAAATATTGTCAGAAATATATTCTGTTGAGAAGTGCAAAATTCAAAATTTACATTTTAGATTAAGTATGTTTGATAACTGATCATCTTTTATTGATTATTTTTTGTAAGATTTGGCATGTTAGATTAAAGAAATTATTTTTAACAAATGGAATAGATGTTAAAAAACTCGTGTATCCGACCATCGACGTTTTTTTTTAAGTTGCAAACATTTTATTTAAAAAAAAATGTTATACGCAATAAATTCTCTACCTTCTGTTAAAATTTTTACACAAATCTATTGTGATTTGAGTTCAATCATTTTTTAGTTGAAACATTGAAGTTAACTCCCCGCATCTCGCTCCTCTGGCGTGGCAATCGCTTAACCTACATGCTTGTCTGCTAGGCTGAACTTTCAAACCGCGGGTTCCCCGTTACACCGGCGTGAGTTAGATCCGCTTTTGTTCATGCTCCCGGCCGGTAATTCAAACGTTGTTACAGTAGAGACTAACCTATGGGCCTACACTCAATATTATGACAAAAATGTTCCTCCGTCAGCAAGGCCGCCTCCCGCGATGCAACCCCTACAGGCACATTAGGGCTGGAGAGGCGGTAGGACCGGGTCGTACTGCGGTAGTATTCCCGCCCATTTACGAGTCATGCTCCCACAATCAGTGGAAAAATCCGACCCCCCTATATACCAAGGTAACGACACGGCCACTGAGCCATACACGTAGGTACCGACATCCAGAATCGGTAGGGCTCCTACTCTCCCTCAGTACTTTTATCAGTTCTCAAACTAAAGAACTACGGAGAAAAGTCACCGTTCCAGGTTTCACCCTGTACCTCACTAAACCTGGGAGGTGAGCCTTTTGCCCAAAAGACTTGGGATAGGGCATCAAGACTCCCAGTTTCAGGGGATACGCTCGTGAGGTACAAACGCATCCCGTGGTGAACACTCTGAGAGTGTCCCCGGCAACACAGTACTCGTGGTAGACAAGATTTCCCGTCAACGTGGGACGAGTTGCCGCCGTGGGCCCTAGCGGAACACCACTACTCTACATCATTACTAAGGATGACTTCCTTTGCCTACCGCTCCACGGGGTAATTTGAAGTGGCAGCATCAGAGGATCGGTTACCCCACCTCTTTAGTTTTAGGGGCAAACGCCGTGGAGTCAAACGTTTATCTAAAAAACAGACTTTAAATATGATTAAACCAGACTTCTTCAGTTGTTAAATTAAAATTTCGATAGTATTTGTAGACAAATTTGGGTTTATTTGTTTTTCTTTTTCCTAGTATAATTTTCCATCAACGCTTTGCATCCATTGTCTGCTTTGAGGCGGAAACAAAGTCACTAATCTATAAAACTATAGATACCATGACACCTTCCACGCAAAAAAATTTAATTACGTTGTAGACTTATTTAAGAGTTCTGCTCAATACTCAAAGATATTCATCAATAAATAAAAATTTTAACCAATTTTATGCAATTTAAATTTTTGATTATTTCAATTTTTTGCAACTTATGTAGTTTATTTTTTGATAAATTTATGAAAAATTATATAATTCCTTGCTATAGATTGGTTTTATGTGTGCAATTTAGGAAGTCAAAACCGTTAATCTATAAATATTTAAATAAATTTTATTTTTGAAAACAGTAAATAAACAAATAACGCAATTTTAATACAAAATTTAAATTTTGATTTTTGATAACGATAAAACGTTATCAAAAATTAAATTAAAAAAAAACTTTTAATGAATCTAAAATTTAGTAAAAAAATCTAATTCATAAAGATCACAATACAAAATTTGTTGATTAATATCCACACCATATGTCAATTCCCGAATATGCTGTATATAACATTTATATTGCTGTAATTTATTATTTCTAAGACAGCCGCTACACAACCCCTTAATTGTGAATTACTGTTACTGGAATTAAATTTCATCCAACAGACATATTTTACTCCACAGATGCCTTAATTTAATAAAGGTATACAAGACATATAACATCCACCAATTAGGTAATTTTATTACAGAAATCTGATTGCAAACAATGGTTTTACACTAAAAAAATAATGATCATTATTTATTCCAACCATTAATTAATTATTTTTATTACCCCTCTTAATTTATTCCTGTAATTAATAATTACATCCTGCTGGGTATAGGTGTGACCTATTCGCCCCTACAATAATATGAACTAATGGAGGAAACTAATTTCCCAATATGTATGACCCCATCGATCCTAACCTAATCTTGATTCGACTAGATAATTCCAGTTTGAATAATAACAACATCAAAATGATAACTATAATAGAGTAATATGGTGTTTGCATTACAATTATGGTTGAATTTACTATGTTTGATTAGGATGTTCCCTAGGGTCGACTATATACAGCAATTTGCCACAAAACTTTTTTAATAATAACAAATGTCTATTCAGTTTTTAGAGATAATTTTCATAAATTTTATATTAGTAATTGAACGAGGGGCTGTCAGTTTCTGGTGGATGACTCAATAATGTCCTGCTATCAATAATGCGCAACGCAATGTAAATATTAACGTCCGACGAATGATTAATGGTGTAAATAATTTATAACCAAAATAGGTGGCGAATTTGGGATATTTGCGTTAAGCCTTATATTTATAGGGACCGGCTCTCCCATTCAGCCCTTTCATATTAGCTTTTCGTCGAACAAATACTAAATATGTATTCACGTTTCGCTTATTATTGGTGTTGACATTTTGTGCGTTCATCCGTTGCGATGGGTAAAGATAATTTATTCATTATGCAATTTATTTTGCATTCAATTAACGCTAAGGTTAGTCTATCAAAACATAGAAAATTGAAATTTATGAAAATATTTGTTTTAAAGTAAATTTAATCATAATGGCGTGTGGTGTACGACGTAGAATAATATGTACGCATATTTATGCATTTGCTGTCTTGTTTCATTATGTTAAGGTTTTATTAATTTGTTTTGTTTCCAATTAAGCATTGATTACATTTAAACTAACTTTGTAAATTTAAAATTAATAAATGATGTATTTTATGTAAATTGCCTTTTCATCCAGTAAGAAAATTATACAGTCGTGTTTCAGGGTATGCACCCATCATCGGTGTGCCTAGCATCTTACTGGTCGAAGAAACAATTTACATAAATTCACAATAACTATTAAACCGTTTATGTTAAGTAATGTGTAAGAGGTAGTAACGCAATGCCCCATATTAGGAAAAACGTTGAACTGTTTGTGTGTGAAGGAAACTGTACTATACGTACTGGCAATGCGTAAACACCTTTAACTTTGTAAAGTATATACTCGTAAAAAAGTTAGAACATTTTCCTTAACACGGGGTTAGTGGAATGCTTTTAGTATTGAAGATTCGTTTCTGCCTGTGTGGCCTGCGTTAGAATGGTGGTATTTTAGCACTTATTGCAAAAATTTCCTTCTTTACCGACATCTCCATCTAACAGTACCTCTCTGGTTATCTCACGACTTTTTACGTTTGAGAGCAAATTGTTTGGTACCGTCGTACTAAGGCTGCTAGCGTATCATCTCCCAAAAGATTTATTTGCATTTCTTTGTTTCTGTGCTCAATTAAAAAGTTCAATTAAGAGTACGCGTGTTGCAAACGATCTGGCATTTTTTGACAATTTCTCATGGTGGCAGTAGGTGATGTCTTCAATTTTGACTCCAACAAACTCTTTGCTAAGTTTGTTTAGAAGTGCACTTCTCTGAGAAGATGACTTTTAAATCAACAAAGATTGTCAGATAGATAAGAAACAAAAACAAACAAAAAACCGCTTTCAACACTGGGATCGATCACTCTTACGCAATCACCAAGTCCAGATCCAGATGCAAGAGCTCAAGAAGATAAATAAAAAAATGAGTCACTTCAATCCAACATAACAAACTTAATGGCTAACATTGCCGCCAACGCTGTTGTTACCGCCTCCGCTCCAAAAACGGAATCAGAAAACGCAGACATAAAAAAAGCCAATAAAAACAAAGTTGATCTATCAACCTCACACAACATCCAAACAAAAGATGAGGAAAAAACTGCTCACTCCAACTTTCAGATTGCCCCAGCCAAAAACAACATCTTACCAGCAGCCATGGACCTCACCGCCCAAGATTAAGCAGTCTTTTCTCCGTCACTAAAGAGCCAACCATGTGGACAGCAATTCAGCTGGTCCAATGCCAGAAAGAGAAGTAAAAATTAAGGAATGTGTCACCTCTACTTAAACTATCTAAAAGGTTCTCAACCAACTCTCAGCTGGCCCATAAAGCCAATGGGCGCAAAGACTTTCCACTACTAACAAAAGTGCAACCACTGCAAAAAATAAGTTTAAGCTGGCTGCCATAAACATCAACCCCGCCGGTGACGTCAAATCCGATTTTAACACCAGTCTTTCTGACATTTTCACAAATTTAAAATCCCGGAATTCTTTTTTGTGAGCCACACTCCGCCAATAGCATCTAAGTCCTGTGTCCTTGTTACCGCACAAAAGTGGATCTTCGTCTGCCAATCTAAGCGCGCGGCAAGCACGCGAAAAAGTATAAAGATTAAATTTTCAATCTCTATGCCTCAGTGGAGACCAAGCATCAAACCAGCCCACAACGGACCGGATCACTCTACGCAGTCATAGAATAGCTACCCATCTGCTGCCAACTAGAGTTCACCATCCTCACGACCACCACTACAAAGACGACGACCATCAAAAACTTAAACTCTTTGTGTTTGCACACCCTGCCAGAGATTGAGGACGACCACTGACAATTGTCATATTGTATTGACACGTCGATCCAAACTAACGATCGTTTTAGTGGACTTCCGCCTTGTGTCGGTGGGTATCCTGTGTAGATACGTGTAAAGTGGCGTTAGCGTGACGCGTGTTTGGGGAACCTCCAGGTTACAAACTCAAACAAAACAAGTACAGACGTGCAATCCTACCACCCAGGATGACTCTTGAACTTGGGTTGGCAACCCACCTTGCTCAGAGGGAGTATGCCCCAACGTGGGGCAAGGAACGGTATAGTGTTGCCGTCCAGACCTCAACAACCAAAACTTAAAAAAAAACAGAAAAAAAAAGACGATGCAAGCGTAAAGAGGAGAAAGGCGACGAAGAAGAAGTCGCTTGAAGAATACCTGTCAAACTTTAAGCGCTACGACCTCAAATTACCAACGATCAAGCCCGTTGCCAGAATTGGGGTACTAACCTGCAAGGTTCAACGAGTTAGTCACAATATTAATCCCAACCCACCGACTATGGAATAAAACCAACTTTATCCGGATCACAGTAAGATTTATAAAAAAAATGTAGAAAGAGAATTATCTAGTGCGCTGAATTACAAACAAACCCAGAAAATGATGGACACAATGCTCGCACAGTTGGATGTTATCAATTTCTACGTAAAACAGCAAGTTGCCAAGAGTGCCTCCAACCGCTAGCGGAACGCGATCAAGTGGCTATCGTGAAAACAAAAAATACAACTCGCCACTATCAGCAAGACTACTGAAGAGTGGGTAAACGTCCCGGAGCTTAAACCAAACCCACTCAAATTCCACCACATAGTTGCAGAAGAAGTGCCCTACAAGCTTGTGCAATCTCTGTTAACAACACGGGAGGTCCACGTAGCCAAAATCATCAGTAGTCCCGAGTACTACAAAAAAGCGGTCGTTACCAGCAGCAACACACCCGACGGAAGCCGTTTCACGGCCAACTTTCACACACCGAATGTGATAGGAGAAGCAGAAACAGAAAAAGAGTGTTGCTCACAAAAGAAACTGGCAGAAAAGCACAGACTGGCACTGTACCGTCTACTCTCACTCCGAAACCTTTCAAGGACGTAAGCGACTACCCCGCAAAACTTGCAGCTAAGCCTAGCCTGGCCCTCAGCCCGAACGAAGAGGTCCACACTTGTTCAACCGACCTCGTCATAACCGTCACTCACGCTGACAAAAACGATGTTATGCAAGAACTACCTGAACAGCAACCCGATGATTGCAACACACACCAACTAACCATCGTATTCACAGCTTACAAACATCCGAAAAAGAAGAGGAAGAAGTCGGCCAGCAACAACCACCTGCCTAGGTGGAAGCTGTGCATACCTGCGACTACATATTGCAAGTTCTACATATTGCAAGTTTTACACTTGTGCGCAAAACGAAAAGACTTGGGAATGGAAACCGCCGCAGAACAGTGTACCCTGAAAACCTCCACCTGAACTCGGACCATGCCCGGTTTAAGATAGCCCGTGCCGCAAGTGTTTTGGAATATTGCAAACCACCGGCTTACCAAACTCAATAAAACCCCTGTGAACACGTTTACTATAGACAACTTCCTCCCATGAACAATAGTGTTAGGTCCTAGTCAAAGTCACCAAGATGTCATCACCAAACAACAAGATGACACCAAAAGCTCAGCCTAGGAGGTTGAGGGAAATTGTTACCGCACAAAGGCGAAGCTTCATTTGCTAATCAGAGCGCGCGGCGAGCGCACGGGAAAGTATAATGATTAAACTCTCACCCTCCATGCCTCAGTCCAAACATTAAACCAGCCCACATCAGACCAGATCACTCACCCAAGCTGCAGTTTCCGCAACGACCACTACTACGGAGACGACAACCATCAAGAACTTCAATACCTCTGGGTTAGGCAATAGCTATCTTAACCCCGTCTTCTAGTCTGCACTTTCATCAGAAGACACCACAAACAATCCAAGAACCAATCTGGACCAAAAACTCTAGATCGCGCACAAAAACCTCTTTCACAAAAGTACTACAATTTTGGGATGCTCTAAGGCACTCACGGCCACACCCCTGGCATCTGGAAGAATGCAGCCGGTGACAAATGGCGCCCAACGTGGGGCGTCAAAAAGCATAATGCTTTTGCGTTCCCGTAGCACACAACCCAAAAAAAGAAAGACTAGGCAACAGAGAAGCTTTAAGAAACTCAGTTCTGCAACGTCACCAGTTTTGGAACCACCACAACTTGAATTAATGCCTGACGCTATATTCGTCCGTCACTACAAACAAGTACGGCGGCACCATAGCCTATAAGAACGGACTGATTACCGTAACTCATAACCCCAACAATCCCTAAGATAAGACGGAACATCTGACCTACTTAGTGAACACCTTCCAGGAAAATAAAGAAGCAAATCAAGATACCACCAGCTAAGACGTCATCCATAGGTTATTACTTGAAATAACAGACCTGCTCACGATGATAATAAAACCGCAAAACATCTGCGACCCGCAAATTGCGCACAACGCGTACATGTTCATTGTAGACGTAGCTACATAAACAACCGAGCGAAGTACCTGACTGCAAAGTTAGTTAAAGCACGCTCACCTCAATATGCTTGCTAAAAAAAAAAACAGAAAACTCTAAAAACTTATACCGGAACCAACAAAACTCTACATGTGAGCATCAGCAAGGCCGAACAACAAGTCACGTCACTCCAGGTTACAACCACCTTTACTTACGTCAAAGGCGAGTACTACAAAGACGTATTACACGTCGGCTCAACAACCTAACATAACCAAAGAAGACCGACCGGATAAATGCCGCTTCACTGTAGTGGTTGGAACGCTTTGCACCTTGGAGGAATTGGAGGAAATACAGACCGGTCATATTCCGTCTATCTACGCATCCAAACTCCCAGGAAAAACCAAAGACGTCCAACCGGACCCACTTGCAGTTGAGCCTGGCATAACGTTCAACGCGACGTGCACAGTTCATGTGCATGCCATTGACACAATCATCGCCGTCCATCACGACAAAGCAGACAACTTTGGCACGTAGAACATAGCTGCAACTTCTAATCTCTACCAGCAAGCCATCTCTCCGGCTCCATTCGAGGCGGCCCAGCTGAACACCAAGTCTACCCCTGGATTCTTCAGGGATTGTCGATCTTACCCGGTGCTTGCACAGTCGCCCGGGTTTCAGGACGGCCTCTAGCATAGTTCTGCCGTGCAGACCTTAACATCAACCTGAAAAGAGACAGAAGAAGAAGACTTGGCAACAGAAGCGTTGCGAGCAAGAAGAGCCAACCGACCGCCCATGCGTATGTATACCAAGACCGTCGCTCCTATCCATCGTGACATGGACGACAACCTCTGGAGACAGGAGAGTCTGGAACCGGTTGAACGGTTTAACATCGATATATTGGACGTCCGGCTCAGCAAACGCGGACAAGTAAAGAAGAAAAAAAAAAGAAGAAAGAAGAAACAGGCGATGTTCACCAAACGACAACTCAGGTGGATCGCGTGCATCGTGGACCTACCGCGTAATGCTCCACAACCTAGTGCGCAAGAAGTGGCCAAAATGACTCGGGTGCCTCTCCAGTGCCGAAAACCGCAAAAACCACCGCCGGAACCCGGAAAATAGCATTTTGGACAAGCCCGTGCCGCGAGTGATGACGTGTTAATCTCCCGCAACACCAAACTAATAGTGGAACCTTAGTGGACACTTCTTTCTTTATGTTACAGATTGATCCCATCCCTTGCAAAAGTTCTACAAACCAGAAGACAACGATACCTGGACAACATCTTTGCCGGGCGGAAACAAAAGCTCAGCCTAGGAGGTTGGGAGGGTTTGTTACCGCACAGAGGCGAAGTCCGTCCGCCAACCTCAGCAAAGCGCGCGCAACCACGCGCCAATAAGGATTAAGCATTTACCACTGCTCCTCAGTCGAGAACGAGAGCCCAAGCAGACCACATCAGGACCAGAATTTATTGAGCCACCAATCAACTAACTTCTTCTGGTTAGGTGCCACTTAATGACTTGCCTACCGTAGCTGCAGTTTCTAATCTCCAACAGGACTACCACTAGCAAGCTATCTCTCCGGCTCTATCGGAGGCGGCCCAGCTGAACACCAAGTCTACCATTGCTCCTCCAGGGATCGTCGATCTTACCCGGTGCTTGCACACCTCGCCCAGGTTTCAGGGTAGCCACTGTTCCTTGCCTTGTGCGGGATCACGTCGATCCACAAACAACCACCAGCTCTGCGTGAGCGACGTGGTGCACGCTGTGTGCGTGTGTGTGTGCGTGCGTAGGAGGGTCTGTGTAGCGAGCGTCTGTGTGACGCGTGTGTAAAGAACTTTGGTTCAATATACAAAACAAAAGTACAAACACGTACCACCATCGTCTGGGAATCACCTCCTCGGACTTGTTAGGCAACCTTAATCGCTAGAAAAGAAAGATGCCAATAACACACTTGATCCACATAGACCAGAATTCCGTTTGGGTCATCCCATAACAACTGCAGCTTCCGACATGTACCACCTTGCACGCTGCCGTCAATCACCACATACAATAGATACCTCTGGGTTAGAGCAAAGCTATCGTAATCCCGTCCTCTAGTCTGCACCTTCACCAGAGTACACCACAAACAATTCAAAAACTAATCTGGACCAAAAACCCCAGATTGCGCACAAAAGTCTCCTTCACAGAAGCACCACGACCTTGAGAGATAGCCCAATGCTCTCGAAGGCACACACGGCCACACTCTTACACCTGGGGGAATGAAGCCGGTCACACCTGGCAATTGTGATTGCAATATTATTTAAGCTTGTCAAAGTATTTTAGCAATAAAATCTTATCCGCGCGTAATACCTCCAAAAGTATATGCAAATCACAGAAGGTGATTCTGTCCACCCGCCCAAGTGTTTGTAATTCAATTCAGCTTATAAACGTTAGAGCGGTGGTTTAAAAACGTACTTCTTACCTACCCGCCTAAGTGTTTGTGATCAAAATGCTTCACAAGTGACACTTGGGTGAGTGGGCAGATACCCAGTTTATGAATGTTGGACCGGTAGTTTAAAAACTTGTCTCCGCCCAAGTGTTTGTAATCCAACTAATTGATAACCAATATTTGGGTGGGTGGGCGGGCACTTAGTTTATAAAAGTTGGACCGGAGATTTAAGAACGTGTTCCCACTCACCCACCCAACTGTTTGTGATCTAACTACTTAACAACTAACACTTAAATAAGTGGGCGGGCACTCAGTTTATAAAAATTGAGAAAATAGATTAAAAACGTATTCTTGCCCGCTCGCCCAAAAGTTTGTAATCCAACTGTTTATTATCCAACAATTAATTATTTTTAAATGTTTGATAGGTGGTTTAAAAACGTGTTTCCGCTCATTCGCTCAAGTTTTTGTGATCTAATTGCTGGACAACAAACATTTGGGTAGCTAAGCGAGTACACCGTTTATGAATGTTGAACCGGTGGTTTAAAAACGTTAAATCTCAAGAGACGGACTTGCACACGTGGTCAATTGCTAATAAAGGTTGCCTAGAAGTAATAATGAAGCACATGCTTAAACTCCTTACAGAAAAAGAAGTGGAACAGACTTTGGAATTTTTTAGTTCTTCTCTCACCAACGTTAATGCTTCTAACAGCATTCCAAAACATTGAAATTTTGACAGATTTTAGGTTACCCTTGCTGCGAAAACAAACCAAACTTTGGCCAAACAATATTTCGATAATCTTGCAACTCATCCCAACTCTAATCTGGCCCGACTTGTCGAGTCAGACAAAAAAATATTTTTTACTAACCATAATCTAAAGTCGATAACAACTCCACAGCCTATAAGGCTTAATCTTTACCATCTCCAAAACGGAAGGTCAATAAGCCTATAGAGTCTAGAACTTTCAGGAATTTAACACTGAAGAACATGAATCCGACAAGTTGAGTCTTTAAAAGATTTCCTTCCCAAATCATAAAAAAAAGACCTGATGAAAGTCGTAAACGAGGAGCTAAAGAAATCAACAGATGGTTAAAAGAGAATAGTTCAAAAAACCAAAGCAACGATGCTGACAGGAAAAAAAAAACAAAATTGGATATTAATAAAAATAATACCAAAAAAAATTTATCATGTACCTGAGAGTGAATTTCAATAAAAACCATCCCTTCTGTACCCACAACAAAAAAATATGTTACAGAGCAGAATAAATAACTACCCAGATAAAAAGAATTCTGCCTAGACTAAAAAAGAAAAATATTAACAACCGCGACAAAAGGCAGAAAGTCTATTTACATTAGAATGATTTGTGAAACTATTTCTGAATAAAACCAATTATTAAGACAAAACAAATATTGAAAATAGTTACAAGCAAGCTATTACTACAAACTGTTCCTAATTCCTAATCAAATTATCACAAAATTTAATTAAAATGATTAATTAATTATCTAGATGACCGCATCGTTATTAAATTCCACTGATAATGACATAAATTCTTTTATTAAAAAATCGGGTTTTTATTAATTGAATGTCAATCAAATGCTTTGTCACTTGATTGACCGCTGCATTATCGTAAAAGTAATGCGATTAATATTTAGTGGGTTTTTCTATTTATCAAATAAAACATTGATTACGCATTTGCATCAAATATTCTGAGTAAATTAACAAATATTAATAAACAAAATTGATTATAATAGACTTTTAACCTTTTAAAATGATAATGATATAAAATGATGAATTTGTTGATGTAGTATTAGTGTTATTTTAGAATTAAAATGAAGTGGACTGTAATTGTTAGTGTAGTTTTAGTGTTATGTGTTGGCGTAGCTATTGGTTAGTAGATATACAAAATGATTCCAAAGTAGATAATACAGAGTTTTAGTATAAATAAAAAAAGTAAATTTTGATTAACAAAATTACTGCTTTTAGGAATTACAGTCGTAGAAAAAGTATTGTACGCAACTTATGCAAAATGTTCATTTTCTTTTCGAATGTGAAATTGTAAAAATTTTTCTTAAAAAAAATAATTTATTTTAAATATAATTCATCAAAAAGAATGATTAGAAGGTGTTTAGATTTATAGAAATTATTCATCATCGGACAGTGCTACAAACAAATATTAATATAAAAAAAAAAATTTCATACTTGTTTTATATCACCGTCCAATGATGACCTTGTAAAAATTGAAACTAGTTATGGTTTTTTTAATTAAGTTTGTAATATAGTACATAGTAAATGTGTTGTATATATTTTATAAAAAACTGTCACATAGTAACGGTCACCACCATATAATAAATTTTTTATCTTTACTTGCTTTAATTAACAATTCATATCATTTACAGCTGAAACGCCTTTATTGAACACACCAATCCATGACTGCGTAAGATGTATATGTCATGCAGTATCAGGATGTTATAGACTTCAAAATTGTGCTCAATATTCAATAGACTTCAATTATTGGGAAACAGCTAGAGCACCTGTAGTCAATTTAGATGACAATCCTGATCAAAATGGTTACAAAAATTGTATGAAAAATGATAATTGCATTGTAAATACAATTCATAATTACACAGAAGTTATAGGAGAGGAAGTAAGAATTTGTAACATTGTTGATTAAGTATTAACGAATATTTTTTTGATTTTAGAATACTGCTGATTGTAATTGTGATGATTCATCTAATTGTTTTGATAAATTGGCAATACATTTGAAAAGCTGTGATGATCCACTAAGAATGCCAAAATATCAAGTACGCAAACAGAGATTTGAAACATGTATGGGTCAAAGTTATAATGATCCACCAAATAACTGTTAAAAATTATAATGTAATGAATAAATGTAATGCGTCATTTATAATTTATTTTATATGTCCACACAAATAAAAATTAAATAAATTCTATGTGTTTAAATCAAAGCTACTATCATAGACAATTATAATCAATTTCATACAGAAATGAGTTTTCTGTGCAAATTTTATGATAAAAATGTCCTTTCCCTGCAATTTTTGAATTTTCTATGCAAATTTTGTTCGGTTTTATGTAAAAGTGTAATTTTATCTCAGAAGTGAGATTTTATGTTATAAGGACCATTTCAAAGTTAAGTTTTCTGCGCCAGTTCTGATGGTTTTATGCTAAAAATAATCTGCGTTTATATTTTATATAATGGATTATAAAAAATACAAAAATTTGGCAAAAAATGTAAAAACTGGTCAGAAAGTACAAAATTTCATTCATAAAGTGCCAAAATTCATCAATAAAATATGTAAAACACACAAATCCTATCAGAAAATGTAATTTGTGAGACCATAAAACAAAATACACAAAAACTGATCAAAAAGTACCAACATTTAGGTTTAAATTGGAAAAAATAGTCAAAAAATTCAAAAATTCGGTCAGAAAGTATCAAAATTCAGCAATAAAACTGATCAATAATTCATCAATCAATAATATCATCAATAATTTGACTGTGAAAATCAAAAATAAACAAAGAAATACAAAAATCCAACCATAAAACTAAAATAATACCAAAATTCAGTAATTCAATGAAAAAAATACATAAATCCGGCCAAAAAATGTAAAAATTTTGTCTAAAAATGTCAAAATCTGATCTTTATGAGTAAAATCTGGATTAAGGTTGTTGAAATTTACCATTTTATTGTTAAAATTTTGTTATAAATTAGATTAAAAACTCAAGAATCTGTACAAAGAAACAGAAATCCGGCCATAAATTGGTCAAAAATGCAAAAATTCGGCTTAATAAGTAAAAATAAACTTTGTTGTGTTAAATCCAGTTTTGATTAAATCAAATTACAACAAAATTCACTAAAAAAACAAAATTTTACTTTTAAAATAGTTGAAAACACAAGAATATGAACAAAGAAACAAAAATCCGGCCATAAATACAAAAATTCGGCCAAATATGTGAAAATAAACTTTGTTGTAAAAAAATCCGGCATCTGATAAAATTAAATTTACAAATAATACAAAAATTTGGTCTTAAATTAATTAAAAACTCTAGAATCTGTACAAAGAAACAAAAATCCGGTCATAAATTGGTTCAAAAAGCAAAAATCCGGCATAATATGTAAAAATAAATGTTATTGTATAGAAATCCGGCTTTGATAAAATTAAATTTTGACAAAATAATAAAAAACAAAAATTTGGCTTTAAATTAATTAAAATGTCTAGAATCTGTACAAAGAAACAAAAATCCGGCCATAAATTGGTTCAATAAGCAAAAATGCGGCCAAAAATTGAAAATAAACTTTGTTGTATTAAAATCCGGCTTCTAATAAAATCAAATGTTGTCAAAATTTACAAATATTTCAAAAATTTAGTCTTAAATTAAATAAAAATTCTACAATCTGTACAAAGATACAAAAATCCGGCCATAAATTGGTTTAAAAGCAAAAAATCCGGCCAAATATGTGAATATAAACTTTGTTGTATTAAAATCCGGCTTAAAAAAAAAAAAAATTGACAAAAAATACAAAAAAATGGCTGATTAAAAATTTAAGAATATGTACAAAGAAACAAAAATCCGGCCACAAATTGATCAAAAAAGCTAAAACCCGGCCTAATATGTAAAAATAAACTTTGTTGTATTGAAATTCGGCTTCTGATCAAATCAAATGTTTAACAAAATTTACAAAAAATACCAAAATTTGGCCTTAAAATGATTACAAACTCAAGAATATGTACAAAGAAACAAAAATCCTGCCACAAATTAGTAAAAAAACAAAAATCCGGCAAAATATGTGAAAATAAACTGTTCAAACTGATCAAATTTTGACAAAATTTAATAAAAATTCAAAAATTTACTTTTAAAATTGAAAACGTTGAAAACGCAAGAATTTAAACAAAAAAACAAAAATCTGGCCACAATTTGGTCAAAAAGCAAAAATCCAGCCAAATATGTAAAACAAACGTTGTTGTACTAAAATCCGGCTTTTAATAAAATCAAATTTTGACAAAATTTACAAAAAAATACAAAAAAATGCCATAAACTGATTACAATTTCAAGAATATATACAAAAAAACTAAAATCCGGCCACAAATTGGTCAAAAATACAATAATCCGGCCAAATATGTAAACATAAATTTTGTTGTATTAAAATCCAGCTTCTAATAAAATCAAGTTTTGACAAAATTTACAAAAAAATAAAGAAAATCTACCTTAAATTAAATAAAAACTATAAAATCTGTACAAAGAACAAAAATCCGTCTATAAATTGGTCTAAAAAACAAAAATCCGGCATAATATGTTAAAATAAATTTAGTTGTATTAAAATCCGGCTTCTGATAAAATCAAATTTTGACAAAATTTACTAAAAATACAAAAATTTACTTTTCAAATGATTGAAAAGGCAAGAATTTTAACAAAGAAACAAAAATCCGGCCATAAATTAATTCAAAAAGCAAAAATCCGGCCTAATATGTAAAAATAAACGTTATTGTATTAAAATCCGGCTTTTGATAAATTCAAATTTTGACAAAATAAAAAAAAAAAAATTTGGCTTTAAATTAATTAAAATTTTTAGAATCTGTACAAAGAAACAAAAATCCGGCCATAAATTGATTTAAAAAGCAAAATACCGACCTAATGTGTGAAATAAAAATTTGTTGTGATAAAATCCGGCTTTTGATAGAATCAAAAAAATTTAACAGAATTTACAAAAAAATACAAAAATTCGGCCTTAAATTAATTACAAACTTAAGAAAATGTACAAAGAAACAAAAATCCGGCTACAAATTAGTCAAAAATAAACAAATCAGCTAAAATATAAGAAAATAAACTTTGTTGTATTGAAATCCCGCTTTTGATAAAATCAAACTTTGAGAAAACTAGAAATAAATAGAAATTGATAAAAAAACTCAAAAATCTAAGCAAAAAAATAACCAAAAAAATACAGAAATCCAGCTATAAAGTGTCAAAAAATGGTAAAATTCAATGATGAACCGTAAAAATACAAGAATCCGGCTAAAAAATGTAAAAAATAATTAAAAAGTACAAAAATTCAGTCAAAAAGTAACTAAATTCAGCAGTGAGATCTAAAAAATACACAAATCCGACTATAAATCTAAAAATGTTGTTCATAAATACCAAAATTTGACCATAAAATGTAAGAATTACTCAAACAGAATTAAAATCCAATTTTAAAAATCATAATTATACAAAATAAATTGCAAAAATCCGGCCATAAAGTATAAAAATTAGTAAAAAAATACAAAAATTCAGTCAAAAAAAAACAAATACTCAACTGTAAAAACAAGAATCCGACCATAAAATGCAAAAGTAAGTAAAAAGTACAAAAAAACATTTATTTTGTGGTACTTTGCAGTTTTTAAAATTAAGAAATTTTTTTATAGTTTTAGACAATATTTGATCACATTTAGATAATGTTTTGACATTTTAGACATTTTTTTGATATTTACAATATTGTTTGACAGTTTTTGGTGTTTTTTCAAATGTGTTTATTATTTCAGACAATTACTAGACATATTTATTTTGTCAAAATTTGCCAAGCTTCTTCATCAAGTATGGGGACAGTAGCAGTCAATATTTTTATCCAAAATTTTCGGACATTCAAAAATAAGTTTGAAAATGTTTTTTGTCAATATTTTGAAAATTGTGAAGACTTCTCATCAAGTATAAGGTTTTCTCACAGTAGAAGAAGTAACTCGTTCACAAATTAAACAAATTTACTATCACAAGTATATTTAAAAAAAATCATAATTAATTTCAACCTTTACAAAGAATTGAAGTTATTATGATTAAAATTATTATGAAATAAATACAATAATATAAAAAAAAAACAGATTATGCAGGTAAAGAATAAAATAATAAAAGACGGTTTTTACTTAAAAGTAAGACAAAGATTATTTTGTTAAAAAGAGAAAAGATTAAATTATTTCAAACAGAGTCAGTTTGATCATTAAGCAAGTTTACGAAAGAATTATTTTGTGATTTAGTAATTTCAAAAACTTCTATTAAATTAAATTTTCTGTTTTTAGAACAGTTGTGAATAATTTTAAATTTATCAATATCTAGAAGTGTGTGTTATTTTTAGTTTTAGATTGGATAATATTAGATAGACTTTAGAGAGTTGCACAAAATATCTGTCATCTGCTTCTGATTGCAATGTTAGTAGATCTAGGTAAATTTAATTTAGAGTTAGCAGTTTAGTGCTGCACAGTGGTGCCAAGTGTCTACCGGTTAAAAAAAAACCTTTGTTTGGCCTAGAGTTATTTAGTAGAAGTGGTAAATATCAAACTTTTAATTCACAGCCAAAAGCTTAAAGTCAAGCAAACATCTGAACAAAAACACAACTAGAACAAACATAGGCCAGATTTTCCGTCTGCTGCCTCACCTAGTGCCACCACCGTCTCCAAGTTGCACTTTCCGCAATGACCAACCACAGTGTAGTCGATCTGCACTAGGTTCAATTCTTAAAAATTCCAAAGCAAATCCCAATAGCTACTACTACTAATAGAGCTTTAGGACAACCACTAATAGCTGCTATATGCACTTCTACGTTGCTACAAACCAAATCACCTAGTTCTGTATAAACATGCACTCCGGGTGAATGTGCATATTAGGTGTATGCGTCTGACTAACTATCAGAAAATATTACCCAAAAGCAACCGCCCCACTCCCGGACACCCCCGCAACCATTTGTAAACGCAAGCCAGTAACAACTAGCGCCTAATGTATGGCATTGAATGGCTTCATAAGTCCAAACCTAAAAAAGAAAATCTAAAAAGAACACTCGGCAACCAAGTCCAAGTAATTTTCTAGGAGATCAAGGACAATCTCTTACAACCTCTCACAACAACACAAAAGGTGCACATGGCCAAAATCATCACTATAATCAGTAATAACCATAAAAAAGTGGAATGCTTATGCTTGGTACTAACTGTAATCGTTACTATCACGGTCAACGTCCAAACACAAGATTTAAGACTGAAACAAAATTGTCTCTTCTCGAACAGGATGCTCAAGGAAACAACCACTTTGCTGATTTTGCAGCTAAGCCTGGCATTGCCATCAGCATAATACGAGGGGCTCGTACACCCAACATTGTCATGACCCGCTGACAAAAACTATGTGAAGCAAAAACCGTCAAAACGGAAGTCCGACTATAGCAATAGCAATAATTGAAAAATCATCGCATACCTGCTTTGCAAACATCCACGGAAAAAAAAGTCAGCCGGCAACAACGACTTACCCGGATAGACTCTGTGCGTACCCGCTACGCCGTACCGCGAGTGAAACACCATGCCCAGTTGAGGACATTTTGTGCCGCAAATGATTACATTTTTCAAACTATAAAGTCCTACTTTGTCAATTTCTAGAGCTAAAAAACTATTCAATTTACTGACAGTTGAGAACCTAAAGTCAACAAACTAACATCAAGTTGGAAACACCATTAAGGCAGCCGTAGACTATATTGTCTATCTGCTGCCACACCTAGTGGCCGCACTAAGCTGCAGTTTTTGCAACAACTACCTACGGTGTAATTGATTTTTACTACGTTTGAAATTTTGGAGCAAACCCCAACAACTAATACTATAAATAATGTGTAAATTTGCTCTCTAGATGAATAGGCATACTGGCTGTATGAGTGTGTATAAATATTTTGTGTGAATAAACCCGTCGTTAACTTATAATACATTATAAAATGCACTCCAACCTTTGGAGATTCTTCCCAGTAAGCAACCGCGCTGCTCCCGGACTTGGACCAGCCGCCCTCGTAATTCTTTGTGGACGCAAACTGGTAACACAGCTTTGAGGCCCTAAGATTAAGTCTGCTATCTCTAAACATCATCGAGGATCAAGCACTGCTAAGATGACCAAACCAAAAAAGATTTAATGATGTAGTATACCGTTGAGTTATTAGCTGCGATGAGCCCTAGATAGTTTAGTCCCGGCAGTAATCAAAAAACATCTTTGTCGTCTTCTACCGAAAACTCTTGGTACTTTGAAGGGGTTACCCTACCCATATTTCCAGGACGTAATTTCTTAAACTCCATAACTTTGATTTACTCCTCAAAACATTTTCCAGAAGGAACAAAGCCCAAACAACACCAATCGCTTTATTCTATTACTAATAACTAGCTAAAGAACTACGGCAATCAACTATTCACAGTAAATTGGTATTCTGGTTCTTTTGGTGATGCTGTTTGCAGATCATCAAGATGTAGTTTTACTAAGTGTTTGTGAAAATTGTCTTCCACCCAGTAACAGTAAAACCCGGATGTAGTAATGACTTTTTTGGGTTTTAACCATTGCTCTCCGGCTTTCTTCTTGCGTCCTAAGGCTGCTTTTGTTTTGCAGTTGCAATGGAATGGAATGGAAGAGTAGTTGTTTGTCCCATTCTAGATTAAAAACGGTCTTCTCCAGTAAAACGAATTCCGCCTAACAGCGTTTTACTGAAATGGCCATTACATTATTGCAACCTATCACCGCAGGCAAATTCAGTAAAGCGCCGTAAAATAAAACTCTTCAAGAGTAGAGCTATCTAGCGCTATATGGCTTTTTGAAAGTGATAGCTAGTAAATATACAATTCTTGGATATTTCCATTGTTAAAAGAGCCGTCGCTAAAACGTCTGATGGTAGTAATCTAGTTTATTGCGGCAACCACTAGTGTGGCTTCAAACCACCTAGTGCAGGTATCCATCATAGTAAGAATAAATTTGTTCATTCAGTTGGTGGTTTCTAATGGGCCCAAAAAATTTATGTAATGCTATAGGTTCCAGTTTTAATCAGTAAACACATCAAGCACCTTTTAATAAAAGATTTGCTGTAATCGTTTTGTTGCGTCCAGTGTCCAGTAAGGTCTTCATCAAGCGTTTTGGATGGTTTGCCATTTTGTGTTATTTTTAGATAATGCCTTGTACGTCAGTGTTCTCTGTTTGTAAATAAAGTATATTTTTACGCTCTTACAAAATGAACGTATATGCAGCTTATTGTTGGCGTTTTATAATCACCGGGACTTTTGGGTAGCAGTGATCTTTCGGATTTTTCTGTAGAGGGCGTGAACTAAAATGTTTATTGCAGCTGGCGTGTGTTCAACTTTCAAATCAAATTTTTGTAAGAATATTGACCAACAGGAAAATTTGCCAATATTCCAACTTATTCAAATGGTTGCAAGTTGCAAGTCAGGCATGCAGTTAGTTTGGAGCTGACAAATACCACCGTGGACCCAACGCATAGCATCTTGTCTATACTTAGTACACATTAAAAATTAAATTATGGACAACCAAACGCGATATTTCCTGTCCGTATTTGACCCCGTTATAAAAAAACAAAAAACCTTGGTTTTACATAGACTCAATGCCTATTATTCAAGACTGTAGCTACACACTGAGTTTATACCTTTTGTGCAAAATAGTAGCAAACTGTTTCAGCAAGCAATGCGCAAAATTAAAGAGCATCCGTGTTTTAACAAAACAACACTTACACAAGCAATGAGATAAATTTTTGCAATTATTGCAAAAGCAGTGTTTTACAACAACCACCACACCAACGCTGCCACACAGAGCTCCAGCAAACTGCTCTTGGGGAGAAATCTTAAACCACAAAGAAAATGGTTCAAACAAAACAACACCAAACAGGGTTTAGCTCTAGACACAAAGCTTTAAAAATTTTGTCAACAAAATGTGGTACAACAAAATCAACCAGATGACATAGTAATGGCAAGAAACGAGAACGCACTTCTTCAAAATCAAAAATCAATACTACGGCTTACCAACAAAATCCACATGAACAAAGCCGGCGTCTATCACCAAAGCATAAACAAACATCACTAAATCACCAATCGTTAATCCGCTTGAAAGAAATAATAACGATTGTTACCGCTGCTACTAGTACAAGCTCTCTCCGCTACTTAGCTAAACCAACCTTAAACAAGTAAGGGGTATAAAAAAAAATTAGATTTGTTCAACCAACAGTTAAAGGCCAAACCATCAACAAAGATTGACTAAAGACCAAATCACCGTCCCCAACTCTACCGAATCTGGGAGCAAAATTTTGCTTTGATCTTTCGATTGCGGAATGATAGAATTAAACTCCTAACCTAGAAGATCACGGAAATCACACACATTTTTTCTGGGTCCAACATTTCAACTCCTGAAGTTCCGCATCAATTTTCCAACCGTTACATTGCGGTCTAAAACTCAAAACACGGAGTTTTATTCACCCCCCCCCCCCGTGTCGTTGAACGGGAACCGTTTTCAAATCCTTTGAGCTCTGGCACTACAACTTAATATGCTCGTATTGTCCTCCATTTCCGCAGAGAAAAACTACTCAGACCAACTCCTGGAGCCGTGCCGGTAACATTTCTCTCCAACAAGTCCAAGAGTAAACTCAGACAACATGCAATGCGATAGACTTGATATTGTCAACTACCAAACAGTAGACAACCCAGTTGTTTCTGAGGCTAGCACCTCCACGTATTCTTTGTTAGCATACATCGCCAAAGTACCACAACAAAAAAACGATGTTATAGAAGAACAACCTCATAACACACCTAAAAACATTTTTGACCTTGAGAAACACAAACCTTTCCTCGAGAACAAAATTAGCCGCAACTTTATCTGCGGGTGTCAAACTGGTAACAAATGGCGCTTTACTAAAACTTTCATACTCTACCAACTGAACTAGCCAGGCAGCCAAACTGCAGTCTTTCAAACTCTACCTAAAAGATTTTGATAGGTAGAACCTGCCTCTACCCCGACGAACAGAGATCAAATCGTATACCTGCAAAACAGCGCAACAACAACCTTCCTAAAATAGCCAAGTTTGTTTAGCCAAAAAACCGATATTGTAAAAAATCATCAACATAAGAATCCCAGACCAACAAATAACACCTAACGTGTGGCAAAAAAGAGCAAGATGCTTTTACAACCTCACAAAAAAACGTAATATCTGTCGGCAAAGACGCTTAAAAAAAAGAACATATCTGGGTAACCACAACAATACAGTCCCCAACTAGTCAGTCACGTCATAAACATATTCATTCTGATCAAACTTTAGACATGTACTAAAAAACCAAAAACGACAAAACCGAAAAGCTTGAGATGTCACTAGTTTACCAACCCGGTAGACGTAAACAGATACCTGGCATTTTACTTGTCTACTACTACCAAACAATTTGGTAACACAATAGCATGCAAGAACTACATCACGGTGCGACGTAATAAGCAAGCTACTGAGCCTTCTCACTAAATCTATAACGCTGTTTGAAACTCTTTGCTAAATAAACAATTAGCAAATAACACAACATACCCTCGCGAACTTAAGTAACAGTGTCTAACTACAACATAGTAGTCTCAACAACTTTACCAAAAATACCAAAGTTCAAGAACACACCAAAGTTTTGGTGGAACACTACCTTCATACCTTTCCAAGAAAAACCAAAAAAAGTCACACCGGAACAACATGCGGTTGAGCATAACAAAGTCTTCAACATAATGTGTGTAACCTTCACATTTCACTGACACCATCGTTACCGTCTATCGCAATTATAAAACAACGGCAACATCCTTAACGAACACGTATTCCGGATACTGCAAAACCGACTGCCAAAGCTCGGAACATAGAACAATTTTGAACTGACCCATGCCGCAAATGTTTTAGATAATTTAAAACCTCAACACCCAAACTAATAGTGAAACTCCAGTTCTATAGAAATAGTTTGGAGACTTAGTCTAAAAGATTTTGAAGAATTGTTATCGAGCGTTGACAGAATTTCACTGCACCAATCACATTACGCAACTACCAAGCAAATTACTTCTAAAATAAAAAAAAATTGTCCAAACCGGTCAGTAAAATACAAGAGTCTACGCAGGATATATGTAAGGAAACAGCATCTGGCCAACCTGGTGGCTATTTTTGTAGCTGCTTACTTTGCAGTCTATACTTGCACACCATGCCAGAGTACTTCAACAAAAAACCAATACTATGAGTACCTCATAACAAACCCAAAAACCTCATTTGTTAAATTCCGTTGACCTTAGAAAATATAAGTCTTTCCTCAAGAACATACACAGCCACAGCTTTATCATCTGCGGGTGCCCAGCTGGTAACAAAAAAGCAATTACAACTTTCTTATAAACGCCAAGGTCGTGTAGATACTTACCCGGCTGATAACTTGGCCAAAGATTAAGATCTCATTAAAGATCCGTCAAAGAGCAATATCATCTACGCTTTCAACAAAAACGGTTACTACGCTTCTTGTCCAGCTACCTAGCCAATCTAGACGTTACTAGGATTATGATGGCAGCGTATTAACCCTAAAATCTTTATTGAACAATTTATGCTTAATCGCCAATAAGGTATGACCACATAGGTTAGTTCTACAACTGCATGGTTGTGATGAACAACTAGAATTTTTGCTCCAAGCGGCCCATGATATTCTGAACGTCTTACATTAGTCTGATTACTATAATATCGCAGTCTGCTCAAGAAAACTTCTTATTTTTAGATTTCTTTACGTAGAATTTCAAGCTAAGTCTTACTGAGCTCCTAACAGAAAAAAATCAGTGACCAGCAAATGGAACTGCGTCCTCAATCACTTTAAACCTGATAGAGCCTCTAAGCGGCAACCGCGGTAAAAATGATTTCGGTTGAGTTTTTGCTTCAGACATATGACAACTCCGTCAAGTTTAATCCAGATTTAGCATCAATATTTGCACAAAAGCTTGCTTCTATACTTTTGGCCTTGCACTCTCCGCCAAGAGTAACCCTATTGTTTGACCACAGTGGGTGTGTAGTGATAGCGCTCTTCTTATTGAGCGTTTACGGAAAAAAAGCACTTTGGCTAAATGTGTATGTATAATTAACGTTAATTTGTTTATAAAATGATATCAATAAAATCACCCCCATTAGACTTCTTCGCTAAAGACAAAACATTTTTGATTGACATGCATTAGCCGCACCTAGCGCCCCTCGTGAGAAGTCGCTTGTAACATTTAAAAAAAAAGCGTTTTGTTGTTGCGTTTACAGAAAAATCTAACTCCACCAACGCCCTGAAAACACAATAAACTGACTGACAATACTGCATGCATTTTAGTTTCATTCAAACTGTTACAAACAAATAAACAAACCCCGTCGCGGTATTTTGTCAATTTTTTTAATTTAAAAACAACGTTTTTTTGTTAGAATTATAAGCGTAAGTAAGTTTTCCATTATTCTATAAATAATGAAAACATAAATTTGAATTACAGAATTTGGTTTCAGTATTGCCCTCAATTAAATGCAATACATAACAATAGCAATAACTTCTTAAAACCACAACAAGCACTAATAAATGGTCAATATATTACAATTAATGTATACCGCAAACCTTGCATTATTCCCTAAACATTATTACATCAAAATACATTTTAAACAATTAATAAAAAATATTTTTTTTAATTAAAACAAAAAACAATCTAAAACCACAAATAAATAAAACTTTCCAAACTGTGAAAATAATAAAAAATGTATAAGTTCCTTGCATCCGAGTGCAAATTTAGTCGATTTAAGGACTACATGAAGGCAACGAAACGATACGGCAAAGATGAATTATGTATGGGTCGCAAAACAGAAAGACTGCCGCAGTAATTCCTTTATTGAATGCTTTACTGCAGTTTCCTGAGCATATTACCGGATCACAAAGTTTGCTAAATACGTTCACTATATATAAAAAAGTAACCTGTACTCCAAACTTTTCTTTTTTTGTGAATAATAGAAGCTTGTTGATGAAAGCAAGTTTGTCTGAAATAATGAAACCAGTATATTCTCCCCTAGGGATATTAAAGTATTCCAATCCCCAAATTCAATATGTCTGCGACATAGTTTCCGATAGTGCCTAACCAATAATGGCATACGCTTGTGAGACACACACTCGAAAGTCAGCGAAGCGCAAGGGTATGCATGAAGTATGCAGGAATCGCACCGAGACATCAAAAGGGAAACCGGTGGATTGGAAGGCAAACTACTGAAGATATTCCATGCCCGACAAAAATTCAAATATTAATAATATTTACAAAAAATCCAATTGTTCTCGTGTTAAATTTCGCGTGACTATTTAACAGTTTTGCATGGAGCAGCACTTATCAGCTTTAAAAGTTGCATGCGTTCAAAGCGGTTTTAATAATGAAACTGGTAATAATTTATGTTATGCTGCGGGGTGCTCAAACAAGGAAGAATACTGTCGTGTACAATTTGAGTTAGGACAGCCGCACCTATTATAACAAACGTTTATTACGTAACCGGCGTGCTTTGTCATAATTCATCGCGCGCACAATTCTCCCCTTGCGACTCACATTATATTTAAACAACTATTTCAGTGAAATGGACAATAAAAAGGTTATATTTCAGCACGGTAGGTTTAAGCGTCGGGATGGTATAATGAAATTTTTTATTTAATATTGCGTTTTATATAATTGTTATAAATCATCATAATTGCTTTAAAAATAACGATAACAAAATCAACCTCATTTAAAAACACGTAGAGTAAAGTATGTCATAATTTTTTATATGATAAGACAAATATTTTGTCAGCTCTGAATTAACTATTTACGGGTGATACGCCCACTCTTAAAGATCCATTACATTCAACTTTTGGGTTAAATAATTTACTTAGTCCTCTTGGGAATAAGCATTCAGTTTTTTGGAAACATGGTTTGTAGTTTTCCTGCTAATTGAGGCAGTTCTGCTTACAGCAAGTCCAAGGTTCGGTGTTTGCAATTTTTGAGTTGAAAGTCTGAAGTTCTGTTTTTTTAGTTGCTGCTTGATGATGGGACTTGGTTAGGTTTTACAAATATTAGCAGATATAGTATGAGAACAACTGTTGCTCCTGGACTGCTTTAAAGTATTGCAAGATGCAACAAATATTTTTATTTCTTGCGGACTTTTGCGTTGTTCAAGGTGTGGTTGGTTACGGAGCACTCTTGGCTTTTAGTGATTTTGGAAGTTGTTAACATCTGTTTTTAATAGATCTAGTTTTAAACATAATTGGTGCTTTGCTTGCCGATTGAGACGGTTCTGCTGGCAATAGGTTTAAAATTACGGATAGCCAGACGCTTTGGTTGCAATTCTTGAGGTAAAAGTCTGAGGTGAGAGGTCAAAACTCTGTTTTTTTTTAAGTTGTCTTGTTATAACAGAAACATTTTTTTACAATCATTACCGGCTAAAAAATAGAAGCCTACTTGAAGAAACAGGACGAGAAGATCCACAGCTTTGAAAAACAAAATGATTGACGATAAGGCTGATAGAATCGACATTAAACAGAGCAAGGCTAAATTTACAAGAGACTCTTCTCGGCCTGCTCAAGTACATCTTTTAGGAAATATAAAAAACAAAACCGCCTCCAATGCAATCATAATTTTGCTCATCGCTAGGCATACCACAGAGCCAGCCATGTCACCAAAAAATCCGGCCCAAACCTCTCTCAAAGAGGTTCAGAAAACCACTGCGCCTTCTACAGCCTACTAAAACTCCGGACGTCCAGGTTTCCCTTAAGACTTAGACACCAAAGTTTGTGGACAGGAAAAAGTAAAACTTCTTCTAAGTGCGTCACCGGGTTGCGGATAGGAATAGGATAGGAAAATACACACACACACACACCATTGCACGGTACACTTGCTTCGGTAATAAAACTACCAACAGTTTTTTTAAGGAAAAAGAGTGCATCAACAAAAACCTTTACAGAAACAATCAAGAATATAATGAATCACTTGACAGTACTTGAGACAAGACAGAGGTAGCAAACGCAATTACTTCTTGACATCAACGAAAGGTAGTGGAGAAGAACCATGGCAATAATAAACCAAAAACGATAAAATTTTTGGAGAAAACAAACCTAAATAGTGCAAGGTACGCCTTTACCATAGTCACAAAAAACGTGGCACGTCTACTCTTGATAAATGGGAAAATTAGGGACGGCTGAAATTGCTGGAAAATCAAAAAAATTACAGAGTAAAGCACAACGCAAATAAGTGCAAGAGAGGCGAAGCGTGTTGACACAAACTCAAAGACTGTACAAAGAAAAGTACGGGCTGCCTCTGCAGTAAAACTAGCTACAGGTCAGAAATAATGAAATATTCAAGATACCTAGAGAGAGTGCGTAAGCTTAGGGAGAAGAAAGCAGCTACAAAATGAAGCTGCTTTAAGTGAACCTAAACAGGAACAAGACCTGCTTATGCATAAGTGCGCTGACAGAAACATCAACAATGATCTCATTTTAAAACAAAACCGTAACATCACAATTATAACACAAAGTGGATAACGGACAAGTTCATAGATGCGGTTATCTATATCACAAAAAAAAAACCTGAAACCAACGAACAAGAGTGGCAGAAACGGCTTTGTATGATTCAAGACTAACGCCGTTGTTACATATTCTTGCTACATCTCCCCCAACGTGACCTAGGATAGGCTGGAAAACTTTCTAGTTGAACTCTACAAAAACATCAAACGTCACAGAAAGAATGAGGGGTGATTTTAACGCTAAGTCAGCACTATAATACTCCCCGACAAACCACAAAAGCAGCATACTTGCATAATGTGTCATTGAAAAGTTAAAGTAAAGGAAGAGAATTCAGCAACCATAGTAAAATTTTAAACAAAGCACAAAAGCGACAGCTGTAGCAGCCTTAAAAGAAGCTATTCGACAACAAACAAGACCTTCTTGGACAAGCAAGAAGGTGGACAAAGATCTGTAGAGCACCGGCTACAGAATCGTCACCGGGAAGTTAAACATTCGTACCCCAATAGCAATATTGGAACAAAAATCAAATAGCTCCAAAAAGATATAAACTAAACCAAAATCCCACCATGCACCTTCAAAAAAGTAAAGCAAACTAGAAAACGCATCAGAAGAAGCAAAGTTACAGGCCCTAATGGGATACCAACAAAAGTATCCAAATCAGTAGCACAAAGAGCTCTTTCCCGGAGGGATTTAGCGGAGAAAGCAATGAAGGGAAACGAAATTGCAGTGCTAGTGACGCTTAATATCAGAAATACCTGTAACTCAGCCTCTTGGAAAGACATAATCAAGAGTTGGAGAAAAGGCAAGTAAGACCGTACTTTTTTAAGCATGTTTGCAATTACCTCTATAAGAAAAATCTTGGTTAGAAAAAAATTAGTAGAAATAAATTTTGGCTTTTAGTCATTTTGGAAGTTGTCAACATCTGTTTTTGATAGATCTAGTTTCAAACATAATTGGTGGTTTCCTTGCCAATTGAGACGGTTCTGACAATAAATTTAAAATTCCGGTTAGCCAGAGGTGAGAGGTCATAACTCTTTAACTGTTTTTTTTTAGTTGTTTCGTAATGACAGAATTTTTTTTTACAAATATTATCGACTTAAAGATGGAACCCCACTTGAAAAAACAGGATAAGAAGATCTACAGCCTTGAGAAGCAAGATGATTAACGATACGGCGGACAGGATCAACATTGTAGCCGACAACAATAAACAGAGCAAGTTGAATCTCCAAAAAACCTTCCTTGGCCTAAAATAAGAAAAAAACAAAGCCGACTCTAACGTGGCTATGATTTTGCTTATTGCTAGGCTACCACTCAGCCAGCCACGTCAACTGAAAATCTGGCCCAAACCTCTTCCAAAAAAGTCTAGAAATCCTCTGCGCCTTCTACAGCTGCTTTAGCCAAGCTCAAGCTCACTAAGACTTTAGACGTCCAGGTCTCTCTAAAGACGTAGACCCCCGCAGTTTGGGGGCAGGGAAAAGTGAAACCCCTTCCAAGCGCATGTTTGCGGATAAGAGATTGCACACACCATTGCACGGTAGCCTTGTCTCGGTAATGATCAACACCATCCAACCATTTGCTTTACTCTTGACCACCTTTAAGTTCCCAACGCTGTTAAGTTTTGAAAGCTAGGAAGCCAATACTGCTTTCATTTTCTTCTGATTTAACTTTATTCATTTTCATATTCTTACTTCAACACCGAACTGGAAACGCGATACCAAACACAAACCTGGCAGAAAGTAAGTAATGCACGGACACAAGTACCTAAACATGCCATACACCACAAAACAAATGGAGTTTACGGAGCAGAAATGGGGTACCTCAACTGCGGTTGAGAATAAGTGTTTCCAATGAGGCATACCTCAATTGATAACTAGCGACCTCAAGACCTATAACGACAAAAGCGCAACCCTAAAATCTCTAACGACAAAATCACTACGGATTTTGACAAAAAACTGGATGCAGTAAATAATACAAGTCCTGCATATATGGTCGATTCTCCTTTACGGTATGGAAGAATGGACAATGAAAACAGCATCAATAAACAAACTTGAAGCCTTTGAGATGTGTCTGTACCTCAGAATACTTAAGATCCCATGGACAGCAAGAGTCACGAACGAAGAAGTGCTCAGACAAATTAACAAATACCGCAAATTATTAATTACAATAAAAGGAAGGAATACTGCGTCACCTAATGCGCAACCAAAAGTACCACATACTGCAATTAATAATCAAATGCAAAATTTATGGAAAAAGGGGAATAGGAAGAAAGAAGATGTCCTGGTTGCGGAACATAAGACAATGGACGGGATTCCAAACTGTAGAAAGTTTAATCCATACAGTTAAGGATCAAGTAGAAATGGAACATGTGGTCGCAAACAACCATTAATGGATATGCGCAAGACAAGAAGAAGAATAGAATTAGAACAGGGCACGAGGAACGAGAAGGTTCTAAGATCTCCTAAAAATATAAATAAATCAAAGAACGGCACCGGTAATAGTACTTCAAAAACTACAGCAATGATAGCAAAGAGAACCCCTTTAAAAGTTAACTCAAAATAAGTGGCCGCAAGAAACTTACCGAAAAAGCCAACATGCAGCGTTACTGCATAACAATAGGGGCAGCCCATACTCTCCAAAATAAAAAAAGCAATACGTGCATGTAGTGACAACAAACAAGGAAGATAGGATGGCAGACATAATAGAGCTAAGTACTTTTTTCAAAACGATCCAAAAGTTGACTGCTAGGAAAGGACGAACAAAAATAGTACGCGCCGCTACAAACGCAACTGTGGCAAAGAATATCTTGGAAGTAATCTTTATAAACGCCAAAATCTGTATGCTTGGTAACAAAAAAAATATACTGGCAAGCAAGGCGGACGGGAAAGAGAAAGCATACAAAAACGCAATACAAATGAGGTTGACACTGGCGAGATTGCAGAAAACAGTGCCACAAAAAAACTTCCAATAAACATGTACAAATCAGGGTCAAAAGGAAAAAGAGTGCATCAATAAAAACCTTTACAGAAACGTTCAAAACTATAATGGAACATTTGGCAGTAGTTGAGATAAGGTAAAGGTAGCTAACGCTATTGCTCCTCGACAAATCTTTGTCAGACAAGAAGTGCGCAAGGGAGTGGAGAAGAAGCTTTGCAGTAATAAGACGGCTGAAACTATTAGAGAATTAAAGAGATGACAGTCCCGCCTAGAGTGTCGTAGAGTAGGGGACAACACAAATAAATACAAGGAAGGCAAAAAGAGTTGCTATAACACAAACTTAAAAACAGCACAAAAGAAAGTGCGTGCTACCTTTGCAGGAAAATAATGAATTGTCCAAAATACCGGGAGTCAGTGCGTAAGCTAGGGGTGAAGAGAACGTCCACAATCACTCAATAAAGCTGCTATAAGCAAACCTAAATAGAGACAAGATTTGCAATATACCTGCTTAGGCATACGTGAGCTGCCAAACACACCAATATTGCTCTTATTTCAGAACCAAACCAAACAAATATGATTTATATCTCACAAAAAAACCAACGGACATGAGTGACGGAAAAGGCTTTGTATGGGTAGAGACTCCTATTACATCTCCCCCAACGTAACCCACAATAAACTAAAGAACTTTCTAGTTAAACTCGATATAGACATCAATCGTCACAAAAAGAATAAGGATCTCATAGGCGGTGATTTTAACGCTAAGTTAGCACTATAGGACTCCTCGACAAACCACAAAAACAGCATAATAACAGAATGTCTTTTTGAAAAGTTAAAGTAGAAAAGGAGAACCTCAGCGACCATAGTAACATATAGCTAACAATCGCGGATACAAAACCCACCTTTAGGAACCCAAACACAAAAAAGTAAACTTCAGCGGAAGAGTTGTGCAACAAAATTTCAACAAAGCGCGGAAGCAACAGCTGTAACAGCTTTAAAAAGCTATTTGACAACAAACAAGAACTTTTGGTACAAACTTTGCAAGAAGGTAGACAAAAATCTGTAGGGCACCGGCTTCAGGATCGGGAAGTTTTTGTAAATTTTTCCCCCAACACACAAAAATAAAATAATCTCAAAAAGAAACACAATCAGCCAAAATCCCGCCGTGCATCTGCGAAAAGGTAAAGCAAACTAAAATCCGCATCAAAAGAAGCAAAGCTGCAGGCCCTGATGGAATACCGCCGGAAGTAGCCAAATTACTAACACAAAAACCAGCCAAGGATGCCTACTAAACTCTATGTGAAAGCTTGTCAAGTTGGTAATAAATAGAAAGCTACTAAACAAGATAGAACAAATAGGAGGACTGTGCTGTAAACAATATAAATTTAGAAAAGGAACGCTATCCAGAGAGTGAAAGATTTAGCGGAAAAGGCAATCTTAGAAAAACTTTTAACTCAGTCGTTTGAAAGGGCATAATTTAGAATTTAGAGAGGAAGCAAATAAGACCGTATTCTGTCTGGCTTGTCTGCATTTACCCCCATAACAAGAAAACCCTGGTTAAAAAAAACCTATTAGAAATGAATTAAGTAGTACCGCAAGGCTCGGATTTTGGTTTTACACCTTGGAACGTTGATTACGGCGGTGTCCTTAAAAAAACCATGTTAGAAAAAACAACACTGGTAGACTAAGCGGTTAATTTGGCCATATTAGTGTGCGGATCCAACAAAACCATGATCGAGGAAAACTCAAAATTAGCAATGAGATTATTAAAAACCTAACTAACCAAAAAAAGGATAAAACTGGCTTCGTATAAAACGTTTGTTAGCAGGCATAAAATTGTGGTGGCAGCGCTTGCGCGGTTAATGCCCAACATAAGGGGAACTAACAGAAAACAGGCTATCAACGCTGTGGCAAACTCCATTATGCTGTATAGAGCGCCCATTGGAAAAAGAAAATGACAATTGACTATAAAGTAGACATAATGTTTCAGTACGGTAGGTGGCAGCCCTCAAAAAAAAAACTGATTGGAGGCATGTCGTTGACAGCCAAGAACATGAATATTTGCTATAAACCAAAAGTGTGTAGAAAATGATCCAAGAACTGGCAATTGAGATCATCAAAATCAAAGAGCAAGAGGAGAAAAATAGTCAAGCTAAAACGCAAGTGAGAGTAGGTGCAGGAGTAAAAGAGTAATCTGCATGGTTGAGCAATTGAGTATATGAATAAAAATAAAATAGAATAAGAATAGTCATGAGCAACCGCTGCAAAGCAATACTTCAAGGTGATTGGTTTTTTAGTCGGTACGCGTTTACGCGACCCTTTCCAAGCAAATTCAATTTCAATTTTTTTGTCCGTCCAATAATGAAGCCAACATAACAATTTATGCCCACAAATGACGTCATAATAACTTTTTGTCACAGCCGATTCTTGTTTCATCTGGTGTTCCTCAAGGATCTCATTGTGGACCAATTTTATTTTTGCTTTTCATTAATGATATCCCACAGTATATCAATTTATCGTCATTTCTTTTATTTGCGGATGATTTAAAAATGTATAGAAGAATATCATCTTTCAATGACTGCCATCTTTTACAACTGGACTTGGATTCTATAAATACTTGGTGTTTTACTAATAAATTATTTTTTAATGCTGATAAATGTTTTTCAATAAGTTTCCATAGAACTTTAAGTAAAATTTCTTTTAACTATATAATTGACACAAAAGTGTTTTACAAAGTCACACAAATAAAAGATTTAGGCGTTATTTTTTATTATGAACTTACATTTGTTGAACATATTAACATCATGTGCAACCGTACCATAAACATGTTAGAATTTGTATATAGAATGTCTGCGGATTTATCAGCCAGTACACTAAAACTTTTATATTGTGCTTTGGTGCGTTCGCATTTAGAGTATGCTCCGTCAGTTTGGAGTCCTGTTTATGAAACTGATAACCGTAATATTAAACAAAATCAAAAGAAGTTTTGTTGTTTATTGTCTTATAAATCGGGCATATTATCTGTAAATTATGATTACTACTACATTGCTTCATTGTACAACCTACCGCCATTGTCGTTCTTGCGTAATTTAATTATGTCTGAGATTAATTATCCGGAGCTACTTGGTACTTTTCCATTCCATGTAGCATCTAATAATAGACATAGCAGAACATTCTTCTTTATTTCGCGAATCTACCCATTCTACTAATTATGGTTTCAATAATCCACTCGGTAGAATGTGTAGATTTGCAAATAATTTACCAACTGATATTAATGTATATTGTGTCTCTAAATCTACGTTCAGAAGTCAGCTAAGTCATGCTGACTAATGTTTAATATGTGCGCTTTTATAAATGTTATTTTTTGTATTCTTTATTTTTGTATTGTAAAACATCATTGTTTATGTATATTTAATGTAGATGTAAATGGTAAGATTATACCTTGAATAAAGTATTATTATTATTATATACACGCAATTGAAAGCTCAGAAAACAATACATAAGAAATTATTACAAAATGATGATTTATACAAGATAAATCATCATTTTCTAATAAGGTTTATTATAAATTGTGCGGAAAATCGATTTATTGCAAAAAATTTGCAAAAAACTACTTTTCTTATAAAATTTTTCATAAATTGCACAGAAAACTCATTTATTAAGTAATAGCATTTGTGCTACTAATTTCTTATTCATTAAATTTATTATAAATTGCATAAAAAACAAGTTTATTTATAGAAATTTATCGTAAATTGCGCAAATAACCTATTTATTGTATAACATTAGTACATAAAACTTAAATTTATCTTATAACGCCAATTTTTACAAATTTTATGCTAAACATTAGTTTTGTGAGCGATTTTAAGTAGCAAACATGATTTTTCAGCAAATTTTAAGCAAATAACAAGTTCTGTGTAATTTTAGAGTTTTTTAAGGAAATCTTACGTTAAATTTCATGTGATATTTTTAATTCACAAGCATATTTCAAGCAATAATTAAGATGTTTATGAAATTACAACTTTTTTACAGTAAATTTTATATAATTTTTGTCACAAATGTTCATTTTGTGTAATTTTAAGGTTTTCTAATCTATAAATGTAATTTTAAACTCTGAACAAATCGGCAGATCTAAATCCATTGTCAAAACGGCCTAAAAAATACCTACCATAAATCAACGCTAATCAGAAAAAAGCTTATTTTTAAATATATTCTAGGAAGGTTATTGAAAAAATCTGCAAAATTAAAATTTAATATTGATATATTATATAGGTTCCTTCTAAATATAAAGTGTACATTTCGTAGTAATTTTTTATTAAATTCAAATTTTATGTATATTTGATAAATTATATGAACAACATTAAACAGAATTGAGTAAATAATTAAAATCGATTAATAAACAAGTTTTGTTATAATTTATTACAATGTAATAGTGTTATATAATAGGCATTAATTCGTTAGCAATATTTGTATTCGCTCTTTGGAAAGAAAATCGATATTCATTATATTTGCTTAATATTAACAAAATTAATATAAGTAATACAAGTAAAATAATCATTATTAAAAATGTTAAAATAGTTTGATCACTTAAGGGAATATTGATTGTTGTATTAATTGTATCATTTCTTGAATTCCACAAAGAAGTAGCACCGTCTTTAATAATAGTAGAACTTGCTGTGTTTCCTTCAATTATTGATCCATTTGGTTGATCTGTAATGCATGCTATACCATGTATGTTTATATCTTCAATCTCTTCTCCAAGTATCACCGGTATGTGTAGGGTTTTAAATGATTTTAATATTCCAGACAGAACAGAGCATTGAAAATGATTTTTGTCTATATTTATTGTTTGCATTTTGGTGTATTGATATAATTCCATAGTATCTAATTTTTCTATAAAATTGTTAGACAAATTCAATTCTATTAAAGAATGAGTATTTTGGAATGCTATTTCATTAATTGATTTAATTCTGTTAGAACTGATATTTAAATATTGTAACGATTTTAATCCGACTAGTGAATCAATATCTAAAACTGTAATCAAATTGTTTGATAAATCTAAAATAGTTAAAGATAATAAAAAGTCAAAACTTGCTGATTTTATAGTTTTAATAAAATTATTATTTAATAGTAATATATTTAAACCATCTAAACCTGTAAAGTAGGTACCTTCTACATATTCAATTTGTTTTTTTTGATAAGTCAAACATTTTTAATGATTTTAAATTTTCAAAACATTTGGGTGACAATGTTTTGATATCATTTCCAAATTTTAAAACTTTAATGTTCTGTAACCCGTTCGAAAAATTTAAACTAATTGCTGTTAAGTGAAAATTTATAAAATCCAATTTTTGCATTGATTTTAGACCTTGGAGACTATTTGGAGCCATTTTTATAATTGGGTTATTAAATAAATTTAAACTGGTCAATTGATATAATCCGATTGAAAATGTTTTGTTTAAAATATTGATATCATTGTTTGATAAATCTAAACTGGATAGAGAATTCAAATTTTGAAAGCAATTTTCTTCTAATTCAACAATTGAATTATTTTTTAAATTTAATATTTGCAAATTAATTAAATCAGTTAAAATATTTGAAGAAATAATTTTGATTTTACAATTAGATAAATTTAATGATATCAAAGATTTTAAACTTTGGAAACAATTTGAAGCCATTACACTTATTGGGTTATTAAATAATATTAAAGTAGTCAAACTAAGTAATCGATTAAAAAATGTTTTGTTTAAAATAGTAATATTATTGTTTGATAAATCCAATGTGACTAAAGAACTCAAATCAGCAAATGAATTATCTTCAATATAGTCAATTTTATTGTTACTTATTGATAAATATTGCAAATTTGACAATGTAGTAAAATATGAATTTAGTATTTGTGTAAGATTGTTATAAGATAAGTCTATAGTCTTAATTGCAGTATTTTCAAATGATTCAATCACATTTATTTCATTATGAGAAATATTTACTTCATTTAAGTTATCTAAATCTTCAAATGTGTTTTTCTCTAAACGTTTAATATTATTAAATGAAAATTGCATAAGATGAATTTCTCTAAAGTTTATAAATGTACTTGATTCTATTTCACCCAATTTACTGTTATTAATTATTAATCTATCAATTAAGAAGACATGATCACTAAATATATTTGAAGATAACTTTGCAATATTGCAATCTATAAAACTAATATCATAATTGTCACCAATATCTATTTTATTAATTTGATCATAAACTTTATTATGACATTCCATGATTCCATGTCCAGAATATGTGCATTCTAAAATAACAAAACCAAAATGCAAACAAAATAAAAAAAATAATTTCATTGTCAAAACCATTCTAAAAATGAAATAAATCTATTAAATAAACGCAATTATAAAACAAATTACTTACTTAATTATCCAATCGTTAACTTAACAAACCACAACAATATCAGAGGCATTTATATTCAAATCAAAGCATTACTAGTTTAGAAATGACAAAATTAAAATTGAATACATAGCAATATTAAAATAATGCGTCATCAGTTGTTTCCGATTCCGATAAACTATTATCTGTTAATAGTACCCACGATAAGCGGAATTTGTCATACTGAAGATAATATTCAACAATGAAATAATCTCATTTACAACATTAGTTAAAATTATTTGTAAAATTTACAATTCAATTAATTCATACCAAGATTTTATATAAATGTTAGGTGCACATAGAATAGAGCTGTTTAATAAAAGGCTATAACAACATTCGATTCCCGAGTGGGAGTTTAAAACATCTAGCGTCGTATAATTTATTCGACAGGATTTTGATGAGCACCTACAAAAGTGCAATTAACAATATTTTATTCATTGAATGCAAATAAATAGTAGCGGTTTGTAATTTAAATTTGACAAAATGCCCAAATTAATCAGATTTGGCTAAGAATTGAAATTTAGCAAAAAAATACCCGGCAATTTTGCAATTATGATTCCTGTGGTTGCAATAAAGGCCACAAAGCAACGCAACAACCTTTATTTATATACAATCAAATCTAATTATAAGCGTATAAGCGTATTTAAAACTAGAAGCGTTATAATTATAACAAACAAAGGCATACGTTTTGCATCGCGTCGAGTGCAAGTTTCAACTGCGTTAGTCTGCCACTTCTATTTGATATTTATAATTAAAGTGCGTGGCCATTGGCCAATAAACTTTTTGCAGTATTTGATATTGATTAAGATAGTTAGATGCGTTATTACGCCACCCGTAGGTGTAATGTAAATAGGTATTTAGTCTACGTAGTCAACAGATCTGTTGCTCTTGGATATTTTAGATTCTTAGCTGCATCGGGATCGATGAAAGCTAGGGAGCTGATTTCCCGATTGGGATGTGATAGTGTCTTTGTGAAGAAAGACTGATTGCTTCTTTTAGCGGTAAAATGTTGAGGTCTTTACTAATTGTGAAATTACGAATAAACCATAGGGCATTGAGTAGCCGTCCAGGGGTTTTAGATTGGCAGGCTTCTGCTTTTTTCCAGTTGGAGTTGGATGTAATAGCCCAGATAGGGCAAGCGTAGAGAATGTGCAGCCTGATTACAGTTTCATAGAGACGTATCTTGTTTTTAATGCTTAAACCAGATTTTCTGTATTGGGCGACGGAGACTTGATTATTTGGTACCGAGATGTCCAAAACAAACAGGTTTAAGAATATAAGAGACAAGTTTGAGTCTTGAGGAACTACAGCCAAGATGAGTCGGTTAGTAGAAATGGTCTCGTTAATTTTTGATAAAAAACGTGCGGTTTTCTAGATATAAAGCGATTAATTAGGTTAGTCGTAGCGGGAAATTTAAGTGATGAAAAAAACCGCGCCGGTTGCTCTGTTTGGTGTTCGACCTGGAGCTGTGTGTTTTTTAAGGTTTTGGATAAAAGTGAGTATTTCTGAAGGTTTAAAGTGAATAGGGTTGTCAATGGGGATGTTGTCGATGTGATTTAGGTCAACGTTGTGGAAGTTAAGAAAGCATTGAGTTTCCAGGCTATCAACTTCCGCTTTACCTTCAATGTTGTTTTCGATTTCGTTTAAACCTTAAATTGCTGGAATAAAAGGCTTTTTTTTTCTAAGTGCTTTTGATATATTCCAGAATAAGGGTTTATTTTTGTCCATTTCGCCAAGAAAGTGGGTCCAACTCTTTGATTTGTGGTCTCTTAATTCTTGCCGGACGCGGTTTTGAAGATAGTTGAAGTGGTGTCTGTATTCAGGATTTCTAGATCTCTGCCATTTTAACCGGGACCTATTTTTTTGGCAGGTTTGGTCTTTGAAACTGTTTGGAATGCCGAGTAAGTTGTCTGGCCTAAAGTGATAGTAAGTAGTAGTTTCGTGGCGAGCAGCAATAATAGTGTTCGTCAGATAATTTATGAAGTAGTCAATATCTGATTTGGTAGTAATTATAGGAACAGATTTTAATTTGTCGGCCATGATTACATTAAAATGCTGCCAGCCGGTGGAATGAGGACAAGTTGTGAAAATAAAAAGTGGTAAAGCTGCCAGGTTGCAGAGAAGCGGGTGGTGATCAGAGCTTAGTTTATTTAACACAGTCAGGTCGATACGGTTTGTGACGTGGGTAATAGTTATATTTAGAACGTCTGGACGGAGGCCTTGGTTGCTGTAGAATGTTGGTTCTATTGGGCCGTAGACTTGAAAGCCTGTTGTGAAAGCAAATTCTTGTAAGATTTTGCCCTTTTCGTTGCTTGTATGGCTATTCCAGTGGTGATGTTCAGCATTAATATCGCTTGCTAGTATGGTAGGGGTATTACCTGCAATTAGTAAATCGATATCATAGGTAATGAGGGTTTTGTTATTGCTGTTGTATGCAGAGATGCCTTTGAACTGACCATAACCTCTAAAGTTTATAATTATGTCAGGTACTTTAAGCGACTTAAGAACTAGGTAAATGAATTCAAATTGAACATCGGAACGCTTGATGTAGATCGCAGTGCCGCCGCCGCGGATAGATTCTCTATCAGTTCGGTAAAGATGGTAGTTCCATATGTTTGCTTTGTGAAGAGGCTTAAGATTAGTTTCGCTCAGAAGCATGATAACAATTTTGTTCTTGAAAAAAAAAAGTTCCAGTTCATTAAGCTTGTTCATTTTTGATAGCTTTAATTTTACTTCTAGATTCAGAGACTGATTGTGTTAAGATACGAATGTAACCTGCGAGTTGCGGGACGGTGAGTTTTTCGTCTGGATCTTTTTTTGTTACTCATGTTGATAATTTAATTAATTTATCAATTAATTGAATAATAAATGTTGTGTAGATAATAAGCGAGAGCTACGGGATAGCCAGTTATATTTATTCACTGCACTATTTAATATATGTTGTTGTCACGGATGTTTGAGCATACTGATTGAGAGCGTTGGTTTCTCGAGATGATTTTCTTTTTATACTGCTCAATCTGGCGGTGGAAAAGATTTTTCACTGCGGTGGAAATTTTTGCACAGCACAATTTCTCCCTCTAATTCTGAAGTAAATAACTAGGAATCACCAAGTTAGATAGAAAAAAAATATTTTTTGATTGTACTTTAGATAAGTGTTACTAGTACAATATCAGACGTAGTAGGACTATATTAGGTAGTTAGCATAAAAGTGTGATATACTCTTAAAAACTTTTTTGTTATTCTTTAGTGCCTATTTTATACTATGTCAATTTATGTTTTCTGATGATAACATAGTGTTCATCTTTTTTTCTAGGCAAATTTTGCATTAATACCCTTAAATGAATTGCCATGTACATATGTGGCAACTAATACATAGTCACCAGGCTAATAAGTTGAGCCTGGTCAAAGATGACTATCAGAGTATCTTTTTGCGGGCAACATCTTGTAGTTCATAAAACTTTTTCAGGGTATTAGTCAAGCCTAAGTAGATATATTGTAATGTCTTCCATAAAGTTTTTTGATTGGATAATTGCGGTTATATCCCTAGATATGCCATTAAAGCTTTGTCAACTTTTCAAACGTAAAGTAGGTTGGTGTGTAACCAGTTTAATTTTTGGTCAAGTTTAACAAAAATCAAACTGCTGAGAGCTTTTCGAGCCATGCAGTTTGATTATAGTCAACCAAAATAGCAAGTTGTGGCTTTAAGTCTCGGTTTCTTTTTTCAACAGAGTTAGATTCAAGATAATAGAAAATTGTGAAAGAGTGATTAATGTGATTACTTGTTGCATAACATAGCTGACAAGCTGTGTACCATTGTCGCTAAATACCGTACGTGCTAATCCATAGTGTAAAAATTTCTTTATAAAAACTTTGGCACAGGTTTTGACTAATGAAAATAAGTCAACCCATCAAAAAGACATAAATTCTACAATAAAAGTTATTGTTTCTCATTACTTGAAGTTGATTATCGTCCAAAAAAATCAAAAACATTTGCATCAAATTGCTAATTTGGTGCAAATGTTTGGAGTAACTTTGCAGGTTTCAAATTAGTTTATTTGTACTTTTAACATTAAGTACTATTTCAAATATACTTGATAATGCTATTTGTCATTTTGTTCTAATAGTGTCGTGCAAAGATCCAATAATAAGTATTTTGAATTCCTCCATATTCAGCGATTAAATCATCTTTGTAATTTTTATAAATAGATGCTATCTTGTGTTTAGAGGCGACTAGTTGGGCTTACTAATAGAGCACTCCTTGTTGTAATTAAACCTTTGGATGTCCAATAGTGTATAGTTTTGTAGCCCATTAACTTTTCTGAACATTTGATAATGTATGTAATTCTAAGATTTTTTAACCATTCTGTACAAATCTCAACACTTTCATAAAAAAAGTCAATTATTATATATCAAATACTGCAAAAAAAATCAAATTGAGCGGTGGTTTTGATAATCTATCTGCAACAAGGTTTGTTTTTTTCAGTAAATACAATATTTTCAAATTTTAGGACTTTCACTGTTGAAGATTTTAAATTAAACTTTTTAATGCTTAATGATCTTTTTTGACTGATATTTTACATTTTTTTAAACATTTCTAAACTTATAAATTGACCTAATAAAAACAAGAGCTTCCGTTATAAAGTAGTTTTATTTAGCACTGATAAGTAGTCTATTTGCATACTTGAATGGGTTTTCATTATCCTTTTTGCCTTGTACTAATAGAAATATGGCATAGTTACTTGCATCAGTTTTGAGTATAAAAGCTTAATTTTCATCAGCAAGCTTTAAAATAAATGTTGTGGGGAATTCTTTCAATTTCCTAAAAGCTTATTTGTGCAAGAAGGAATGTTTCTTCAGGTAAGTTGGCTAATAAGACGCAAAAGTTCTGCAAATTCAGAAAAATTCAACAAAATATCTGATTAATATAGATAAAATTATGCCCCTGCAATAAACAATTACGCAGAGCAATAAAGCCACAGAAAATTATTACAGCGCAAACATATACTTATAGTTGCAATAAACAATAATGTAGGCCACAAAGTAACGCAACATTTAATATTTATATATAATTAAATCTAATTATAAACGTATAAGCGTAATTAAAGCCGACAGCTTTATAATTAGTGGAGGAGTTGAGGTTAAGTTAAAAAAAAAAAAAAATTAACAAATATTTACTGACAGTTCAGAAACATAGGACCAAAACTTTTAAGAAAGATTTTTTTAACCGTACTACTGACACATAGAATATACTTCCAAATTCAGTATTTCCTGCTTAAATCTAGTCTTCAATGTGATAGTTTCAACTTGTTAAAATTCAAAGGTATTTTTATGTTGTTGTGACATATTAAGTTATACTTAAATATCAATTTAAAAATTAAAAAAAAAAAAAAATAGTACGTGGAGAAGCAAAAAAATCTGCACAACAAGTGGTTGGTTCTAAAAGCATTACAACGATGGCGGTAACTCACTGTTACTGGATGACTATTTTGACTATTGCCATGCCCACGGATTTTAACCCCGGATCAACAAACTACACCGACATTTGTTTAGCAGTGCCATCTATAACTCCTAGACTGCACAGAACCTACCGGCTTGCACCCTCATTGTAGGTTCTTTCCTGCTCCACAAGAACCCGGACCTATTCTACAGCGTCGTTGACTTCCAAGACTTGCACTTTGCGCCAAGTTTGCAACTGAGCCACGGCATTGCACATACCGCGGTGAGTCAGGTCCCAAACCCTAAGGACTGCTCTCGAACCATTCACAACAAAGTAAACACGCCGTGCACACAACGACATACAGATCACTACTCATCAATTTTTTTGGCCGCAAGTTCTCCTTAACCAACTTGCACTAACTTCTGCAAATTGTAAAACCACACCACAAAATTGCCAAGCGCCTCGACCAAGATTCTTACAAACACCAGGTGGACGCTAAGTAGAAGCATCAAACCAACCTCATGGTTGAACAAGCACCGTCGTATACGACTAGCAAAGAAGTCAGCTTTTACCACCAAGTAAATAAATACAATTATTTATCTTTTGTCAATGCAGACTCTAAAAGAGTTTTCTTTGTACCCTTTTTACCACCACCGACTCCACCCCTCTTCATCATGTGAGAACTAAATATGCATGTAAAACTAAATTAAATTAAAGTATGACTAAGTAGCTCAATACAAGTCTAAACTTTGGATGATTTTGCTTAAACTCCGATTCAATGTAACCAAGTTTTTGAATCCTTATTATTTTTAAGATAATTCCATAAATAAATAAGATCTTTATATAATATTTTTGGTCTAAAGCATTCTGCGATGTTGTCCGATGTTTATTTTCCAGCATTCTTTGTTTCCCTAGTTTTATTTTTTTGTCTGGATCTTAAAAACCATTAACAATTAAGTAACCACAAAAATGAATTGTGATCAATATGCCTGTTACGTAGAAAAAGGCTTTTGATAGAGTTTAACACCAAAAGTTAATAAAAATCATGAAAAAAACCGTAATAGACGACAAAAACCTTGGAATAATTACAAATCTATATTGGAACCAGACAGAAAGCATAAAAATCAGCAACGATAGCACAGACACAGTAATAATAATCTCTCTTGTTATTCAATATGTATCGTATTCGGACTTATTTCAAAAAGCCATAGAAAATGCTTAATTAGGAACTCTTATATACCAAAAATCCATAAACAACATTAGAAATGCAGATAATACCATGATTATAGCTGACAATATAAAAGTTTACAAGAAGTTTCCTATAAACCTCAAAAGGAAAGTATTCAAATCCCGCTCACTTACGGCCTTGAGACAATGCCTATGACTCAAAAAATATCTAGCAGACTGCAAACCACACTGAGAGCAATGGAGAGGTCTATACTTGGAAATACTTTGAGGGACAGAGTTTGGAATGAGGAAATCCGAAGAAAAACCGGTGTGACAGAGATACTTATTAGGATGGCTAAGCTTAAGTGGAGATGGGCTGGCCACATACCAAGGCAGAACTCGGACAGGTGGACAATGCGGATCACAACTTGGCGTCCGAGAGAAACCAAACAAAGTGCTGGCAGATCCCAGAGAAGATGGCGAGATAATATCTAAAATATTGTAAGAAAAAACTGGATTCAAACTGGAGTAAATAAGAAGACGTGGAAATTATTGAAGGAAACTTATATCCAGGAGTAAATAAATAATGGCTGAGAAAAAAAAAGAAGAAAAAAAAAGAAAAAAAAAAAGAAGAAGAAGAGTATGCTTAATGAATAAATTAACAAGCACTAGTCATAAATATGGACTAGATATCAACACAAATTAAAACAAATTTATAATCATAAATAACAATAACCCACAACACCACCAACAACAACTGAAGCTAGAAAAAAGTAATATCAAAAAAGTAATAAAATTGGTATATCTAAGCACAGTCAAAATAAGCAATAAAACTTTTTCTTCTTCTTCTTCTTCTTCTTCTTCTTCTTCTTCTTCTTAAGCCTCTTTTAAGCCCATTCCTATGTCTTTCCATCGCTCTCGATCTTGTGCTGTTCTGATCCATGTTAACCCCGCTGTACGTTTTAGGTCGTCATACCATCTATTTTGTGGTCTTCCTCTACCTCGCTTATGCTCGTACAGTCTCCATTCAATAATTTTTTGGTTCCATCGGTTTTTATTACTCCTTGCTACATGCCTTGCATAGCACTATTTCAAAGAAGCTGCTGTTTTAGCGATGAAACTAAACACAGTAATTTTTTTCTTACTTTAACTTTTCATTTTTTTGTATACTTTCTAGTCAAATTCTTACTTCTGTTAACGTTTCTTTTTCTTTTTTCATTGTTCTTTCCTTAAATAAAGTTTTATTTATAAATTTGTTTTTTGTTTTTTCTTTAGCTTTTTTAGCATTTTTTATTATTGCTTTTGTATATTGTTGTGTGCTGTGTTTTTTCTTTCTTATTCAATGTTCATTATTTTTACGTAACTACATCGGCAGTGAGATCATTGAAGTACTGATAGCTGTAGAATGCTTGTAGAACTGTAAACGATTGTTATTTACACACTGGCAATTAAGGCTTTTCGGTTGTGTAATAACACTATATTTGGCAATAAAGCCTTTACGTTTAAACCTAATGGTTGCACAATAACTCCAGATTAAGGTTGTTAAGATTACACATGGTAGTTAGGCCTTGATGTTCTATGCAGAGTACATTATATTAGTAAAGAGCAGTTGAAAACTTACTAGTTAGAATACACCTTAAGATTGTGTTAATTAAGTAACTAGTATTATAGCTATTATGTATTGATGTTATGATGGGGATTCTTGCATTACGACCTATTGGGTCCTATGCTAAAGAAAAAGAAAAATTATATGTTTAATAAGTTTACAAACTATATTGGTAATTGTATGCAGGTTTAATTGATGCATAATAGAAAGTCAAAGCGGTGACACGCTGAAGCAAAAAAATAAAATAAAGTAGATTAGCACAAATGTAGGGTAGCTTAGACTGCTTGTAGCGGAACAAGTGAAAAAAGTCTTTCTTTCTTTGATTGTTTTTGTTGTTAATGTTAATTAATGTTAAATTTATTAATAAAAAAAACTTTATGCTCGGAGTGGTGGATGAGAGGTTTAGCGTTTACGGCGTCAATTGTATAAAAAATACAAAGTTATATAACTGGACTTAACAACTATTTAAAAAAAGTAGTGTTGGCGTTTAAAGACACACTATTACGCTTTCTGGAACTAGCACTTAAACAATCTAAAAAAAAACTGTTTGTTTACAAACGTTAACTCTCTAGCACTTCTTTGTAAATTTATATTCTTGTTAAATATTATTTAAATATTATTTACTTTAAGTAAAGATATTACTTTAAGTGTATTGTGTTGTGTGCTGTTTTTTTTTTCTTATTCAACTTCATGTTCATTATTTGTAAGTACGTTGGCAGTAAGATAAGAAAACTGTAAACAATTGTTATTTACACACTGACAGTTGAGACCTTGCGATTGTGAAATAACACTATATCTGGCAATAAAGCCTTTACGTTTAAACCTGATGGTTGCACAATAACTGCAAAAGATTTTTTAAGTTTACACAATGCAGTTGGGTCTTGATTTTCTATGCAGGGTAGATTATATTAGTAAGAATTATATAAATTATAAACTTACTAGTTAGAATACACCTTAAAGTTGTATTAATTAAGTAACTAGTGTTTATGTTTGCATTGAAGATTAATATATAAAAATACTTGCTTAAAGTGAAGATTATTACTGGACTGAAGATAATCTTCAGTCCAGATAAAGAAAAATTTGAATAAAATGTAGATCGTGGGCCCTGCCTCCTAGTACAAATCGCCACTTTATGCAACTAAATCTTTATGCAAGTTCAGTTCATGATTGTGTAAACTTTGTCGCCACTTTTAGCGGTAAACTACAGTGTGTAACATAATATTACATGTTAATATGAGATGGCGTTGTATTATGGTTACTATGTATTAATGTTATTATGGAGATTCTTGCATTATGACCTATTGGATCTTATGCTATAGAAAAATGCTATGTTTAATAATTTTACAAAATATATTGATAATTGTATGCAGATTCAATTTATGGAGAAAACGCGCATGCACAATAAAAAGTCAAAGCGGTGAAATAGCTGAAGCAAAAAGATAAAATACAGCATACTAACACAAATGTAGGGCAGTGGGGCAAATGCAGCTTGGACTGCTTCTAGTAGATCAAATAAAAGAATCTTTCTTTCTTTGATCGTTTTTGTTGTTAATATTAATTAATGTTAATTTATTAATAAACAACATATATGCTTCGTGTGGTTGATGTAAGGTTTAGCGCAATTTGCGTTAATTGTATAAAAAAAAAACAAAATTATATAGCTGAGCTTGATAACCATTAAAAAAATAAGCATTAGTGTTTAAGGGCACATAACATTACGTCTTCTAGAACTACCGCTTCAGCAATCGAAAAAAGATCAGTGTGGTTACAAATGTAAAATATGCTTTAGATTTTAATTACTTTAAATAAGAATATATTTAAAAATATTAACTATTACACAATAACAAATACACAAAAAATAATTAGTGTTTAATATAATACATATGCATAATACAAAATAAAAACTTAAATTGATATATAGCGTATTATTAGGTATAAAGTGTAAATATTGATAAAGTATAAGCACAACAACAGTAATTAAGTAAATAATTAAAATATTAATGAACAAATTATGTTATAATTTATTACAATATAACGTTATTATATAATAGGCATTAATTCGTTGGCAATATGAGTGTTTGCTCTATGGAAAGTATTTTTTCTATATTTTTTATATTTGTTTAATATTAATAAAATTAAAATCAGTGATACAAGTAATATAAGAATAATTGAAAATGTTGATTGTTTATTATATATCATAACAATTTGATCACTTAAAGAAATATTGTTTGGCTTTTCTTGATAAAATTCTTTTTCTTTAGTATAAACTACTTCAGCAAACTGATTTAATAATATTGAAAGATTTTTAATAGATTCTAATATCTTCTCAAAACCAGTTTTAGATTTATCTCCAATAACGCTACTAACATTTAATAAAATTTCTTTAATTTCACTTATATCATTTCTTGAATTCCACGAAGAAGTTGCACCGTCTTTAATAATAGTAGAACTTGCTGTTTTTTCTTCAATTATTGATCCATTTGTCCCAATTGATGGTTTATTGGAAATAATTGTTTGATCTTTAATGCATGCTATACCATGTATGCTTACATCTTCAATCTCTTCTCCAAAAATCACCGATATATGTAAGTTTTTAAATGATTTCAATATTCCAGACAGAACAGAGCATTGAAAATTATTTTTGTCTATATTTATTGTTTGCATTTTGGTGTATTGATATATGTCCATAGTATCTAATTTTTCTATAAAATTGTTAGACAAATTCAATTCTATTAAAGAATGAGTATTTTGGAATGCTATTTCATTATTTGATTCAATTCTATTAGAACTGATATTTAAATATTGTAATGATTTTAACCCGACTAGTAAACCAATATCTAAAACTGAAATCAAATTGTTTGATAAATCTAAAATAGTTAAAGATGATAAAAAGCCAAAACTTGCTGATTTTATAGTTTTAATAAAATTATTATTTAATAGTAATATATTTAAACCATCTAAACCTGCAAAAAAGGTACCTTCTAAATATTCAATTTGTTTGTTTGATAAGTCAAACACTTTTAATGATTTTAAATTTTCAAAACATTTGGGTGACAATGTTTTGATATCATTTCCAAATTTTAAATCTTTAATGTTCTCTAACCCGTTCGAAAAATTTAAACTAACTGCTGTTAAGTGAAAATGTATAAAATCCAATTTTTGCATTGATTTTAGACCTTGGAGACTATTTGGAGACATTTTTATAATTGGGTTATTAAATAAATTTAAACTGGTCAATTGATATAATCCGTTTGAAAATGTTTTGTTTAAAATATTGATATTATTGTTTGATAAATCTAAACTAGATAAAGAATTCAAATTTTGAAAGCAATTTTCTTCTAATTCAATAATTGAATTGTTATTCAAATTTAATGTCCGTAAATTATTTAGATTATTTGAAAAGTTTGAATGAATTATTTTTATTTTAAAATTGGACAAATCTAATGTTTTCATAGATTTTAAACCTTGAAAACAATTTGGAGCCAATACACTAATTGGGTTATTTATCAAAAATAAAATATTTAATTTATATAATTCATTTGAAAATGAATTGCTTAAAATGTTAATATCATTGTTAGATAAATCCAAACTGGTTAAAGAATTCAAATTTTGGAAACAATTTTTTTCTAATTCAACAATTAAATTATTTTTAAATTTAATATTTGCAAATTATTTAAATCAGTTAAAATATTTGAAGAAATAATTTTGATTTTACAATTAGATAAATTCAATGATATCAACGATTTTAAATTTTGGAAACAATTTGGAGCCAATACACTAATTGGGTTATTAAATAATAATAAAGTAGTCAATTTATTTAATCCATTAGAAAATGTTTCGTTTAAAATATTGATATCATTGTTTGATAAATCTAAACTGAATAGAGAATTCAAATTTTGAAAGCAATTTTCTTCTAAATCTATAATTGAATTATTATTTAAATTTAATGTTTGTAAATTATGTAAATTATTTGAAAAACTTGAATGAATTGTTTTAATTTTAAAATTGAATAAATCTAATGTTACAATAGATCTTAAACCTTGAAAACAATTTGGAGTAAATCTATTAATAGGATTATTGAGCAAAATAAAACTATTCGATTTATATAATCCGTTTAAAAATGAATTGCTTATAATATTTATATTATGATTAGATAAATCCAATGAAAATAAACATTTAAAATTTTCAAAGCGATGATTTTCTAACGTATTGATTGAATTATTTTTAAAATCTATTTGCAATTGATTTAAACTATTAGAAAAACTTGATTGAATTATATTTATTTTGTAATTGGATAAATCTAATGATGCTATAAATTTAAAATCTTGGAAACAATTTGGAGCCAATATAGCAATTGGATTATTTATTAAAGTTAAATTATTTAATTTATATAACCCATTCGAAAATGTACTGCTTAAAACGTTAATATCATTATTAGATAAATCAAAACTAGATAAAGAATTTAAATTTTGAAAACAATTTTTTTCTAATTCAACAATTGAATTATTTTTTAAATTTAATATTTGCAAATTATTTAAATCAGTTAAAATATTTGAAGAAATAATTTTGATTTTACAATTAGATAAATTCAATGATATCAACGATTTTAAATTTTGGAAACAATTTGGAGCCAATACACTAATTGGGTTATTAAATAATAATAAAGTAGTCAATTTATTTAATCCATTAGAAAATGTTTTGTTTAAAAAACTGATATCATTGTTTGATAAATCTAAACTGGATAGAGAATTCAAATTTTGAAAGCAATTTTCTTCTAATTCAATAATTGAATTGTTATTCAAATTTAATGTCCGTAAATTATTTAGATTATTTGAAAAGTTTGAATGAATTATTCTTATTTTAAAATTGGACAAATCTAATGTTTTCATAGATTTTAAACCTTGAAAACAATTTGGAGCCAATACACTAATTGGGTTATTTATCAAAAATAAAATATTTAAATTATATAATCCATTTGAAAATGAATTGCTTAAAATGTTAATATCATTGTTAGATAAATCCAAACTGGTTAAAGAATTCAAATTTTAGAAACAATTTTTTTCTATATATAATATATAAAGAAGAGACGCAATGTCCTCAAATGAGACAGTTGTAAAAGCAATAGTTTCGAATAAAGCCTAGTTAAATAGGTAAATTTATACGAATGCCACAACGACATATGTAGCGCTCGTTACTATTTGTTGGTGGTGAACAATGTTGACGAAGTAAGTTAAATATCAATTATTAAGTTTAAATAAATAAAGCCATACTGATGAGAGGTAAACCTCGAAACGCGTCTATGGATGATTTTAGTTTAGAATATTTTTTCATAAATTTAATTTTTTAATGTTTTAAATTTTTTTCTAATTCAATAATTGAATTATTTTTTAAATTTAATATTTGCAAATTATTTAAATCAGTTAAAATATCTGAAGAAATAATTTTGATTTTACAATTAGATAAATTCAATGATATCAAATATTTTAAACTTTGGAAACAATTTGAAGCCATTACACTAATTGGGTTATTAAATAATACTAAAGTAGTCAGACTAAGTAATCCATTAGAAAATGTTTTGTTTAAAATAGTAATATTATTGTTTGATAAATCCAATGTGACTAAAGAACTCAATTTATCAAATGATTTATCTTCAATATAGTTAATTTTATTGTTACTTATTAATAAATTTTCCAATTTTGGCAATGCAGTAAAATATGAATTTAGTATTTGTGTAAGATTGTTATAAGATAAGTCTATAGTCTCAATTGCAGTATTTTCAAATGATTCAATTTTATTTATTTCATTATGAGAAGTATTTACTTTATTTAATTTAAATAAATTTTTAAATGTGTTTATCTCTAAACGTTTAATATTATTAAATAAAAATTGTATAAGAAGAATATCTCTAAAGTTTATAAATGTACTTGATTCTATTTCACCCAAACCACTTTTTTCTATTATTAATCTATCAATTGCTTGCACGTTTCCACTAAATATATTTGAAGATAATTTTGAAATATTGCAATCGATAAAATAATTATTATAGTTGTTAATATATATGTTATTAAATTCATTATAAACTTCATTGTGACATTTCATAGTATTTTGGGCAGGATATGTGCATTCTAAAATAACAAAACCAAAATGCAAACAAAATAACAAAAATAATTTCATTGTCAAAACCATTCTAAAAATGAAATAAATCTATTAAATAAACGCAGTTATAAAACAAATTACTTACTTAATTATCCAATCGTTAACATAACAAACCACAACAATATTAAAGGCATTTATATTCAAATCAAAGCACAATGCATTACTAGTGGAGTAATGACAAAATTATAATTGAATACATAGCAATATTAAAATGATGCGTAAGTTGTTTCCGATTCCGATAAACTATTATCTGTTGATAGTACTTGCAAGTAAACAGAATTTGTCATACTAAAGATAATATTCAACAATGAAATAATCTCATTTACAACATTAGTTAAAATTATTTGTAAAATTTACAATTCAATTAATTCATACCAAGATTTTATATAAATGTTAGGTTCACAAAGAATAGAGCTAATTAATAAAAGGCTATAACAACATTCGATTCCCGAGTGGGAGTTTAAAACATCTAGCGTTGTATAATTTATTCGACAAGATTTTGATGAGCACCAACAAAAGTGCAATTTACCATATTTAATTTATCGAATGCAGATAAATAGTAACGGTTTGTAATTTAGATTCAATAAAGTGCTTAAATTAATCAGACTTGGCTAAAAATTGAAATTAAGCAACAAAAAAACCGGCAATTTCGCAATTATAATTCCTGTGGTTGCAATTGCGTCGCGTCGAGTGCAAGTTTCAACTGCGTTAGTCTGCCACTTCTATTTGATATTTATAATTAGACTGCATGGCCATTGGCCAACAAACTTTCTGTAGTATTTGATATTGATTAAGATAGTTAGATGCGTTATTACGCCACCCGTAGGAGTAATGTAAATAGGTATTTAGTCTACGTAGTCAACAGATTTGTTGCTCTTGGATATATATTTCTTAGCTGCACCGGGATCGATAAAAGCTAGGAAGCTGATTTCCCAATTGGGATGTGATAGTGTTTTTGTAAAGAAAGACTGATTGTTTCTTTTAGAGGTAATATGTTGAGGTCTTTACTAATTGTGGAATTACGAATAAACCATAAGGCATTGAGTAGCCGTCAAAAGGTTTTAGATTGGCAGGCTTCTGCTTTTTTTCCAGTTGGAGTTGGATGTAATAGCCCAGATAGGGCAAGCGTAGAGAATGTGCAGCCTGATCACAGTATCTTGTTTTCAATGCTTAAGCCAGATTTTTTGTATTGGGCGACGAAAACTTGATTATTAGGTACCGGGATGTCTAAAACAAATAGGTTGAATAATAGAAGAGACAAGTTTGAGCCTTGAGGAACTACAGCTAAGATGAGTCGGTTAGTAGAGATGGTCTCGTTAATTTTTGATAGAAAACATGCGGTTTTCTAGATATGAAGCGATTAATTAGGTTAGTCGTAGCGGGAAATTTAAGTGATGGAAAAAAAACGCGCCGGTTGCTCTGTTTGGTGTTAAAACCATCCGAGATCTTGTTGGTGACACGAAGTAGTTAGTGATATATGTAGTGCATGGGTTGAAAACCGTGGTGAAACGATGTTATAAGATTTTCAGCTTTGGTGTGATCTCTTAATTTTACAAGAATAGCTTTTTCAGCAATTTTACCTAGAGAGCTGAGCAGGCTTATCGGGCAATAATTTTGCAAAATTGTGCAATCTTTACCAGATTTAGGCAAGATGATAACGTTTGCTCTTTTCCAGATGGTAGAAAAGTAAAAAAGTCTGATCATGCTATTGTTAATATTGGCAATAGAGTTTTTGGAAAAGGTTTGAAGGAAAATTTTGTCAGGACCTGGATAAAAGTGAGTATTTCTGAAGGTTTAAAGTAAATAAGGTTGTCAATGGAAAAGTTGTCGATGTGATTTAGGTCAATATTGTGGTAGTTAGGGGAGCATTGTATTTCCAGGCTATAAACCAAAACTTCCGCTTTTTCTTCAGTGTTGTGTTCAATTCCGTTTAAGCCTTAAATTGCTGGTATAGAAGTCCTTTTTTTTCTAAGTGCTTTTAATATATTCCAGAATAAGGGTTTATTTTTGTCCATTTTGCCAAAGATGTGGGACTAACTCTTTGATTTGTGGTCTTTTAATTCTTGCCGAACGCGGTTTTGAAGATGGTTGAGGTAGTGACTGTTTTCAGCTTTTCTGGATCTCTGCCATTTTAAGCGGGACCTATTTTTTTAGCGGATTAAGTTTTTGAAACTGTTTGAAATGCCGAGTAAGTTGTCTGGCCTGGAGGGATAGTAAGTAGTAGCCTCATGGCGAGTAACAATAATAATGTTTGTCAGATGATTTATGAAGTAGTCGTTATCTGATTTGGTAGTAATTATCCGAACGGATTCTAATTTGTCGGATATGATTACATTAAAATGCTGCCAGTCGGTGGAATGAGGGCAAGTTTTGCAAAAAAAAAGAAGTGGTGAAGTTGCCAAGCTGCAGAAAACCGGGTGGTGATCAGAGCTTAGTTTATTTAACACAGCCAGGTTGATACGGTTTGTGACGTTGGTAATAGTTATATCTAGAACATCTGGACGGAAGCTGTAGAATGATGGTTCTGTTGGGCCGTAGACTTGAAAGCTTGCTGTAAAAGCGAATTCTTGTAAGATTTTGTCCTTTTTGATCTTTGTATGGCTGTTCCAGTGGTAATGTTTAGCATTAATATTGCGCGCTAGTATGGTTGAGGTATTACCTGCAAATAATGAATTGATATCATCGGCAATAAGGGTTTTGGTAGAGCTGATGTATGCAGAGATGATTTTGAACTGACCACTCTGGAGTTTATAACTATGGCAGTTACTTAAAGCAACTCTAGAACTGGGCAAATTAATTTGGAATGATCAATGGTACGCTTGATCTAGATTGCAGTGCTGCCGCCGCGGATAGAGTCTATATCAGTACGGTAAAGATGGTAGTTCCGTATGTTTGCTTTGTGAAGAAGCTTTACATTAGTTTCGTTCAGAAGCATGATAACATATTATTTCTCGAAAAAAAATGTTCCAGTTCATTAAACTTGATCATTTTTGATAGCTTTGATTTTACTTCTGGATGCAGAGACTGATTGTGTTAAGATACGAATGTAACCTGCGAGTTGCGGGACAGTAAGTTTCTCGTCTGGATCTTTTTTTTGTCACTTATGTTGATGATTTAATTGATTTATCAATTAATTGAATAATAGATGTTGTGTAGATAATAAGCGAGAGCTACTGGATAGCCAGTTATATTTATTCACTGCACTATTTAATATATGTTGCTGTCACGGATGTTTGAGCAAGACTGACTGAGAGCGTTGGTCTCTCAAGATGATTTTCTTTTTATACTGCTCAATCTGGCGGTGGAAAAGCTTTTTCACTGCGGTGGAAATTTTTGCACAGCACAATTTCTCCCCCTAATTCTGAAGTAAATAACTAGGAATCACCAAGTTAGATAGAAAAAAATATTTTTTTGATTGTACTTTAGATAAGTGTTACTAGTGCAATATCAGACGTAGTAGGACTATATTAGGTAGTTAGCATAAAAGTGTGATATACTCTTAAAAACTTTTTTGTTATTCTTTAGTGCCTATTTTATACTATGTCAATTTATGTTTTCTGATGATAACATAGTGTTCATCTTTTTTTCTAGGCAAATTTTGCATTAATACCCTTAAATGAATTGCCATGTACATATGTGGCAACTAATACATAGTCACCAGGCTAATAAGTTGAGCCTGGTCAAAGATGACTATCAGAGTATCTTTTTGCGGGCAACATCTTGTAGTTCATAAAACTTTTTCAGGGTATTAGTCAAGCCTAAGTAGATATAATGTCTTCCATAAAGTTTTTTGATTGGATAATTGCGGTTATATCCCTAGATATGCCATTAAAGCTTTGTCAACTTTTCAAACGTAAAGTAGGTTGGTGTGTAACCAGTTTAATTTTTGGTCAAGTTTAACAAAAATCAAACTGCTGAGAGCTTTTCGAGCCATGCAGTTTGATTATAGTCAACCAAAATAGCAAGTTGTGGCTTTAAGTCTCGGTTTCTTTTTTCAACAGAGTTAGATTCAAGATAATAGAAAATTGTGAATGAGTGATTAATGTGATTACTTGTTGCATAACATAGCTGACAAACTGTGTACCATTGTCGCTAAATACCGTACGTGCTAATCCATAGTGTAAAAATTTCTTTATAAAAACTTTGGCACAGGTTTTGACTAATGAAAATAAGTCAACCCATCAAAAAGTCATATATTCTACAATAAAAGTTATTGTTTCTCATTACTTGAAGTTGATTATCGTCCAAAAAAATCAAAAACATTTGCATCAAATTGCTAATTTGGTGCAAATATTTGGAGTAACTTTGCAGGTTTCAAATTAGTTTATTTGTACTTTTAACATTAAGTACTATTACAAATATACTTGATAATGCTATTTGTCATTTTGTTCTAATAGTGTCGTGCAAAGATCCAATAATAAGAATTTTGAATTCCTCCATATTCAGCGATTAAATCATCTTTGTAATTTTTATAAATAGATGCTATCTTGTGTTTAGAGGCGACTAGTTGGGCTTACTAATAGAGCACTCCTTGTTGTAATTAAACCTTTGGATGTCCAATAGTGTATAGTTTTGTAGCCCATTAACTTTTCTGAACATTTGATAATGTATGTAATTCTATAGATTTTTTAACCATTCTGTACAAATCTCAACACTTTCATAAAAAAAGTCAATTATTATATATCAAATACTGCAAAAAAAAAATCAAATTGAGCGGTGGTTTTGATAATCTATCTGCAACAAGGTTTGTTTTTTCCAGTAAATACAATATTTTCAAATTATAAGGCTTTCACTGTTGAAGATTTTAAATTAAACTTTTTAATGCTTGATGATCCTTTTTGACTGATATTTTACATTTTTTAAAACATTTCTAAACTTATAAATTGACCTATTAAAAACAAGAGCTTCCGTTATAAAGTAGTTTTGTTTAGCACTGATAGGTAGTTTATTTGCATACTTGATTGGGTTTTCATTATCCTTTTTGCCGTGTACTAATAGAAATATGGCATAGTTACTTGCATCAGTTTTAAGTATAAAAGCTTAATTTTTATCAGCAGGCTTTAAAATAAATGTTGTGGGGAATTCTTTCAATTTCCTAAAAGCTTATTGTTGTGCAAGATGGAATGTTTCTACTGGTAAGTTGGCTAATAAGACGCAAAAGTTCTGCAAATTCAGAAAAATTCAACAAAATATCTGATTAATATAGATAAAATTATGCCCCTGCAATAAACAATTACGCAGCGCAATAAAGCCACAGGAAGTTATTTTATTACAGCGCAAACATATATTTATAGTTGCAATAAACAATAATGTAGGCCACAAAGTAACGCAACAATTAATATTTATATATAATTAAATCTAATTATAAACATATAAGCGTAATTAAAGCCGACAGCTTTATAATTAGTGGAGGAGTTGAAGTTAAGCTAAAAAGAAGAAATTCTAACAAATATTCACTAATAGTTCAGAAACGTATGACCAAAACTTTTAATAAAGATTTTTTTAACCGTACTACTGACACATAGAATAAACTTCCAAATTCAGTATTTCCTGAAACTTATAAGCCTTAAATGTTTAAAGTCAATGACTGCTTAAATTTAATCTTCAATGTGATAGTTTCAACTCGTTAAAATTCAAAGATATTTTTTTGTTGTTGTCACATATTAAGTAATTCCTAAACATCAATTTTAAAATTAAAAAAGAAAATAGTACGCGGAGAAGCAAAAAAATCTGCACAACAAGTGGTTGGTTCTAAAGGCATTACAACGATGGCGGTAACTCACTGTTACTGGATGACTATTTTGATTATCGTCATGCCCACGGAATTTAACCCCGGATCAACAAACCACACCGACATTTGTCTAGAAGTTCCATCTATAACTCCTGGGCTGCACAAAACCTACCGGATTGCACCCTCATTGTTGTCTCTTTCCTGCTCCACAAAAACCCGGACCTATTCTACAGCGTCGTTGGCTTCCAAAACTTGCATTTTGCTCCAAGTTTGCAACTGAGCCACGGCATTGCACATACCGCGGTAAGTCAGGTCCCAAACCCTGAAGACTGCTCTCGCACTATTCACAACAACGTAAACACGCCGTGCACTTAACCACATACAGATCACTCATCTATTTTTTTGGCCGCAAGTTTTTCTTAACCATGTTGCACTAACCTCTGCAAACTGTGGAATCACTCCACACAACTTCCAAGCGCTTCCATAAAGATCTTTACAATCCCCAGGTGGAAACTAAGTAGAAGCATCAAACCAACCTCATGGTTGGACAAGCACCGTCATATACGACTAGCAAAGACGTCTGCTTTTACTACCAAGTAAATAAATACAATTATTTATCTTTTGTAAATGCAGACTCTAAAAGAGTTTCTTTTGTACCCTTTTTACCACCACCAACTCCACCCCTATTCATCAAGTGAGAAGTAAATATGCATGTAAAACTAAATTAAATTAAAGTGTGACTAAGTAGCTCAATACAAGTCTAAACTTTGGATGATTTTGCTTAAACTCCGATTCAATGTAACCTAGTTTTTGAATCCTTACTATTTTTAAGATAATTCCATAAATAAATAAGATCTTTATATAATATTTTTGGTCTAAAACATTCTGCGATGTTGTCCGATGTTTATTTTCCAGCATTTTTTGTTTCCCTTGTTTTCTTTTTTTGTCTGGATCTTAAAAACCATTAACAATTAAGTAACCACAAAAATGAATTGTGATCTATATGCCTGTTACGTAGAAAAAAGCTTTTGATAGAGTTTAACACCAAAAGTTAATAAAAATCATGAAAAAAACCGTAATAGACGACAAAAACCTTGGAATAATTACAAATCTATATTGGAACCAGACAAAAGGCATAAAAACCAGCAACGATAGCACAGACACAGTAATAATAATCTCTCTTGCTATTCAATATGTTTCGTATTCGGACTTATTTCAAAAAGCCATAGAAAATGCTTAATTAGGAACTCTTATAAACCAAAAATCCATAAACAACATTAGAAATGCAGATAATACCATGATTATAGCTGACAATATAAAAGATCTAATGTATCTAAAATTTACAAGGAGTTCTTTATAAACTTTGAAAAGAAGGTATTCGAGTTTTGATGCCAATGCTCACTGACGGCCTCAAGACAATTTCCATGACCCAAAAAACATCTAGCAGACTGCAAACCACACAGAAAGCAATGAAGAAGTCTATACTCGGAAATACTTTAAAAAACAGAGTTTGGAATGAGAAAATCCAAAGAAGAAGCGGTGTGACAGAGGTACTTATTAGGATAGCAAAGCTTAAGTGGAGATAAGCTGTCCACATAGCAAGGCAGAACCCGGACAGGTGGACACAACTTGGCGTCCGAAAGAAACCAAACAAAGTGCTGGCAGATCACAGAGAAAATGGCGAGATGATATCCAAAATATTGTAAGAAAAAACTGGATTCAAACTGCAGTAAATAGGAAAACGTGGAAATTATTGGAGGAGGCTTATATCCAGAAGTGGATAAATGATGGCTAAGAAGAAAAAAAAAAAAAAAGAAAAAGAAGAAGAAGAAAAAGAGTATGCTTAATGAATAAATTAACAAGCACTAGTCATAAATATGGACTAGATATCAACACAAATTAAACCAAATTTATAATCATAAGTAACAATAACCCACAACACCACCAACAACAACTGAAGCTAGAACAAAGTAATATCAAAAAAGTAATAAAATTGGTATATCTAAGCACAGTCAAAATAAGCAATAAGATTTTTTCTTCTTATTCTTCTTCTTCTTCTTAAGCCTCTTTTAAGCCTATTCCTATGTCTTTCCATCGCTCTCGATCTTGTGCTGTTCTAATCCATGTTAACCTTGATTGATCTTCCTCTACCTCGCTTATGCTCGTACGGTCTCCATTCAATAAATTTTTGGTTCCATCGGTTTTTATTATTCCTTGCTACATGCCTTGCATAGCACTATTTTAAAGAAGCTGCTGTTTTTGCGATGAAACTAGACACAGTAGTTTTTTTTTACTTTAACTTTTCATTTTTTTGTATACTTTCTAGTCAAATTCTTACTTGTGTTAACGTTTCTTTTTCTTTTTTTTTTTATTTATAAATTTGTTTCTTGTTTTTTCTTTCGCTTTTTTAACATTTTTTATTATTGCTATTGTATATTGTTGTGTGCTGTGTTTTTTTTTTTCTTATTCATTGTTCATTATTTTTACGTAACTACATTGGCAGCGAAGTCATTGAGGTACTGATAGAATGCTTGAAGAGCTGTAAATGATTGATATTTACACACTGGCAATTAAAGCTTTGCGGTTGTGTAATATCACTATATTTGGCAATAAAGCCTTTGCGTTCAAACCTGATGGTTGCACAATAACTCCAGATTAAGGTTGTTAAGATTACACAGGGTAGTTAGGCCTTGATGTTCTATGAAGAGTACATTATATTAGTAAAGAGCAGTTGAAAACTTACTAGTTAAAATACACCTTAAGATTGTGTTAATTAAGTAAAATATTATAGTTAATATGTATTGATGTTATGATGGGGATTCTTGCATTACGACCTATTGGGTCTTATGCTAAAGAAAAAAAAAATTATATGTTTAATAAGTTTACAAATTATATTGGTAATTGTATGCAGGTTTAATTTATGAAGAAAGCGCGTATGCATAATAGAAAGTCAAAGCGGTGACACGCTGAAGCAAAAAAATAAAATAAAGTAGATTAGCACAAATGTAGGGTAGATTAGACTGTTTGTAGCGGAACAAGTAAATTTTTTTTTCTTTTTTTGATTGTTTTTGTTGTTAATGTTAATTAATGTTAATTTTATTAATAAAAAAAAACTTTATGCTCGGAGTGGTGGATGAGAGGTTTAACGTTTGTTGCGTCAATTGTATAAAAAATACAAATTTATATAGCTGGACTTAACAACTATTTAAAAAAGTAGTGTTGGCGTTTAAAGACACAACATTACGCTTTCTAGAACTAGCGCTTAAACAATCTAAAAAAAACTGTATGTTTACAAACTTTAACTCTCTAGCACCTCTTTGTAAATTTATATTCTTGTTAAATATTATTTAAATTTTAATTACTTTAAGTAAAGATATTACTTCAAGTGTATTGTGTTGTGTGCTGTGTTTTTTTTTCTTATTCAACTTCATGTTAATTATTTTTACGTAAGTACGTTGGCAGTAAGGTTAGAAAACTGTAAACAATTGTTATTTACACACTGACAGTTGAAACCTTGCAGTTGTGAAATAACATTATATCTGGCAATAAAACCTTTACGTTTAAACTTGATGGTTGCACAATAACTGCAAAAGATTTTTTAAGTTTACACACTGGGTCTTGATTTTCTATGCAGGGTAGATTATATTAGTAAGAAATATATAAGTTATAAACTTACTAGTTAGAATACACCTTAAAGTTGTATTAATTAAATAACTAGTGTTTATGTTTGCATTGAAGATTATTATATAAAAATACTTGCTTAAAGTGAAGATTATTACTTGACTGAAGATAATCTTCAGTCTAGATAAAGAAAAATTTGAATAAAATGTAGATCATGGAGCCTGCCTCCTAGTACAAATCGCCACTTTATGCAACTAAATCTATATACTCACTTTATGCAAGTTCAGTTTATGATTGTGTAAACTTTGTCGCCACTTTTAGTGGTAAACTACAGTGTGTAACATAATATTACATGTTAATATGAAATGGCGTTGTATTATGGTTACTATGTATTAATGTTATTATGGAGATTTTTGCATTACGACTCATTGGGTCTTATGCTATAGAAAAATTCTGTTTAATAATTTTACAACTTATTTTGATAATTGTATGCAGATTCAATTTATGGAGAAAACGCGCACGCACAATAAAAAGTCAAAGCAGTGAAATAGCTGAAGCAAAAAGATATAATACAGCATACTAACACAAATGTAGGGCAGTGGGGCTAATGCAGCTTGGACTGCTTCTAGTAGATCAAACAAAAGAATCTTTCTTTTTTTGATCGTTTTTGTTGTTAATATTAATTAATGTTTAGTTTATTAATAAACAGCTTATATGCTTGGTGTGGTGGATGTAAGGTTTAGCGTTTTTTGTGTCAAATGTATAAAAAAAACAAAATTATATGACTGGGCTTGATAACCATTAAAAAAAATAGCATTAGTGTTTAAGAGCACATAACATTACGTCTTTTAGAACTACCGTTTCAGCAATTTAAAAAAGATCACTGTGGTTACAAATGTAAAATATGCATTAGATTTTAATTACTTTAAGTAAGAATATATTTAAAAATATTAACTATTACACAAAAACAAATACACAAAAAATAATTAGTGTTTAATATAATACATATGCATAATACAAAATAAAAACTTAAACTGAGCATAAGCGTATTTTAGGTATAAAGTGTAGATATTGATAAAGTATAAGCACAACAACAGTAATTGAGTGAATAATTAAATTATTAATAAACAAATTATGTTATAACTTATTATGTAGTTATATAATAGGCATCAATTCGTTGGCAATATGAGTGTTTGCTCTATGGAAAGTAATTTTTCTATATTTTTTATATTTGCTCAATACTGACAAAATTAATAATAATGATACAAGCAATATAAGAATAATTAAAAACGTTGATTGTTTATTATATATCATAAAAGTTTGATCACTTAAAAAAATATTGTTTGGCCTTTCTTGATCAAATTCTTTTCCTTTGATATGAACTACTTCATCAAACTGATGTCTTGATAATGAAAGATTCCCAATAAATTCCAGTATCTTCTTCTCATAATCAGTTTTAGATTTATCTCTTTTTAATAAAATTTCTTTAATTTCACTAATATCGTTTCTTAAATTCCACGAAGAAGTTGCACCGTCTTTAATAATAGTAGAACTTGCTGTTTTTTCTTCAATTATTGATCCATTTGTCCCAATTGATGGTTTATTGGAAATAATTGTTTGATCTTTAATGCATGCTATACCATGTATGCTTATATTTTCAATCTCTTCTCCAAATATTACCGATATGTGTAGGTTTTTAAACGATTTCAATATTCCAGACAGAACAGAGCATTGAAAATTATTTTTGTCTATATTTATTGTTTGCATTTTAGTGTATTGATATAATTCCATAGTATCTAATTTCTCTATTGAATTGTTAAACAAATTCAATTCTATTAAAGAATGAGTATTTTGGAATGCTATTTCATTATTTGATTCAATTCTATTAGAACTGATATTTAAATATTGTAATGATTTTAACCCGACTAGTAAACCAATATCTAAAACTGAAATCAAATTGTTTGATAAATCTAAAATAGTTAAAGATGATAAAAAGCCAAAACTTGCTGATTTTATAGTTTTAATAAAATTATTATTTAATAGTAATATATTTAAACCATCTAAACCTGCAAAAAAGGTACCTTCTAAATATTCAATTTGTTTGTTTGATAAGTCAAACACTTTTAATGATTTTAAATTTTCAAAACATTTGGGTGACAATGTTTTGATACCATTTCCAAATTTTAAATCTTTAATGTTCTCTAACCCGTTCGAAAAATTTAAACTAATTGCTGTTAAGTGAAAATGTATAAAATCCAATTTTTGCATTGATTTTAGACCTTGGAGACTATTTGGAGACATTTTTATAATTGGGTTATTAAATAAATTTAAACTGGTCAATTGATATAATCCGTTTGAAAATGTTTTGTTTAAAATATTGATATTATTGTTTGATAAATCTAAACTAGATAAAGAATTCAAATTTTGAAAGCAATTTTCTTCTAATTCAACAATTGAATTATTTTTTAAATTTAATATTTGCAAATTAATTAAATCAGTTAAAATATTTGAAGAAATAATTTTGATTTTACAATTAGATAAATTTAATGATATCAAAAATTTTAAACTTTGGAAACAATTTGAAGCCATTACACTTATTGGGTTATTAAATAATATTAAAGTAGTCAAACTAAGTAATCGATTAAAAAATGTTTTGTTTAAAATAGTAATATTATTGTTTGATAAATCCAATGTGACTAAAGAACTCAAATCAGCAAATGAATTATCTTCAATATAGTCAATTTTATTGTTACTTATTGATAAATATTGCAAATTTGACAATGTAGTAAAATATGAATTTAGTATTTGTGTAAGATTGTTATAAGATAAGTCTATAGTCTCAATTGCAGTATTTTCAAATGATTCAATTACATTTATTTCATTATGAGAAATATTTACTTCGTTTAATTTAAATAAATTTTTAAATGTGTTTTTCTCTAATCGTTTAATATTATTAAATGAAAATTGCATAAGAAGAATATCATTAAAGTTTGTAAATGTACTTGATTCTATTTCACCCAATTTACTTTGTTTAATTATTAATCTATCAATTAAAAAAACATGATCACTAAATATATTTGAAGATAACTTTGCAATATTGCAATCTATAAAACTAATATCATAATTGTTACCAATATCTATTTTAGTAATTTGATCATAAACTTTATTATGACATTCCATGGTTCCATATTCAGAATATGTGCATTCTAAAATAACAAAACCAAAATGCAAACAAAACAAAAAAAATAATTTCATTGTCAAAACCATTCTAAAAATGAAATAATAATATTAAATAAACGCAATTATAAAACAAATTACTTACTTAATTATCCAATCGTTAACATAACAAACCACAACAATATTGAAGACCTTTATACTTAAATGAAAGCACAATGCATTATTAATTGAATAATGAATTAATTAAAATTGAATATATAGTAATATTAAAATGATGCGTGAGTTGTTTCCGATTTCGATAAACTATTATCTGTTGATAGTACTTACAGTAAGCAGAATTTGTCATACTGAAGATAATATTCAACAATGTAATAATCTCATTTACAACATTAGTTGAAATTATTTGTTGTAAATAATTCAACTAATTCATATAATTTTTTTTTATAAATATTATGTTCAAATAGAATAGAGCTGTTTAATAAAAGGCTTTAACAACATTCGATTCCCGTGTGGGAGTTTAAAACATCTAGCGTCGTATAATTTATTCGACAGGATTTTGATGAGCACCTACAAAAGTGCAATCAACAATATTTAATTCATCGAATGCCACTAAATAGTATCAGTTTGTAATTTAGATTCGACCTGTGCCTATATTAATTAGGCTTGGCTATCAATTGAAATTAAGGAATAATTATACCCCGGCAATAATAATAATAATAATAATAATAATACTTTATTCACCATTTACAAACGATGAATTACAAGCAATATTACAACTACACAAAAATATATAAAAGAATATTGAATAATAAAAGCATAAAAAAAGTATACATAAATAAAAACAAAATATAAAATTATTCATCAAAACATTTTAATTGACACTTAAAACTACATTTTGAAACACAAAATAAATCAATATTATTAGAGAAACTATTTGCAATTCTACACATTCTACCAATTATGGATTATTAAATCCATAATTGGTAGAATGTATAGATTCTCTAAATAATGGAGACTGTCTGGTTCGGCGATTATTGTTGGGGACTTGAAATGGAAGAGTTACTAGTAGCTCTTAGCAATCAATCTCAGACATCATTAGTCCACGTAAAAATGATAAATCGGCTCTTTTGCGCCGAATTTTCAGCGGCGGAAGATTATATAGCAATGCAATGCCTAATTTGTACAATAATAAACGAAAAAATTTGTTTTGAATACGTTCTATATTGCATATATGAACGCTGTAGAATGGACACCAAACTGACGGAACGTACTCTAAATGAGAACGTACTAAAGCGCAATAAAGTAATTTAAATCCTAACATTTTCATAGCACGGTTAATTTATATGCTCAACAAAAGTTAGTTTTGCATCAAAAATTACGCCCAAATCTTTTATTTGTGTAACATGTTCCAAAACATTATTATCGATAGTATAGTCATACGATACTTTACTTAAAGTTCTGTTGAAGTTTATCGAAAAACATTTATTTGCGTTAAACAATAAGTTATTAATAAGACACCATGAATGAACAGAATCTAAATCATTTTGCAAACTAATGCAGTCCTCGATAGATGATATTCTTTTATAAATTTTAAGATCGTCAGCAAATAAAAGATAAAACAAAAAATTAATAGAATAATCAAGATCATTAATAAAGAGTAAAAACAGAATTGATCCACAATGAAATCCTTGAGGAACCCTAGAAGGAACAACAATTAGTTGTGATAAAAAAATATTATTTTACAATTACAATTTTCCAAAAAGCTCGACAACCACGCAACAACAGATTTATGAAAACCCAAAGCCCAAAGCTTAGCAATCAAAATACTATGATTAACGCAATCAAAAGCCTTTAAAAAATCTGTGTAAACAGAATCTACTTGAACTCTTGATTGAAAGACATTCAAAAGATCATTTTTGTAACAAAGAAGATTTGTAAAACTAGAACGACCCTTGCAACACCCATGTTGCTGTTCCACTAAAATGCTTTGGCACATCCATTGTATTTGACCAGTTACAATTTGATCAAACAACTTAGGAATAGCAAACTGGATATACCTCTATAATTAGTAATATCCTTCTTAGGTCCAGATTTATGTAAAAGCTTTGTTTCCAAACTAAAGAAAACTTGAGTTTATTAAGAGAAGCTTCAAAAAGTAAATGCAATGGCGTAGAAAATGAATAAATACATTGTTTTAACAGCATAGATGAAACACCGTCCGGTCCAGTGCTAAAGTTACATTTAAGGTTCTCAATCCCTTTAAATATATCCAACAAACTAATTGAAAATGCTCGATGTAATACGTTATTCTTAAAGTCAAACAAAGAAGTTGGATAAGTTTGTGTATCGTAAACAGAAGAAAAGAATTCAGCAAAACTATTAACATATCATCTCCATTACTGCAAGTTTTTTGTTTATAATACATTGTAGCTGGAAAATTATTAGTTTTTCTAGAGTCGCTAACAAATTTCCAAAAGTGTTTAAAATTACTTTGAATGTTGATTTCTGTTCGAGTAATATACTGCTTACATACATACATGTACTGAGATTTTTACACAAAGTACGAATTGATTGAAACTCGTTATAATCAGATAATAGTTTTGAAGATTTATAATGTTTATGAATAGTTTTTTTGAGTCTAGTAAGTAAAATCAATTCTTTATTAAACCAAACTGGAAAATTGTTTTTTCGCCATAGTTTTTTGGGAACAAAATAGTCAATAGCAAAATGCAACACAGAGTAAAATAAATTAACGCAATTACCAACATCACAATTATAAAAAAGGGCGGACCAATCAACATTCAACAAAAAAGAGGCTAAGTTTTAACAAAACATCCACAGCTTTAATCACAGAAGTATCACAAATGTTAGAAAAACATAAATCTAAGATCACACCACCATCATTAGGAATAGAAATACATTGAGCGCAGTTTTGAAATCCATAACAGTTGGAAACAAAATGAGCAGAAGAATAACTATCATTAGTCATTACAAATAACACTTATGCCTAACTCATCATTTACCCACATCGCTGCGGGTAGATTATAATCGCCTAGTGAAATTAGTTTACTGTCTGGATATTTGTCAGCGATAGATTCAACGAAATAACAAGGATCTAAACATTTATCACATGCCAAGTTAGGTGGTAAGTAGACTGCACTGATAATACATGATACAAACTTAAACTTAACAATTACAAACAAATGTTCAACACTTAAAAATGTAGGTTGTAATAAAGTACAATTAAAACAAGTTTTAGTAGTAATTAAGACACCTCCTCCGTCAAGCTTAGGGCTTGTTAATGAAGAGCGATCACATTTAAACAAACTGTAACCAATTAATTGTAGCTCCGCATCGCTGATGTCTTGATTTAGCCAGGTTTTGGTCAGTACAATAATATCGTAGTTAAATACAGCTACAGTCAGCTAAGTTCTTTGAGTTTAGTTTTTATACCCCGACATTCTGGTAATAGATGGAGATACCGCTGGTGCTTCTGGTGACGGGTTTAGATTGTTGGCTAGATCCAGATTTCGAAAATCCACCAAAGATAAAGCAGGAACATTATTAACTTGCCCATAATTTATAAATTTCTTGACCGCTATATTTGCAGACCAGAAATCTTTACAAAGAATAGATCGAGCATGATTAGCTGGAACAGAAATTTTAAAGCTGCTGTTGTTTCCAGATGTTACTTTTAACTCAACAACATCAACTAATATTGTAGAAAACTTAGATTTAATATGATTTACTATAACAGTTTTTTTAGTTCCACGTCTAAGTTTAGAAACATGTACGTAAGAAGTAGGCACATAAGCCTGCAGTTTGTCATTGGTTGGGCCACAACCAAAGATAGTTTGAGTTTTTGGCTGAGTTTTTTGATTAGTTTTCCTTTTAACAACAGAGCTTGCCAAAGAAGAAAAAACTGCAGGTTGAATCAATTGCACCGTATCATTAGTGAGCGGCGCAATAGTAGGAGCAGTTAGTTGTTTACTTCAAGCTTTGTATTAATAATATATATATATTATAATAATAATAATATATATATTTTCTTAACAGGTATGCACCTAATTACAAAGAAAAATAACTACAATATAAATAAAGTTTGCGTATAGATAAATTACAATATATAAATATATAACATATAACGAAGTATTTATAAAATATACAAATAACTATAAAAAAATTATAATACATAATACATAAAACAAAACATAATACCATTCATAATACAATTCATAACAGACACGACCTTAAGTCTTTTAAAAATTGGTTTCTATTAGTACAAAATATATCAACTCCATACTGGACACCGTGGTAATTTTTTAACATTAAAATGAGAGAAGAGAAAGTATGAAGATTTGTATGAGAAGTTGCATATTGAAAAGATTCATTACTACGAGATGATAACCGTGGTACTAAAAAATTAATTTTAGAAAGAAAATCACTATTATCAGTATGCCCGTGAATAATTTTGTAAAGTTCATATACATGCATATATTTGTGTCTATTTTGAACTGTAATAAAGCCAAACTCTTGTATAAGTTGATTATAAGACACAAATCTTTCAGGGTATGTACCATGCTTTCGAAAGTACAGGTATTTTAAAAATCGCCTTTAAATTTTCTTCATAACATTCATGTAGAGATGGTAACCAGGTGACCACACACAAGCGCAGTAATTAATTTTACTTATGATAAACGAATCAAAAAGTCTTACAGCGGTAGAAAGATTACTAAACTCGCGACTGTTACGTATTACAAACCCGAGCAGTTTATAACACGACTTAGCTAAATTTTCAATATGCATGTTAAATGTGAGTTTTGAATCAAAGAAAATTCCTAAATCTTTAATTGAATCAGTTCTTTCTACAATAGACCCAGCAAGTGTATAGTCACCTAGTACTCTGTTACGTGATCTACTATAGGTTACAATACTGCACTTTGATACATTGATTGTAAGACCGTTTTCAGTACACCAAGCCGATAACCTATCCAAATTCCGCTGCAAATGTTGGCAGTTGAATTGTATTGAAGAATAGTTTTATCTTTTTCGGTGATTTTTTCTTGAAGATAAGTAATTTTATTCAAGAGTAATTTATTGCTCGACCTCAACTCATCACATAAAACTTGGTAAAGAGTAATATTTTCTTTATAAAGTTTAGGAAGTTCGGAATCATCCAATTCAAATAAATTACCGCAATTACATTGCGATGAGCAATTAAGCAATGCAATAAAGTCACAGAAATTGTCATAGTGCAAATTTATAATTCCTGTGGTTGCAATAAAGGCCACAAAGCAACGCAACATCTATTATTTATATACAATCAAATCTATAAGCGTATGAGCGTAATTATAACTAGAAGCAATATAAGTTTCAACTGCGTTTATCGCTCAAAATGATTTCTAACTCTGTTTCTAAAGTGAATAAACTGGAATCAGCAACAGTAAGATAGAAAAAAGTACAATTATCAGACGTAGTAGGACCATAGTAGGTAGTTACCATAAAAGTGTAATATACTCCTTAACACTTTTCTGGCTTTTCTTTAGCGCCTATTTTATACTATGTTAGTACATGTTTTTGGATGATGACATAGTGCTCATCTATATTCTGGGCTAATTTTGCATTAATACCTTTAAATGAATTGCCATGCTAATAAGTTGAGTCTGGTCAAAGATGGCTATCAGGCTATCTTTTAGCGGGCAACATCTTGTAGTTCATATAACTTTTTTTCAGAGTATTAATCAAGCTTGAGTTGATATAAGGTGATTTTTTCCTTAAAGTTTTCTAATTAAATAATTGCGGTTAAATCCCTAGATACGTCATTTCAGCTTTGTCAACCTTTCAAACGTAAAGTAGGTTGGTGTGTAACCAGTTTAATTTTTGGCCGAGTTTAACAAGAATCAAATTGCTGAGAGCTTTTCGAGCTATGTAGTTTGATTATAGTTAACCAAAATAGCAAGTTGTGGCTTTAAGTCTCGGTTTCTTTTTTTAACTGAGTTAGATTTAAGATAATAGAAAAGAGTAATTAATGTGATTACTTGTTGCATAACATAGCTGACAAACTGTGTGCCATTGTCGCTAAATACCGTACGTGCTAATCCATAGTGTAAACATTTCTTTATAAGAACTTTGGCACAGGTTTTGACTAATGAAAATAAGTCAACCCATCGAAAAGTCATATATTCTACAATAAAAGTTATTGTTTCTCATTACTTAAAGTTGATTATCGTCCAAATAAATCAAAAACAGGTACATCAAATTGATAATTTGGTGCAAATGTTTGGAGTAACCTTGCAGGTTTCAAATTAGTTTATTTCTACTTTTAACATTAAGTACTATTTCAAATATACTTAATAATGTATTTGTCATTACGTTCTAATAGTGTTGTGCAAAGATCCAATAATAAGTATTTTGAATTCTTCCATATTCAGCGATTAGATCATCTTTGTAATTTTTATAAATAAATGCTATCTTGTGTTTAGAGACGACTAGTTGGGCTTACTAATAGAGCACTCCTTGTTATAATTAAACCTTTGGATGTCCAATAGTGTATAGTTATGTAGCCCATTAACTTTTCTGAACATTTGATAATGTATGTAATTCTATAGATTTTTTAACCATTCTGTACAATTCTCAACACTTTTATAAAAAAAAGTCAATTATTATATATCAAATACTGCAAAAAAATTCAAATTGCGCGGTGGTTTTGATAATCTATCTGCAACAAGGTTTGTTTTTTCTAGTAAATACAATATTTTCAAATTATAGAACTTTCACTGTTAAAGATTTTAAATTAAACTTTTTAATGCTTGATGATCCTTTTTGACTAATATTTTACATTTTTTTAAACATTTCTAAACTTATAAATTGACCTAATAAAACAAGAGCTTCCGTTATAAAGTAGTTTTATTTAGCACTGATAAGTAGTCTATTTGCATACTTGATTGGGTTTTCATTATCCTTTTTGCCTTGTACTAATAGAAATATGGCATAGTTACTTGCATCAGTTTTGAGTATAAAAGCTTAATTTTCATCAGCAAGCTTTAAAATAAATGTTGTGGGGAATTCTTTCAATTTCCTAAAAGCTTATTTGTGCAAGAAGGAATGTTTCTTCAGGTAAGTTGGCTAATAAGACGCAAAAGTTCTGCAAATTCAGAAAAATTCAACAAAATATCTGATTAATATAGATAAAATTATGCCCCTGCAATAAACAATTACGCAGAGCAATAAAGCCACAGAAAATTATTACAGCGCAAACATATACTTATAGTTGCAATAAACAATAATGTAGGCCACAAAGTAACGCAACAATTAATATTTATATATAATTAAATCTAATTATAAACGTATAAGCGTAATTAAAGCCGACAGCTTTATAATTAGTGGAGGAGTTGAGGTTAAGTTAAAAAAAAAAAAAAATTAACAAATATTTACTGACAGTTCAGAAACATAGGACCAAAACTTTTAAGAAAGATTTTTTTAACCGTACTACTGACACATAGAATATACTTCCAAATTCAGTATTTCCTGCTTAAATCTAGTCTTCAATGTGATAGTTTCAACTTGTTAAAATTCAAAGGTATTTTTATGTTGTTGTGACATATTAAGTTATACTTAAATATCAATTTAAAAATTTAAAAAAAAAAAAAAATAGTACGTGGAGAAGCAAAAAAATCTGCACAACAAGTGGTTGGTTCTAAAAGCATTACAACGATGGCGGTAACTCACTGTTACTGGATGACTATTTTGACTATTGCCATGCCCACGGATTTTAACCCCGGATCAACAAACCACACCGACATTTGTTTAGAAGTGCCATCTATAACTCCTAGACTGCACAGAACCTACCGGCTTGCACCCTCATTGTAGGTTCTTTCCTGCTCCACAAGAACCCGGACCTATTCTACAGCGTCGTTGACTTCCAAGACTTGCACTTTGCGCCAAGTTTGCAACTGAGCCACGGCATTGCACATACCGCGGTGAGTCAGGTCCCAAACCCTAAGGACTGCTCTCGAACCATTCACAACAAAGTAAACACGCCGTGCACACAACGACATACAGATCACTACTCATCCATTTTTTTGGCCGCAAGTTCTCCTTAACCAACTTGCACTAACTTCTGCAAATTGTAAAACCACACCACAAAATTGCCAAGCGCCTCGACCAAGATTCTTACAAACACCAGGTGGACGCTAAGTAGAAGCATCAAACCAACCTCATGGTTGAACAAGCACCGTCGTATACGACTAGCAAAGAAGTCAGCTTTTACCACCAAGTAAATAAATACAATTATTTATCTTTTGTCAATGCAGACTCTAAAAGAGTTTTCTTTGTACCCTTTTTACCACCACCGACTCCACCCCTCTTCATCATGTGAGAACTAAATATGCATGTAAAACTAAATTAAATTAAAGTATGACTAAGTAGCTCAATACAAGTCTAAACTTTGGATGATTTTGCTTAAACTCCGATTCAATGTAACCAAGTTTTTGAATCCTTATTATTTTTAAGATAATTCCATAAATAAATAAGATCTTTATATAATATTTTTGGTCTAAAGCATTCTGCGATGTTGTCCGATGTTTATTTTCCAGCATTCTTTGTTTCCCTAGTTTTCTTTTTTTGTCTGGATCTTAAAAACCATTAACAATTAAGTAACCACAAAAATGAATTGTGATCAATATGCCTGTTACGTAGAAAAAGGCTTTTGATAGAGTTTAACACCAAAAGTTAATAAAAATCATGAAAAAAACCGTAATAGACGACAAAAACCTTGGAATAATTACAAATCTATATTGGAACCAGACAGAAAGCATAAAAATCAGCAACGATAGCACAGACACAGTAATAATAATCTCTCTTGTTATTCAATATGTATCGTATTCGGACTTATTTCAAAAAGCCATAGAAAATGCTTAATTAGGAACTCTTATATACCAAAAATCCATAAACAACATTAGAAATGCAGATAATACCATGATTATAGCTGACAATATAAAAGTTTACAAGAAGTTTCCTATAAACCTCAAAAGGAAAGTATTCAAATCCCGCTCACTTACGGCCTTGAGACAATGCCCATGACTCAAAAATATCTAGCAGACTGCAAACCACACTGAGAGCAATGGAGAGGTCTATACTTGGAAATACTTTGAGGGACAGAGTTTGGAATGAGGAAATCCGAAGAAAAACCGGTGTGACAGAGATACTTATTAGGATGGCTAAGCTTAAGTGGAGATGGGCTGGCCACATACCAAGGCAGAACTCGGACAGGTGGACAATGCGGATCACAACTTGGCGTCCGAGAGAAACCAAACAAAGTGCTGGCAGATCCCAGAGAAGATGGCGAGATGATATCCAAAATATTGTAAGAAAAAACTGGATTCAAACTGCAGTAATTAGGAAAACGTGGAAATTATTGGAGGAGGCTTATATCCAGGAGTGGATAAATGATGAGTAAGAAAAAGAAAAAAAAAAAGAAAAAGAAGAAGAAGAAGAAAAAGAGTATGCTTAATGAATAAATTAACAAGCACTAGTAATAAATATGAACTAGATATCAACACAAATTAAACCAAATTTATAATCATAAGTAACAACAACCCACAACACCATCAACAACAACTGAAGCTAGAACAAAGTAATATCAAAAAAGTAATAAAACTGGTATATCTAAGCAGTCACAAATAAGCAATAAGACTTTTTCTTCTTCTTCTTCTTCTTAAGCTTCTTTTAAGCCTATTCCTATGTCTTTCCATCGCTCTCGATCTTGTGCTGTTCTGATCCATGCTAACCCCGCTGTACGTTTCAGGTCGTTATACCATTTATTTGGTGGTCTTCCTCTACATCGCTTGTGCTTGTACGGTCTCCATTCAATAATTTTTTGGTTCCATCGGTTTTTATCACTCCTTGCTACATACCCTGCATAGCTCCATTTTAAAGAAGCTGCTCTTTTTGCGATAAGACAAAACAAAAGAAATTTTTTTTACTTTAACTTTTCATTTTTTTGTATACTTTCTAGTCAAATTCTTACTTCTGTTAACGTTTCTTTTTCTTTTTTCTTTGTTCTTTCCTTAAATAAAGTTTTATTTATAAATTTGTTTTTTGTTTTTTCTTTAGCTTTTTTAGCATTTTTATTATTGCTTTTGTATATTGTTGTGTGCTGTGTTTTTTTTTCTTATTCAATGTTCATTATTTTTACGTAACTACATTGGCAGTGAGATCATTGAAGTACTGATAGCTGTAGAATGCTTGTAGAACTGTAAACGATTGTTATTTACACACTCGCAATTAAGGCTTTGCGGTTGTGTAATATCACTATATTTGGCAATAAAGCCTTTACGTTCAAACCTGATGGTTGCACAATAACTCCAGATTAAGGTTGTTAAGATTACACAGGGTAGTTAGGCCTTGATGTTCTATGCAGAGTACATTATATTAGTAAAGAGCAGTTAAAAACTTACTAGTTAGAATACACCTTAAGATTGTGTTAATTAAGTAACTAGTATTATAGCTATTATGTATTGATGTTATGATGGGGATTCATGAATTACGACCTATTGGGTAATATGCTAAAGAAAAAGAAAAATTATATGTTTAATAAGTTTGCAACTTATATTGGTAATTGTATGCAGGTTCAATTTATGAAGAAAGCGCGTATGCACAATAAAAAGTCAAAGCGGTGACACGCTGAAGCAAAAAAATAAACTAAAGTAGATTAGCACAAATGTAGGGTAGCTTAGACTGTTTGTAGCGGAACAAGTAAAAAAAATCTTTCTTTTTTTGATTGTTTTTGTTGTTAATGTTAATTAATGTTAAGTTTATTAATAAAAAAACTTTATGATTAGAGTGGTGGATGAGAGGTTTAGCGTTTGTTGCATCAATTGTATAAAAAATACAAAATTATATAGCTGGACTTAACAACTATTTAAAAAAAGTAGTGTTGGCGTTTAAAGACACAACATTACGCTTTCTAGAACTAGCACTTAAACAATCTAAAAAAAAACTGTGTGTTTACAAGCGTTAACTCTCTAGCACCTCTTTGTAAATTTATATTCTTGTTAAATATTATTTAAATTTTAATTACTTTAAGTAAAGATATGTGTTTTTTTTTCTTATTCAACTTCATGTTAATTATTTTTACGTTAGTACGTTGGCAGTAAGGTTTAAAAACTGTAAATAATTGTTATTTACTCACTGACAGTTGAGACCTTGCAGTTGTAAAATAACACTATATCTGGCAATAAAGCCTTTACGTTTAAACCTGATGGTTGCACAATAACTGCAAAAGATTTTATAAGTTTACACACTGCAGTTGGGTCTTGATTTTCTATGCAGGGTAGATTATATTAGTAAGAAATATATAAATTATAAACTTACTAGTTAGAATACACCTTAAAATTGTATTAATTAAGTAACTAGTGTTTATGTTTGCATTGAAGATTATTATATAAAAATACTTGCTTAAAGTGAAGATTATTACTGGACTGAAGATAATCTTCAGTCCAGATAAAGAAAAATATGCATAAAATGTAGATCATGGGGCCTGCCTCCTAGTACAAATTGCCACTTTATGCAACAAAATCTATATACTCACTTTATGCAAGTTCAGTTCATGATTGTGTAAACTTTGTCGCCACTTTTAGCGGTAAACTACAGTGTGTAACATAATATTACATGTTAATATGAGATGGCGTTGTATTATGGTGACTATGTATTAATGTTATTATGGAGATTCTTGCATTACGACTTATTGGGTCTTATGCTATAGAAAAATTCTGTTTAATAATTTTACAAAATATATTGATAATTGTATGCAGGTTCAATTTATGGAAAAAACGCGCATGCACAATAAAAAGTCAAAGCGGTAAAATAGCTGAAGCAAAAAGATGAAATACAGCAAACCAGCACAAATGTAGGGCAGTGGGGCTAATGCAGCTTGAACTGCTACTAATAGATCAAATAAAAGAATCATCTCTCTTTCTTTGATCGTTTTTGTTGTTAATATTAATTAATGTTTAGTTTATTAATAAACAACATATATGCTTGGTGTGGTGGATGTAAGGTTTAGCGTTTTTTGCGTCAAATGTATAAAAAAAAACAAAATCATATGACTGGGCTTGATAACCATTAAAAAAATAGCATTAGTGTTTAAGGGCACATAACATTACGTCTTCTAGAACTACCGCTTCCGCAAACTAAAAAAGATTAGTGTGGTTACAAAGGTAAAATATGCTTTAGATTTTAATTACTTTAAGTAAGAATATATTTAAAAATATTAACTATTACACAAAAACAAATACACAAAAAATAATTAGTGTTTAATATAATACATATGCAGAATACAAAATAAAAACTTAAATTGATATATAGCGTATTATTAGGTATAAAGTGTAAAGATTGATAAAGTATAAGCACAACAACAGTAATTAAGTAAATAATTAAAATATTAATGAACAAATTATGTTATAATTTATTACAATATAACGTTATTATATAATAGGCATCAATTCGTTGGCAATATGAGTGTTTGCTCTATGGAAAGTATTTTTTCTATATTTTTTATATTTGCTCAATATTGACAAAATTATTAATATAGATACAAGTAATATAAGAATAATTAAAAACGTTGATTGTTTATTATATATCATAACAATTTGATCACTTAAGGAAATATTGTTTGGCTTTTCTTGATAAAATTCTTTTTCTTTAGTATAAACTACTTCAGCAAACTGATTTAATGATATTGAAAGATTTCCAATAGATTCTAATATCTTCTCAAAACCAGTTTTAGATTTATCTCCAATAACGCTACTAACATTTAATAAAATTTCTTTAATTTCACTTATATCATTTCTTGAATTCCACGAAGAAGTTGCACCGTCTTCAATAATAGTAGAACTTGCTGTTTTTTCTTCAATTATTGATCCATTTGTCCCAATTGATGGTTTATTGGAAATAATTGTTTGATCTTTAATGCATGCTATACCATGTATGCTTACATCTTCAATCTCTTCTCCAAATATCACCGATATATGTAAGTTTTTAAATGATTTCAATATTCCAGACAGAACAGAGCATTGAAAATTATTTTTGTCTATATTTATTGTTTGCATTTTGGTGTATTGATATATATCCATAGTATCTAATTTTTCTATAAAATTGTTAGACAAATTCAATTCTATTAAACAATGAGTATTTTGGAATGCTATTTCATTATTTGATTCAATTCTATTAGAACTGATATTTAAATATTGTAATGATTTTAACCCGACTAGTAAACCAATATCTAAAACTGAAATCAAATTGTTTGATAAATCTAAAATAGTTAAAGATGATAAAATGCCAAAACTTGCTGATTTTATAGTTTTAATAAAATTATTATTTAATAGTAATATATTTAAACCATCTAAACCTGCAAAAAAGGTACCTTCTAAATATTCAATTTGTTTGTTTGATAAGTCAAACACTTTTAATGATTTTAAATTTTCAAAACATTTGGGTGACAATGTTTTGATATCATTTCCAAATTTTAAATCTTTAATGTTCTCTAACCCGTTCGAAAAATTTAAACTAATTGCTGTTAAGTGAAAATGTATAAAATCCAATTTTTGCATTGATTTTAGACCTTGGAGACTATTTGGAGACATTTTTATAATTGGGTTATTAAATAAATTTAAACTGGTCAATTGATATAATCCGTTTGAAAATGTTTTGTTTAAAATATTGATATCATTGTTTGATAAATCTAAACTAGATAAAGAATTCAAATTTTGAAAGCAATTTTCTTCTAATTCAATAATTGAATTGTTATTCAAATTTAATGTCCGTAAATTATTTAGATTATTTGAAAAGTTTGAATGAATTATTTTTATTTTAAAATTGGACAAATCTAATGTTTTCATAGATTTTAAGCCTTGAAAACAATTTGGAGCTAATACACTAATTGGGTTATTTACCAAAATTAAATTATTTAATTTATATAGTCCATTTGAAAATGTGTCTCTCAAAATATTAATATCATTGTTAGATAAATCCAAACTGGATAAAAAATTTAAATTTTGAAAGCAATTTTCTTCTAATTCAATAATTGAATTATTATTCAAATTTAATGTCCGTAAATTATTTAGATTATTTGAAAAGTTTGAATGAATTATTTTTATTTTAAAATTGGACAAATCTAATGTTTTCATAGATTTTAAACCTTGAAAACAATTTGGAGCCAATACACTAATTGGGTTATTTATCAAAAATAAAATATTTAATTTATATAATTCATTTGAAAATGAATTGCTTAAAATGTTAATATCATTGTTAGATAAATCCAAACTGGTTAAAGAATTCAAATTTTGGAAACAATTTTTTTCTAATTCAATAATTGAATTATTTTTTAAATTTAATATTTGCAAATTATTTAAATCAGTTAAAATATTTGAAGAAATAATTTTGATTTTACAATTAGATAAATTCAATGATATCAACGATTTTAAATTTTGGAAACAATTTGGAGCCAATACACTAATTGGGTTATTAAATAATAATAAAGTAGTCAATTTATTTAATCCATTAGAAAATGTTTCGTTTAAAATATTGATATCATTGTTTGATAAATCTAAACTGGATAGAGAATTCAAATTTTGAAAGCAATTTTCTTCTAAATCAATAATTGAATTATTATTTAAATTTAATGTTTGTAAATTATGTAAATTATTTGAAAAACTTGAATGAATTATTTTTATTTTAAAATTGAATAAATCTAATGTTACAATAGATCTTAAACCTTGAAAACAATTTGGAGTAAATCTATTAATAGGATTATTGAGCAAAATAAAACTATTCGATTTATATAATCCGTTTAAAAATGAATTGCTTATAATATTTATATTATGATTAGATAAATCCAATGAAAATAAACATTTAAAATTTTCAAAGCGATGATTTTCTAACGTATTGATTGAATTATTTTTAAAATCTATTTGCAATTGATTTAAACTATTAGAAAAACTTGATTGAATTATATTTATTTTGTAATTGGATAAATCTAATGATGCTATAAATTTAAAATCTTGGAAACAATTTGGAGCCAATATAGCAATTGGATTATTTATTAAAGTTAAATTATTTAATTTATATAACCCATTTGAAAATGTACTGCTTAAAACGTTAATATCATTATTAGATAAATCAAAACTAGATAAAGAATTTAAATTTTGAAAACAATTTTTTTCTAATTCAACAATTGAATTATTTTTTAAATTTAATATTTGCAAATTATTTAAATCAGTTAAAATATTTGAAGAAATAATTTTGATTTTACAATTAGATAAATTCAATGATATCAACGATTTTATATTTTGGAAACAATTTGGAGCCAATACACTAATTGGGTTATTAAATAATAATAAAGTAGTCAATTTATTTAATCCATTAGAAAATGTTTCGTTTAAAATATTGATATCATTGTTAGATAAATCCAAACTGGTTAAAGAATTCAAATTTTGGAAACAATTTTTTTCTAATTCAATAATTAAATTATTTTTTAAATTTAATATTTGCAAATTATTTAAATCAGTTAAAATATCTGAAGAAATCAATTTGATTTTACAATTAGATAAATTCAATGATATCAAAGATTTTAAACTTTGGAAACAATTTGAAGCCATTACACTAATTGGGTTATTAAATAATACTAAATTAGTCAATTTATGTAATTCATTAGAAAATGTTTTGTTTAAAATACTGATATCATTGTTTGATAAATCTAAACTGGATAGAGAATTCAAATTTTGAAAGCAATTTTCTTCTAATTCAATAATTGAATTGTTATTCAATTTTAATGTCCGTAAATTATTTAGATTATTTGAAAAGTTTGAATGAATTATTCTTATTTTAAAATTGGACAAATCTAATGTTTTCATAGATTTTAAACCTTGAAAACAATTTGGAGCCAATACACTAATTGGGTTATTAAATAATACTAAAGTAGTCAGACTAAGTAATCCATTAGAAAATGTTTTGTTTAAAATAGTAATATTATTGTTTGATAAATCCAATGTGAATAAAGAACTCAAATCAGTAAATGAATTATTTTCAATATAGTCAATTTTATTGTTACTTATTGATAAATATTGCAAACTTGGCAATGTAGTAAAATATGAATTTAGTATTTGTGTAAGATTGTTATAAGATAAGTCTATAGTCTCAATTGCAGTATTTTCAAATGATTCAATCACATTTATTTCATTATGAGAAATATTTACTTCATTTAAATTATCTAAATTTTTAAATGTGTTTTTTTCTAAACGTTCAATTTTATTAAATAATAATTTAATAAGTAGAATATCATCAAAGTTTATAAATGTACTTGATTCTATTTCACCCAAACCACTTTTTTCAATTATTAATCTATCAATGTTATGGACTCTTCCACTAAATACATTTGAAGATAATTTTGAAATATTGCAATCTATAAAATAATTATTATAATTATTAATAATATGTATCTTATTAAATTCATTATAAACTTCATTGTGACATTTTATAGTAGTTGAGTCAAGATATGTGCATTCTAAAATAACAAAACCAAAATGCAAACAAAATAAAAAAAATAATTTCATTGTCAAAACCATTCTAAAAATGAAATAAATCTATTAAATAAACGCAATTATAAAACAAATAACTTACTTAATTATCCAATAGTTAACTTAACAAATCACAACAATATTGAAGGCATTTATATTCAAATCAAAGCACAATGCATTACTAGTTGAGTAATGACAAAATTATAATTGAATACATAGCAATATTAAAATGATGCGTAAGTCGTTTCCGATTCCGATAATTTATTATCTGTTGATAATGCATGCAAGTAAACAGAATTTGTCATAATGAAGATAATATTCTACAATTTACAACATTAGTTAAAATTATTTGTAAAATTTACAATTCAATTAATTCATACCAAGATTTTATATAAATGTTAGGTTCACAAAGAATAGAGCTAATTAATAAAAGGCTATAACAACATTCGATTCCCGAGTGAGAGTTTAAAACATCTAGCGTTGTATAATTTATTCGACAAGATTTTGATGAGCACCAACAAAACTGCAATTTACCATATTTAATTTATCGAATGCAGATAAATAGTAACGGTTTGTAATTTAGATTCGATAAAGTGCTTAAATTAATCAGACTTGGCTAAAAATTGAAATTAAGCAACAAAAAAACCGGCAATTTTGCAATTATAATTCCTGTGGTTGCAATAAAGGCCACAAAGCAACGCAACAACCTTCATTTATATACAATCAAATCTAATTATTAGCGTATAAGCGTAATTAAAACTAGAAGCGTTATAATTATAACAAACAAAAGCATACGTTTTGCGTCGCGTCGAGTGCAAGTTTCAACTGCGTTAGTCTGCCACTTCTATTTGATATTTATAATTAAAGTGCGTGGCCATTGGCCAATAAACTTCCTGTCGTATTTGATATTGATTAAGATAGTTAGATACGTTATTACGCCACCCGTAGGTATAATGTAAATAGATATTTAGTCTACGTAGTCAACAGATCTGTTGCTCATATATATTTTAGATTCTTAGCTGCATCGGGATCGATGAAAGCTAGGGAGCTGATTTCCCGATAGGGATGTGATAGTGTCTTTGTGAAGAAAGACTGATTACTTCTTTTAGCGGCAATATGTTGAGGTCTTTACTAATTGTGAAATTACGAATAAACCATAGGGCATTGAGTAGCCGTCAAAGGGTTTTAGATTGGCAGGCTTTTGCTTTTTTCCAGTTGGAGTTGGATGTAATAGCCCAGATAGAGCAAACGTAGAGAATGTGTAGCCTGATTACAGTTTCATAGAGACCTATCTTGTTTTCAAGCTTAAACCAGATTTTCTGTATTGGGCGACGGAGACTTGATTATTAGGTACCGGGGATCTCCAAAACAAACAGGTTGACTAATAGTGGAGACAAGTTTGAGCCTTGAATAACCACAACCAAGATGAGTTGGTTGATAGAGATGGTCTCGTTTATTTTTGATGAAAAACGTGCGGTTTTCTAGATATGAGGCAATTAATTAGGCTAGTCGTAGCGGGAAATTTAAGTGATAAAGAAAACCGCGCCGGTTGCTCTTTTTGGTGTTAGTGACACGAAGTAGTTGGTAATACGTGAAGTGCGTAGGTTGACAGCCGTGCTGAAACGATGGTATAGGATTTTGAGCTTCGGTGTGATCTCTTAATTTTGCAAGGATAGCTTTTTCAGCAATTTTACCTAGAGAACTGAGCAGGCTTATCGAGCAATAATTTAGCAAAATTGTGCAATCTTTACCAGATTTATACAAGATGATAACGTGGGCTCTTTTCCAGATGGTTGAGAAGTAAGAAAATCTGATCATGCTGTTGATAATATTGGCAATGGAGTTTGGATAAAAGTGAGTATTTCTGAAGGTTTAAAGTTAATAGGGTTGTCAATGGGAAAGTTGTCGATGTGATTTAGGTCAACATTGTGGTAGTTAGGAGAGCATTGAGTTTCCAGGCTATCAACTTCCGCTTTACCTTCAGTGTTGTTTTCGATTCCGTTTAAGCCTTAAATTGCTGGTATAGAAGTCTTTTTTTTCTAAGTGCTTTTGATATATTCCAGAATAAGGGTTTATTTTTGTCCATTTTGCCAAGGAAGTGGGACCAACTCTTTGATTTGTGGTCTTTTAATTCTTGCCGGACGCGGTTTTAAAGATAGTTGAAGTGGTGTCTGTATTCAGGATTTCTAGATCTCTGCCATTTTAACCGGGACTTATTTTTTTGGCAGATTTGGTTTTTGAGACTGTTTGAAATGCCGAGTAAGTTGTCTGGCCTGGAGGGATAGTAAGTAGTAGCCTTGTGGCGAGTAACAATAATAATGTTTGTCAAATGATTTATGGAGTAGTCGATATCTGATTTGGTAGTAATTATAGGAACGAATTTTAATTTGTCGGTTATGATTACATTAAAATGCTGCCAGTCGGTGGAATAAGGGCAAGTTTTGCAAAAAGAAAGAAGTGGTGAAGTTGCCAAGCTGCAAAGAACCGGGTGGTGATCAGAGCTTAGTTTATTTAACACAGCCAGGTTGATACGGTTTGTGACGTTGGTAATAGTTATATCTAGAACATCTGGACGGAGGCCCTGGATGCTGTAGAATGATGGTTCTGTTGAGCCGTAGACTTGAAAGCTTGCTGTAAAAGCGAATTCTTGTAAGATTTTGCCCTTTTTGTTCTTTGTATGGCTGTTCAAGTGGTAATGTTTATCATTAATATTGCCCGCTAGTATGGTTGGGGTATTACCTGCAAATAATGAATTGATATCATCAACAATAAGGGTTTTGGTAGGGCTGATGTATGCAGAGATGATTTTGAACTGACCACTCTGGAGTTTATAATTATGGCAGTTACTTAAAGCGACTCTAGAACTGGGCAAATTAATTCGAAATGATCAATGGAACGCTTGATCTAGATTGCAGTGTCGCCGCCGCGGATAGTCTCTATCAGTACGGTAAAGATGGTAGTTCCGTATGTTTGCTTTGTGAAGAGGCTTTAGATTAGTCTCGCTCAGAAGCATGATAACAATTTTGTTCTCGAAAAAAAAAAGTTCCAGTTCATTAAGCTTGTTCATTTTTGATAGCTTTGATTTCACTTCTGGATTCAGAGACTGATTGTGTTAAGATACGAATGTAGCCAGCAAGTTGCGGGACAGTGGGTTTCTTGTCTGGATCTATTTTTTGTCACTCATGTTGATAATTTAATTAATTTATCAATTAATTGAATAATTGATGTTGTGTAGATAATAAGCGAGAGCTACGGGATAGCCAGTTATATTTATTCACTGCACTATTTAATATATGTTGTTGTCACGGATGTTTGAGCATACTGATTGAGAGCGTTCGTCTCTCGAGATGATTTTCTTTTTATACTGCTTGATCTGGCAGTGTAAAAGCTCTTGCACTGCGGTGCAAATTTTTGCACAGCACAATTTCTCCCCCTAATTCTGAAGTAAATAACTAGGAATCACCAAGTTAGATAGAAAAAAAATCTGTTTTGATTGTTCTTTAGATAAGTGTTACTAGTGCAATATCAGACGTAGTAGGACTATAGTAGGTAGTTAGCATAAAAGTGTGATATACTCTTAAAGACTTTTCTTGTTATTCTTTAGTGCCTATTCTATACTATCTTGATCCATGTTTTCTGATGATAACTTAGTGCTCATTTTTTTCTGCGCATCTTTTGCAATAATACCCTTAAATGAATTGCCAAGTACATACCCAGTAAACACAGTTACGTTTAAGATACGTTTATTTTTGGTATTACACCTAAGTGTAATATTTGTTTATTTGTTAAGTATATTATACGGAAAAATGTCCGGCGACTAAACGGATATATCTCGTATATTTAGTGTATAATGGTTATATGTATTTTAAACGTATAATTTACACGTATTATCAACGTAAAAAATTCGTTAATATTATAATAAAAATATTTGTATACCTATTCTTTAATTATAGTACACGTATATTATAGGTTAAACTTTATCCAGCGAGAACACATGTGTATGTTTGGATGCCTATACGAGGTAACGGACTCATATTGGGATGAATTGGGTCACCCATCCAAGTCGTGACCGGAGCGGACGTTGCTTAACTTTTGTTAACGCTGGTAATCGTACAAGCTCACTCTGCCGTACTGCCTCCTCTCTTGTATATATAATAATGTAAAATTTGTATATCATTCTAACATAAAATACAAAGTATTACATATAAATAAATAAAACATTATATTATTTAACATAGGTATTTAATAAAATAACAATTAAATTGAAAATCCATTTTGTTTTTTCAACCAGTCTTTTGGTGACATCTGAAAAATATACTGTGTATATTTCCACAGCCTCATATGAGACACATATGGTAGTCTTTATTTCAAATAACTTGAATAGTTTGCTATTTGTATTTATAATACTATATATAACAACAGCAATCAATAATATTAAATTTAAATTTAAAAATAATAAATCGATAAATTGATATTAATGTTACTGTAATGGTTATAATTGCATTGTACAAGAAAAAATGGTGCACCTGACAAGTTATTTGAAACAAAGATGTCATTGCTTATTTTTAGACTTACCACAAATTAGGTATTTTATCTTAGTACTCCTAAAACCTACGCTTCCAGTTCAATTAAACAACACTCCAACACTGTTGTGTAACAACAAAAGACTTAAAACTGTATCGGATATTACAACTATTAACATTATGGTTGATAAAAAATAAATAAAATGTTGAATCATGCATCTCAACATACACTTTGCAAACTATATTCACGAGTTCGGGTAGCCTCGGACGTACAAACATTGAAGACAAAATTGATCGGCAAACTAAACCCAGAAATAATATACGTTAAATATACGTAGATATATTATGCAAGTTATTTATACGAGTATTCTAATGGTTAATATACGTATATTAATCAACAGTGGAAATATAAGAAAAAATTAACGTATAATATACAAATATACATATCTTACGTGTACAAGAAATGTATATTATACGAATACACATATAAGACAATAAATTATACGGCATAAAATAAACCAAAATATGTTTCTCTGTGAACAAAGTTTGAGTTTTATTTATTATTTAACAATTATTTACAATCTTACCTGTGAACAAAGAAACGACAATTAAAGTTTTCTATTACCGCTTCTCTATGCACTACTTAAATTAATTACAATATATCTTTTTATTATAATTACGTCGTGACTTCTGTCAATTAAAAGTCAGAAGCACGGCCAACTTAAATCAAAGAAAGTATACTTTCGTTACATCTCCCCCCCCCCCCCTCTCATGGTAAGATTTCTTGGACATATTTTCTCTATAAATCATCTATATCATCTTCTTCTGTTGGTATTAGTTTTGATATATGGAATAAACTTGTTTCTGACTTTTTCTTGTTAGTCTTGACTTTGTATAGAGTGTTTGATATTTTTTCTATTATTTCGAATGGTCCTATTCTAAGATGGTCTAGCTTTTTCCTATTTAGTCTGTTGCCATTTTCGATATATACCATGTCTCCTGCACTGTACTCATGATGTTTTCTATTTTTATCATAAAGTTTTTTATTGTAATTATGTGATTTTATTGATCTCTCTAACGCTAATTTTTTATCATTAGACCAATCATCTTTGTTTTTTTTCCTTTTTAATTCTTCTGATAAGATTATTTTCTCCTTATTTCTAACTTTCTTATAAAATATTCCGTTATTTCTTATTAGTTTTGATTTCATCTTTCGAATTATTTCGTTTTTTTCTTGATCCGTTCTTATTTCATCTGTTTGTGTCAGGTTTACTATTGTTAGAACCTCTTCAGTGTTTTCAGACGGTTCTAGTACTGGATTTCGGCTTAAGCAGTCCGCTTCAGCGTTATCTTTACCAGGTACATATTTTATTTGGAAGTTATATTGTGACAAATAATAGGTTAACTCACCTAATTCTTCGTCTGTTCTTGCTTTTATGTTCAAATTTTCAAGCGGTTTGTGATCTGAGTATACCTCAAACCATCTTCCAATCAACCAATGTTGCCAATATTTTACTGCTTCTTTGATTGCCAAGCACTCCAGATATATTGCTTTCTTTCTTTTTTGTACCTCATTCAATTTTTTTGAGAAATATGCTACAGGTTTTTCTCGTCCATCTATTTGTAATTGCTTTAGTATTGCCCCAATTCCTTCTAGCGATGCATCTGTGTAAATTTTTATTGGCAAATCCTTATCAAATATTTCTAATACCGGTTGAGAACATAATAATTTCTTCATTTCTGTAAAAGCCTTCTCACATTCTTCTGACCATATAAATTTTGTTTCTTTTCTTAATAATTTATGTAATGGATCCAACGTTATTGAGCTATTTGGTATGTATTCATGGTAAAAATTAATCTTTCCTAAAAATTGTCTAATATTTTTTTGAGTTTTGGGAGTTGGAAAATTTTGAATTGAAATTAGATTGTCTTTTATTGGTCTTACTGTGTTATTTTCTATGATATGGCCCAGGTATTTTACAGAGTTTGCTGCAAATGAGCATTTTTTGAATTTTAATCTAAATCCTTCTCTTATAATTGCTGCTAATACCTGTTCTATATGTCTGATATGTTCTTCAAAAGTTTGTGAATAAATTAATATATCGTCAATATAATTTTCTGTAAATTCTCTCAATTTATTTTTTCTTAATATGCTACTCAAAATCCTTTGGAATATTGCTGGTGCCGTTTTTAGACCAAATGGTAAACACGTCCATTGATATTGTCCTTCTTGCGTTACGAAACCAGTCTTTTTTTTGTCCTCGATTCGGAGTGGAATTGACCAAAAGGCAGAGTTTATATCCAGTGTTGTAAAATATTTGCAGTTTCTAGTTTTAATTATTAGGTCATCTATAAGTGGAAATGGTTGAGCTTGTGGTACAATATTCTTGTTTAGATCTCTAAAATCAATACACAGGCGATTTTTCCTTCCTTCGTCTCTTTTATACGCCAGTGTTACAGGTGCGGCAAATGGACTGTAGGATTCTTCAATCAAATTCTTTTCTAATAGCATTGCCACTTGTGTTTCTATTTCTTTTTTATCTTCTATTGTACACCTGTATGGTCTTTTACTACAATATTTGTCTACTATTAATTCGATTCTTGCCTCATAATCTTTTACCGTGCCAATATCGTATTTGTCTTTTGCAAATACACTTTTATATTTTTCAATAATTTTTTCTATTTTATTTTTTTTTGTATTATCTAGATGTTCTAGTCTTATCTGAAAGTCATCTTTCTCTATGTGTTCATTAAAATTAACTGAATATTGTTCAATTTTATTATCCAATTTTTTTTGTAATATTTGTAGATTCTCATTTTGAATTAATCTGAATTTCTTTATCATATCTAATCCTACGAGGAAATCTTCAACATCGTCTTTCTCTGTAATGAATACATCAATGTATTCCTCTATGTCAAAGATTTTTACTTTCATAGTTATTAAACCTTTTGTTTGTGTCACACCATTGACTGTTTTTAAAAATATTTTATTTACATCTTTTGCCTTCCTCTTTATTCTAACTAATTTTGGATTTATTAGGGAGACTTGGGAACCTGAATCATATGTTCCGTTTACCTCTAACTTATCTTCTAATAATATTTTTAGTTTAATCAATGGTGTGATTATTCGTTTTTTGATTCTGTATTTAGATTTACTTCTATGACTGAGTTACTCTCTATTACTCCACCTTCTTTTCTTTCTTTATTCTTGAACCAACATGAGTTTTCAGGATGATATCTAACACCTTTATTTAAGTTTTCACAATTTTTACATGGCTGTTTTCCTTCAAATCTTTTCTTGTTATCATATTTATCATCTTTCTTTTTCGTAAAACTATTTTTATTTACTAAATTTTCACATTTTCTGATGTCATGCAATAATTCAGTTGACTTTTTACAATTTTCTTTATCTATCTTATTTCTAACCAACTCAGGTAATCCTGCTGCTATAAGCAACACTAGAGTCTTTGAACTAATATCATTGTCCATATCTAGTAGTAGCTTCTCTTTTCTTATAGCATATTCAATCAATGAACCTTCTTTATACCTATAATATATAGCGTACATTCCTGTACTCCATCCATTGTCTGCAAATGACTCCAGAAATCTCTCTTTCCATTCAGACCATCGAGCTTCCATTGTCAATATTGTGAGAGTTGCTGAGTGCCAATCTGAACATGACTTATCCAAGACTAGCCTTAATATCTCAATCTTTATATTATCTTCATTGATTTCAAACCTTTTACATTCTTTTTCAAATGTTTCTAGCCATTGTTTTGCATTTGAATTTTTACATGTAAATTTTTCAATCATAAACTTTTCTGTTATGTGTTTTAAATTAAGTTGACTTTCTTTCTTCTGAGTTGATTCTACTACGTCTGTTTTTATTATTTGTTCTAAATATAAGTTATTAAACATTATATTACCATCTTCATCAAAATATTTCTGTTCCATTTCCTTTGTTAGTGTGATCCACACTGTTCTGTTTTGACCTCTTTGAGTAAGACTTTTTTTAACTCTTTTATAAACGTCTGTGTTCATCAGTTCTTCATGTTCGCTTATAAATCCCATTTCCTGTGGCAACACATATTCCTTCTTTTCCTCTGTTGTAATTGAAGTTATGGCAACAATACTTGTCTTCTTGTATATATATACGCTTTTTACACCATATATACGTGTAATAAACTTATATTATCTAAACCTGTGTTTACTGGGTATGTGGCAACTAATACATAGTCACCAGGCTAATAAGTTGAGTTTAGTCAACAGTAGCTATCGGGCTATCTTATTGCGGGCATCTTAAGCAACATCTTTAAATTTTTAATATTTCTTAGATATCAAATGTAAAGTAAGCCGGCGTGTAACCAGTAATTTGTTTTTTTAGCAAGTTTAACAAGAATCAAATTGCTAGGAGCTTTTCAAACAATGTAGTTTGATTGTTGCTAACCAAATTAACAAGTTCTGCTTTAAATCTTTGTTTCTTCTTTCAATTGAGTTAAATTTGGAATGATAAAAAGATGTGGTCAATGTTTAGGCCTAATAAAAGAAAATTTTGGCACAGATTGGCTCTTTTTAATGGAAATAATTCAATTTATAGGTAATATACATCTTCGGGGTATCCAAAAAGAGTAGAGAATGTTTGTAAATTTAATAAAAATCAGAAAGTCATTTTTGTTTAATTTTCAGACAAATTTTTAGAAAATATAGTGCCAAAGATTATGTTGTTAAAATATTAACCTTTGCGCTGCTAGCAGTCTTCTAAACAAAAACAAAAATTAACCGACACGCGTCAACACATCTTTCTAGACAGAATCATGAACAACCACTACTTAATCCAAAAGTGTGGGCTGCTATGTCCAGTGAAAGCATCATTGGTTCATATTTTTTTAAAGACCGGTAAGAACAAACACTTACGGCAAACAGTCAACAGCATTGCAACATGTTAAGGAACTTTTTGGTTCTAGAACTGGAAGTGTTTGAAGGTTTTAATCTGGAAACATGAAACCATTTACCATACTTCAAACCAATCACTTGATGTTGTCAATCAACTTTTCCGGCTCAAGAATCAACATTTGGACAACATAATTTAAAAAAAAAAAAATCTGATTTTTATTTGATCTAAACCTCTGCGACTCACAGACATCACCAAGTTCACTCAAATCAGTTTAGAATCCCTGGATAGTGATGTGGAATTAACATTGTCTGGTTTGCAAAATTGTGATAAAATCCACCAAATAATCGAGACAATGACTGCGCAGTTAAACACGATCAACTGCGGAACTATTAAGTAGAAAAAAGTGCAAACATCCACCTGTAGAATGCAATTCAGAAGTTGACATGGAAGTTGCAATTTCAACTTGCAATTACCTACGAGGTTGCTGAGGAGTTCAAACACGTCCTGGAACAAAAACCGGACACACCCGAACTCCAACAAGTAGTTGTCAAAGAGGTACAGTACGAGATTGTCCAACCTTTGGTGACTATACCAGAAAACCATGTTGCCAAAATAGTCCGTACAGAGTGCCATGAAGAAGCAACATGTTTTGGCTCGGTGTTAATGGCAATCGCTACCATCTGCGACATACCAGAGCAAGATGCCAAAAGGGCGAGTATTAAAAAAAAGTAAGTAAATTACCACAAAATTTGCGTATAGTCACAGCCAAGAATCCTCGTGCACCTGAAAACATTGCGGAAAAAGCGACTCTAATTATAGCAAGTAAAAGAGTAGATAGAAAAAGCGCATGTACAGACCTTTACAACAGCACAAAAGAAAAGAGAAAAAAGAGAATGAAGGGGGGGGGGGGGTATTGAGGACTAAAACTATTTAAAACTATTGTTATGTTTCAAAAAATTATCACCTAGCAAAAGTATTAATTGAAGACTAATATTCTATCTAATTTGTAATTAGTTCAAAAATAGTTTCTTTATATTCTACAATGTAGTTCAAAGAGATTCAAATTGGATACGCTTGCAATATGCATTTGCATTCATTACAAGATGAAAAGCTTCTCTTGGTCTAAAATTTAAAATATAATTATATTCATTCCAACTTATTCAATAAAGTAGAATTACGTTTATTCACTAAAAATTGCATAAAAAGATTTAAAAGTTGCCACTTATTTTGACATAAATCAGAATAGATATTGAAATTCAGTCCGCATAAGAATGTAGGGTACCCAGGGGGTCACTTTTGCATAAATTATTAGTAAGTAAAAAAGTTTTTGTTAATTCCATCCACCACTTTTAAATTTTAAATTAAAACCTTTCAAAATCTTTTAATAAAACTGATCAATTTATTTTTAAATATCACTTTAATTACCCACCCATCTACAATAAAAGAAGCTTTAATTTGTTTGTTCACTGCCTTCCTGTGTTTTCTTTCCACCCCTTACTTGCTCTACCCCATAGTTTATTTAGTGCGAAACTTCTGGCAGATTGTCGCCCCCTCCTTTTTCTCGCACGTCGCACCGTTTCTCCCGGTAAAAAACCACTCAATTATCCGGGGAGGCCGGCCTGTTTCTTCTGTAATCTAATACCTTTGTAGTGTGCGTACGGGAAGAGCCCTTCTGGGAAATGCCGGCCCGTCTATAAAATGACCCTGTGGGAAGTCACGTCGCGCTCTTTTTCCCCGTTCTCTTAGTTTTCAGCTCGACGGAGACGGTTTAAGTAAGCGACAAGCGCCGCTCAAAAGTTTTATCATATTTCATAAGTAGTTTAGCCCGTTTATGATGATAGTCTAGTCTAATTTTCGCCGACTCACTTTACGGCGCAATTTAGTTAAACTTTGCTACGCGTTTCCTTAATTAGAGACGGGACTCGCACATCATTTTTTATATTGATATCATCAACTGAAAAGTTTCAAACGTTTTTAATTCCAATTCAGCACGTATCGTATTACGTAATTAATAATAACTTTATAAGTATAAGTTTTCTATACAAAGAATTTTAATATTTATTTAAAAAGTGAAATTTTGTAAATGTTTTTCCTTAAGAGGCCTCCTAGACCCCCGGCCAGTATAAAGAACTACATGTATACGACCGCCACTATAATTAATGCATCGGTTAACCAAGTTAGGTTGGATAAAGCATACTTTCTTAATTTTATAAATTTTAATTCAACCTTTTTTATGTAAGCTATACTGCGTTTTATAAAAAAAACAGCCAATCTTGCCAAACTTCTAGGCCAAAAGAGCAGAAAGGTTTTCTGCTTCCCCAAAAAAGAAAAAAGACTACACCAAAATGAAGTTTAATCCTGCAGCTTAGAACTTCAACCCCGCCGGTGTCAAACCCAATTAATTCCGTCCTGAACCTCCTACAGATGTGTTTTCTAAGTCCCGCCCCGAACACCGGCTACTCCTCAAAGCAAGAGGTGCCAAGCTTGGGCGACTGCAGATAAACACTGCCTAGAGGTGGCAATTTTTAAAGTCCCGACTTATCTTACCAAAGAAGACGTTAAGCTTTTAAAACTCTAGGTTTTAATCCTACAAACGTCCATCGCATAGGCAACTTTATTTGCTTCTCTATGGTCATGGTGCAACTCCCAAAGAATCCAAAAATGTAAAGATCATAGAACTCACCAAACTGAGTCTGAAGGTTGTAGTAGACTGCAAGTACGTTTTGTGCTCAGACCCTATTCCGTAAATTTCAAAGGGTGCAAGACTCATAGAAAAACCATCAACACCAGACCAGCAACCAAGCTTGCGCAGGATCAGAACGCGACTTCTTTATCTTCAAAACCAGCAGGTCTCCACAAACCGTCTTTGGTCATAGTTTTGACGATTTGCTGGTGTCAAAATCAAACCACAAACCACAAATACCTTCACTACGGGGGTGCCTACAAAGCGTGGAACTCTGATCTTTGCAAAAACATCATTGAACCACTCCAAAAAAGATACACTCTTGCTTGCTCTCTCTTAAATCAAATGCAATAGTGGTGATTTTGATACTATTTTTGCTAACCCACACTTCACGTTCTTGACATTGCAATACTCAAGAACGTCAAGTTGTGGTAGCGACAATCAATGGCCTAAGCTCTGACCAAAATCTTGTACTACTAGAGCTATACGTAAGGAGTTCTGAAAAGGAAAAAAATCTGTAATCTATACGGATTGGACTCTCTTCTTTTTATGCTTGAAATATAGCATTGGTAGCCTGATCCAGTACAATTAAAGAAATAAAAAATGCTGTTGCACTATTGACCACTCAAGTCTAACAAACTTTGCTTCCTAAATCTTTTAAATTTGCCTCGATAATCTTCTAGAATTAGATCGACCATTAAAGCGCACAGAAACCAGTGCTGGAAAAAGAAATTGAAATTAATCCGATGTGAAAGATCTCCAAAACTCTTTGCAAAAGACAAGTCTTCCATTACCGCCATTCCTGTGAGAATGAGGTGAAACACATTAAAGGAAAGGCCAACAAATTTGCAAATAGCTTCAAACTTCAATGTTCTAGAGCACATCGAAAGGTTTCACTAAAAAGTTAGAAATTTCCTTAAAACTGCTAACTACAACACAATAGTTGAAAGCATTAGACCTCTCAAATCAGAGAAATAAGTAAAAAAATCATAATTTGTATTGCCCCTGGCTCAGATAACAATTCAAACTGCAACTTAACTGCAAATGCTATTCTTAGAACATTGCTTTTTCCAACAATTTAAAAAAATTCTCACGTCATCAACATCACTAAAATTGAGAAAGATAGAAGATTCATCAAAACTATCGGTCTGTAAGCCAATTATGCATTTTAAATTAGGTTATAGAGAGGGTGATCTTGAATATGATTTAATAGCACACAAATCATACAATTTTTTCCTCTCTCAACAACATGGGTTTATATGAGGTCAATCAAGCGTTCATCAACATATCCGCGTAAAAAATTACATTGTCAAAAATTTCAGGTTGAAGAAAGCCACAAGCGTGGTCTTCTTTAGGACTTCTTCTTAAACTTATAAGACATTTTAATCTGCGTCTATAAGCCTCGTATCTAAACCGCAAAAGTGTAGCAGTAAAACTCAAAAATTACTACAATACGGCAGATCACGTCTGCAGTTCCTCAGCATAACCTCAAAAAGAAAACATTTAAATAACTTCACAAATGTTCATCAGTGAGATGACCTCAGTAATACAATTAATATTACTGAAGTCATCTCACTGATGACCTCATAAATAAAAAATTGCAACAGACCCCCTTAGTTAACTTAAACCATGACTATAAAAATGAAACCTATAAATAACCTTACAAATATTCATCCGTAAGATGACTTTATTAATAAAAAAATGTATTATTGAAGTCATCTTAGTGATGACAACACAAATGTTCATCAGTGAGATAATCTCACTGATGACCTTATTTATAAAAAAATTGTAAAGGACTACCTCAGGTACCCTCAACCAAGACATTAAAAATAAAACCTTAAAATAACTCTATTGATGACCTCATTTATAAAAAATTGTAAAGGACTACTTCAGTTACCCTCAACCGACATTAAAAATAAAACCTTAAAATAAATTGATGACCTCATTTATAAAAAATTGTAAAGGACTACTTCAGTTACCCTCAACCATGACTTTACAAATAAAACCTTACAATAACTTCATTGGTGACCTCATTTATAAAAAAATTTAATAGACTACCTCACTTAACATCAATTATGACTTTAAAAATAAAACCTTAAAATAACTTCTTTGATGACTTTATTTATAAAAAAAATTGTAAAGGACTACTTCAGTTACCTTCAACGTTGACTTTAAAAATAAAACTTTACAATAACTTCATTGACTACCTCAGTTGCCCTCAACCATAACTTTAAAAATAGAACCTTACAATAACTTTATTGATAACCTCATTTATAAAAAAATGTTAAGGACTACCTCAGTTACCCTCAACCATGACTTTACAAATAAAACCTTACAATAACTTCATTGGTGACCTCATTTATAAAAAAAATTAATGGACTACCTTAGTTAACATCAATTATGACTTTAAAAATAAAACCTTAAAATAACTTCTTTGATGACTTCATTTATAACAAATTGTAAAGGACTACCTCAGTTACCCTCAACCATCACTTTAAAAATAAAACTTTACAATAACTTCATTGATGACCTCGTTAATAAAAAATTGTAAAGGACTACTTCAGTTACCCTCAACCATTACTTTAAAATTAAAACCTTTAAATAACCTCACAAATATTCATCAGTGAGTTGACTTTATTAGTAAAAAATGTATTATTAAAGTCATTTTACTGAACTTTATAAATAAAAAAATGCAAAAACTACAGAAGTTAACCTCAACTATGACCTAAAAAAAAACCTTAAATTAACTTCACAAATGTTTATCAGTGAGATGACCTCAGTAATACAATTAATATTACAAATGTTATCTCACTGATAATCTCATTAAAAAAAACTAACTCAATTACTTTCAACCATTACTTTAAAAATAAAACCTTAAAATAACCTCACTAATCACATCATTTATCAAAAATTGCAAAAGACCACCTTAGATAACTTCAACCATAACTTCTAAAAGAAAACCTTTAAACAACCTTACAAATGTTTATCAGTGAGATGACCTCAGTACTACAATTTATATTACTGAGGTCATCTCACTTATGACCTTATTAATAAAATACTGTAAAGGACTACCTCACTTACCCTCAACCATGACTGCATCAATAAAACCTTTATTGATGACCTCATTTATAAAAAAAAATGTAATGGACTACCTCAGTTAACCTCAAACATGACTTTCAAAATATAACTTTTAATTAACCCTACAAATAGTCATCAGTGAGATGACCTCATTAATAAAAAAATGTAAAAGACTACCTCACTTACTCTCAACCATGACTTTAGAAATAAAACCAGTAAGATAATATCATTATTAAAAAAAAAAATGTATTATTAAGGTCATCTCACTGATGAACGCATAAATAAAAAATTGCAAAAGACCACTTCAGTTAATCTCAAACATAATCTCAAAAAAAAAAAAAAACTTTAAATAGCCTCACAAATATTTATTAGCGAAATGACCTCAGTTATACATTTAATATTACTCACTGATGGCCTCATTAATAAAATACTGTAAAGGACTACCTCACTGACCCACAGCTATGACTTTAGGAATGAAACCTTTAAAGAACTTCACAAAAAATCATAAGTCAGATGACTTGGTTAACAAAAAAAAAGTATTATTGAGGTCATTTTACTGATAAACGCATAAATAGAAAATTGCAAAGGACCACTTCAGTTAACCTCAACTATAACCTTAAAAAAAACCTTTAAATAATCTCAAAATTGTTCATAAATGAGATGACCTCAGTTTTACCTTTAATATTACTAAAGTCATCTCACTGATGACGTTATTAATAAAATACTGTAAAGAACTACCTCATTCACCCTCAACTATGCCTTTAGATACAAAACCTTTAAGAAACCTCACATAAATTGATCAGTAAGATGACCTCATTATTAAAAAAATGTGTTTTTGAGGTAATCTCACTATTAAACGCATTAATAAAAAATTGCAAAAGACCACCTCAGTTAATCTCAACCATAACCTCAAAAAAAAAAAACCTTTGAATAACCTCACAAATGTTTATCAGTAAAATGACCTCTGTTATACAAATAATATTATTGAGGTCATCTCACGGATGGCCTTATTAATAAAATACTGTAAAGGACTACCTCACTGACCCACAGCTATGACTTTAGAAATGAAACCTTTAAAGAACCTCACAAAAAATTATTAGTCAGATGACCTCGTTAACAAATAAAAGTATTATTGAAGTCATTTCACTGATAAACGCAAAAATAAAAAAATTGCAAAGGACCACTTCAGTTAACCTCAACTATAACCTAAAAAAATCCCTTTAAATAACTTCACAAACGTTCATCAGTAAGATAACCTCAATAATACAATTTATATTACTGAAGTCATCTTATTAATGACCTCATTAATGAAATACTGTAATGGACTACCTCACTTACTCTTAACCATGACTTTAAAAATAAAACCTATTAATAACCTTACAAAATTTTTTCAATAAGAATACCTTATTATTAAAAAAATGTATTATTGAGGTCATCCTATTGATGAACGCATAATTAAAAAATTGCAAAAGACTACCTCAGTCAATCTCAACCATAACCTCAAAAAGAAAACTTTAAATAACCTCACAAAAGATGACCTCAGTTATACAATTAATATTACTAAAGTCATCTCACTGATAACGTTATTAATAAAATACTGTAAAGAACTACCTCACTCACTCTCAACCATGCTTTTAGAAACAAAATCTTTGAATAATCTTACAAAAATTTATCAGTAAGATGACCTCATTATTAAAAAAATGTGTTTTTGAGGTCATCTAACTAATGAACGCATAAATAAAAAAAATGCAAAAGACCACCTCAGTTAATCTCAACCATAACCTCAAAAAGAAAACCTTTAAATAATCCCACAAATGTTCATCAGTGAGATGACCTCAGTAATACAATTTATATTATTGAAGTCATCTCACTGATAACCTCATTAATAAAATACTGTAAAGGACTACCTCACTTACCCTCAATCATGACTTTAGAAATTAAACCTTCATATAACCTCACAAAAATTTATCAGTAAGATGACCTCATTATTAAAAAATGTATTATTAAAGTCATTTCACTGATGTCCTTATAAATAAAATACTGCAAAAAACCACCTCAGTTAACCTCAACTATAACCTCAAAAAAAAAAAACATTTAAATAATTTCACAAATGTTCATTAGTGAGATGACCTTAGTTATACAATTTATATTACTGAGGTCATCTCAATGATGACCTCATTAATAAAATACTGTAAAGGACTACCTCACGCACCCTTAATTATAACTTTAGAAATAAAACCTTTAAATAACCTCACAATAATTTATTAGTAAAATAACGTCTTTTAAAAAAGAATATATTATTGAGGTCATCTCACTGATGAACTCATAAATAAAAAATTGCAAAGGACCACCTCAGTTAATCTCAACTATAACCTCAAAAGAAAACCTTTAAATAGCCTCAAAAATGTTCATAAGTGAGATGACCTCAGTAATACAATTTATATTATTGAGGTCATCTCACTGATGACCTCATTAATAAAATACTGTAAAGGACTACCTCACTTACCCTCAATCATGACTTAAAAAATTAAACCTTTATATAACCTCACAAAAATTTGTCAGTAAAATGACCTTATTAATAAAAAAATGTATTATTGAGGTCATCTCACTGATGAACTTATAAATAAAAAATTGCAAAGGATTACCTCAGTTAATCTCAACCATAACCTCAAAAAGAAAACCTATAAATAACCTCACAAATATTTATCAGTGAGATGACCTCAGTTATACAATTAATATTACTGAGGTCATCTTACTGATGATCTCATTAATAAAATAGTAAAGAACTACCTCACTTACCCTCAATCATGATTTTAAAAATAAAACCTTTAAATAACCTCACAAAAATTCATCAGTACGATGACCTCAATAATAAAAAAAATGTATTATTAAAGAAATGAAAAAAAAAAGTTATTTGTCATTAAATGGAGGGGGGGGAGGAGAAAGGTAACAAATAAAACTTCTTGATAACAAATAATCGAGATAGTAATTCCCGCCCACTCATAGCGTGACTTAATTATTGATTGCTAATCGGTAATCAAATTACAAAACGACTAATTAAATTTATATAATCGCAAAGCGACTAATACATTGTTAAAGCGGTAAATTAGATTTCATCATTTTCTAGGTTAGATGCACAGCGTGACTCAATTATTAATCGCAAAGCAACTAATAAAGTGTTAAAATGTTCGTACTTGAACTCTGCTGTGACTTAAACGTCAATAGTAAAGCGACAAATAAGATTTCATCATTTTCTAGGTTAGATGCACAGCGTGACTCATTTATTAATCGCAAAGCCACCAATAAAGTGATAAAATGTTTGTACTTGATCTCTGCTGTGACTCAAAAGTCAATAACAAAGCAACAAATAAGATTTCATCATTTTCTAGGTTAGATGCACAGCGTGACTCATTTATTAATCGCATAGCCACCAATAAAGTGATAAAATGTTTGTACTTGATCTCTTCTGAGACTCAAAAATCAATCGCAAAGCGACAAATTAATTTTTATCATTTTTTAAGTTAGATGCACAGCGTGACTTAATTATTAATTGCATAGCTACTAATGAAGTGTCAAAATGTTCAACTATTTTCATGCTGTGACTCAAGTGTCTATTGCAAAGCAAAAAAACATTATTTGCCAAGCGACTAATAAAATTTCAAAACGTGCGTGAAAAAATGAGTAAAATCAATACGGTCAATTTGACATAACCTCAATTTAATTGATCTAACCCATTTTTTTAAATTTTTTAACAAAAAATCATAACTTTAAAACAAAACATTAAAAATTAATGCAATTTGGTGTCAGTAAAGCTCAATAACATTAACACCAATTGTATAAATTTGAGCTGAATTGATACAGTCATTTTGACATAACCTCAATTTAATTGATCTGACCTCAAATTGACGGATAACTAAACTCTTAGCAAAAAATAGAAGCACACATAAAAAAAACAAAACAAAGAATTCAGGAATTTAGAGAAAAAAGTCATAAGATTGGTCAAAAGCATAGAATCCTTGCAGACAACATAAATCTCACCTCAAAGCGCTTTTCGAACTCTGCAAAGACATCTCCAAAAAGAAAGACATTGAAAGTTCCAGCTCAAACCTCCACTAAAATCAAAAAGATCCCTGCATCTTTCCCCATTGCTGCACCCAAGCTCTAGCTCACCAAAAGCTCAGGCCGAATTTCCTTCAAGAGGCCAGCCAAGAACCCAGTAGACTTCAGCATTTTCAAGGTTGAAGCTCCAATGAGTATCCAGTAAAAAAACAACGTTTCCGCCCAAAAGAAAGCCTTGTTCTCAGAAGAAAAATTTACTTTGATAAACTACTCAAAGAACGCTAGTAGTTTAGAATACAATCTTCTCTTGTAACAAAATTACTTTTGACGTTTGCATAAAAAACAAAACACTTAATTCCTTAATGCCAATTACTTGGGCGGAAAGGTCGGGCACTCCAAATTATGGTAACAAGCCATTAGTTTAGATTAGAGTGTCTCAATTTTTCTACCAAAAATCATTATTAATTAATTTTTGGCCTATAAACCAGTTTTAACCAAAAACTTATAATGGCAGTAACATATTTATAATACAAAATCTTTTCAATTAATTCAACATTAAATTGAAATATTACATAACTGAAACTAGATGTAAATAAAATATATTCCCCGAATACATCCCGATACATTATTACCCAATGTAAAGGTTTCATACTTTCCAATAATAGAAGTAATAAAATCGAATACAATACGTTCTGCATATCTGCTGTAAACAACAATTCAATGACAAAAGAACACAAAAGAAAAAGTGGGAAATTGAAAACTCTAGCTGCATGGCAATTTTGAACTCGTTTCTTTTACCCGAGGAAACAATGTATGGCATCATATTTTAAAAACGTACGGGTTTCAGTTAAATGCAGCATCTGTTCAGTATGCTTCATGAAGCGAATTATGAGCAGTGATTTATCTGGATTTCAGTGGTTGATGTAAAAAGAAAAAAAATATGATTTATTAATCAAATTAAATTTGAGCAAACAATGTTTACAATTATTAATGCAGGATTTACATATTTCCATCTCTTCGATTACATTTAATTAACTAATGCATCGGAATGTGTTTTGTTTGCAAAATTATCCAGTAACAAATCCAATCGCTCGCTTTGTTTATTAAAGTTGGTTACGCAAATCTGATTCAAAGTTTTAGAGTAGTTTATTGTATTGTATGGAGATTAATATGAATGCTCGTTTGTGTCAGTTCAAAGTTTTTATACAAACAGACATGTTCATTTGCAAGCCGTGAAATAGAAGGATTATGTCTATCATAAATTTATTTGTAAATAATTTTTTTGAAATTATAGTATAGTAATTTACCTTCAACATTGCTATGGTAAAATAAATAACATTTATACTTTACTGGCTTATTATTTGCTATTAAGGACGCGGCTTATTTATTACCTTGATTTCCCTATTTTATCAAAGAACAAATAAACGGGCAAGTTTACCGTTAGTATTTGGAATAAACTTGTTTGCTGCTTGCTAACATATTGCTTAAAATTATTTACATCAAACATGATGCCATCTTGCTCCAAGTGTTTCTTATTATAATAAAAACCTTTATTGGCATAATCATACATACATCAGTAGTAATAACACTCAAATAATAAATAAACAACATCCTTCTTTAGGTTAAACAAAATCAAACAAGGAAAAACAAACCTCTAAACTTAAAAAACAAAATAAAAATTTAAAAACTTTACCTTGATGAATTTACTTTGCCCTCTTCAATTTTTTTTAAATATTATCACCCCTTTTCCCATTCTCATTTAAACATTCTTTCCATTTTTTTGCCTGCCTTTGCTCATTATCATCCCAGTTTAGTTCATAACAATCATTCACCTAATAATTCCAAGTCCTTACTCCATTTTTACAAATATCACATTTTTTATATCTTCAGTCATCCAATATTTACTACCATTCTCTTCACTGTCATACCTAAACATTGCAATTAATTGTTGAACATCCTCTAATTGATTTTTCTGCAAATAAGCTGGTAGTTTATTATATCCTTGAATACATTTTTTTTGCATTGCATCTGCTACCATCAATTTTTTCTTGCCTATCTTGTTATTCTACTTTTTCATTCTTTTACTCTCTATTACTTTCATCCTTTTCATACAATTTTTTTCTTTCTATACCAAAATTTGTCGTACGTACACTTCCATTCTCTTCCATTCATACTAACTTTATTATTTCTTTTACTAAACTTTCATCGCTCCTTAAAAAACTTTAGATTCAAACTTTAGCAGTTTAGCTGCTGCACATCAGCTAATTTTCTTACAGTTGAGTTCCTGCAAAACTATATAGCCAGGTGTTGCTTTAAAAATTTCAGTTGTACCTTTTCGATCATTCGTTTTTCTTTCACACCCCAGACTTCTGCTCCATATAACATAACACTTCCAATACATGCATTCCAAATTACCATTTTTACTTTAAAACAATTCTTGAATTTTTTTTTTCTTTATAATTATAAATCTTTCAGCTGCTACCCATGCTTTCTTACTTTCATATTGCACATGCTCTCTATTAAACCCATCACTTGCAAACATAGATCCTAAATACTTAAACACTTTTACCTGTTCAATCAATTTACCATTCATCTTAAACTCTTCTGTTTGGTTTTTTCTTCTTTTTTTTTCTAAACAGCATCCATTTGGTTTTATCGACATTTATTTCCAATTTCTTTTGTTCAACAAACATTTTTCAATCATCTCTTTTATGGTAGTGTTTGTTAGTGCTAGACTTACAAAATTGTCAGCGTATGCTAGCAATCACACTATTAAATTTTAATCCTTATTAAAAAATTGGATATCACTATCTCCTCTGATATAGTAAATACTGACGTTCAGATGAAAAGCAAACATTTAATCTCATGAGATGACAAACACTCGGGCGGGTGATTAGGATACTACAGTTCAAAGTACTTGTCCGTAACCATGTTCTAAAGTGCTTCACCTACCACTTACCCTGTTTGTTTTCAAAAGATTAGGTATCACCATGTTCTACTAAATACTAAATACAATTGTTTTCCAATGACATTGATCAATGGTGATCAAGCATAAGGGAGAAGCGTATGGATAAACATATATAAAAACCAAATTTTTGAGCAAGCACCACCACCTTAGACACCCTAAACAAGAGGATTGCCAAAATCAACTACGCCTTCTAAGTCTTAGCCCCCGTTTCTAAGGAATCAGCTCAATTTAGGAAAAAATAGACGTGGCAACTACGCGTGTAGACTCTTCCCCCTCCAAAGGGAATCACTAATCAATCCTCAGCGTAAAGGGCGTCTCGCCCTTCTTTTTGACACTGGTTTTGTTTTTCACTTTTTGTTTTAACAGAAGATCCATATACCTAACGGTCTCGAACTTCCGAGCATTCACTCGGAGGGAGTTTAGTCGGTAGGCACTTTCCTCGTAAGAATGAACCCAACACTTTAAGTCTTTAAAAAATTCTCTTTCTAAACCACAAAAAAAGAGAAATCAGACAAGAAAGTATCAAGCCAGACCCACTCGGCCAAGCCTACTGCAAAAAAGTTGGCCACTCTCCCTCCCTCCATCTTTGCGGGAACAAAATCTGGAAATAGTAACGGAAGTGCAACTGAAAAAAAACTGACGCAGAAGGCTTTTCCGTCGTTAAAAGGAAGAAGCAGACCACAAAAAAAAATACTCAAGGCGAGTTAATTCCAACTATTAAAAAGCCTTTAACCAACCTTCAACCGCCATTAGCGGATTCTTTCGCCGGCTCTTTAAGCCAAAAAAACCTTCTAAAAAAATCTTGCTGCCGCGGACCTCAACCACGCCTTTAATCAATATTATTGATGTATATGTTAATAATGTTAACCCATCCTCTTCCCAACCTACTCCTTCTAGATCTTCAAAATCCTGTTAGAAGGCATTTGTGCTTACCGATAAGCACGCATTCCCCGCCTTATTGAAACATTTTGGCAATAATAGTCTGTCATTTTATCTTTGCGGTATTTGCATAATTTCGGCCACTGTCAATGATATATCCACCCGTAATCAGTTCACAGCACAGCAGATCCTAAAGCAAGTCAACACGTCAACATCGAGCTCCCGACAAACAAAAACCCAGTGTCCGGAATGACTAGAACTCTGTTCGACGTCACTACCTTCCATTCCAGTAAAGCACCAAATCGGCTGCTACGGCGAAAAGGTCCTGAGATAGGAACTTCCGTCTACGGCCTACTCCGCCGGCTTGCCAACAACGACTTAACTACGACCAGCACAGAGGCCTCTATCCTTTGGCATTGCATTCTTTGTCAACGGGAAACATTCTGTACAGCCACTATAGGTAGCTTTACGCTCCTTCGCGTTGTACAATAGAGTGAGTGCGTCTGGGGTAATAACGCACTGTGTGTGCGTGTTTGTGTGAAGAGTACTCTGGGCAAGTACAAAGTTTGTGCCTTCTGTGTAAAAGCGTCTGTCAAATAATCATTATCAGTTACAGAAACACCAGTTATGCAGACACAGACCCCAAAAAACACCCTCACCAAAAGCGACAGCGCTCTTAACGATGAACCGGCCGTCTCTTGCACCTCCATAAAAGAGTGGCCAGGCCGGTGACAAATGGGGCTTGAGAAAGAACCTTTAAAGGCATAATGCTTTTGGATTCCCAAATAAACCTAAACAATACAAAAGTCCACCCAGACGTAGACAGAGCTATTCCGAACGGCATAGCAAACAAATTGCGGAGACGTCGCCGATGCGTGACTAAAATAGATCACGAGTGCCACGTGCAACCAGATCCGAAACGCTACTACAGCTGCGTTCCAGACAAAACCGCAACTGTCAACAACTTACGAGTAGAAAATATGGAAGTCGATGTCTAGTTTGCAGCAACTGACGACTTGGGCCGGCAAAACTATCTAGCCAAACACCCAAACGTCACCATCCGTAACTCTGGAGGCAGTCTAAACTACAAAACTAAAAACGGTGTTATCATCAAACAATGCCGCTACCAGCACTTACAGGCCAAAAACTACGTTGACTACAGCTCGACTGTAAATCAAGGCAGTCTTTCAAAATGCAAAGTCAAAAGCGCAAAGCTCACCCACAATACAATCGTGAAAAACCCTATCGCGGAAAACACCAACCGAAAAAAACCAGCAGTCCCAATAGACGCCTATGTAGAACCTAAACCACAAACCTCGTACGCCACTCCTGAAAATCTCCGAGAAAATGTCTTGCACACATAACAAGCAAGATCTGCAAAACAGATGGACTGGTTCTATGACTGCATGGTAAAGACAAAAATTGACCAGGCTGACCACCAACAACTAGAGTATATCCTCCAAACAGCTATAGAAATTCGAAACCGAATGCATTGGGAAGCTTATTACGCAATCTACAAATGATTACAGGCGAGTATAGTTAACATGACATTACAGCTAAAGTTGATCAAGCAAACGTGACCGTGGATGAAAAACTGAACAAGACAGAAGAAGAAACTGGCCATAACAAAGCACCTACAAATAAACCAGAATCAAAGGAAACTGGAGATGCACCGTCACCATCCGTTCCGCTCATACAGTGAGATGCTCTCACCCAAAAGGCTCGGCAATCGAAAAAACCAAAAGCTGAGCCCGGCATTGCCCTCATAACTAACGCCGTCCCACTTGCTACCAACAGCAAAAACGCCGTCTCCCCAAGTGTTCCCTGTCGGAAACCTCAGGTCATAAACCAGCAGAGGATTCAACACAAATGCCGCTACCGTGATCTTAAACAATTTGCCGGTAGACGCATTCGTGCCGGTAGACGCATCGAGAACAGTTTCTCAATTAAATGCTCTTCTAAAGAAAACACATGCAACAAAGCCTTCACCAAAACCCAGAAAGTAATAATCTCAGACTAACCCCATGCCGCGAGTGACAGACAGTTTTGATACCACAACACCCAAACTCATAGTGACCTCCATAGTAAACACTTTTTAATTCTGAACTACTCCCGTCCCTCAACAATAGTGATCACCAACCGGACCTCAAATGCGAGTTTGGATAACATCTTCCTCAGATAACTCAGACACCAAATCTGAATCTTCTGATGTAGGAGAAATTGTCACTAGTATATCTACCCGTAACCACGCCTCTGTCAGAAAAACTCTTGGCAAGTGCAAAGTGCCATACCCCTCGTCCTATCGAGGCAGAGGTTCCTCAAGGTTCAGTTCTATAACCGATTCTTTTTAATCTGTATGTAGTCAACATACCATGCATCACTCAAGGTGTAAAAATCGCTCAGTATACAGACGACACGGCACTGATGTACACTTTAAGGAGTCCAAAAGTTATTACGCTAAGACTTCAAGCAACATGTAAAGCTCTTGAAACTTGGCATTGGTACTGAAGAGTAAAAATCAATCCGGAAAAAAACAAGACAATTCTTTTTACCAAATGTCACAAACAAACTCTTCATAAAAACGTTTATCTAAAGGGCGCTCCAATTCCATGGACGGATACTGAAAAGTATCTAAGAGTAGAGCTTGATCGTAGACTAACTTTTAGATTACATATTAAGACCATTTTGGGTAAAGACAAGATGGCAAGCAATATGTTAACACCTCTTGTACGCAAGGATAACAACATGAACTCTACAAACAAGTTACAATTATTTGAAATTTACATACCCCAGAGAACACCTTTACCAAGAGCGACAGTGCTTTCAACTTTGAACCGGCTGTCTCCTGCACCTCCACAAAAGAGACGTCAGTAACAAAACGGCTTTTTTCAAGTGGTTAACAGCCGGAAAAAGATGCCTCACATGCCATTCACAGAGCAAAAGGTAGCTTGTTCTTGAATCCTTTAAATGTTCATAGAATAAGGAATGGACATTTTAGATTCATCATAGTCTTGGTCCAGCTGGCTGTCAAAAGGAGCTAAGTCTTTCGAGATTATAGGTCTGACCAACTTTCTGAGGCTTTGGTTAAATATAAGAAACGTGGTAGCGGCATCCCGCAATACCAAAGACCAAATGTTGATTCACAAAGGTATGTAAGATCTGTTTGGGGCACCTCCAATCGGTGACTTGCTTCAAAAACACACCTCTCTACTTCATGTGTTGCATATTTTACTAAAAAATGTTTGACTCTTTTGGCAAAGCCAACAAAGTGGCTCGATCGGCAATCAAGCTCGCTTCGGCTCTGGCCCAGTCTACATCTCAAGCCACAGGTCTCCGCAACCCTGCCGCGTTTAAGACAAACTGTTGCAAACGTAGTTGCGCCGCCAGCACCTTCCCCGGCTATAGGCAACAAGCGAATAGTCGTTCTTTTAAACAACAAAAAATTATGGCTGTACTCTTTGAGAATCAGTAATGGCTAATTCAAAACAATTACTCAAATCTGATCCTGAAATGCCAACTGCATTTAAGAAAAGATGGCTAAAATAGAAAAATTCTTTATCCAAGAGAACGTCGACGTCATGTTGATGTCTGAGTCAACCCCACCCAAGTGTTGAGATTCTCAAATACGTAAAAGTATTTGGGAATCTAACTTTGGTGGTTAGGCCAAGGCATAAAACTTTTATCTTTGCAAAAAGATCTTTTGACCATTTCGAGGTTAGGATGAGCAAATCCTTTCCGCACAATTTGCGCTAAGAAATTTAACTGTAAACACCCGGCGCTTGGAGAAACAGACAATTTCCAAAGGTCAAGCGTTGCTCAATTTTGTAAAGCAAAAAGGATTGCAAGTAGTGGGTTCAGACAAACCAAAGTTAGCAAAAAAAACGTTCTTGATGTGGCTATATTCAAAAACTTTTAATACACCATTTATGTGATCAACAATCTAAGATTTGGCCACAATTCGGATTTACTGGATCGAGAAAGAAGACAGATTTGTAACATTCACGATCACTAAAAGAGAGCATTCGCACCCTGATTCCAGTAAGAAAGGTTGAGGACACAGATAGAGCCGTCAAACATTTTACGCGGTAAATACAACATGCCTTGGAAAAAGTATCTAAAACCCAACAAGTTTGCACTGATAATTTTTTTAGATTCCGGGAAGCTAAAAAACTAATTTGCAGACAAAATTTGTGCTAAAAAATACTTTAAAATCTATCACAGAAGATGACCATCTAATGTGAAGGATCTTAAAATTAAAAAAAAACAAACCAATCTTCATTTCAGTCATTCATGGCAAAAATCGGGTCCAATATACCATTGAAAGAAAAACCAAAGCATTCAAAGCTTCAAACTCTAATGCTTTCTTTCAACCATAGAAGACATGGAAACGAAACACGTCAAAAGGGTTCACCGGTAGTCAGAAACTTTCTTAAAACTGCTGATAACGCCGCGCCTTTGGTAAGCATTAGACCTTTTCCAATCCGAGAAATTATGAACAGGCTTAAAACTCGGTCTGCTGTTGGCTCGGACAAAACTCCAAATAGAGCACTTAAATAGTTCTCGTATAAAGCAATAATGACGTTCACCCACATTGCTAATGCGATTCTCTAAACAGGGCACTTTCGTACAGAATGAAAAGGGTCACTCCTGATCAATACCCCAAAACCTAGGAAAGACAGAAAACTTCTACATAACTACTGGTCTATGCACCTTGAGTCATAGAAATGGTGATCTTAGTCAAAACCCAAGACCATGTTATACAACCAACATGGGTTTAGAAGGGGATACTCTGTTGTCCACCAACTAAATTAGATGACAGACCTTACAGTCCAAAGTTTGAAAAAAAAAACTACTGGGGTCTTTTTTGACGTCAAAAAAACCTTTGACAAGATCTTCTCTATAAACTGTTCAGACAAAACTATCATCTGCGTTTTATAAGACTCGTAGCATCATATTTAAAACACAAAACGCTGGCTGTTAAAATTCAGAAGCATATTTCTACCTTATGGCTGATCACGGCAGAAGTTCCTCAAGGTTCTATTCTTTTTCCAATCTTACTTAACCTGTGTGTCGCAGATATGCTTTCCGGATGCAAGCACAAGGTAAAAATAGCACCATGCGCTCACAACACAGCATTTTTTATTTCTTAAAGCCACCAATGATAATTTCTTCCAGGCTACAAAATACCGACACTGATCTAAAGGGCTGGTGGGTCAAAGTAAATCCGAAAAAAAGCAAATTTGTTTTCTTTACAAAACGACGGACCACCCCTCATGAGAACGTCTGTCTTAATGACGTTTCCATACCATGGTCTAATGCTGTCAAGTATAATGGGAATAATCTTTGACCATAGACTTACGTACAGGTTGCACGTGCAGTTTATTTTTGATAGAGCCAGAATAGCTAAAAATTTTCTAGTTTTATATAAAATCCGGCTGCATACCTCTACCATCAGAACAATAATCATTTATACGTTCCTTGTCTGGGGATCCGCCGCAAACTTGCATCTCGATAGCCTTACGTCCTTCCAAAGTATGACTTTGCAGATGCTCCTTGAAGCTCCATACTTTGTCCAGAATCGTAAAATTCAAAACAATCTCGAGATACCTCAAAGCTTTAGCCGCAAAATACTTCGACAATCGCGCGTTTTACTTTAATCCTGATCTGGCTCAATTTGCCAAGCCAGATAAGGAAGTTAACCCAAGACCCGAAGCACATCTACACCGGGCTTCAAACAAAAACACATAAACTCCAAGAAAGTGTTCTGTTTTTGAGCAAACACCTATCGGCCAATGCTCATCATCTGCGTGTTACCTTTTCCACGGATAGTCTTCAGTCCAAGAAAACAAAGACCTACTCCAAAAAAATGACTACTGACGTTTATAAGAGAAACAAATAACTAATCCCTTGATGGCACACAGTTAGATGAGTGGATGGAACATTCTTGTTCAAATTATTTGCTTGTAATTGTAATTACAATAATAATTAGTAAGCAGTTGTTCTGGTAGTACAAAACTATTACCGCAAAGCCAACAATCTAAAGCAATTTGCAATGTCACTAATTAAAAAACTAGTCTTTTCAAAACAATAGTTTAACCGTTTTCACCATTTTGCAATTTGTAATATTGTATTTTTACAATATTTCCATTCAATCTATTATCCCTATAAAGCAAATAAAAAAGTTATAATAAAATAACATCTTGGAAAAGTTTGCAAAAAAATAAAAAGTATGTAAATGGCCAACAGAATACAGTCGCTTGCCCTTTCTAAATTATTAAAATTTTATTACATGATTTGGGTATATTATAAATCAAAATAAACTACATAATAAACGCTTAATTGCTAAAAGTGCGTTGCAATTACTGATGCAGCATTATTATAGTAAACGATTTTGTATTAACGTCATTAGTAATTAATTAAACAAACGTAAATACAACTCGCATGCAATTTAATGGAAACCTAAATGTACAATAATTTTATATTTAAATTCTAATGGCATTGTAGAAACTATGTACGCGTAATTACAGTTATAACCGTGGTTAATTAATTATACATTAAATCATAATTTAAAAAGCTATTTGCAGAAAGAATCCTTACAAACCACAAGTAATATTAATCAAATCGCAAAACCACCTTTAAAAATATAACTTTCAACCCCTCTACATCATAAAAATCTTTGCTTTTAACCACTAAAAAGTAATATAGTATAATAACCCAAGAGCCCACCACTTTACTCCATCGAAAACAGTCTCACTCTGTTTTCGAAGGCTGTAAATCCGCGCGCACCATCCGGTGCAACTTTACCCGTTTTTATTCGCCTACGCCTTCCACGAAATTGTTGACTCGCTTGCAGAATAAGGAAGAAATATAGTTATCTCCCGCATATATTATTATTAATTTAATTTGTTAAGTTTTATCAGTAAATTTTATTGAACTCATTGTTTTATTTTAATTATGAAATAATTTCACTTGACCTAATTGTAATTTATATCAAAGTAATGTTGCAAATGACATACACATCTCTGTCCTTTTATTTAAATGAAACGTGCCCGTTACACATTTTGAAGCCGGTCATGAAAATCTCTCATCATCACATTTTCCCATACATAAATCACTGGCATGCCTAAGGGGGCGAGAGAGTTATATCCATGTTACTTTTCGTCCTATCCACCAAACGTGCTCAATTCTATTAACTCGTGCTTATAGCAGAATCGTTGTATTATTGTTATCCGTTCAGATTAATGCAACAAATCGAAAGTAAATTGATTGAAAAGATATTTAAATTGAATTTATAATTAACTTCCTGGATATTGAACTGTAATAAGTTGATTATGAACTGATTTTGATTTTAATAATTGCAATATAATAAAATAATAAATAAAATATTCAACAACATAAATAATTTATTTTTAAATATATTTATATCAAATATTATATTTCAATTATATTCAGTTTGTAAATAAAGCAAAAACTTGAAAGTAATTTCGTATTGCAGTACAATTTTTTTTTTAATACTATATTTTGGAAATTAATTAAACAACTCATTGGAAACTAGTGCAATAAATTTTTAAATCAATTTTTCAAAAATTGTTGCTTTTATAGCAATTTTTGTAAAATATTTTTTTTTTTTAAATTTTTAAAGCGCATTTAATTTTTTTTTAAAGTTACTATATTTTGGAAATTAAATAAACAACTCATTGGAAACTAGTACATTAAATTTTAAATCAATTTTTCAAAAATTGTTGCTTTGATAGCAATTTTTGTAAAATAATAATTATTAATTTTTTAAAACTTTAACTTTAACTTTAAAATTTTTTTGAAAATTTTTATATTTTGAAAATTAAATAAAGAACTCATTTAAAATTTGTTCAAAAAAATTTAAATCAATTTTTTTAAAATTGTTTCTTTCATAGCAGTATTTCTAAAATTGTAATTATTAAATTTTTAAAACTTCTTAAAACGCATTTAGGATTTTTTTAAAAGTTACTTTATTTAGAAAATTAAATAAACAATATATTGAAAAAATGTTCAATACTTTTTTAAATAAATTTTTCAAAAATTATTGCTTTTCTAGCAAATTTTGTAGAATAGAAATTATTAAATTTTTGTAACTTCTTAAATTTATTTAGGATTTTTAAAAAGTTAGTATATTTAAATAAACTACTCATTGAAAACATGTATAATAAGATTTAATTAAATTTTTCAAAAATTGTTGCTTTTATAGCATTTTTGATAAAATAATAATAATTAATTTTTTGAAACTTCATAAAGCTTATTTAGAATTTTTTGAAAGTTACTATTTTTTGTAAAACTAATAAACAACTTATTGAAAACATGTGCTATAAATTTTGAATCAATTTTTCAAAAATTGTTGCTTTTATAGCAATTCCTGTAAAATAAATTTTTTAAATTTTTAAAAATTATTTTTTTTGAAAATTTAATTAACAACTTATTAGAAACATGTGCAATAATATTTAAATAAAATTTTGAAAAATTGTTGCTTTTATAGCAATTTTTGTTAAATAAAAATTATTAAATTTTGAAAAATATTGAAATTTTTTTAAAGCGAATTTTAATTTTTTTGAAAATTACCATATTTTGAAAAATTAATAAACAACTCATTGAAAACGTGTGCAATAATTTTGAATAAATTTTTCAAAATTTGTTGCTTTCATAGCAATTTTTGTAAAATAATAAGAATTAAATTTTTAAAACTTCTTGAAGCGCATTTAAATTTTTTGGAAAAATACTAAATGTTAGAAATTAATTAAACAACTCATTGGAAATATGTGCACAAAAAATTGAATCAATTTTTCAAAAATTGTTGTTTTCATAGCAATTTTTGTAAAAAAATTATTATTACATTTTTGTAACTTGCTATAGAACAATTTAAATTTTTTGAAAATCACTATATTTTGGAAAGTTAATAAACAACTCATTATAAACTTGAGCAATAATATCTTAAATCAATTTTTCAAAAATTGTTGCTGTCGTAGCAATTTTTGTAAATAAATAATTATTAAATTTTTGAAACTTAATAAAACGCATTTAAGATTTTTTTAAAGTTACTATATTTTGGAAAACAAATAAACAACTTATTAAAAACGTGTAATAAGTTTTGAATCAATTTTTCCAAAATTGTTGCTTTCATAGCAATTTTTGTAAAATAATAAGAATAAAATTTTTAATACTTCTTAAAGCGCATTTAATTTTTTTGGAAAAATACTAAATGTTGGAAATTAAATAAACAACTCATTGGAAATATGTGCAAAAAAAACAGGTTCAATTTTTCAAAAATTGTTGCTTTCATTGGATACATGTGCAGTAAATTTTAAAACAATTTTTCAAAAATTGTTGCATTCATAGCAATTTTTGTCAAATAATAATTATTAAATTTTTAAAACTTCTTGAAGCGCATTTAGGATTTTTTTTAAATTACTATATTCTGGAAATTAAATAAACAATTCATTGGAAATACGTGCAATAAATTTTGAATTGATTTTTCAAAAAATGTTGCTTTCATAGCAATTTTTGTAAAAAAATAATTATTTAATTTTTGGAACTTCTTAGAGAGCAATTTAATTTTTATTAAATTTGTTGCCTTTATAACAATTTTTGTAAATAAATAATTATTAAATTTTTGAAACTTTATAAAGCGCATTTAAATTTTTTTTAAAGTTACTATATTTTGGAAAACAAATAATCAACTTATTGAAAACGTGTAATAAGTTTTGAATCAATTTTTCCAAAATTGTTGCTTTCATAGCAATTTTTGTAAAATAATAAGAATAAAATTTTTAATACTTCTTAAAGCGCATTTAAATTTTTTGGAAAAATACTAAATGTTGGAAATTAAATAAACAACTCATTGGAAATATGTGCAAAAAAAATAGAATCAATTTTTCAAAAATTGTTGCTTTCATAGCAATTTTTGTAAAAAATAATTATTAAATTTTTGAAACTTTTTAAAGCGCATTTAAGATGCAAAAAAAAACTAAAGTTTCTAAATTAATTAAATAACTCATTAGAAACAAGTGAAATTATTTTAAAATTGATTTTTCAAAAATTGTTTCTTTCATAGCAATTTTAGTAAAATTATGATAATTAATTTTTTAAAACTTTATAAAGCGCATGTAAGATTTTTTGAAAATTTCTATATTTTGAAAATTAAATAAACAACTCATTGAAAATATGTGCAAAATATTTTAAATCAATTTTCCAAAAATTGTTGCTTTATAGCAATCTGTAAAATAAAAATAATTTTTTTTTTAAATATTTTTAAAGCACATTTAAATTTTTTTGAAAGTTATTAAATTTTGGAAATTAAATAAACAACTCATCAGAAACTTGCGCAATAATTTTTGAATCAATTTAAAAAAAAAATTGTTGCTTTTATAGCAAATTTTGTAAAATAATAATAATTAAATTTTTAAAACTTTTTAAAGCGCATTTAAGATTATTTTTAAATTACTATATTTTAAAAATTAAATAAATTTTGAATTGATTTTTTAAAAATTGATACTTTCATAGCAATTTTTGTAAAAAAATATATAATAAATTTTTGGAACTTCTTTAAGAACAATTTAGATTTTTTTGAAAGTTACTATATTTTGGAAATCAAATAAACAACTCATTGGAAACATGTGACATAAATTTTGACTCAATTTTTCAAAAATTGATGCTGTCATAGCAATTTTTGTAAAAAAAATATTTATTAAATTTTTAAAATTTTTTAAAGGGCAATTTAGATTTTTTGAAAGTTACTATATTTTAAAAATCAAATAATCAACTCATTGGATACATGTGCAGTAAATTTTAAAACAATTTTTCAAAAATTGTTGCATTCATAGCAATTTTTGTCAAATAATAATTATTAAATTTTTAAAACTTCTTGAAGCGCATTTAGGATTTTTTATAAATTACTATATTCTGGAAATTAAATAAACAATTCATTCATACGTGCAATAAATTTTTAATTGATTTTTCAAAAAATGTTGCTTTCATAGCAATTTTTGTAAAAAAATAATTATTTAATTTTTGGAACTTCTTAAAGAGCAATTTAATTTTTTTTAAAGTTACTATATTTTGAAAATCAAATAAGCAACTTATTGGAAACATGTGAAATAAACTTTGACTCAATTTTTCAAAATTTGTTGCCTTTATAACAATTTTTGTAAATAAATAATTATTAAATTTTTGAAACTTTATAAAGCGCATTTAAATTTTTTTTAAAGTTACTATATTTTGAAAAACAAATAAACAATTTATTGAAAACATCTGTAATAGGTTTTGAATCAATTTTTCCAAAATTATTGCTTTCATAGCAATTTTTGTAAAATAATAAAAATTAAATTTTTATAACTTTTTAAAGCGCATTTAAATTTTTTGGAAAAATACTAAATGTTGGAAATTAAATAAATAACTCATTAGAAATATGTTCAAAAAAAATTGAATCAATTTTTCAAAAATTGTTGCTTTCATAGCAATTTTTGTAAAAAAATAATTATTAAATTTTTGAAACTTCTTAAAGAGCGATTTAGATTTTTTGATAGTTACAATATTATTATATAATAAACAACTTATTGAAAACATGAACAATAAATTTTAATTAATTTTTTTTAAAAATTGTTGCTTTTATAGCAATTTTGTAAAATAAAAAATTTTAAATTTTTAAAAATTCTTAAAGCGCATTTAGTATTTTTTGAAAATTACTATAATTTTGAAAATAAATAAACAAATTATTAGAAACACGTGCAATAAATTTTGAATTAATTTTTCAAAATTTGTTGCTTTCATAGCAATTTTTGTAAAATATTAAGAATTAAATTTTTAAAACTTCTTAAAACGCATTTAAAATTTTTGGAAAAATACTAAATGTAAGAAATTAAATAAACAACTTATTGGAAATATGTGCAAAAAATATTAAATCAATTTTTCGAAAATTGTTGCTTTCATAGCAATTTTTGAAAAAAAAAATAATTATTAAATTTTTGAAATTTCTTAAAACACATTTAAATTTTTTGGATAAATACTAAATGTTGGAAAATAAATAAACAACTCATTGGAAATATGTGCAAAAAATTTTGAATCAATTTTTCAAAAATTGTTGCTTTTATAGCAATTTATGTAAAATAATAAGAATTAAATTTTTAAAACTTCATAAAACGCATTTAAAATTTTTGGAAAAATACTAAATGTTGGAAATTAAATAAACAACTTATTGGAAATATGTGCAAAAAATTTTGAATTAATTTTTCAAAAATTGTTGCATTCATGGCAAATTTTGTAAAAAAATAATTATTAAATTTTTGAAACTTCTTAAAACGCATTTAAATTTTTTGGAAAAATACTAAATGTTGGAAAATAAATAAACAACTCATTGAAAATATCTGCAAAAAATTTTGAATCAATTTTTCGAAAATTGTTGTTTTCATAGTAGTTTTTGTAAAAAAATTATTATTAAATTTTTTAAACTTCTTAAAGCGCATATAAGATTTTTTGAAAATTACTATATTTTAAAAAAAAAAAACTCATTGAAAACAAGTGCAATTATTTTTTAATCAATTTTTCAAAAATTGTTGCTTTCATAGCAATTTTTGTAAAATAATAATTATTAAATATTCAAAACTTTTTACAGCGTATTTAGAATTTTTTGAAAGTTACTTTCATTTAAAAATTTAATAAACAACTTATTGGAAACAAGTGCAATAAATTTTTGAATAAATTTTTCAAAAATTGTTGCTTTCATAGCAATTTTGGTAAAATAACAATAATTAATATTTTGAAACTTCTTAAAGCGCATTTAGAATCTTCTAACAGTTACTATATTTTGGAAATTAAATAACCTACTTATTGGAAACATGTGCAGTAAGTTTTAAATCAATTTTTCAAAAATTGTTGCTTTTATAGCAATTTTTGTAAAATGAAAATTATTTTTTTTTTTTAATATTTTCTAAGCGCATTTATAATTTTTTGAAAGTATCTATATTTTGGAAAACAAATAAACAACTTATTGGAAAGATGTGCAATAAATTTTGAATCAATTTTTCAAAAATTGTTGCTTTCTTAGCAATTTTGTAAAATAATACCTATTAAATTTTTAAAACTTTTTAAAGTTTATTTAGAATTGTTTGAAAGTTACTATATATTGAAAAACTAATAAACAACTTATTGAAAATACGTGCAATAAACTTTTGAATAAATTTTCTAAACATATTGCTTTCATAGCAATTTATGAAAAATATTAATTATTAAATTTTTGAAAAATCTTAAAGCGCATTCAAGATATTTCAAAAATTACTATATATTGGAAATTAAATAAACAACTCATTGAAAAAATGTACAATAAATTTTTAAATCAATTTTTCAAAAATTGTTGTTTTCATAACAATTTTTGTAAATTTTTTTTTTTAAATCCTTAAAGCGCATTTAAAATTTTTTTAAAGTTACTATATTTTGGAAATTGAATAAACAACTCATTAAAAACATGAGCAATAAATTTTAATTCAATTTTTCAAAAATTGTTGCTATCATAACAATTTTTGTAAAATAATAATTATTAACTTTTTAAAACTCCTTAAAGCTCATTTAGAATTTTTTGAAAGTTACTATATTTTGGAAAACTAATAAACAACTCATTAAAAATACGTGCAATAAATTTTTGAATTAATTTTTCAAAAATTATTGCTTTCATAGCAATTTTTGTAAAATATTAATTATTAATTTATTTTTTAAAAATTCATGAAGCGCATTCAAGATTTTTTTAAAATTACTGTATTTTGGAAATAAAATAAAAAACTTATTGAAAAAATGTACAATAAATTTTTGAATCAATTTTACAAAAATTGTTGCTTTCATAGCAATTTTTGTAAAATAAAAAATATTAAATTTTTAATCTTTTTTTAAAGTTAGAATATTTTGGAAAATAAATAAACAATTTATTAGAAAAATGTCTAATAAATTTTATATCAATTTTTCAAAAATTGTTGATTTTATAGCAATTTTTGTAAAATAATTTATTTTTTTTTTGAATAATTTTAAAGCGCTTTTAGAATTTTTTAAATGTTACTATATTTTGAAAATTAAATAAACAACTCATTGAAAACATGAGCAATAAATTTTAATTCAATTTTTCAAAAATTGTTGCTTTTATAGCAATTTTTGAAAAATGATAATTATTCAATTTTTCAAAACTTTTTAAAGCGCATTTTGTTTTTTTTTTGGAAGTTATTCTATTTTGTAAATTTAATAAACAACTCATTGTAAACATTTAAAACAAATTTGAAACCAATTTTTAAAAAATTGTTGCTTTTATAGCAATTTTTGTAAAATGATTTTTTTGAAAATTCCTAAAAGTTACTTAAAATTTTTTGAAAATCACTATATGTATTTTGAAAAACAAATAAACAACTTTTGGCAAACTGGGTTACAATTTTTAAATATAATTTCCAAAAATTGTTGCTTCAATAGCAATTTTTGTAAAATTAAAATTATGTTTTTTTTTTAAATTTTTTTGATAGTTACTATATTTTAAAAATTAAATTAAGAACTCAATAAATGTTAAATCAAATTTTTTTAAAATTGTTGCTTTTAATATCAATTTTTGTAAAATAAAATTATAATTTTGTTAAAAAAATTTAAAACGCATTTACAATTTTTAGAAGTTTTACTCACAAAATATCTAAACCGTAACAAAAAAACATTGTCAACAGCATGTACCCCTACACAAAAATTTCAAGATAAGCTTGACTAAGATTAATTTTTTATCAACCATAACGTCTATGTCTAAAACCTCAAAAATCTAGACCAAGACGTAAAACGTTATCAACAGCATTTGAAAACTTTGCTCCAGAGTTTTTTTGTAAACTTGACCAAAACTCTTGACAGATGAGTTTTGACTTTTATCACCGTAACTTTCTAAAATTGTTACTTTTGTTGATTGTAACTTTATAAATTCTAAAACACCAGTAATTTAGATCAAAACAAAAAACATTATCAACAGCATATAGAATGCAAATCCTATAAATAAACTTGACCAAGGTTTATTTGTCAACCCTCTGCGGAGCGAAATTCTTTAGACAATCCAGAATTGTTAACATTGTTGACAGTAACTTTCCAAAACACCAAAAATCTAAAATAAAACAGGAAGCAGTGTCAACAGCATGTAATCTCATTCAAAAACTTTTAGATAAGCTTGACCTAAGATTAATCTGTTAAAACACCTGCCAGGTTTTTAAAATCTTATTTTCTTTTGACCATAACTACCTAGATTAAAAAAAAAACTAAAAATATAGATCAAAACAAAAAACAGTGTCAAAAATATTTAACCTTTTAAATAGAAAATTCTTTTGTCAAAATTCTTGTAACTTATTAGATTTCAAAGCAGTTTCAACAATATAGAGGACACCGCTCCAAAACTTCTAGATAAATTTGACTAAAATTATCTCTCAACTCTTTTGTAGACCGTAATTTTCCGGGCTCTCCTTTGTTGACAGTACTATTTGGATTCTAAAACACCAACAATCTAAATCAAATCGGAAAGCAATGTAAACAATATCTAACCTTACCCAAAAGCTTCAAAATAAACTTGACTAAAATTCATATAACAAAACCTATAGCAAACGTAACTTATTAGTTTCCAACACAGTAAAAGTCTAGACCAAAACAGAAAAATGCATCAACAGCATGAAAAAATCTGCTACAAAGATTTTAGATAAATTGAATCAATTTTTATCTGTTAAAACTCTTTTAAACCGTAACTGTCAAACATGATTTTCCTGAATGTGCTGAAAGACATCAAAAGCTTAAGCAAGTTAACTTTGATAAGATACTGGAATATCTTCTTGAATGAGGTAAAGTGTCAACAATTCTGTAAACAAAAATTTATGAGGAATAACTTACTTGCATCTTCTAAATTAACAAAAAAATAAAAAACAGAACCGAAAGACGTAAGCTTAAACGCGTTTATTTGATCAAAAACTCAAATGAATAAAAATTTAAGATCAAGAAAGAATGTTTTATTTATACCATCAAAACTTTAAAAAAGAGTTAGAAAACAAAGTCATTGATTGTAAAACAATCCAATCTGTACATCTAAGTAGGCTGAAACACAGAATCAAAACGGTGCAAAACTACCACCGGCATCATATGAACAAAACTGACTTTTGTTGCCTAGAATGGCATCCTTTTTTAGTGCTACACTCAAAGTCTTAGTCAAGACAGTTAATCGATCAAGCACACTAAAATCTACAAATCTCATTCCACTTCTCTTTTATTTTCTTCTTGCCCGGTAAATGTTGGTAGTAAATTTTTGCTTTTGAAAGATGTTTTACAGGAATGCAAACATTTGTAACAATAACCACAGCTTTACTTTATTTAAGCAAACATCACTGGCTTCTTGAGTGGTTGCTTAAAATATTGCTTTGCCTTTTCATCCCATTAAAATGTTGTTAGATTTTCAAAAATTTGTTAATAATGCTGCAGTGGTAACCAGTTCAAAATTCAAAAAAACTACGTAGCTTGTAAGGTTATTTTAAATTCTTTTTAGTTATTTCTATTAAATCTTAATAAAAAAATTATTTAATTAGTAACCACCAAATTTCTTTAGTTGTAAATTAAATAAATATCTATAACGTTAGATCTTAAATTAATAAGAGAAAGAATATAAAAAAATGCAAAGTGTATTTGTGTGTGCAAAATATTTATATTTTTGTTATGCTCATGCAAAAGAGACTATTTGTAATCTCTAAATACTGAGACCAACCAATTCAAATCGTTTCTTCTTCTTCTCAGCCATCATTTATCCACCTCCAAAAATGTAAACGTCTTCTTATTTGCTGCAGTTTGTATCCAGTTTTTTCTTGCGATATTTTAGATATCATCTTGCCAACTTCTCTGTGGTCTTCTAGCACTTTGTTTAGTCTCTTTCGGACGTCAAATTGTAATCTTGCCTTGCTATGTAGCCAGCCCATTACCACTTTAGCTGCGCCACCCTAAAAAATACCTCAAATTTTCTCATTTCAAACTCTGTCTCTCAAAGTAATTCCAAGCATAGACTTCTCCATTGCTCTGTGTGGTTTGCAGTCTGCTAGATGTTATTCGGGTCATGGACATTGTCTCCAAGCCGTAAGTGAGCACTGGCATTACGCAGGATTCAAATACCTTTTTTTAAGTTTATAGGAAAGTCCTTGGATTTGAGGATATGGCTTAATTTACCAAAAGCCGCCCAAGAAAGTCCTATTTTTTTTGAAATTTCGGAAATCTAATTTTTTTACCAAGTTGCATTTCAACCAATTGTATGTCTCACATTAAAAAAAAAACAATTAACTTAAAAAAAAATCATCAAAATTGTGTCAACAATATGTAATCATGCTCAACACTTTTTAGACAACTTTTACTAATATTTATGTGTCAAAACCTTTATCAACCATAACTCTCTAGGTTTCAAAACACCATAGATCTAAAACAAGACAAAAAAACGGTTTGAAAACATAAAAAACTCTTATCAAAGCTTTTAGGTAAGCTTAACTAATATTTATTTGTCTAAATCGTTGTCAATTGAATCTCAGCAGTAACAACAGCATAGAAAACACTGCTCTAAAATTTTAAATAAATTTGACTAAAAATTATTTGTTAAAACTCATACCACCCGTAACTTCAATAAGTAATTTTGCTCAAAAACTTTTAGAATATTTTTACTAAGTTCTAAAACAGCAAAGATCTAAAACAAAACATAAAACGGTATTAAATAATGAAAAACTCTTATCAAAGTTTTTAGGTAAGCTTAACTAATATTTATTTGTCAAAACCTTTGTTAATTAAATCTCAGCATCAACAACAGCATAAAAAACACTGCTCCAGAATTTTTAAATAAATTTGACAAAAAATTATTAAAATCAAGACCAATTGCAGTATTAACAGCATGTATTCTTGCTTAAAAAACTTTTAATTTAATTTGAACAATTCTTTTAAAATTGTAACTTTTGTTGACTGTAGCACTTTGGATTCCAAAACACCAAAGATCCAAATCAAAACAAAAAGCGGTGCTACTTAGAAAACCTTGTTTAGCAAGAATTGTAACATTTGTTAAACGTAATTTTCTGAATTCCAAAACATCAAAAAAATTATATCAAAACGGAAAGCGGTGTCAACAATATGCCTAAGAACTTTTAACTACCTAGATTTTTTAGAATTAAAACCTATGTTGACAAAAAAAGTTTGAATTTCAAAATATTAAAAATCTAGATCAAGATGTAGCCGTGTCAACTGAAATTTTTTTTTTAGATGTGCTTAATCAAGATTTGTATATCAAAACCTCTGTTAAATGCAACTCTTTGGATTCATCAAGATTTGTAGCACCTGTTGACTTTGAGACTCTAAATTCTAAAACACTAAAAACCTATATCAAAACAAAAAGTGGTACCAACAACATAAATAGTCCAAAAACTTCTAGTAGTAGTTAATTTTTTAAAACCTTTGTAAAGACTTTCTAGAATCGTCACTTTTGTTGACCATAACTTTTTAAATTCAAAAACACTAAAGATCTAGACATAAAAGTATTAGGCAACAAGCAATTGACTAGGTCACTAAGTCCTAGAAGACCTAATAAAACTTAGTCAATAAGTAAAAATAATTGTTAAAAAATAAATATTTAGTGTACTTTAATATAGGTTTTTCCAATAAAAGGTTTTATTTTGATATTTAAATTAATGTTTATTTCATTGTAAAGAGGAAGGTATGCCATTAACATTTGAAAACAATATCAGTCAAATGGCCGCCACGGTTACGGATGCAGTATTACTTTCTTTTCATGAAAATTTTCATAACTAATTTGCACATTTGCGGTTGTACGTCCTCGATAACTTCACATATTCCATCTTTAAGGTCTTGAATCGATTGTGGAGCATTGGCATAAACCTTATTCCGCATTAAAACCGCACCAAACAGTAATACGTTGAGAATGCAAAGACTTTTCAACAATCATTCAATTCAATTCTGCTTATTAACGTAGCCTCCGGAATGAAAATGGGCCTCACCACTAAAGATAATTTTTTGATAAAATTCCGGATCATTTTGATGCATTTGAATGACTCACTCAGCAAAGATACGACGTTTATGGTAATCGACCGGCTTGAGTTCTTGTGTTAACTAAACTTAAAAAGCCTTAAGACTTAAGTCTTTATGCAAAATACGGTGTAATGTCGTTTGTGGAATGTCTACTTCCAAAGATTGACGAGGAATCGACAAACCTAAGTTTTCTTCAATACTACGGGCTACATCAGCAATATTCTCATGTGTTCTTGAGCGATGCATACGGTTTTAATTCTTCATATCACAAACTTGTCTCAACAGTTCAAATTGTTTCACCAAGTTTACTATTGCCGGTCGAGAAGGTGCTTTACAACGACCAAAAAGTGTTTTAGTTTTACAAACTGTGACTAAATATTTCTCACCATTTTTGTAGTAAATTTTAATAATTTCATTGCGTTGCTGAAGCGTGTACTTCTTATTGGAAAACCCTTTACAATAAATGTCAGAGAGATTTTTTTATTTGATCTACTAGAAGCAATCCAAGCTGCATCAGCCCCACTGCCCTACATTTGTGTTGGTTTGCTGTATTTCATCTTTTTGCTTCAGCTATTTTACCGCTTTGACTTTTTATTGTGCATGCGCGTTTTCTCCATAAATTGAATTTGCATACAATTATCAATATATTTTGTAAAATTATTAAACATAAATTTTTTTTATAGCATAAGACCCAATAGGTTGTAATGCAAGAATCTCTATAATACCATTAATACATATCAACCATAATACAACGCCATCTCATATTAACATGTAATATTATGTTACACACTGGGGTTTACCGCTAAAAGTGGCGACAAAGTTTACACAATCATGAACTGAACTTGCATAAAGTGAGTATATAGATATAGTTGCATAAAGTGGCAATTTGTACTAGGAGGCAGGCCCCATGATCTACATTTTATGCAAATTTTTCTTTATCTGGACTGAAGATTATCTTCAGTCCAGTAATAATTTTCACTTTAAGCAAGTATTTTTATATAATAATCTTCAATGCAAACATAAACACTAGTTACTTAATTAATACAACTTTAAGGTGTATTCTAACTTGTAAGTTTATAATTTATATATTTCTTACTAATATAATCTACCCTGCATAGAAAATCAAGACCCAACTGCAGTGTGTAAACCTATAAAATCTTTTGCAGTTATTGTGCAACCATCAGGTTTAAACGTAAAGGCTTTATTGCCAGATATAGTGTTATTTCACAACTGCAAGGTCTCAACTGTCAGTGTGTAAATAACAATTGTTTACAGTTTTCTAACCTTACTGCCAACGTACTTACGTAAAAATAATTAACATGAAGTTAAATAAGAAAAAAAAAACACAGCACACAACACAATACACTTGAAGTAATATCTTTACTTTAAGTAATTAAAATTTAAATAATATTTAACAAGAATATACATTTACAAAGAGGTGCTAGAGAGTTAACGTTTGTAAACACACAGTTTTTTTTTAGATTGTTTAAGTGCTAGTTCCAGAAAGCGTAATGTTGTGTCTTTAAACGCCAACACTACGTTTTTTTAAATAGTTGTTAAGTCCAGTTATATAACTTTGTATTTTTTATACAATTGACGCAACAAACGCTAAACCTCTCATCCACCACTCTAATCATAAAGTTTTTTTTATTAATAAACTTAACATTATACATTAACAACAAAAACAATTAAAGAAAGAAAGATTTTTTTCACTTGTTCCGCTACAAACAGTCTAAGCTACCCTACATTTGTGCTAATCTATTCAAAAATACTTTATGTAAGGCAATCGACTTAAAAACTTTTCGAGATCGACTGTTTGAGCACTACTGATCTAGGCCAAACCAAAAAACAGCATCAACTGCATAAATAACTTCAAATAGCTTCAAAGTTTCTAGATACGTTTGATCAAAATATATTTGTCAAAAGTCCTATATACCGTACTTCTCTCAAATTTGAAGAAAATAAATAATCAACTATTGAGAACCAAGATTAATCGTTCTCTATCAAATCAAACAAAACATTCCCAAATGTTCTGGTAAAAAAACGCGTTGCTTTTCTCAAAAAGCTTGTTGACGGTATAGTAAAAGTAGAGAGTAGAGATAAAGTACTACAAAACTACTACTACTACTCCTAGATAGCCTTTAATGTGATGTATGACAGCACATACATAAACATACTAGACCTGGCTTAAGACCTTCTTTACAAAATTAAACAAAACCTTTCTAAACGTTTTCTTTATCCTTTGTCAAAAATTCCCTAATTAAAGCAACTAGACTACTAGTGCAATAATCTACAATCAACGTTGTAAAAGTTCATGTTTTAATAACAAATCTGGCTTAAGCTTGCTAAGAATTCTAACAAATATTCACTAATAGTTCAGAAATTTAAGAAAAAAACTTTTAAAAGAAATTTATTTAATCCACAAATAGAATAAACTTTCAAATTTAGTATTTCCTGAGACTTATAAGCCACAAATCGTCGGTGAAAGTTCAAAACCTCGTTTGTGCATTTTACAAAAAATTTACAGTAGATTATAAAACTTTATTTTTCATGTATAGATAAAAGAGTTTTATGTTCTTTTTAAATTAGTATGAATCCTAATATGATAATTAGAATAAATTGAAAAATTCAAGGTTTTAAGGTACACGTTTATGTAGAACAACCCCGATTTGAAAAAAAAAACATTTTTTACAAAAATGCAAATACGAGGTTTTGCACATTCGCCAAAAAATTATTCAAAGTCAGTGTTCATAGACTGCTTAAACCTAGTTTTTAATGTGATAGTTTCAGCAAGTGTGGTTTTACTCGTTGGAATTCAAAGGTATTTTTATGTTGTGGCATATTATGTAATTCCTAAATATCACTAATAAAATTTAAAAAAAAAAGAAAACATGAACGAGCACCTTAGAAGTACGCTATCATTGACTACAAACATCAACCATAACGTCCTGCTTTTGAGTTACTATGTTTTAAAACTAAAACTCATATATTGATCATATTTTGAAAAAGATTACTAATTAGAGCCAACACCCGACTTGATTTACAAACCAAACAAAGATCAAAGACGTCATCCAGTTTTTGGACCCAAACAAACTAATAATTATAGCTGTTACGTCTTGGACAACAAACCCAGGAACCCGTAACCAAATCCTACTAATAACCCCATAAAAAACAAAACAAAATAAAAAATGTTTTTAGCACCGTATTGCTCATGAAGCAACTCTTCGATAAGACGCTAGACCCTCAGACAAACCAGTTTTGCACATATCCCAATGCTAACGACTAACTTCCAAAGAAAAATGTCAAATTACTAACAAATAGTAGAGCGGTTTTAATTGTTATAAACAAACATAAAATCACATTAAAGCTAATTTTTAATTGTAAAAGAACATTCCAACAAAGTAGATACATTACAGTAAGCTCTCATACAAAAAAAGTTCATGTTGTAAAGCTGCTGACTTGACATGACCAATATAAGATAGACTTTTCCAAGCGATGTACTTGCATACATTAGCCAAGGTGGTTAAATGCTAAAAAGCAGAGTGAGGTTGCCATTAGAGAAGATACAAAAAACCTAACAAGACCTTCGTGCAGTAAACTTTAACTCTAAATCTAGAATTCAGTATCCCAACGTCGGATGTTTGTAGAAATTAGAGCCAAATATTATCATGTAATAAATATATTAAAAATATTGTTTTATTTGTGTATATTTATTTACAACTCATAATGTTTTTAATTGGAAAAATTCAACATTTTTGTTCCTTGCCGGAACTCTATCCACAATTTTATTTACAGTTTTATTCAGTTTTTTAACCATGACAGTTTTTGTTAAGTGATAGTTTAACTATCGTCCGATAAGTGGACAAACGTTCACCTATCGTCCGCCAGGCGGACCTAGCTTGAAATGCAACCTACAGATTCTTGCACAAGTTTCTACGAGTAATAGTTCAACTGTCGTCCAATAAGCGGACAAACTTTTGTTCACCTATTGTCTGCTAGGCTGTAGTTCACCTTCCGTCCGCATAGGTTCTAACAAATAGCGCTACTTGTCACTACTCTTACGACGTTTTTTATCACATAACAACTAAAAAGGGACGTTCCACGTTACGAAGTAAAACCAAAAACTTTGACCACTACATTAAAAATTGCACTACCAAACCGGTTAATAGATCAAGTCTTAACCCTAAACACCGGGCGCAATACCATAATACTAATGAACTTTTGAAGGTATCTTGATCTATGTTTAAGAACTTCTTTTAAAGTTTGAACGGCTATAAAAATAGTTTTTTAATTTTTCATAAAGAATTACTGTGTGGTGTGATCGGTTTTGTACCCAAACCTTATCTAAAACGCATGAATAGCCGAACACGTTTAATTGTACTACTTTCCAGAACGTTTTGATAAACAGAATAAAACCAAAGTTACACAAAACTAAGCAGTCCCAAATGCTTGGTTGTATTTTCCAAACAAAATACCCGCTTTGCGCTATTCCTGTCAATGTTCTTCTGCTCTTGTCAACAGCTACTGCTATCGTGATATGCAAGCAAATAAAAATTTAAAAAGATTAAGCAAAGTGAACATGATTAACACATTTTAACAACTGCCACGTTTTACAAAAACAATCACGTTCTACCAAACAAATTTCCTACTTTGCCCTATTTTTTGTTTTAGAGACCAAAGAAAACCGCCCCAATAACTGAAATTGACGCAATGCTTACATAAACAAACAGTGTTAGAAACAAAAGTAAGCAACATCAAGAGCAAACAAACGTAGCTTGTATAAACAAATAAAGCTCATAATATAAACAAAACTGCAAGCCACTAATTTGATCACCTGTTGCAACGCGTCTGCTCTAAATTTTTTATTCTTATTTTTATACAGATTTTTTCTAATGTTACGCTTAGTTAATAATATTTTTTTTAAATAACGTATGTAAGAAAAACATTTAATCACCCAACCACCACACCAAGCGTTCAAGTAATATATAAACTAATTTATGTATATTTTACTTTAACGGCTACTTGTTGCCAGTTTCTTTTAACCTTTTTTGGCTATTCTTTAATATAACGCATCATTTCACCGTAAGAAAACTGTTTCGTCTTTGTCTTAAGCCGCTTCAACTTCCGACACTTTTCTTCATTTACGTTGGTCCGATAAATTTTGTTTTATTGCATCGGCGCGTTACTGTTCTGGCTTGCCATCAATTAATTAAACTTGCACATAATTATTTATTTAAGTTTTAGCTGCTTTTAAGGTTAGACAAAGATTTTCTTCTGCGTGTCAGCTCTCAATAAATTGAACTGTCTTTTCAAAATCCTCAGTTGAGTCCAAAACGTCAATCAAAAATAACCTCTGATTCCGCCTAAGCCAAATTTTTGGCAGAATTTTCAGTTAAGTTTAAATCTTCAATCAAGAAGATCAACTAGATCCGATTAGTTAATAACAATATCCGCTTTAATTGTAATAAATTGGATTAAATCTCAAAGCTGTTTTTTTTTTTCAAAACTACAGTCTTTCAATACTTGTAGAGAATACGTTATTAATAAATAGCAGCCAAATGAAGCATTGTGCATTTTCAAAACCAAACCCAATACGTTGAGAAAATACGCAAAAATAAAAAAAAAATGTAAATAAGGTTTCAAGGTACCATACAAAATGTTTACGTTAAAATCTTTAATTTCAAATTTATTTTCTTTGGCACTTATTACAGTTTTAACACCTAAGAAATAACGTTTTAAAAAGCATAACAATCTTCTACGCTTGATAAAATCTTGAAACAATTTTTTTATAGGATCTTAATCTTCCTCATAGAACCAATAAGTTGTAATGCTTATTTATCATACTACCAATACTGTACCATGTATAACACAAGTTTTTTTATACTAAATCCGCTCACAATCATATAATTATCATAATACTTTTGTACAATGTAAGATCAAAACCAATAAAAAATTAACAAAGCATTAAATGCCAGTGCACATCATGCTCTCAATTGTAAAAAGGTTGATAACCACGCTGGCCATTTGACTACAATTTTATTTTATGTGTGCTACATACTATGTTATTTTAACTTTAAATCAAACCTTTCTGTTTATTTAAGAAGAAATTGATTACACATAATATTTGCAAACAAACAAGAAAGACATAACCGTTACCTCTTATAAAACAATTAATAATTAATCTCCAAGATTATGCAAAGCTCATATAATATTGGTATATTATACTCGACTATATTTACTTTATTCGATCAATATTATAAAACATTTAATCTCCATACATGCAATTAATATAATCTTCTAAACACTTACATTATGTCTACCTGTTTATAGAATTATGCATACGTGCACTTAATCTTATGCAAATAATCTAATGTAATGTCAAAGACAGAGTTTGTGGCATCAGGTTACTTGTAACAATTTATGCAAAACTAAACTTCAGTTGAATTTTCTTAGTTAATCCTACCCTTTAATAATCTCAAATATTGCAGTATGAAGGGGACCTTTTAAAATTTAATCTATAATAATCTTTGAACGTGTTAAATTGTTTTGAACTCCATATTGAATTTCCTTCAACCACTATATTGATTATAATTTGAGCACCACAATAACAAAGTTGGTTCATTATAGCAGACTTATTCGTTCGTTAATAAAATGGATTACCGGTATTATGGAGTAATGTCTAGAAGCGCGCCCCTTGTTTTATGATTGCTTCGAGAAAGCGGATATTTGCAAAAGAAAAAAAATCATGAAAATCATATGTAAGTATTAAAATATTAATATTTATCCCAAACTCATCCTTAATCTATTTCATTTAGATTAGGTTCTTTGAAGAGTTGTAGCAAGAAAATAATGAAAGGATGTGGGTCGTGTTTTATGTAGCCTTTCATCCCTTTCGTCTTGATTAAAATATATTTAACGGGTGAAAGTTGTTTTATGCTTATTGACACTACCCTTGATAATTACAAACTAAAATAGTATTGATTGATGAAGATGACGTTACAAGCTAAGTGGTTATAATAATAAATAAATTTATTTGTTATATTAAATGGACTAAAAGTTTGACTTCCTAAGGATCACATGTCTGGATATTTAATGGAACCTTTTATTGGTCATTTCCCGTGTAATAATATCTTTTCATTTACTTAAAATTATCTCTTGTATCCATCATAAAGAAATATACCGGGGAAAATATATTTTATTACTTTTGGATGTTTTTGCCGCGTCGTTTTTTCTGCTTTATTTCCATCCGGTGAGTAGTATGTGTGTGTAAATCCCCGCGGGCCTTGACATTTTTGGTTATATGCCAAATTCGGTTCGACCCTATGACGATATTTTCCTTTTATATACATAATACGGTAATCCCATCTTGTACAATACGTGCATGACACAGAGTCATAAAAATGTAACAGTTTTATTACAATGTAGAAAATGTATGCACAGGTGTTGAAAATACTGCGAAGGATTTTATGTTGATACGTGTCAATTTCTAACGATTCCTTATAAGTTGTGTGGACAATTGTTATATGTTAATTAGGTATCTAAAACAAACTATATACTTGTATTTATAGTTTGTGAAGATGTTTTACAGAGTTTAATAATTTAAATGTAATAAAGATGCAGGTGGGGACTAAAAAATTTTTTTTTTAATTTGCACCACCTTTGGTTAGTTTGTTGGTTGATGGAATGCAGTTTTTTTCCAAACTTATACTCTTTTTCACTTAAAAACCACCTGCTTAAATATAACAGAAGGACCGACAGAAGTCATTAAGTTACAAAAGAGTGATGACGTAAACAATTTCTTGATAACAAACTCAGTTTAAAAGAATTGGACCGGTGGTTTTAAATTGTGTTCCCGCCCTCCCACCCAAGTGATTTTCATTAAAAAAAATTAAGTTACCACCACCTGCCTTGTTCCTGCAGCTAAAAAAACTTAACAGAAGGACTGACAAAAGTCATTACCAAACAATTAAGCGGGCGGGCGGCCGTAACACAGTAAAGAAGAATTGAACCAGTGGTTTCAAACGGTGTTCCTACCCACCCACCCAAAAGTTTGTTATAAAGAAATTTGAAGTTACCATAACAAGCCGTCTTCCTGCAGCTAAAAAACCTAAAGAAGAACTGACAGAAGTCATTAAGGTACAAGAGAATGATAACGTAAACAATTTTTTTTAAACAAACACTTGGGCGGGCAGGCAAAACCACAGTTTAGAAGAATTGGACCGGTAGTTTTAAACTGTGTTTCCGCCTACCCGCCCAAGCTTTTATCATAAAGAAATTTTAAATTACCACCACCTACTGTGTTCCTGCAGCTAAAAAAACTAAACAGAAGGATTTATTGGTTTAAAGAGATTGGCTTGTTTGGTAGAAACATATTCTTCTAATAGTTGGTGGCTCAACGGTGTTTACTTTAGATTCGCATTATTTTCTTATTGGCAAGAGTGGCCTAGTATTAGAATTTTGCCAAATTGAGGTGTGATTAACATTTGAATGGTTTGTGTTTGAACGTCCATTTGCATGTTGATAATGGCATCTTTGTGACTTTTAGTTTTGCAATAAAGTTTGCATTGGAAAATGTATTTTGTATAACCTGGATGTAACTTTTGATTTGTAAAACTGAGTTGATTAGGGTTGCTATTATGTTTTCCTGTGTTTTTACTTTTATCCGTGAAAGATGTTGAACTGGCTTACTCAACTCCATGCTTGCTGCGGTGTCTTCTTGTGGTTTTGAAAGTTTTAGACTGATCTTTTAGGCGTTTTCTGGGCCGGGTGTTTTGCTTTTGTTTTTTTGTTGTTTTTTATGTTTCTCTTAACATTTGTGGTTTGGTTGAGTAAACTTTTAATTGTGTGGAATTCCAGTATGTTGAAGGATTGTTGTATTTTGGGTTTTACCAAGCTGGCTAGTGTATTTGTTATTGTATCATCTTTGTAATGAACCGAATCCCACCAAAGTCAGCAAGTTTTCTGATTTTGATTTGCCGTAGCATCCATGATGTCCGCCATGCTTTCTGTTGTTGAGTTGATTGTGTTTGTCTTGTTGTTTTTTTTTCAGAGTTTTAGTTTGGTATTTGAGTATACTTTTAAGTTGACTTCAAGGGTAGTACTTGAGTGTCTTTCCGGTTTTTCTAGTTGCAGAGGTTCCGCTTCTTACTTAAGTGGAAGTTTTATGATCTTTGTTGCCTCACATTGTGCGTCATTTATTGCTAGCGTTGGTTTGCGAGGTGTTAGGTTAAGTTAGGTTTTTTTTTTTGTTGTTGTGACATATTAAGTAATTCTTAAATATCACATTTTAAAATTTATAAAAAAGTAATAAAATAACATTTTCACACATTATTAATTATTATTATTATTTATAGTAAATGAATTTTTTTTTTCTAATTTCAACTTGATTTGCTTTCAGTCTAAAGTCTTATGTACTTTTTGAAATTGAATTTATTCATTGTCTGAAACTTTAACATATTCACTTACACTTTACTTGAGTGCTATCAGAAATTAATTTTTATTGTACCAACTGCATTCAGTTAAGGGCATATAGATAAAATTAATTGAGCAATGCACTTAGCTACCCGTTCTTGCTTACTATATATTGCAACGTGATATTTTTACAAAATCATTTCAATATGTTTAAGGAACGAATTTGTCTGAAAGCTGCTATAAAATGTATGAAGATGAAGTTTTTTAAGTGTACCAATAAAAGTTATTACGAGCTAGATTATTTAATTTGAATTAATTTACATATTTTATGGCACTATAAACAGTTTTTAGTTTGATAATAGATTTATACCAAACAAATAAAATTAATAATATGTCAATAAAGAAAAAAAAATTATAGTAGAAACCCTGTTAGCATAAAAATCCTAAACGTGTAAAAAATCGCATTACACATTTACATGAAAACTATTTTAAGCCACTCTTGTCATTTGTATGAGTAATTTCCTGTCAATAATCCCTTAAGTTTTTTATAGTTAATATTCATTTGCATTGACGGATTGTATCAAAATTATTATAAATGAATGGTAATTTATATGATAATTTTTATAATAAAATATTATTACTGGATATGATTAATAGCCGATTATAATAATGACGCCTCACATAAACTGAAAGGAAACTTTTGCAATTATCTCAACATCATTGTCAAGAAACAGAGTAAATAAATTTTAATACATGTAATTCCTCTTGAAAATATAGCCCGAGTGTTCGTAATTAAAAGACGGAGTCAGTTTGGAGCGAATCTTTGCTGTAATCCGGCGGCAATCCGGCCATACAGAAATTAGAATTTCTTGTGATTTAGCAGGGGCGACGTTTAAATTTAATATGGCCTATTAAAGCTGAACTACAGAAATAAATGTTGGATGTGTATTCTTAATTAAGTTTTTGTCCAAAAATGTTATTAACACAATTAATATTAATAGTAATAAATATTTTAATTTTATATTTAGGTCTCTATATAATTTTTGTTACAAAACATTACATTTTATGCTTTGAAAAAATCAAAAATTATCAAGGTAAAAAATTAGAATTATTATCTTTTAAACTCTTAATTAAGATATTGAATTTATGCGTTGGATACATGTTGAAAATCTATATTATGTTAAAAATTAAAACACTTGTGGTTTTGGCTTTCATAGATTTATTGGATAAACGGATGAAAAAGCTTGTTTATTGAAATTGCGTCGACTTACCAGGGTGCAAAGGGTAGCTGCAATTTATTTCTAAATCCAATAAAGAATTGTGGGCAAAACGCTGTTGATGTAGATGCAGACAACACGTGCGGCTAACTTTGTTGTTTTTAAATATAGTGCTTGCTTGATGGCTGTCGTAAAACTCAAGGCAAGTTTTTACTAGCTTGGGTTTTGTGTGTTTGTAAAGGCTGTTTATTGCCCTCAACTATTTCCTCACCAATTTGACAAAATTTTGTTGTTTTTACCAGACTATAGTGTATTGTTGTCTTTGCGTTTTTAAGGTTGATTAAAGACCGGGGCTCTAACATGACTTTTTTTTTAGATGTAGTATTTGATGATCCGGAGTTGTTAAGTTTGTGCAACTTTTTATTATTATGACTGTTGGTTAAAGGCTACTTTGGAACGCTTTGTTTTCGTTAAGTTCTACGTTTGCTTTTTTACAGAGGTCAACGTGTAGTTGGCCAACATTTTTTAGAGAATTACTAAATTTTGAAAAGTTTTGATTACTACAAGGCTTGAAGTTGCGTCAGAAATTTAATGCCGTATTTTTCAGTTGACTCTTAAACTGGCTACTAATAAAGATTATTGGTTGATTTAAATTAGGGTTGTCGACAAACTTATTTCTTACGTTTTCTACGATTTGATCGTTTTTAATCTGACCATTGGCAATTTTGCTATTTTGTCAACCTTTTGCATGGTGTCTTTTTGTTTTGCTTTATTTTGTTGTACTGGCTTCTCTCTTTTAGTTTTTTTACTTTGGTTTGGCTACGTGTAAAAAATGTTAGTTAACAACGTTATTGAAATTTTTGTATTTTTGACTGACGAGAAATTTTTTGTCAAAAGTTTTAGAATTTGCAGGACTTGGATATTGGTGGGAATTGTTTAGCACTATTTTTTATTATTTAATCCAATTTATTAAAAAAAGTAATTTTAATTTTGAGCATTGTCTATTGTTGCCCATGTTATGTATTATGTTTGAGCCAAAATGGGTTAAATTATTTTCAACAATGTTTCTACATCATAGTATTATGTAGATATTTTTTTTGTAGCTAAATTGTTGAATCAATTTTTTTTCTAATTTGTTAAATAGAGTTTTTAAAAAGGTTAAAAAAAAATTTTAAGTTTTTTTTTTAAATAGTATGTAATATACTATGTTTGTGCCAAATTGGGTAAAATTATTTCTAACAGTGATGTCAAAAAAAGGTCTAATGTGAACATACAATTTTTGCCAATTAATTAAAATAGATTTTTAAAAAAACATAAAATTTTTTTTTAAATTTTTAAAAATAATTTTAAGCATTATCAATGACTGCAAATATTATGTACTATGTTTGTGCCAAATTAGATTAATTTAATTTAAACAGTGTTGTCACAACAAAATTTTATGTAGACATACATTTTTTTTAGAATTTTTTAAATCAAATTTTTTTTAAATTGAAAAAAATGATTTTATTTTTTTATAAATTAATTTGAGCATTTTATATTGTTGCCCATATTACGAAGTTTGTACTAAATTAAGTTGATTTATTTCTAAGTGTTACCATGACAAGGTCTTATATGAACAATCAATTTTTGATAATTTCTAGCATCAAAATTTTAAAAAATTAATTTTGAACTTTATCCATAATTACCTATGCTATGTACTAAATTTTTGTCAAATTGATTTAAATTATTTCTAACAATGTTGCCATATTAGAGTTTCATGTAAACATATATTTTTCATTTGTTGAATTAAATTTTTTTTTAAATTTTACAAAATATTTATAATTTTTTTAAAATTATTTTGAATATAATCTATGGTTGCCCAACTCATGTTTCTACAAAGTTAGGTTCATATGTTTTTAACAATGTTGCCACAACAAGGTCTTATGTGGACATACAATTTTTCCAATTTGTTAAATTATTTTTTTTTATTATAAAAAACATTTTTAAATTTTTTAAAATTATTTTGAGCATAATCCATGGTTGCTCAACTCATCTTTTATGTTTCTGCAAAGTTAAAATCATATGCTTTCAACATTATTGCCACATCAGAGTCTTATGTGAACATTCAATTTTTGCCATTTTGTTAAATCAAATTTTAAAAATAAAAAAAAAAAATTTAAAATTTTTAAAATTTATTTTGAGCATAGTACATTGTTGCCCAACTTATGTACTAAATTTCTGGAAAGTTGGGTTTATATGCTTCTAACAGTGTTGCCACAACAGGATCTTATGTGTACATACATTTTATCTCAATTTATTAAATCAAATTTTTGAAATTTTAAAAAAATATTTTAAACTTTTTAAAATTATTTTGAGCATAATACATTGTTTTCCAACTCATCTACTATGTTTTTGCAAAGTTGGGTTTATATGCTTGTAAAAGTGTTGCTACAAATATAGACTTACAATGTTTTCCAATTTAAATCAAATTTTTAAAAAAGTTATAAAATATGTTTTTATCTATGAACTATTTTTTTTGGAAAGTTGAGTTTGGTCATATGGGGATTTACATTTTTTTTCAATTTGTTGAAACTAAACTTTTAAAATTATAAAAAATATTTAATTATTTTTTTTAATAGTTTTGAGCATAATCATTAATTTCCAACTCATGTACTATGTTTCTAGAATGTTGGGTATATATGCTTTTTACATTGTTGCCACTACACGGTCTTATGTGAACATACACATTTTCTCAATCAAATGTTAAAAAAAATAAGTGTTCTTTTTTAATGATTTTGAGCATATTTCAGCATATGTTTTTTCCAAGTTGGGTTTATATGCTTCTAACAGTGTTGCCACAACAGGGTTTTATGTGGACATACAATTTTTGCCTATTTGTTGAATCTTTTTTTTAATTATAAAATTATAAAAAAAGGTTTTTTTTTTTAAATAGTTGGAGCATAATCTATTGTTGTCTAATTTATGTACTATTTTTATTTGAAAGTTGGGTTTATTTGCTTCCAACATTGTAGCCACAACAGTCTTCTGTAGATTTATAATTTTTGCTAATTTGTTGAATGAAATTTTTTAAAAATAAAAAAAAAAAAATTTTTTTAAATAATTTTGTGCATATCTCAATATTGCCCAAATTATGTTCTATGTTTTTGAAAAAATGGGTTTATATGCTTTCAATATTGTTGTCGCAACAGGCCTTATGTGGATTTACAATTTTTGCCAATTTGTTGAATCAATTTTTTTTTTAATTATAAAAAATACTTTAAATTGTTTTAAATAGTCTTGTATGTATGTAGTCATGTATTATTTTTCTGAAAAGTTAGGCTTATATGCTTCCAACATTGTTGCAACAACATGGCCTTATGTGGATATACAATTAGTTTGTTTTAATAATTTAAAAATAATTTTTATAAACATTTTTTAACATAGTACTTAGTTGCCCATGCTATGTACTGTATGTATGTTTATGCCAAATTAGGTTAATTTATTTTTAATAATGTTGCCACAGCAGGGTTTTAAGTGAAAATTTTTTTTATTTCAAATTGCTAATCAAATTTTTAAAAATGTATAAAAACTATTTTAAATTTTTTAAAATCATTTTGAGCATACTCCATGGTTTCCTAACTTATGTACTATGTTTTTGCAAAATTAGGTTTATATGCTTCCAAAATTAGGTTTATATGCTTAAATCAAATTTTGGAAGAGACTTTTTAGGCATAAACACTAATTACTTAATGTAAATTGCTTTACAGCTTTTCAAAATATTTTTTTTTAAATCTATACACTTTTGCATCCGATGAAACCAATCTTCCAAACAATTTTGCTACTTTGAGCAAAGTACCTTCAAAACAAGTGATTTAAATGCTTCAACGGTAGAAAACTTGCTTGCCACAAATTTTATTTTTGATATCTCAAAATAGAAACAAGTCATTTTCCGATAAATCAGGCATAAATAGGCAATGAGTCATTAATTGGATGTTGTTACTGGTCAAAAACTCTACAGTTTGTCGTGCTGTGTGAGCACTTGCTTTGTCATGATGAACAATGATTTGCGGTTTATGTTGTTCCTTCTGATTTAAGCAATAACTTCCGGCAAACAAATTAAAGTATACCAGTTAGCATTAACTGTTTTTTGATTCTCTTATGCAACATGACCCGTTTTTACAAAGATACAAGCAATCATTCTTTTTGAAACGCTTTGTGAACGTACCACTTTTGTGGGTTTAGTTTTTATTTGAAAGTCGATTGCTGTTCAGTTTTAGGCTCATATGAATATATCCAAGAATTGTCACCTGTTACAATATAAATTTGAACAACCCCCTTCAAATTTCTTTAGCATTTCCTTGCACCACTTGACACGTGCCTGTTTTTGTTCTTCTTTCAAATTGTGTAGGACCCAACGGCTGCAAAGCTTCGTGACATGCAAATGCAAATGCTTAAGGATGCCTCTATCTCACTATAAGTCACATGCCAATATGACAAAATCATTTCACGCACAGCATCAATATTTTTCGCAACAACAGAGGCGCATGGACGACCTTTGCAAAGATCGTCATCAATCGTTAGTCTTCCACGCTTGAATTCTGAGAACTATTTGTAAACCATAGTTTTAGATTGATCACTAAATCTAGAGAAATTTTGCCGCAAATTCAAGAATTTCAATCTAAATTATTGGGTTCTTTAAAGTTCATGCAACATTACGGCAGTACAAGGTACCTACTAATGTTTCTCTATTTATCCAAAAGAAAGCGTACTCATCACAACACATTTTTTCTTAACCAGAAAAACTGACCCTCCAGATATGGGACTTAAGGCTCGAACTTAAGACCACTGGTATAGCAGTCGAGATCGCTAATATCTAAATTGAGCATAGAATCAAAAAGCGTCGGAGTTGACTGATTTATTGATCAAACGTGGAAGCATTTGAGCCATAAAGTGTTACACTATGTACAATAAAAAAAGTTTTGAAATTTGTGCATTAATTGCATTTCAAGAATTTTTATTATCTCTATCCTATAAACAACTTTAAAATTTGCAATGCAATCTATAAACATTATAACTGCTCTGATAGAATATACCAGGTCTATTCTGATGATTATTGGATAACACATTCGGAATAATAATTCAAAGTTGTGGTTGATTTTGCATATGATTACAAAATTTAGTGATTTACTTGCGATGATTTTAGCTTACTTCTTTGGAAATTGTACTAACCTGAGCCAAACATTATTATAGAAAGTTTCAAGTTGTTTAAATTTTTGAAGTGGTAACAAGAAACTTTACTTTTGTTGTTTTCTAGGTGGATCTACTATATTATGTGAAGTTTCAATGCAGTTATGGGTAGATTGCTACAATTTAGTATCATAGTTGTTATCGGTTCACCTAACACATCCACGCTAGGATTAGTTACTAGCTTTTCTGATGTGTTGTTTATAGAAATATTTGTTGTTGTGGTGTTATTTACATTATTTCTACTAGGTTGCAAACGTTTTATCATTTTATTTTGATTTCAATATATTATTTACGGCCAGAGCACTAATATCTTTTAAAATACAATTGGCCAAATTCCAAGATTATTGCTAATATCTATCTATCTATATTATAATGAAACCATGCATTTGTTTATTTGATAAATAATGCAAGTAGCGAGCTGATGCAAGAAGACAAGATGAACCGGAACGAGTGAAACGGAAAGCAGTGGGGCGAATAGAAACGGCACGAGAAAAGAAATAATATTTTTTTTTACAACAAAGTAATGAGGTTGCATTAATATTAGCTAATAATGGGTAACATTCTATAAAAGTGAAAATATATCTCAAACTAAGTAATATACGACGTCTAGTTTTAGTGGGTCATAATTTTCTTTTAGTCTTTTTTTTATCGAAATAACAAAGTGCTGGTACAATCAAACCTATTGAGCAGGTTTTTAGCCATGACACTCTATTAACCTATCTTTTATTTTTTCATGCATAATAAGTCAAAAAGATATTTTTGAATCATAGAATACTACCACAAAGATATTTAATGTTTGAAAAACTATCAATAAATAAGAAGTTAGACAAGAAGAGGTTGATATCCTATCTTTTGGTAAGTGACACATGGGCGAGTTTTCTGTTTACAGTGCTACCTACCAAGTGGTGTGTTTAAAGTTTTTTGTATCATTTTTAGGTTTTTTAATTTTATGGAATCATTTGAGGTGTTATTGTATGTGTATTTCTTCTTCTTAGGTTGCAAACGTAAAATAGGTTGATGACTTGGCTTATAATTGTTATTATTTTAAGTATTTCTGCTTGTATTCCGCAAGTGAATCTATTTAAAGGCGCGCAATTTATCTTAAAGTTTGACAATCTGCACGTCTCGTTCTGATATAATCATTTGTCGTATGGTGGATTGAGATCAATAATTATTTTTAATATATTTTACGCTGTTGACCAGGGCTTCAATATCTATTAAAAAACATTTTGCCAAATTTTCCATGAGTATTGCTAATATTTAAATTAAAATAATAACATTTGCTTCTCCGATAAATTACGAAAATAGGGAGTTGATGCAAGAAGACGAGATATACCGGACTGAGTCAAACAGTTCTTCTTCCGTAGTAAAGTGATGCGGTTGCATTAAATATTAGCTGACAACGGTTGAAAAATATTGGTGGCAAGTTACATTGGCCGTTAAAATGAAAACATTTAATATAGTTCATTAAAAAAACAAATTTTATTAACTGGGCATTACAATATTAATAATGATATTAGGTTTTACCATTAAATTTAATATTATATTTTTTGATTGATTATTATAGCAATTGTAAAGTAGCCATTAATTGTTACTTTGTTATTATTATTAGATTTAAAATTTAATTACTTTAAATTACAAATTTTTTATTGTTTATTTACGTAGTAACATTAATTTTAATTTTAAAAAGTATTGATGTTCAAAATTAATTTTTAAAACACGTAAATTGTCCCAACTAATTTTTGCATTAAGTTTTAATAGCACCGAGGTCAGAGTATTGGTTTCAAAGGGTTAATAACACCATACGCTGGATGTTATACGATATCGGTTGGTGCGTAGTTAAGTTTGAATAGAACTTCCTTAATATCAGTGCTTTGCGGCTTGTAGTAACTTCCGAATTTATAAGGTAATAATCCTGTATATCGGTTTATTGCATATGCCAATATAATAAACATTACAAAGGCGACGATAAAACTATAAACGTCAAGCTTTAATTACTTCTTCACTATGTGCTTAATTACTATTTTGTAATTTCCATAATATTTGATAAAATTTATACAACTTTTTACGGATTAATGTTATCTCAGTAAGTCTAGTGTGTATATCCCGATGTGATGTTAACACCGCGTTTAACGTAGCGATAAAATTATGTCCGGCATGCTTAGTGATCCCTGTGCTAGGTGGTTAATTGTTTGAGAAGGGTCGTGTCCCAAGGCCTAAAAGTGAAAGTGTAGCGGACGATTTTCCGCACGTGCATTTTAACAATGCATATTAATTAGCATATAGAATGGTGGTTTAAATGTATGGTATCAAAGGAATGTAGAACGTTTTTTTAGTTATTATAAAAAGCAAAATTTTATTTCTTACTAATTTATAATTGTAGTTTGCAAATAGTAAAGCAAATTTACTTCTTGTAGATCATTTTGTGGTCAGAAATTTATGTTTTTCTTAGCAGAAGTGTTGTGATTATTAGTTTTAACACTTTGTAGTGATCTTTATTTGAATTTTATATTTTCACTTTATCCACTTACTTGTAACAATTAATTAATCTGTCGTAGTTTGACAAAAATACAAGGGATACTGCCAAAGTTTGCGGAAAATGTAAAGCAAAACACAAATTACGTTATGTAAATTGCTTTATTGCTTCTCAAAATATTCTCTTTTAAAAACTATACACTTTTGCATCCGATGAAACCAATCTTCAAAACAATTTTGCCACTCTGAGCGAGGTACCTCCAAAAGAAGTTATTTAAATGCTTCAACGGCCTCTTCAGGCAATGAAAAACGCTTGCTACGTATTTTATTTTTGATATTTTAAAATTAGAAGAAGTCATTGAGCGATAAATCAGGCAAATATGGGCAATAAGTCATTAATTGGATGTACTAGTCAAAAACTCTACAGTTCGTCGTGCTGTGTGAACGCTTGCATTGTCATGATGAACAATGATTTGCCTTTTTATGTTGTTCCTTCTGATTTTAGCGATAACTTTCAGAAAATAAATTAAAGTATACCAGTTAGCATTAACTGTCCTTTGATTCTCTAATGCAACATTCTAAATTTTCATTTTTCACACAAATATTACTCTCGTTAAATTTTGTAGAAACAAAACCGAGCAGTTTGAAGTCGAACTATCAACTGAATTATAAATGAAAAACGTAAAATTTTACGAATATGACAATCGCAGAACGCTAGCAATACTGGCAGTACTTGATTCCGCAAACTTTAGCAGTGCCCCAGGTATTTTGCAACTAACCTAACTTATGGCTGGTGATAAAATTTTGCAAATTGTAAATTGTATTTACAAATTGTTAAAATAGTTTGTGAGCTGTCAAACTTGATCAAAAAATTTAAATTATTAATATTTACTTTCAGTGAATGGTCAAAATGTTAATAAACTAACATAAATTGATTAAAATTACTTATAACTGTCATCAAAATAACAAAATATTGTGATTATTGACATTTTAGAGATGTCAATTTTAAATATGTCAAACTTGCATAAGTTTATAAGTTTAAAAACCACCAGTCCAATTCTTTTAAACTGTGTTCCCGTCTGACCGCCCAAGTGTTTGTTATCAAAAAATTGTTAAAGTCATGACTCTCTTGTACCTTAATTATTTTTGTTGGTCTATCTGTTAGGTTTTTTAGCGACAGGAACATGGAAGATGGTAGTTACTTCAAATTTTTTTACGACAAACACTCGGGCGGGTGGGCGGAAACACTGTTTAAAACCACCGGTTCAGTTTTTTTGAACTGCGTTTTTGCCCGCCCGTCCAAGTGTTTGTTAGCAAGAAATTGTTTACGTCATCACTTTCTTGTACCTTAATGACTTCTGTTAGTCTTTCTAATTCGTTTTTTAGTTGCAGGAACATGGCAGGTGGTGGTAACTTTAGGTGGGCAGAAATATGTTTTAAAACCTCCGGTCCAATTCTTCTGAACTGTGTTTCCGCCCGCCCGCTCAAGTGTTTGTTAGCTAGAAGTTGTTTACGTCATCATTCTCTTGTACCTTAATAACTTTCGTCAGTTTTCTTGTTAGATTTATTACCTGTAGGAACACGGTAGATGGTGGTAACTTTAAATTTTTTTATGACATTCACTCGGTGGTCGGGAACACAATTTAAAACCACCGGTTCAATTTTTTTAAACTGTGTTCCCGCCCGCCCGCCCAAATGTTTGTTATCAAGAAATTGTTTACGTCATTACTCTCTAATACTTTAATGACTTCTGTCTGTCCTTCTGTTTAGTTTATTAGCTGCAGGAACACGGCAAGTGCTGGTAACTTCAAATATTTTTTTGACAACCACTCGGGTGATTGGGCGAAAACACATTTTAAAACTACCGGTCCAAATCTTTTAAACCGTGTTCCCGCCCGCCCGCCCAAATGTTTGTTATCAAGAAATTGTTTACGTCATTACTCTCTAGTACTGTACATCAGTTTATTAGCTGCAGGAATACGGCAGATAGTGATATCTTTAAATTTCTTTATGACAAACACTCGGGTAAATGGGCGGAAACACAATTTAAAACCACCAGTCTAATTCTTTTGAACTGAGTTTCCTCCTAAGTGTTTGTTTGCAAACCACCCGCTTAATTCTTTTGAACTGTGTTTCCGCTTGCCCGCCCAAGTGTTTTGTTAGCAAGACATTATTTACGTCATCACTTTTTAATACTTTAATGACTTTTGTTAGGTTTTTACAAACGTAGTTTGAAATTACTGGTCTAATTCTTTTGAACTGTGTTCCCGCCCACCCGCATAAGTGTTTGTTAAAAAAATATTGTTTACGTCACCACTCTCTGTACCTTAATGACTTCTGTCAATCCTTCTGTTAGGTTTATTAGGTGCAGGAGCATGGCAACTTCAATTTTTTTATACCAAACATTTAGTTGGGTAGGCGGAAACACAGTTTAAAACTACCAGTTCAGTTCTTTTGATCTATGTTTTTGCTTGCCCAAGTGTTTATTTCCACATCTAAATTTTGCTAGTTTTTTTTTCTGTTTTTGTGTACTATTATGCATTATTAAGATATTTTGGAATATTATTTTTCATAATAATTGCATACTTATCATTGCACCTTGTGATTCATTCACTCTAGTTTTTCTTTTTTGCATTTCTATATCTCTATCACGCATTGTTATTTCTTCCCATACAACTCTTCTACTATTTCTCATTTTTTCTACTTCTTTACAGTCATATCCTTTTCCATTATAATATTTCTTTTTCTCTATTCTTTCATATGTGCTCGTTATCGCCGTTATTTGCACTAAATACATATCCTAAATATTTAAATGATTTAACTTCTTCAATGTTTTTTCCCTCCCATTTTCAATCTTCTTTCTTATGTCTTCCTTCCCTTTTTCTAAACATCAACATTTTAGTTTTATCAACATTCACTATTAACCTTTTTTTTCCAAAATATTTTTCAAAACATTATTTCTTTTATTTCTTTTGCTTCTTTTGCCAGAATCACCATATCATCTGCGTATGCTAACGACCTTACTTTCATTCTACCCACTATAACTCCACATGCTTGTGCAAGACTTAGTTTTTTTTTTATGTCTGCAATATATGCAGCAAACAAACTTAGACTGAGTGGACATACTCTGCTCACCGTTTTTGCATATACATCTTCCATTCTTTTTACCAAATGCTTACTAATACCCTTTTCTCTCAGACATAACCATAATTTTCCTCTATCCACACTATCAAAAGCAGCTTTACGATCTGTAAACAATGCATATTTTTTTCTTTTTTTGACAGTACATATACGTTGTCTATAGCACTTCTCTTTTTCTAAACCCAGCTTGCCCATATGGCAACATTTTTTCATCACTAGTTGTTCATTCAGTTTTTCCTCTAGCGTCATGGCGTATATTTTGTATGCCATATTAACTAATGTTATTCCTCTATAGTTTTCATCTAGCTCTTTTTTTTCCTTTTTTGTATACTGGGCATACAAGACCACTTTCCATTTGCTAGAAAATCCTTCTCCCTTCCATACTTCATTTGTTGCCTCTCTCAATCTTTCAATCAATTTACATCCATGCTTCATTATGTATTCCATCCACACCTGGCGTCTTTGATTTTTTCAATTTTTCTATTTGCCTTTGTGTTGTTTTCTTTGTGATTTCATCTGGCTACATAGTTAGTTCTTGAAGTTTTTTGTTCTGTTCTTGCCATTTTTCCATTGTAATTGTTTGGTTTTACCTTGTTTTGTGCTGTTTTCTTTCTTTGTTTATAAACTTCCATGCTTCTTCTTCTAATCGGATTGCTTTTATTTCTATTTCTTATTTCTGTCTGTATGTTATTTTATTCTCTTTGCATTTGTTTTTATATGTTTTTAACGTCTTTTGGTAGTCTTGTTTGGTTTTTTCTACCGATCATATTACCTTTGTTGTTGTTTCCTTTTTTTCGTTTGTTTTATTTATTGCGTCATTTGTTAAATATACTTCTAATGGCTGATGATGTGATTCCAATCTATCGCCCACTTTAATTTTTTTATTTTCTTGCCACGTTTATATACTACTATTGACCGTTTGCTCTTATACAGGGTGTCCGGAAAATACGTGTATAACGTTTGACGACAGACTCCTGACGTCAAAATAGGTCGATCTAAGCCGACTTAGTTATATCCAAAATTGTCTCGTTTAGCCGGTAGAGAGCGTCAAAAATTTGTAAATATTAAAAAGAAATTACCTGTAACAATAATTTTTTAAGTGACCTTGTTGCTATGGCGTTTAATAATTTGACAATTATTGACAAATTGTCACCAGTCTATGAAATTTACTCAAGTATACGATCAACATTCTTGAATTACAAGTTCATTTTACCATTAAAAATGGAAAATTATACAAACTCTCAGAAAGTTGACATGCTCCTGGTATACGGGTTTTGTCAAGGAAATGGGCGTCAGAGTGTTAGGGTTTACATGGAGAGGTTTCCTAGCCGTCGAATACCAAACCCCCAAACATTTGCCAATATTGAGCGTCATCTTCGGGAAACGGGCAGTTTTGAGAAAAAGTTTGAAGGCAGGGGTCGTATGCAAACAACTCGAACTGTGGAAACAGAAGAGATAATTCTGGAAAGAGTTGAAGAAGAACCAAGTACCAGTACCCGTTTCTTAGAACGTGAGTTAAATGTTCCTAAAACGATTGTCAATGAGGTTTTAAGAGAACAGTTGTTACATCCTTACCACATACAAAAAGTCCAGGAACTTTTACCGACTGATCCCCCCATGCGGCTTACATTTTGTCAATTTATTAGAAACAAAAGAATCCTTGTTCCAAATTTTTGTAGAAAAATTATGTTTACTGACTAGGCATGCTTTACAAGATCTGGAGTAACCAATCTGCACAACGAACATATTTATTCCGATGAAAATCCACATGCCATTAAAGTTGCACATCATCAGCATCAATTTAAAATTAATATTTGGGCAGGTATTATTGATCACTACCTTATTGGTCCCATTGTTATTCCAGACAGGTTAGATGGAAATATTTATTTAAATTTTTTGCAAGACACATTACCAATTCTTCTGGAGAATTTGCCCCTTTTACTTCGGAGGAAAATGTGGTATATGCATGATGGTGCCCTGCCCCATTTTTCCGTTGCCGTTCGGCAATACTTACATCATCAATATCCCAACCGATGGATTGGAAGAGGCAATGATGCACCAGTAAAATGGTCACTACGTTCTCCTGAGTTAAATATGTGTGACTTCTTTTTGTGGGGCGCTATTAAAACAGAAGTTTACAAGACTTCGGTAAACACACGCGATGGTTTATTGCAGCGGATTTTAAATGCAGGCAACCATTTTAATAATCCCGAGACATTAGATAGGGTCCATAATCATTTTTTAAAGAGTGTTAATAAGTGTATTCAGCAAGATGGCGGTCATTTTACACATTTGCTTAAGTAATGTTTTTGTTTTACTTAGTTTCTTACAATAGATACTTTCAACTTTGTTATACTTTTGTTTTTTTTGACGCCCTCTACCGGCTAAACAAGACAATTTTGGATATAACTAAGTCGGCTTAGATCGACCTATTTTGACGTCAGGAGTCTGTCGTCAAACGTTGTACACGTATTTTCCGGACACCTTGTATATGTATATTCCCCTTGTTCATCTCCTGCTTTATTACTATTCAACATGTCCCATCCCTTTTCTTCCATCAGTTCTAACATTATTTTTCCTTTTTTATTTTCTTGCCTGTCTCTTTTTCTGATATGATTTTCAAAATTTCCTCTTTCTTCTTTTGTTCCAATTCTTGCATTGAAGTCTCCTCCTATTATCAATCTTCTCTCGTCTGCTTTTTGTAGTGTTTCTTCTAATGCTTTTTTAATATTTTTTAATCCTCTACTATACAATGTAATCATCTTAAAATTTTTATTTCCCAACAAAAAGTTTTGTTGTAATAATCCGTTTCCGTATTCCCGTAATTATTCCACCCTTTGCCCTACCCTTTTTTTTTTTTTTGACTGCCGGTTGACAAATCCATATGTACTCATTGGGCATATTTTCTTTAATTTTGATCCACTTGTCTTTGTCCACCCATGTTTCTACCATTCCAATTACGTCAAACGTTTTAATTTAATCCCAAAAGTCTTCTTCTTTATTGCTTAGTCCTGCTACGTTCCAGAATAGAATTTTGGACCACTTTCAACCTTTTCTAAAGTATTCTTTTTTTCATTCCATATCCACCCCAGTTTAAATTATCCGCTCGTACTTATATTTTGAAGTGACCCACCTACCCATCCACCCAAGTGTTTGCCATCCAAGGATTAGATACCACCATCACCTCTAGTGACTAAGAAACCTTTAAGGGGAGAAAATAGTTGCGCAATTATAAAGGTTTACAGCATCCAACTCAGCAAGAAAACGCCTGAATATAATTGAATCAATTTTTCACACATTGTAGAATAAAGTCTAATCTGTGTCCTCAAACTTGTAGAAATTTGATGCAATAAGTCATTTCTTTGCAATTAGTTTTTAAAAAGTGACGTATTTAATCAGTTCTTTATTAATTTTTTACATAGAATATTGTATGTAGTTCAACATATAAAAAGAGTGATAACAAAACTCTTATTGTTTGGATATTGAGTTGGTTGGCGTTTTGTCGTATAAGAACCAATTTTTGTTTAAAAACGGCGCTGTACGTGTCAATATTTTTCTAGAGAGAAAGGTTTACCGATATTTTTGTAGATGTGATGGGATTTAATATTGTTCCATAACAATAATACTAGTGGCACCACAACAGGACTGAGCGACTAAACCAGCAATTCTCTAACGTTAACGCAAAAAAAAATAGTAATTTTAATTTTTTTGATAACACACTTAGGCGGGATACACAGTTTACTAGTTTAAATTATCCGCTTGTACTCATGTTTTGAAGTGACCCACTCACCAACCAAAGTGGATTCCATCCAAGGATTAAATACCACCATCACCTCTAGTGATTACGAGACTTTTAACGCGGCAGAAAAGAGTTATTATGAATTTCTTGATAACTAACACTTGTGCGGTTACACCAGTTTTAACTATCCGCCTATACTTATGTTCTGGAGTGGCACACCTACCAACTCAACTGGTTGCTATCCAAGAATTAGATACCACCAACACCTCTAGTAACTAAGAGATTTTTAAGAAAAGAGTTTATGCGCAATTGACCGCAAAATGCAATAGAAAAACGCCAACACGGCCTAAGAGTTGAAAAAAAATTACAAGTTGACGGAGACGAAGTTTCTGTCTATGTTTAGTTTTTGGTTATGAGACTCGATTAGAGAAGCTGTGGGATTGTTATTGGCTTCCAATATGCGTAACAAGAAGATAGAGAGTTTTTGGTTTGGAAGCAATTGGCGTTGCTTTTCTTGCGGTAATATGTGTACGGGAATGGTATCGATTTATAGTTTTACCGGGTATGTAAATGTATTTTGTTTTGGGTTTGAAAACAATAATCATTAATGCTGACTAACAAAACTGGGCAGTTATCTAGTGACCAACTGGTACAAGTGTAAGTTTTTAGAACGCTCGGTGGCAAAGTGTCTAAACGCTTTATAACGGGTAAAGTTTTTTGCTGTTTGAGTAATAATAAAAATTTATTGTTATTTATTTTAGTTGGATGTTATTACTTACAGGTTTACTCCAAGTACTAAGTAACAAATTCTCTCGACCTTAACCGTTAAGCTCTCCGGCAATCAGTCACTTCTGTTTTATACAACTGACACATAATTTGGCTGGAGCTTTTGTGTTTGTGGTGGTGCTCAAGATTGCTTCTGCTGGTCAAAATTGTAGGCGCCAATTAATACAGTGGTTTAGTTTTGTGTTTTCCAGAAACTTTTGGAAATAGTTTTTGTTTTTTTTTCCACATCTATTTGTTTTGTGTTTGAAGACGTAGAAAACAAATACTATTGTTGTAAGGATTTGTGTTTCTACTCAGGCGTTTTTTGGCTACATTTCTTTACTCGTTACGGTCAAAGTTGTTTTCTGACGTAGACTAAATCAGTCCAGGTTTTTGCTATCGGGAGCTATTTCATTCAATGCCCACAATATTTTTTTCTCCATGCTATCTCTTGCTGTAGGAAATCCAATTCAAACTACCTGTTGGGTAATCATGATCGGGAGTGACCCACTTACCCACCCATGTGTTGCTCATTAAAAGATTAGATATTACTTTCTTCTCTTTTGAGCAAGAAACTTCTAATACTTGCAAAGAAGAGACACGCTTTTTAGTGTCTGACCATTGTTTTTTTTGCTTTGCTTCTTTCTTCATAATCCCATTTGCGTATTTATGTTTGTATTGCTCTTTTATCTCTTGTTATGTCATCATCTGGTCGCGGCTCGAGTTTGATAAAGTGCGGACGTGATACGCAGCAACAATAGTAGTGAACAATTAATTCGTTTTGCAATCGCGCGATACGTGTAAGTGGAGCAGTGACCAGACAAACAGGTGCTGAATAAGCACAATTACGAAAATAAAATAAATAAGTAGGTTACACGTGCAGGGTCAAGAGAAATGATACCATTTTTTATAAGTGGCAAAATACAACATTCACCACCAAAGGAGAAGAGGATCAAAACAGATGAAAAAGATCAAATAAAGAAGAAAAGAGGGAGAGAGATAAACTCACCAGGAGAGACCCAAGAAACAAAGAGAATAAACGCACAAACAACAATGCATAAATTGGGGGTAATGCTGAGAGAATTAAAAGAATTAACAACAGAGTGCGTCAATACAAATGTTAAAATTAAAAAAATAACAAATCAAATAGTGGCAGTATTTGAAAAATTAGAGTTTGAAGAAAATCGAAAGAAAGAAGAAGAAAATAAGGAAAATAAAATAATGGTAGAAACGTCAACCCAGACAAACCAGTTGGAAACCAATATGTTTGTAAACAAACAGGAGATGAGAGAAATTAAAAACCAGGAAGATATGGAAAAAATAATGAACAAGGAATGGCGTGAAAAAGATTACGGCCATGTAAAAATAGAAAAAAGAAACCCAATGATGGGAAGGAAAACCGACACAGCGGTACTCATCAGTTTAGATGAAATAAGAAAAGAGAAAGGAATTCTAAAACAGGTAAAGGAGAAATATCCAGAGTTGATGAAAGAACAAGAAGAAGATAAAAACAACGAAACACCATACGTAGAAATCATAAAAAACCTAAGCGGAAAAAAAGTGCAAATAATCAAACAGAAGTACGAAACGGGAGAAAAAACGGCTATAAATATGCTAGACGCTATTGAAAGAGTGCTGAACAAAGCAAATGAGCTCAACATCGAAGAAATAAATATTCCCATACCAAATGGAATTGCACCAAGAGAAGCGAGAAAAATTATGGAAATAGCGGGAAGAAAAACCAAGACGAAAATGAGAATGTGCATACCGCCACAACTACAAACTGCGCAAATAACTGGAGAAAAGAGACCTGAAACAGGAGCCACTATAGTGAGCAAAGAAGGTGTAACATATGCAGATCTATTAAAACAGACAAAAATTCATATGAAAAGTACGATATTTAAAGAAATAAGAGAAACAAAGAAAGGAGAGTTGCTATTAGTAACAAAGGCAAATGAGACCGAAAACGAAATGGAAAAGATAAGAGAAGGAATGGAAGGATTTAATATAAAAAAAAGCGAGCAAAGAGCTAACAGGAGAACTGGTTATGATTAAAGGTATAAGTCCAGAGAGAAGCTGATTGAAGAAATTAAAGGGAAAGTGGACAATAACGAAATCGTGATTATATAACTAAAGAAAGGGTACAAGGAAATACAAACGGCCATTGTGCATAAAATGCAGAAAAGAAGGACACAAAATAGCAAACTGCAAGAACAGAGAATATTGCATAGAGTGTCAGGTGTTAGGCCATCGAACTGGAGGGAGAAGATGCCCCGCTACAATTAGAAGAGAAACTAGAAGACCAAGAAAGAATATAGAAGACAACAACCCAGAAAGTTGGAATCAACACGGAAGGGAACCTATAACCAAAAATGTATAACATCATCCAAACAAATATAGGGAGGGGAAGAGAGGCACATGACCTACTACTGGTAGCAACTGCGATGAGAGAAAAATAGACATAGTGATAATGAGCAAACCAAATAAAAAAAAGTTGAGCGGGAAATGGATCAAAGACAGAGGATCAGACGCGGCCATCCTAGCAAGGGGGAAGTGTAAAGACAAGGTGGAAAGGTGGGGAACTCCCAAAGAAGAAATAGTGTGGGCTGATATAGGAGGTTAATAGTATACAGCTGCTACATCAGTCCAAACAGCGGTATAGAATATTATCGAGAGTGGATTGAAGAACTAGCAAATAGCTTAAGAAAACAGAAGAGCAAGAAAATCCTAATAAGAGGTGATTTCAACGCAAAATCACCCAGGTGGGGAGGAACAAAGAGCGATAGGAAAGGACAAATTCTAGAAGAAATGATTGCTACAGTAATATTAACAATATGCAACCAAGGCGACAGACCAACATTTGTAAGAGAAAGATCTAAGTCTCATATCGATATTACTATAGCAACGTGGAAAACAGCAGAAGTAGTGGGCAACTGGAACGTGACAGATGATGAATCGCTAAGCCTACATAAATATATAAAATACAACACGATCGGAAAAGAAAAAAAAAGAAGACACAAGAAAAGAAGGATGGAACGTGCGAAGGGTAGACAAAGAAAAGATAAAAGGAGCCATGGAGATAGAAGAAGTAACAGAAAGTAAGAACATAGAGGAAAGATGCAATCAATACTCGGAAAAACTGAGAAAGGCAGCGGAAGAAGCAATCCGCAGGTATAGGGAAGGAAGAAGAAAGGGGCCGTACTAGTGGTGCATTGAGATAAAGGAAAGCAGGAAAAAAGCAATACAAACCGGAAGGAAGATCAAAAGACAGAAACGAAAAGGGGAGGACACTGCAGAGACAAAAGAAGAATTAAAAATTAACAGAAAAGCACTGAAAAAAGCGATAAAAGACAGCAAGGAGAGATGCTGGAAAGAAATGATAGATTCCATAGATAAGAACCCCTGGGGGAAGCCGTACAAAATGGCAATGAATAAACTGGGAGAAAAATCAAAGGGAGTGTGCTTAAAGGAAGAGGAAGGGAAAGAAAAAATAGCTGAGAAATTGTTAACCAAAGGAAGAGGGGTAAAAGAACCAACAGAGACAAGTGAAGAAGAGGAAGCAGATATGACAACAGTGGAGGAGATGAAACAGATGATAAGAGAACTACCTAATAATAAGGACGAGATTACAGCGGATATAGTGAAAGGAGCGTTAGAAAGAAACAAAATAGAACTAACACAAATAATAAACAGATGTCTAAATGAAGGAACATTTTCAAAATGTTGGAAAGAGGCAAACTTAGTGCTGATTGAGAAAAAGAAAGAAACAGGTAAATCAAAGACGTATAGACCAATTTGTTTAATCAATACATTAGCAAAGATAATGGAAAAAGTTATTTTGAGAAGAATAGAGAAAGAAATAGAAGAAAGGGGTGGATGGGAAAGTGAACAATACAGATTTACCAAAGAGAGATCGACGCTAGAAGCTATCGAGAAAGTAAAAGCGGTAGCAAAAGAAGCAAACAGCGGCCCACATAGGAAAAGACAGCATTGCATCATAATAGCGTTTAATAGCGTACTATGGAAAGCAATTATAGAAGCAGCAAAAAAGAAAGAATTGACAAAGAAAACAATCAAGATAATATGGAGTTATCTACAAAGAAGAAACTTAGTGACCAAGAAAGATAAATTTAGACTGACCAGAGGGGTACCACAAGGCTCAGCAGTAGGACCCAAATTATGAAACTTTGTATATAATGAGCTTCTCGGAATGCGGCTGCCAGACGGGGTGACGATAACGGCATTTGCTGACGACTTAGCTTTAGTAGGTAGGGATGCAGACATAAAAGTACTAAAGGAAAGGCTAGAGTTAGCAATTGGTATGATAAAAAGATGGATGAAAAGTAAAAGGCTAGAATTAGCACCGCAGAAAACGGAAGCGGCATGGTTATCAACAAAGAGGACAAATAGAGGAACCGGAAAAATACAAATAGGTAATCAAATAAAAACCATAAGGAAGAAGATTAAATACCTTGGAGTTACACTGGAAGCAAAAAGATGGAACGAACAGATTAAGGAAGCGGTAAGACGAACAAAGAAAATGGAAGGAATGCTTAGTAGGCTCATGCCAAACAAGGGAGGACCAGGACAAGAGGCAAAAAGGCTAATAGCAACGGGCGGCCAAAAGTAAATTATTGTACGCCGCAAAAACTTGGGGAGATGCCTTATGGACAAAAAAAAAACAGAAAAGAAATAAAAGGAACCACTAGAGCAAGCTCGTTAAGGATATGTAGGGCTTACAGAACGGTGTCGCAAGAAGCGCTAGAGGTAATCGCGGCGACACTACCCGCAGACTTGATGGTAGAAGAAAGATTTAACATAAAGAAACTGGTAAATGAAGGAAATAGTAATCAAGAAGCAAAGAGACAAGCAAAAGATAATACAATGAAAAAATGGCAGACACAGTAGAAAGACGGAGAAAAAGGTAAATGGACAAGAGAGTTAATACCAGAAATAAAGGAATAGGTAGAGAATAAACCGGAGACGTGTTACTATACAACACAACTACTCACCGGACATGAAGCCTTTGGAAAGTATTTACAAAATATAAATAAAATGGAGAAAGAAGAGAAATGTATATTCTGCCAAGAAGACACGTATGACGACGCAGAACATACGCTAATAGAGTGCGAAGCGTGAGAGAATGATAGGAAAGAGTTAGAGAATGTATTGGAAAACAAAATTGATAAATCTTCAATAATTAATACTTGCCTGCATGACAAAAACAAATGGAGAGCATTAAGAAACTATGCAACGGCAGTAATGAGAAAAAATATAGAGGAGTTTGAAAACTCAAGATTTAGATAAACGAAAATGGAAGTAAACACACACATCAAAAACCACAGAAGACAAAGGAAGAAGAAAAGAGAAGCTAAGTGGAAGCAAAAGAACATAGAAAAAAGCAATAAAGAGAAAAACTACAAAGAAGGTCAAGACAACTATGCCTACCAAGGATTGGAAAAGCAGAAAGTAGACAAGAAAAGAATATACAATGAAACATTAGTACTAACCGAAATTGCAGAAATAAGGAAAAAAAGAAAACAGCTGCTCAAAGAAAGCAAACTGACGGAACTGACCAGAGAATTTCCAAATGGTAGATACGCCATTTCGAGGTTGACTGACAATGTAACCTTTGAAATGGTCAGAGTATACTTGGCAACCAGGGGATACAAAGAAATAATTCCAAATGGAGACTCAAAAATATCCTTAAAAGTTAAATTGGCAAATCTAGGATTACCAAAAGAGGTACACCTAATACAGCTCCACAAAATATTCATGAAAGAGAGAGGATACGCCGACAAAAAAGTGAATGAAGACTTAGAGAAACTAAAAAGACATCTGAGGACAAATCAAACAACTAGGCTGAATAACAATAGAATGGCGAAAAGGAGAGATAAACGTCAGGATAGGACAGACAACAAATAGGGTATAGGGAAAGATGAGCCGGGGACAGCATGTGTTGCCGCAGTAGTTTGTGTGAGTCCCACAAGGCCGAAACCAGCTCATCTCAAACTAATAATAGACTAGAGACAGACATGATAAGGACAAAATGACTCTACGTTAGTTCTGACGTAGAGAAGAAAACCGAAAGGTATTGCCCTGCGTTAGTTATTCTCAAGGGCCACTTGCTGAAGCCAAGACCTCACTACGTCCTTAAAAAAAAAGTCATCATCTAATATAATGTAATATATTTCTAATATAGCAAAACCTTTGATAAAATTTAAAATTATTTTCATACAACCAATTCTGCAGTATTTAACAAATTATTGCCAATATCTTAAGAGAGTAACCAATTATTGTAACAAACTGCTGTAACTCTATAAGTAATTATTGGATGGAACATTATAAAATTTTTGTAGTAACGTTTCCTAATACAGAAAACTGTATGAATAATCATGAATTTAATTTCATACGCTATAATTTGCTAAATTTAACAAATTATTGCCAGTATCTTTAAATTCAACTATTGTATCAAACTGCTATAACTCTAAAATTAATCTTTGGAACATTATGAAATTTTTATAATAACATTTTCTTATACGTGTGAGGGATAAGACCGCCAAAAAAACCTTCAGGATGATCCAAGCAAACATGGACATACCACTTAAACAAGCCTTCAACCAGGGCTTCGTTGCGTCTTGCAAACAAATGCATCAATGGCAGAAGTGAGAACGGTGCTCTATCAAGAAGAAGGATTCCGAAAGCCAACTGCGCTCCAGATTCGATTTCACTCAAAAAAGTTAAAAATTGTAGGTAGTGACTAGTCCATTAAATTGCACACAGAAAATGCAACGTTTTAATTTGACCAATAAGCTATTTTTACTTCTTAGCAATTGTAACTTATATTCACTGACTATTCAAAAAAGTAAAACCAAATTTTTCAAACCGGATATTAAATTTATTATTTTCTGCAACTAATATTTTAGATAATTTATTTAAAAAGTAAACATTAAAAATTACAGATTTAATTCAAACAAAATCAAGCGCTATTTATTTTCTTAATTGATATCATGACAAATTGACAATCTTAAATTGATAAACTAAATAAATTGATACTAGGAAGGTAAGGAGATAATATATAATTTTTAATATTAGATAGACATGTACTATATTGCAACTGATATCACTTTAATGTTTACTTTGTAATTATATCAATGCTATCGCTGCAGATTGTTTGTGCTATTAGAACTGTGCTGTTGTGTTTTCATTGTTAAAAGTGAGTTATATATAATTAAATATTTTAAATTTACTTATTTTTGTTATTTTAGCAATGATAAAGTTAGTCGTAATATTGTTTGTATTTTGTTTAAATTTTAATATAATTTCCAATAGTTGTAGTAATAAATGGAGTTATAATAATAATAATAGATATTCAAATCGTATTTCCGATGTTGTATGTAGTAATGTAACATATAATAATCAGAATCAATTCCAGGCTCAGAGTTATTATAGAAACATACATATATTGGATTCCAGTGTTTTAATATTATCCCAAAATGTATTTAAAGGCTCTTTCAATAATGTAGTAACGTTAATAATAGAAAAAAGTAATGTAAGCAAAATAGAATCAAATGCGTTGCAAAATTTTAAATATATTACAACAGCAGAATTTCCGTTTAACAATTTTGTAATAATAGAAAAAGGTACATTTAACAATTTAAACAATTTGAATAAAATAAATATATCTCACAATAATATTAATACAATTGAACCAGGTGCTTTTCAAAATAAAAATATTAAAACTATAGATATATCTTATAATAATCTTACTGAAATTAAATCTTCTTATTTTCAATCTTTGTCAAATTTAAATTACTTATTAATTAATTCTAATAATATTTTAAATATTGAAGAAAACTCATTTGCAGATTTGAATTTATTAATAACATTGGATTTATCAAACAATAAAATAAATAAAATATACAGTAATATTTTTATAGGACTTAGAAATTTACAAAATTTAATATTAAAATCAAATCCTTTAATTGATCTTGAATATAATTATTTTAATGAATTGAATTCTTTAATATTATTGAATTTATCTTACTGTAAAATAAATAAAATTGATTCATTACTTTTCATTTATTTAAAGAAATTAAAAGACCTCAATTTAAAAAATAATACAATTTCAGAATTTGGTTCAAAATCTTTTGAAAATTTAAATTTCTTAACTATATTGGATTTATCAAATAATAATATTAGTAGTTTAAATCAAACTTTTTCAAATGGTTTAACATCATTGACAAGTTTAATATTAGATAATAATCCAATTAGTAATATAGCCCCAAATTGCTTTGCAGATTTACATTCAATCAAAGTCTTGGATTTGTCCAATTTTGCAATAAAAACAATTGATTCAAATTTTTCTACTGGTTTAAACAATCTACATACTCTAAGCCTTAGAAACAACTCAATTTCAGATTTGAAACCAAATTGTTTTTTACATTTAAATTCCTTATCAAATTTAGATATATCCGATAATAATATTACTAGCTTGCACGAAACATTTTCTAATGGTTTAAGTAAATTAAACAATTTAATATTACATAATAATCCAATCAGAATACTCTCACCAAATTGCTTTCAAAATTTCAAATTAATGCAAAAATTAGATTTATCAAACTTTGAATTAGAAATTATCTATTCAAATTTTTCGAATGGATTAAGTAACTTACATACGCTGAATCTTGGAAATAATTTGATTAAAATTTTAGAACCAAATTGTTTTCAAAATTTAAATTCGTTAACTAGCTTGGATTTATCTAATAATAGTTTTAACATTTTAAATCGAACATTTTCTAATGGATTAAATAATTTAATAGAAATTAATTTAAACAACAATCCAATAGTTCAATTAGAACCTAATTGTTTTCAGGATTTTGTTTCAATGCGTTTATTAGATTTAACAAACTTTAACTTAAAATTTATTAATTCTAATTTTTCCGTTGGTTTGCAAAATGTAATAGATTTAAAGTTAGGTGATGATATTGAAACACTTTCTCCTAAATGTTTTGAGCATTTGAAATTGTTACAAATATTAGATTTATCAAAAAAGCAAATAAAACTGATAACAGGTTCATATTTTGCTGGTTTGAATGATTTAAAAATATTATTATTAAATAATAATTACATTGAAACTTTAAACTCGGCCAGTTTTGGTTTTTTATCATCCTTGCATACTTTAGATTTATCAAATAATTTGATCAGTGTTTTAGATATTGGTTCATTAGTAGGATTAAAATCGCTACAATATTTAAATATTAGTTCAAATCGAATCAAATTTGTTAATGAAATAGCCTTTCAAAATACTCATTCATTATTACAACTTAATTTAAAAAACAATTTAATACAAAATTTAGATCCAATAAAATTCCATCAATATACAAAAATACAAACAATAAATATAGACCAAAACAACTATCAGTGCTCAATTCTGTCTGGAATATTGAATACATTTAAGAAATTGAATATTATAGTAGCACACGGAGAAGAAATTGAAAGTGTTGGTATCCATGGTATAGCATGTAATGAAGATAATGCAGACTCTAATTTTAATACAAAAATTATGCGCAATGAATCATCTAAATTTGAAGAAGAAATACTAAAAGCAGTTGGAAACATGACAAAAATTCTTGAATCTAATATAATGGGAGTTTTAAAAAATATTTCAACTGCCATACAGGAAAAGACGCCTATAAGCAGATTAAGCACATTAAACACTTCTGAAAATAAAGAAGATGAAATAATTATGCACACTCTAAAAAATATTACAAGTATTTTTCAAGATGATCACATAAAAGAAAGCAAAGCATATTGGAGTAATAATGATAACAATTTTTCTTACATGGATCAAGTTAATCAACAGACAAAATTATTGGAAAGCGAAGTTAATATACAAAGAAATCAATTTATATTTTTTGTACTTATAGTGATCATAATAGCATTTACTTTACTGTGGAGTAAATTTAAAAAACATAAGAAAAATACTTTTAATAGAAATAATTTAAATAATGTCAATGAACTATTGCCAATAATTTAGATTGTATTAAATGTACTACAATAAATTAAAAAAATTTCAATGTTATGTTTGAGTATTATTAATGTAATATGTATTTTGTACTTTTATGAATAAAAATATGCGATGATAACATGGATATGGTTAAGAAAATATAAAAACGTTTGCACTTATTTACAAGTCCTACTTTTCTTTATACTTTCAAACTCCTACAATGCACGGATAGAGAAATTGCACACGTAAACTTTGCCTTGCTCAGCAATAAAGTTATCTTTTTCTGCTCTTCTTCTCTTCTTTAAATTGTCGGCTTTCCTTAGTCAAACTCATCAGTTTACTCTGAATTACTTTTTGGCAACCTACGTTATTAGGTTTCAAAGACTAGAAAACCAAACATCTTTTTTTTTAGGTAAAAATTAACGCCGATCAAAAAACAAAAGTGAGCGGATGCCAGTAGCCAAAAACTGAACAACTATTTTATCCTCTTATTGGTAGGTCACAAAGTTAGTAGTAACCCAATATGGCTCTACCACTGAAGGTGTATACATACTATAGATTTTTAAAATAATCAAACCTAAACCATAAACGCACGTCAACCATACCTTAAAAAGCAAATCACACCTTAAAAATTGCAAATACATTTGATTACCTTCTAGAAACTTCAATAATGTTTTAGAAACTTTTAAAGAATTTTAGAAATTTTTGAAAAACTACAAAATTATTGAGTAAATTTTAGAAACTCGTAAAATGTTCTTTGGACAACTTTAGAAACTTTCAGTATACTCTAGAAACTACCAAAAAGTTCTAGAAACCTCTCTTAAACTTGAAAAGACTTTAGAAACTTTTGGTCATTTCTAGAAGGTTTCCACCAAATTCTAAAAACTCTAAAGACTTATAACCAACTTTCCTGAATTTGATTAAATTTTTTTGAGAATGTTCTGATAACTCTTAAGATAATTTAGCTGAACCAACTCTAGAAGCTTTTTACCACATGTAGAAACCGTCGACAAATTCTAGAAACTCTTAAAGTATTCTAGAATGCTTTAACCATACTTTTTATAAAATTCTAAAAACCTTAGAATAGTTCTAGGAACATTTGACTGGCCCTTAAAACTTAAAAAAAAATCAAAAACAATTGATAACATTTTAGAAACTTTTGGTCAATTCTAAAAGCTTTTTACCAAATTTTATAAACTGAAAGAAACTCTTAAAGTATTCTAGAGAAATATGCCCAAAACTTTATAACATTGATCAAATTTTAGAAACTAATAAAATGTTTTAGAAAATTTCATCAAATATTACAAATTTTGTATAAAAAATTTTTAGAAACTATTAAATAGCTTTAAAAATTTTTAAAAAATTTCAAAAATATTTAATCAAATTCTAGAAACCTCTAAAGTGTTCTAATAATTTTTGACTAAAAGGTTTTTATCAAATTCTAAAAACTAAAAAGTTATAGAAACGTTTGACTAACTTCTTGTAGAATTTTAGAAATTTTTAAAGTGTTCTAGAATTCTTTGCTCAGCTTTTAACATAAATCTAAAAATTTCTGAAAAGTTATAGAAACGTTTATCCAATTCTAAAAACCTTTTATCAAAATCTAAACACTTAAAATAAGTATGTTAATCGTTTAACTAATTTTAGCAACTCTATAAAAAATTTAAAAGCATTCTAGAAACTTCAAAAATGTTTGTGCAACTTTAGAAACTCCTGAAACATGTCAAAATTATTTAAGCAATTTTTAGAAATTCCTAAAATGTTTTTTGGATTACTTTAGAAAACTTTCAGTAAACTCTAAAAACTCTCAAAAAGTACTAGAAACCTCTCTTGAAACTCCTGAAACATTTTTGAAATATTTGATCAAATTCTAAAATATCTTAAAGGTATTTATAAACCTTTTTTTAGGCGACGTTCACAAAATTCTGGAAATCTTGAAAAATTTTAAAAATCTATAAAAAAATCTAGAATCTCCTGAGAAACTTTAGAAACTTTTAACCAACTTTAAAAGTCACCAAATGAAAAAACTTCTGACAAGTTCTAAAAACTCCTAAAGCATTTTAAAAACTCTTAAAATATTCTAGAAATCTTTAGAGAAAACTTTATATTTTTAATCAATTTCTTTAACTTCTAAAGAATTCTAGAAACTTTTTAAAACTTTTGAGACATTTAATCAAAATCTAAAAAAAAAAGTTTTAAATTTTTTTGGCCATTTCTAAAAAACTTTTATTAAAATCTAAAAATTTTTTAAAAGTTCTAAAAATCTTTAATAACTCTAGAATTTTCTGAAAAAATATCAGAAACTTTTGATAAATTTCTGAAAACTCTTAAATAATCTAGAAACATTTAAAGCCTTTTATCAATTGTAGAAATTCCTGAAAAGTTTTAAAAACTTAAAAAGAATTCTACAAAGCTTTGGCCAAAACTATATATCTTCAATCAAACTTTAGAAACTCCTGAAAAGTTCGAAAAACTTTTAAATAGTTCTAAAAATTCCTGAAAAACTTCAAAAACCTTTTACCAAATTTTACAAATTGAAAAGTTCTGCAAACGTTTGACCAACTCTAGAAATTCTTAGAATATTTAAAAAAATTTTATTATAATTCTAAAAACTCCTAAGATAATTCAGAAATCGTAAACAAACTCTAGAAACCTTTTGTCAATTGTGGAAACTCCTGACAAGTTCTAGAAACTTCTAAAAGTAAAAGTATTCTAGAAAGCTTTGGCCAAAACTATATACTTTTTATTAAACTCAAAAAATTTCTGAAGAGTTCTAGAAATTTTTGAATAGCTCTAAAAATTTCAGAAACATTTGATAAAATTCTAGTGTTCTAGAAACCTTTGCCCAACTTTAGAAGCTTTTCACAAAGTCTACAAACTGAAATGTTCTAGAAATGATAAAAAAACTTGAAAAACTTCTGAAAAAAATTCAGAAACGTTGAACCAATTTTAAATATTTCTGAGAAAATTCAAAAACTCTTAAAGTGTTCTAGAATCATTCGTCTAACTTCAGAAATTCCTGATAAATTTCAGAATTGTTAAGAAAAATTCAAAAAAATTTTGGCCAACTTTAGAAGCTTTTCATCAAAATTTAGAAAATCCCAAAAAGTTTTAAAAAACTACTAGCAGGTGCGGATAGAAAAATTGCACACGCAAACATGGCCTTGCTTTAGCAATGAAGCTACCTTTTTCTTTCCTTCTTCTCTACTTTGAACTTTCGGCTTTCCTTGGTCAAATTTTTCTATCTACTCTGAACCACATTTGAGAGCTAGAAAATCAAACATCAAAAAACAAATCATCAGAGTGAGCGGATGCCAATTGCCAAAAGCAGGACAAATATTTTATCCTCTTATCGGTAGGTCATAAAATTAGCAGAAACCCAATATGGCTTTAGCACTGGGGGTGTATACACACTATAGATTTTTAAAATAGATTTTTTTTTGAGAAACTCTAGAAATATCTGAGACATTTAAAAAATATTCGAACAATTTTAGAAATTTTTAAAGGGTTTTGGAAACTCTTGGTCATTTCTAAAGGTTTTCACTAAATTCTGGAATCACTTACAAAGCTCTATAAATCTATAAATAACTTTCCTGAAAAATTTTAGAAATTTTTTGTAATTTTCAGAAAACTAAAAATAATTTAGCTGAAGCTTTTTATTACATGTAGAAATCGTTGACAAGTTCTAAAAACTCATAAAAAGTATTTTAGAATGTTTTGACCAAAACAACATACTTTTTATCAAATTCTAGAAACTACAAAATAGTTCTAGGAACTTTTGACTAACCCATAAAGTTCTTAAAAAATTTGATAAAATTCTAAAAATTTTAAAAACCTTTAACCAACTCAAAAACCGTTTAAAATTTTTTTATAAATTTTTGATGAAATTCTAAATTTTATTAAGGTAGCTTCAAAACCTTTAACTAACTCTAGAAGCCTTTTGCCAAATGTAAAATTTCTTGACAAGTTCTAGAAACTCTTAAAACATTTTAGAAAAATTTGCTCAAAACTATATATCATTAATCAAATTTTAAAAAATTCTAAAGTATTTTAAAAAGCTTTGGCAAAAACTACAAATTTTATATCAAATAAACTCTAAAAACTTTTGAACAATTTCGGAAACATTTGATCAAACTCTAGAAACCTCTATAATGTTCTAGAAATTTTTGACTAGAAGCTTTTTATCAAACTCTACAAACTGAAAAGTTTTAGAAATGTTTGACTAACTTCTTGTAAAATTTCAAAAAAATTTAAAGACTTCTTGAATTCTTTACTCAGCTTTTAACTAAAATCAAAAAATTATAGAAATGTTTAACCAACTTTAGAAACTTTTTATCAAATTCTAAAAACTCTTAATAAGTTCTAGAATCGTTTAACTAATTAAAACTTTTTAAAAAATTAAAAAACATTTTAGAAACTTCAAAAACGTTTAACCAACTCTAGAATCTTTCAAAACATTTCAAAAATATTTAAGCAAATTTTAGAAACTCCTAAAATGTTTTTTGGACAACTTTAAAAAACTTTCAGTAAATTCTAAAAACTCCTAATAAATTTTAGAAACCTTTTTTAAAACTCCTGAAACTTTTTAGAAATATTTGATCAAATTCTAGAATTCTATAAAAGTAATTTATAAACCTTTTCTAGGCGACTTTTACCACATTCTGGAAGCTCTTGAAAAGTTCTAAAAATCTATAAACAACTCATAAATCTCCTGAAAAATTTTAAAAACTTTTAACCAACTTTAAAAGTCATTCACCAAATATAGAAACTCTTGACAAGTTCTAGAAACTCCTAAAGCATTCTAAAAACTCCTAAAGTATTCTAGAAATCTTCAATAAAAACTATATATTTTCAATCAAATTCTTTAACTTCTGAAAAGTTCTAGAAACTTTCGAGTCGTTTTAAAAATTCTTGAAAATTTTTAGAAACATTTGATCTAACTCAAGAAACTTTTAAATTTTAAATGTTCCAGAAGCCTTTGGCTACTTTTTAAAACTTAAAGATATTTAATCAAATTTAAGAAAAAGTGTTTTAGAAATGTTTGGCCAATTTTAGAAGACATTTACTAAAATCCAAGAACTCTTAAAAAGATCTAAAAATCATTAACTCTAGAACCTTCTAATAAAAATTCAAAAAAGTTTAATAAAATTCTAAAAACTCTTAAATAATCTATAAACATTTAAAGCCTTTTATCAAAGGTAGAAACTCTTGAAAAATTTAAAAAACTTGTAAGATATTCTAGAAAGCTTTGCCCAAAACTATATATTTTCAATTAAACTCTAAAAACTCTTGAAAAGTTCTAGAAACTTTTAAATAGTTCTAAAAAATCCTATATTTTTAATAAAAATTTTAGAAATTTCAAAGGAACCTTTGGCCAACTTTAAAAGCTTTTTTTACCAATTTTTTTACCAAATTAAAAAGTTTTTCAAACGTTTGACCAACTCTAGAACTTTTTGAAATATTTACGAAATTTTTATTAAAATTCTATAAACTGCTAAGGTAATCTAGAAACCGTCAATAAAATTTAAAAGCTTTTTGTTAAATGTAGAATTTCCTGAGAAGTTCTAGACATTTTTAAAAGTAGAAGTATTCTAAAAAGCTTTGGCCAAAACTACATACTTTTTATCAAATTTTAGAAATTCTTGAAAAGTTTTAAATTTTTTTGAATAGCCCTAAAATTTTCAAAAACATTTGATAAAACTCTAAAAACTTCTAAATTGTTCTAGAAATGTTTGCCCAACTCTAGAAGTTTTTCACTAAACTCTACAAACTGAAATGTTCTAGAACTAACTTGAAAAACTTCTGAAAAAAGTCAGAAACGTTAAACCAAAATTAAATTTTTTTGAACAAACTCAGAAAGTCTTAAAGTGTTCTAGAATCCTTTGTCTAACTTCAGAAATGTTTGATATATTCAGAATTGTTTAATCAAGTTTTAGAAATTTTTGACCAACTTTAAAAACTTTTCATCAAATTCTAAAAAATCCCAAAAAGTTTTAAAACTCTATAAACTTCTAAGATATTTTAAAAATGTTTAATTAAGCATTTAAAAACATTTGACTAACTATGTAAAATTTCTTACAAAATTTCTTGAACCAATTTTTAAAAAGTTTAAAAAATGTTTAACAAAACTCTAGAAATTGATGATAACTTGAAAAGTTATAAATTTATAGCATTTAATAAAATATGATTAGTGTCCATTTAACAATAATTACATTTAATATGAAAGTGTGGGTAGACCAGATATTAAGCTTCGTCAGTATCTATAGCGCAAGAGCAAGTGTCCATTATGGTCATGATGTATTTGTTTTCTGCTTGAGTAATATCCAGCGGTCCTACAATAGCAATTGCTACATCTTTCTCCTATGGTTTGCCAGCTAGATGTTATAAACGGCGCCTTGGTTGTGAATAAACATGGTAGACAGCCTTTTATAAATGATCTAACATCTTGCCTTTTCTCGGGCCAGTAGTATGATCTCAATATAGCAGCTGCTGTCTTATCTCTACCTGGATGTCCGGCTGTAATGGTCGCATGATGTTGATTTAACATTTTCTGCATAGCCTGTTTGGCACCACCAACTGGTCTGTTCCTGCGCTGGTTTGCAGTAATTCTCCGTGCTTACCAATCCTGTATCCTAAGTCTTCTTCTTTCAGCATTTCTGGATCATCAACTATCTTTTGATATTTTTGTATTATATTCTGTATTTTTTGTATAAAATTTTCCTTTTCAAGAGACAGGTGTTCAAAAAATCTTGCCAAATGAGTGTATAGATAACACAGCGTGGGTTCTTGTTTTTCCGTGTTGCATGCGTCTGTTTGCAAAATGAACCTGGCAGTAGTCTTGATAGTTTCAACAAGCGACCCATAATTGTTTTTACCTGCTCAAAAGCCTCTTCTTCTACTTGTGTCCAGACAAACGATTTATTGCTGCCTTACAATTTCATCAGTGGGGCGGCAATCTTTGTGTATCTTGGAAATCAACCATGTTGCTGGTGCATTCTTCAACCCAAACGGCATCACGTGGAACTGATAGGTTCCACCGTCTGGTGCTGCAAACAACGTCAGGTGTTGTTGGTCGGCCATGAAAATCTACCAGTAGCCGGATTTGAGATCAATTTTGTTGTAGATCCGGGCTAGACTAAAATTTTTTAGGGTTTATGTATCATCGGCAAAGGTGTGGCTTCTTTCTTAGTTGCCTTATTTAAGTCTTTGTAGTCCACACAGAATCGTGGTCTTGATTAATACGACTGGAGCTCAAAAACTGCACAAACTTTGTTTGGTTATCCCGCGGCTGGTAGTTCAGCCACTGGGAATAGATCTGGGTTTTCTTGTGTGCGTTGAATGTATATCTGGCTGACAGTTTTTGTAATTTTCAGGTTCATCCCTTTATCAAAAACTGTGGAAAAATCTCTCACCACTTCGAAGGCTGCCGGATCAGGGAATGCATTTTTTGGCAGTTTTATTGGATCGTGGGACTCTGGTCGTCGTACATGCATGTTCCAATATATGACTGATCTGTTGTCTCGACCGTAATGGAAGCATTTTCTTGTGTAGTTTAAAGTGGCGCCATGTTTTTCCAACCATAGATGTCCAAGGATTAACTCTTCTCCCAAGGCTGGTGTTACGAGGATTGTTATACTGAGTTTCTAATCCCCGATGGTGACCTCGGTGTTTACTTTGGTCGGGCGCGCGATACTGATATTAGTGTGAAGTTGTGACTGGCACTTACAATAGTGCCAAAACCAACTCAAGAAGTTGACAATACCTGAAGAACATCATCAGAAAGAAACGGAAGCTCAGTCCAGAAGGTTGGGAAAAATTGTTGCAGCATGTGAGAGGAACCAACGTCCACCAATCACAACGCGCACACAAGTATAAAAAACTGATTTTTTCCTCCAACAGTCAGTCAAACAATAGCCAAGCCACAGTCAAGTTCAAATGAAGCAAAGTAGAAGTGCCAAACATCAGTATCGCCAACAATAAAGTAAGTAATAAACGGGCCCATCCAAGGACGCTACACCCACGCAATATACCCAGAGATATCCGGGAACTGCCAACAAACATATTAGTTTTAGGACGGCTTCTGAACAGTGCTTAGTGCAAGTTCACGTCGTCTACAAAACAAAACCAACACTAAAACGTTGTAATAAGTGTGGTAATAGTTTTTACGTTACAAAATGTTATTTATTTGTTTTATAACTCCTTGTCTTTATAGCTAGGTAGATAACATAAAAAACTCCCCTATCAAATACAACAAATTTAATAACCCTCATTTATATGATGCATCCAATAATTTATCACTTTAAAGCATCATTGATTTTCTTCCATCTCTCATTCTAACACCCCACAGCGTAACTTTTCCATATAACATCGTGTTAAAATGCTAAAAAGCGTATTTTTTTCAACTCCCACGCGCCACTTATCAATGCATTAAACATAAATAAGAGACGCCTGTCAGCATGTAGAGAACCACCCGCTGTTATACTATACTGCTACATGTTACAAAACTATTTCATCGCAAATATGAATGAAGGCATAAATTTCAACCAATATAACTGAAATAAAAACGTTAAGTAGAAGTCGCGTCTACATTTACATAAGGATGAAGCGCAATAAAGAGTTGGGTTACACAGAGACTAATAAAGATTTTTTTAAATGATTTTATTGAGACATTAAGGATGGTATTGAACGGGTAATGTATGTTGAATCCACTTGTTTGATTCTGTATGTAGTATGTAAATTCTGTAGTAAATATAGATTGAGAAATAATTTTGTGACTTATAAATTGTGTGAGTACCTTCTCAATGATACACTTGTTAATATAAATAGTTGCGCTATTATAAGAGTTTACAAAATCAAACTCTGCAAAAAATTGCTTAAATATAATTGAATAAAATTTTCATACATTGTAAAAAACAAATCCAATCTGTGCCTTCAAACTTTTGAAATATGCGATTAGTAGTTACTTTGCAATTAATTTTTAAAAAGTAGAGTTTTAAACCAAGTGCAACTTGTTGACTGTTTTTTTGCTCAAAAAATGTAGACTGAGTCATACTTAAACGTGTGTGGTATAACCACAGCTGCAGCAAATGAAGATTTTCCGCATCAGAGAACATGCATCAGCTTCGATGTAGGATATATTGTTTGTCCCACCTCTTGTGTGCTTAGATTTAGATATGAGAGAATTGTTTAACATTAAATCTTTTGATAAGTAACGTTTGAATAAAAACAAAATTTATTTTGTGAGCGGGTTACTTCTTTAACTATGACTCACCTGCCCGCCCAAGTGTAGATCACCAAAAATCCATTGTTTGTCCCAGCTCTTGTATGCTTAGATTTAGATATGAAAGAATTGTTTAACAATAAATCTCTTATCAACTAACGCTTGAGTGGGTAGGTGGAAACAAAGTTTAATTTGAAGGCAAGTTACTTGTTCTATTGTGACCCATCTACTCGCCCAAGTGTTAGTTATCAAAAGTTCTATTGTTTAACCCAGCTCTTGTGTGCTTAGATTTAAATATGAGATAAATGTTTAACAATAAATCTTTTAATAACTGATGCTTAGGTAGGTAAGTAAAAACAAAGTTTAATTTGTAAGCGAGTTACTTTTTCTACTGTGACCCAACCACCCGCCCAAGTGTTAATCATCAAACTATGCACCTTCAATGAACTATGGATCAACAACACCTTTTTCAACCACAAGCCTCAGTATAAGGTCACCTTTACAGGCAGTGGAAACAACAATTCCGTAATAGGCTTTATTATTACTAACAAAGCCATACCCCTTAGTCAGATAATAGACGTAAGAAGCCTAACCTCTGCAAACATAAGCTCAGACCATAACCTAGTACTGTGTAAAATAAGAACTACCGCTGCCCCATCCACAAAATAAACACGAATATATGCAACAAAATTTAACATCCAGTCACTGGAAGCAGAAAGTACACGAGAGCTCTATGCAAACCGTCTACAACAACATATTACATACGATCCAACCAGTAAGACTGATAACATTGTCAAAATCAAAAACTACACACATAAGACAGCAGAAGAAGCGTTAGGGAAGAAGACAGTAAACCTAAACGCAACACCAACCACCAAACCCTGGTTCACTCAAGAAGTAAAAAGAATCACCAAAGAAAAAAAAAAGTTTATTTAGACTTTAAGAGCAAACAAACACGAAAGGCCCGCGACAACTATATCTTAGCGAGAAATCAAGTAACCAGAAGAATCCGGAAAGTAAAGAACAAATACTGACAAAAATTTAGTGCAGACATGGAACACAACATGTATAGTTTTTCTCAATACCTGAAAGAAAGCATAAGTAATCCAGTTCCAGTATGAACGGTTGTGGATAAAGAAAAGACCGTCGGAAATCTCAATAATCCAATCAACAAATAACCAAAAGTTTCCTTAAAATTATTGACAAATCACCTTAAGTATAATTTAAAAAAAGTTAATTTTAGACATAACCAACAATTTTCATCTTGTCCATTAACATATGTTTCAACAAGATTGTTTTCTTGCCCTCCAACTAAACTGCTTGACTGACTACATTGCCAAAGATTTAAGCCATCTTTTGCAACGTCATAAAGACTTTTGACAAAGTTTACTTGTAAAACTGCATTTTTTCTGCGTCTTATAAAACTGACAGTTTCAAATTTAAACCACAAAACTCGGTTAAGCTATTAAACTACATTTCTATTTGCTGATAAGACAGTTTTGATCTCCAATTTTTGTTTGATTACAGTAGCCTCTTTACTGCTACAAAACGCAACCATTAATTTCTAAAACTTAGTAATCAGATCAAAAAGAAAGGCTATGCTGTTTTCTTTTCACGGCAACAAACTAATCTTCATGATAACGTTCTTTTAAATGACGTTCTGATTCCGTGGTCCAATTTTGTTTACTATTTTGGTAGTATTTTTGATAAATACAAATTGCACGTTCTTGACAAAGCCAAAATGATTAAAACCATTTAAATTCTTGCTTGCTCACCGTCGAATCATTTCAATTTGTTAAGAGGAGGGGGGGAGGGTGTTTGATAAAGTACATTTACCATTTCAAAACAAAATTTATATAATGTTGGAGGGCGGGGGGAAGAAAGCTTGGACAAGGAAAATTAGTGCAAAAATGGCCAAAGCTACCATAGCCCGATAAGAATTGGGTGACGTAGTAATCCGTGGTTCTGTGTGGACATCTGATACGGTCCAATTTCATACTTCACCTAAAACAATATGAATGTTTGTAATAATTGAATTTTTAATTAAGTATACTTATCTTTCGGTTACACGGGTTGATGTTTCGCTATCTATCCATGTTCGTTTGGGTTTTGGAACATTGGGTCGGTTTAAGGGTTCGGTTCTACAAGCACAATAAAACTGTTAAATGTATTAAATAATTGTTAAATGAAGATAATTAAATTTTAATGTTATATGTATATACTCACCGATATGTTGTTCACCTTCAGGGAATAAATTCCAATACTTCATACGATTTATTGTTCCTTGCCTACATTCCCTTTTGTTGTCCTTCTGTAGTTGCAATTAGTAGCTAATATTTCCAATTTCCATTTCCATCCCATGCCACTTGTTTATCTTCTCACTGTTATCATAACCTATAACGTCGATTAATTATTATGGAATCTGGGTATTATTGTCAACTCAAAAAAATAATCTACTTACTTACCGGTTATTTACTTACCTGAAATATTGCTTGCGGTGCTGTCCTATAATTAATCTTAAATTAATTCTTAGGTAAACATAGCAGCTGTCACTTTCACTTTGCCATTTTCACAGCACAAGTAGAGAACTGTTAATTTTATCCTGTTGGTAGCACTTGGTCGCACCTCACTTCAGTGCTTGAAGGCAGTGTTGCCGATTGGGCAATTTTATCTTGATGATACGCCAAGTTAATTTCTACATTTAATTACGGTATAAAGCTTAATTGAAGTTTGTAAATTAACCTTTAAGTATGTTTTTTATTTGAGCAATTATCCCCTTTTGTTATTTCCCTTTTGTCTTGTTTGTTTATCATCTGTCCTTATTTATTTGAGCCAAACATGCGCAGGGGACTTTTGAGTTCTGGTCCCAGGGAGAATTAGGATCCCGAGCCTTTTTCACCTCTGACTCTTGCCAAGGTATCATCGCATAAGCGGATAAGGCAATACAAATTATATTTATGTGCAATTATAAATTGTCTCGCTCAATAGCGGATTTAAATATTTGTATTAAGTCAGGTGTAACCGTGTTCTGGGAGCAAGTAAAAGCAGTGGCTCAAGTAAGTAATTACAACCTTGTTTTATTTGTAATTTTTTTTTATCTCTCCCTAATTTCAATTTTGTTTCCTTTGTAGTGTTCAAGTTTTTGTAATGTTGTATTGAAGCTCATTAAATTGCAATTATTGTCATTGTCAAGAACCATTATACTCATCATTAAGAAGAATCTTTTTTTTTTTTTTTCCCACGTGGAAACCGTGCCGGGAGTCCTGAAGCAGGAGAAGCCCTCCTATTTGTTTTATATATTTGTGCCATGTACTATTGGTACTAATTTTAATTCTAATTTTGTTATTTTCATATTACGAATATTAATATTAATTTTGACGATTATTCAAATCGTATGTGTATACAAAAGTGTGATTGTAGAGTGAATGAGAGTTATATTATTTTGTATTTCTTTACTTGTGGTAGCAAGTGACAAAAGTGTTATTATTATTTTTATCATTATATTTCTTGTTAACCAGCCCTCTTACTTTTATTGTGTATCCTTCCCATTCCCATTTCGTTATCTCATTATTGCAGTATAGGTTTATTGATCTCCCTAAACGTGCCAACTAGGACAGGAATTAAAAACCAAAGGAAAGAGGATTTTAGTAAAGATCAATTGGAGCCAATTATTTTTCAAACACGTGGTGAGTCTTTTTTTTAACTTTTATTTTAATTTATCGGTTTTGTTGTGCAACCCGGCCCGTCTCCCTGATCTGAGCCAGGCTAGTCCCAAAAATTCGAACTTGGGCTAAAAGGGCGCGTCTCACATCTACACCAGCTTTCGATGTTAGGGATCAGTTTCTTTGTCCATTGAGCCGTGTCGAGCGTGCTGTCCCACCTTTGCTGCCACGTCTTCCCTACGTTAAAAGTTGCATCTTGACTTGATTTCCTGACGGTGTACTTATCCTCTAATTCCAATACCTTCAAGTCGATTAGAGGGACTACAGCTATGACGCACGATGCGTTTGCACTAACTGTCTTATAACCGCTGATAACTCTCAGCAACACTTTTCTCTGTGTTGCGATCAAAGTGTTTTTGTGCCGCTTTACACCGAGGACTGGACTACCGCGTGGTACACTGTTCTCTTTCTGGTCTTTTGGCCACTAACGTTTGGCAAGGTCTTCGTTAGAGCCGCTATCGTTTTATTAGTTTTTTTGACCGTGTTTTTCACGTGCTGACCAAAGGTCCAGTTTGCGTCCAACCACACTCCAAGGTATTTGACGGACATTTTGAGTTTTATCTCCTCCCCTCTAAGTATGAAGACCACCTCTATTTTCTTTCTTGACCCTTTTACCACTAGAGCTTCAGTTTTTTCGGAGGAAACTTCCAGCCTATTTTTGCTCATCCATTTGTCCACTGCCACCAGAGCCACGTTTGTAGCTTTCTGGAGCCTCTCTGCTTCGTTTGCTCCGACCACTAACGCCAGATCGTCGGCATACGCAACCATCTTGCACTCTTTCGGAATTTCTAGCCTTAGCATGGGATTGTACAGCACGTTCCACAGGGTTGGTCCAAGAACCGATCCCTGCGGTACGACCTGTGTTCATTTCTTGTCTTCTCTTTTAGCGATGCAAAACAATCTTTTGCTTAGATAGCTGTCTAGAATGGCTATAAGGTAACTGGACACCTCAATATCTTGTAGACGCCGCATAATTATACTCCACCTGGTCGTGTTAAAGACATTTTTAACATCTAAAAGAATAATTGTAGTCCATGCACTGTTTCGTTCTTCACATAACTCCTTAGCTTTCATAATGGCATCCACAGTCGATCTTCCTTTCCTGAAACCATATTGGGCATCCGAGATGGCCACCTTTTCCTCCAGTTCTTCTTCCAGTCTCCTTTTCATCAGGTATTCAAAAGCTTTTCCAATCACACCAAGCATACTAATTGCACCATACTTCTTCTTTTTTCGGTATTAACACCATCTTTGCTATCTTCCAGTCCTTGGGAAAAGTACCGTTAGCCATGACCTTATTAAAGGCGTCCCGCAACTTCTCAGGAATTTCCTGCTGGGCCAGTTTAACTATCTGTCCTTTAACTCCGTCCGGACCTGCTGCTTTTTTTGGTGCCAGCTTATCAATGACCAACTTTATTTCCTCTCCTGTAAATGGTAAAGGTGTATCTGTGTTTTCGCACATTTTTGAACTTGCCGCGGGTTTTTCTGCGTCAAGTATATGCGGGAACAGTTCCAGAATTACCTTCTTCCTGCTTACTTCGTCCAGAACCACTTGTTTTGGCTTAATACCCATTTGTTTTATCATGATTTGATAACTCTGGCCAAAAGGGTCCCTCTCCAAATTATTAAGCATCTCTTGCCACATCTCCTTCTTACTCTTTTTAATGGCTTATTTGTAGTTGTTTTTAGCAACCTTGGATTTTTCTAGCACTTCCGCGTCCAGTTTGTCTTTGGCCCTGCGTCTTGTGAGCTTTCTTCTGATCTTGATACACGCCTTTTGCTTGTCATGTATTTCTTTGTTCCACCAGTACGGCATTTTTGGCCCCCCATTTTCTTTTAGCCTGTATCTGGCCCAGTCTTGAGCTTTTTTTTTTGGGTTTTAAACACGCTCTGCTTTATGTTTGCATCTCTATGTGCTCTCGTAGCCTTGCCGACATCTAAAACCCACTGCCACTCCGGGCTTCCTGTTTGCTTTTTGCCTCTGCACTCCACCTTGGATGAAAGGTATCTGTAGAGGCTCAAGGATTCTTCGACTTCATCCATCATCCAGCCCGTTAAGACCACATTTCCTGTAGTCATTGTTAGATCAATAAAAGAATGACTTGATTTTCTAACAAACGTAGTTGCTTTTCCGTCATTTCCGATCACCAGGTTTAGTGTTGCCATCTACTGGACGAGATGCTCTCCTCTTTTATCCTGTCTAATCCCCATGCTGGAGATTTGGCGTTAAAGTCTCCTGCTATGACGACCCCTTTTGGCCGGAGTTCTCTAGTATGGGTCATTAACTTATCCATTTTTTCTTTGTACTCCCCCAGGGGAATGTTTAGGGAGATATACACGTTTATTAGTGCCAAATCTAGCATTTCAATGATCTGGAAGCCTTCTTCAGCCTAATGTCTACTAACTTGGGCCTTATTTGTGACCTGTAGGATTGCCACATTACTTTTCCGGTTGGTCAGCAAACCGTTTTTTTTTGACAGAATTTTGTTTGGCTCTTGCAGCAACACCAGATTTGCATTCGCACGCTTTGCTTGCGCCTCTGCGGCATCGTAGGCGGCCCTAGCGGTGCCAATATTTATTTGAATTATATTAAGCATTTTGTGCTTTATCGAGCTCCTCCCTGCTCTGCGCTAAGTGTCTTCTGAAGACCCGACAATTTGTTGAGGCAGACTGATGCTCGGAATTGCAGTGGATGCAGAAGGCAGCGTCCTTGCAGTTTTTGGCCTGGTGACCCGGCTTGCAGCATTTTAAGCAACCAGGGCTTTCAGTGACAGGATCAGTGCAAGCTCCTCTGACGTGTCCAAGTCTGAGACAATTTGTGCACCTTGCAATGTGCACTCTTTCCCTTATCGTGCACTTTAGCCAGCCAATTTTAATTTTTTCGGCTTTCATCAGTTCGGCGGCTGCTTTTTTTTCGATGTCAAAAGTGGCGATTTGATTGCCACCTCTCGTTGGTTTAATTTTTTTTTTACTGAACTCTTGATCATTTAAGCCCAGTTCCTTTAGTTTCTCCTTAATGGCTTTTTCAATGGTCTTTTGATCCGCGTCACCCTCAATGTTCGACATGTGCAGTGTTTTTTCTTGTCTAGTGCTCTGTCTAATAAGATATGTGTTTCTCATTTTTGTATGGAGTATGTCTTTCAGACTTTCTGCTTTGCCTTTCTCCTTTGTAATTTGGGTCCGCTTTAGTTTTGAATTGCTTTAGTAGGTCTGCGTATGTGCTGGCATGTGCGTTTGGCTTTACAATAATAGCTTCCGTGTGTGGCATTCTTTTTTGTTGTGCTCTTACCTGAACTGCCTTTTTTGACTCTGCTACTTCTTGAAAACTAGATGGGACGTAGAATTCTGCTTTAATACTTGTGCCTCTAAAGTATAGGCTTAGTAGTTTTCTTATCTCCAGCCAGTTGTGGACTTCTGTGGTTGCCACGGCTAGCACTGGCTGTCTTGCCCTTCTTTTCTCCATCTGTTCCCGGATTTTCGTCAGTGTTTTTGTTAAGGCTGTCAAGTCGCTTCCACTTGGGTGGCATGTACGTTCTGTTCCCTTGTTCCCTTACTGGTTTTTGTTATGCTTGTTCCCGTTTCTATACGCCCTTTAAGAAATCCATCCAGCAACATTTCCGTTAATTCCGGGTATCTATCTCCGGCAATTCTGGCTAAACCAGAGAGTTCTTTTTTACCCTCCTTAAGGAGAATTAGCACGTCTTTGGTGCCTTTGAATGGGTTTGCTTTTTTAGTTGGCACCACTGTCATGTCCTCAGGCCACTCTACACCCAGGATTTCTTTCAACAAATTTGCGTCCATTTTGGTTCCTCTATTTTTTTACTAATTAAGGCATCTTTCTTCTCCTCATCCTTAATATGTCGCTTGCATTTTTGGCAGACTGTCTTTTTTTGTTTGTTGAACAGTTACTTCTTTTAACTCCACGAGATCTGTGACCTGGGTTGTGCCCAAAGAGTCTGCTACTAAAGCCCCCATTGCCCTTGTGTTTAATTGGGCCGTGACACTTAGCAGTTGTATTGAAACGTTTTTAATTTCCTTGCAGGTGCCTTTTAATAAGTAACCATGCAAGTCATTAACCATTTTGACTATGGACTGCATTGGATCCAACATGCTTTGCCTTAGTTTTGCAACCTTGTGGTCCTTTTTTTTGTTCACTTCTTCTCTTTTACGCTTTGCTTGATGTTCCAAAGTATTGTTCAAGTCTTTTTTTTGTGCTCTTCGGCTATAATCACCTCGTTGTCCTCCTCAGCATTTGAAGTACCTTGATCCGACTGATTCTTGTCTAGCTCCTTACATTCCGGGGGGGGTTCTCGTCACATTTCTTCTAGCCCTCATTCTCTCCTGTTCGAATATCTGTTCGTAATCAGTGTTTTCCACATCAATTTCACCTTTGCTGTCAGTTCCTATCTTTCAAAACAAAATAATTGCGAGCCTTCTCCCACTTTACGCACACGAATAACAGTACGTCACAGAATACTACGTCACACAGTGGAAAATTTCCACACGCCCAGTACAGTAAATTGCTAATTGCCGGAGCAATCAACAAAATACAAACACCACACTAACGCCAAAGTAAGACAGAACACTTTCCAAAGATGCCTGCCTACTTTACACAAATTTCGGACTACTATAACTAAAATGACACACTTTCTTACAGGAGCTCCGCACAAAACACATGTGTCTTGTACGAAGAACTGGTTTGACCTAACCTAACCTTACCTAACCTAACTTAACCTAACCTAACTTTGCATTAGTTGGTCAAAACCTTGTGTTGTGACACAAAAATCTTTTACTATCATCCCAAACAGATCACAAACTCCAACCAAAAAAATCAACGCATCATAAGCAATTGTAATCGCAATAGGTCATAGCTTAAAATAGCAAACAAGTTGCCGAAACCGCTAATATTGTTAACTGTGTCCATCTTTTTATATAAAAGTTCACAACTTTTGCGTTTTAATAAACGGTGTATAGTTACAGATTATATAACTTACAATGTTCAATAAAAACCTTATATAAATATTAGTTCACAAACAAACTTTTAGTTTAATAATTTTAATACTTTGCTTTTATGTACAACTCTTTATTTGAATAAATTGAATTATTAATGACAAAAAGATACCAATAAGAAGCAGTGAAAATAATTTCCTTTCTCAAGTAGCAAGATACTTCAACAAAGTGCACACAAAGGCGACAGAGTTCCGTATACTTTTTTTGTCAGCATAAGTTAACTTTCTTGACAATAAAATTAATTTCGCGCAAGACTCCGCCGCGCAAAATTTCCATTAAATAATATATCCAGATTTTTATCGTCACAATGGAAAATGGGCGTCGACGTAGCGCATACTTCATTGAAGCTAATTTGTCATATTTCACTGCTATGAAATATGGTACAGTAGAGGCGAATTTAAGTCACACCGTTGAGTGATTAATTTTACCAACTTTGATAAATAATGGATTTATTTGTAAAATGCTGAATGAATGAATGAATGCGCTTTGATTTATAACGTTTCCGCAAGTTTTGAAATAAGAGGAAATGAAACTGTTGTTATTTTGGGTCAGCAAAGATGCAGTAAAAACAATTTTTATTAGAAAAACTTTGCACACAATGATGTATTAGAAATTTCTACATTTAATAAGCATTATATCGTATTGCGTGAGTCAGCTCGATTTGAGTAATTATGCGAATTCTCTTGGTATTTAACCCTATACTTACGACAAGAAATTCTCTTTAACAAAACTTTTAATTAAAATTAGCGACTAGTTCACTAAACAAAAATTATAATTTATTGTGTAATGGTTCCATTATAATTTGAATTATTATGAACTATTAATTAATATCACGCATTATAACTATACTGTGGTGAAAATTTAATTAATCACCAAAAACAAGATAAACAAAATAAAATTTAATTCCTTTGTCAACAAATTTAATTTTTTTTTAGTAATGTATACAATTCTAATAAAATATGCCAAAATTTACTACAAAACCTATATATTCCACTTCCCATATACTTTTTAAACCTCCTAAAAAATTCCGCACACTACTTGAGGTTGATTGAAGAATCAACCCTCGTTTCCACATTTTCCTATAAATCCTGATTGAATTATAAATTTTTGATGTAAAAAACAAAATGAATATATCACGCCATAATAACTTTCCCTTATGAAATTATTTCCTCTCAAGACACGACACATTAAAAAGAATATTTTATGAAAAGTGCAAACATCAATAATTCAATAATGACTTGGCTGCGACACAGAAAACTTTATATATTTTTTTCTTGAGGTGAAATCCCTTTCGGCCTGCAACTCCTACTATAAATATAACTTGCACTTTATTGAGGTACACGATATTGTTGAGAAGTTTCTTATTCTCGCTCGAAGGAAAATGCCACCCTTGAGATTAGTTAAATAGTAATGGAGATTAAATAAAGGGTCTTTTTGAACAACAGGAGAAGAAAAAGGTCGGGACCGTAAGTACATTATTGCATGAAATAATTTAATACTAGTCCCACAAGAAACGTATCAATCTATCAGAAATGTGCACGTAATAAACTTGAATGAATGTAAACGTTCAGCGTAGAGAATTTTAAATGATAAAAGTGATTGGACATTATTATACAATCAATAAGTCAAGTAATTTTAATAAATTCAGTTATGTAATCAAAGTTAGAATTGCAATCAATTTATATGCCCGAGTGACTACTATGAAGAGGACTTTTATGCACATAAAACTAAACTCAAAAATTATCATTTCAACAATTATATTGAAGGATTGCTCATTATTTCATTACTTACAATACTTCAATAAATGTAAGAATATGATAAATATCTGTAACACATTCATAAATCCTTTCTCGTTACTTAGAGATACTTAAATAAATAAAACAAAGTTTAGAACTTATATCCGACAAATCTTCTTACTTCAAAACCATAAATAGAAATGATAAGCAGCAACCTAAACACCTTAAAACTTGGCAAAGACAATTAATTAGCGGAAATTGCTCAACGAATATCGCTTTGCTAATGTACAATTTATTTTGATAAACTGAAGCATACCGCTAGGATTAAAGAGTATGGGCATGACATATGGTCTACAAATAATTGTCATGATAATAAAAAGTGCAGACCAACTACAAATAACACAGCAAGCAATCAAACAAGCAATATTGAAAGTAAGCTTTAAAAATCGGATGAAGAAGCAAGATGACCAAAACAGAACTGTGTAAAGTGTAAAAGTTTTCAAGCAGCGCTAAAAATATTGGTCTTGTGGATTACTAAAAAAAATTGAACACTTGTGGTTGTAACCAAATGTTTTTAAAAATAACTTTTTTGGAAACGGTATTTCAGATTATGAGCTGAGTTTTATTTTTTTGTTAAATTACCTCGGAGCATACTTTTCTTCTTAATTTCTCCAAAAGTTGAGGTAGTCACTCCAGATCATGGTTACTATTGAGTAGTTTAAACTGCAATACTTACCCACCCATCCAAAGTTTGTTAAAAAGTTTTTCTCCTTTTCAAGCGTTAGAAGTCTCTATGTTAGAATAAAAAATATTAAATTTAATCTCTTGATGAGCAACAATTAAGTGAGACACCTGACCTTCCTTATCTTTAGAGTAATTTTATCCAAAGTACCCCGTCCTAGTAATTGTTATCAATAAATTGAAAGATTTTTTTCTTTTCAAAAGTAGATGTCTATTTGTCCAAAAAAGAAGAAAGAATCTTTTGATAACTAATACTTGAGTGGGTAGGTAAGTTACTCCAGATCATGGTTACCATCAAGTAACTTTAAATAGAGTGTCCTTTCACCCGCATGAGTAGTTGTCATAGATTTAAAATGTCTCCTCTTTGCAAGCCAATCTTTTGATGACCAACGTTTAGACGGGAGTCTGGGTTACTGCAGATCATAATTACTATTAGAGTAGATTAAACTGGAGTGCACAGCCCCAAACCCAAATGTTTGTTATCAAAAAATTAGGAATTTTTTCTCTTTTGCAAGCGTAGAAGACTATTGGTTAAAAAAAAAGTAAGTAATATCCAATCTTTTGATGACCAACACTTAGGTGGGTCTTTCCAAATCATGATTACCATTGAATAGTTTGAACTAAAATGCCCTTTTTTCTTGCCCAAGTGGTTGTCATCAAGAAATTAAAAGTTTTTCTTTCTGCAAGCATTACAAATTATTTTGTCCAAGATGGAAGAGATGATTTTGATGACCAACATTTGAGAGAATGGGTCACTCCAAATCATGACTAACATCAAGTAGTTTAAATTGAAGTGCAAATTCACCCGCCAAGTGTTTGTTATCAAAAGATTAAAAAATTATTTTCTCTGAAACTCTTAAAAATCATGTAGTCAGAAGTAGATCTAGTTGACCAACACTTAGGCAAGTGTGTGAGTTATACCAGATTTATCTTTAGAGCAGTTTATTCCAAAGAACCCACCCGCTCTAGTAATTGTTATCAATAATTTGAAAGATTCTTTTCTTTTCAAGCGTAGAAGTCTATTTGTCCAAAAAAAAGGAGGAAATTTTTCAAAAAAAAAATCTATTGAGGATTATTTGCAAGAAATATTCTTCCCAAAAAACCTCGATCAACAAACTGAAGCTAAACACTTTAATCCTTTTAATATCAAGTCTAAACTAACAAGGTCTCCCCCACAAAAGTAGCTAAAAGGCACTTCGTGTCAAACTATAAGGAGCCAGAGAGCATAAAAATATTGCAAAAGAAGGAAAAAAAAAAAATAAACAAAACCGTAGACTTGCCTTAACATTTTGACCACAAAAAAAACAAGAAAACCAAAAGAACAAATGAAGCAGCAGCAGAGCTAAGGGCAAAGCCCCGCAAAACTTGGCCAATTATAAAATGTTCACAAAGTTTAAAAAACTCATCAGACTTTAACTACAAAACAACAAAGCTAACAAAGTATAAACAAATACAAAAACATGCCAGACCTCAGTACAAAATTGGATAGCTGTTCAAAGAGGAAAAGATTTCAAAGTTAAAAAAAATTACATCTAAAACAACATTGACCAAATTGAATAACAAACGTGTTTCTCGTTCACCCGGCCAAGTGTTTGTATACAAATTTGTTGACCACAAACACTTGGGCAAAAATTAAGTTTGAACTTTGTAAATCAGTATTTTGATTTGGTATTCCCCGCCCACCCGCCAGAATGTTTTTTAATCACAAACACTTGGACGGGTTATCGTGAACAAAGTTTAAAGTTTGTGAACCAGAAGTTTGAATTTGTGTTTTCCGCTCACCCGCCCAAGTGTTTGTATGCAAACTTTTTTATTACAAACACTTTGGCGGGTGAGCAAAAAAAAAGTTTAAATTTTATAGACAATTAGTTTGGATTGGTGTTTCCCGCTCATCTGCCCGAATGTTAGTATGGAAATTTGTTGATCACAAACACTTAAGCGGGTGTGCGGGAACTAAGGTTAAATTTTGCAGATCAATAATTTAGATTAATGTTCCCTGCCCACCCGTCCGATTATTTGTGTGCATATTTGTTGATCACAAACACTTGGGCGGGTGGGTGGTAACTAAGTTTAAATATTGTGGACCAGTAGTTTGGGTTCGTATTTTACCCGCTCACCCGCTTGAGTGTTTGTTTTCAAACTTATTGATCACCAACATTTGGGCGGGTGAGCGGGCAATAAGTTTAAATTTTGTAACCAGTAGTTTGAATTAATATTTCTCGCCTACCGCTATAGTGTTTGTAATCTAAAAGTTTGCATACAAACACTTGGGCAAGTAAAAGTAAAACTAATTTTAAATTTTGTGGACCAGTGGCCCAAGTGTTTGTATTCAAACTTTTTAATTACAAACACTAAGCGGGTGGGCGGAAACTAAGTTTAAACTTTGTGGACCAATACTTTGGGTTTGCGTTCACCGCTTTCCCGCCGAAGTGTTTGTATGCAGTTTTTTAATCACAAACACTTAGTCGGGTGGACGCAAACTAAGTTTAAATTTTATAGACTATTAGTTTGGATTGATGTTTCCTGCCCATCTGCCCAAATGTTTGTATGCAAATTTATTGATCACAAACACTTGGGCGGGTAGGCAAAAACTAAGGTTAAATTTTGTTGACCATTAGTTTGGATTAATGTTTGCCGCCCACCCGCCCTATTGTTTGTATAAAAATTTGTTGATCACAAACTCTTAGGCGGAAACTAAGTTTAAATCTTGCGTACCAGTAGTTTGGATTGGTACCGTCTGCCCATCCGTCCGAGTGTTAGTATGCAAAATTTTTGATCACAAACCCTTGGGCGAGCAGGCAAAAATTAATTTTAAATTTTGTGAACCAGGAGTTTGGGTTAGTGTTTTACTCGCCCACCCAAATGAGTTAGGCAGGTGGGCAAAAACTAAATTTAATTTTTGTTACCAGTACTTTAAATTGGTGTTTCCCAACTACACGCCCGAGTGTTTGTATACAAATTGGTTGATCACAAACACTTGGATGGAACTAAGTTTAAACTTTGTGAATCAGTATTTTGAATTGGTGTTTTTTGTCCACCCGCCCAAGTGTTTGCATGCAATTTTTTTAATCACAAATACATGGACGGGTGGGCGGAAATTAAGTTTAAACTTTGTAGACCAGTAGTTTGGATTGGTATTCTTCGCCCATCCGTTCAAGTGTTTGTATGCAGTTTTATTTATTACAAACACTTGAGCGGGTAGGCAAAAACTTAGTTCAAATTTTTTGAACCAGAAATTTAGATTAGTATTCCCCGCTCACCCGCCCAAATGTTGTATGAAAATTTGTTGATCACAAACATTTGGGCAGAAACTAAGTTTAAATTTTGAGGACCAGTAGTTTAAATTAGTGTTCCCGCTCACCCGCCCAAGTGTTTGTCTGCAAATTTGTTAATCACACTTGGGCGGGTGGGTAAGAAGTAAGTTTAAATTTTTTGAATCAGTAGTTTGGATTGGTGTATCTCGCCCACCTACAAACTGACAAACGCAGACGGAAAGGTCGGAAGAAACAACAAAAAAACCTTTTGTGCTACAAATTATTACAAATATTACCTCTTAAACTCATCAAAAAAAATTTTGATCTGGGGGTGTAAATTAACACAAATAACGCAGACATGAAGAGTAGAATTTAAAGTTTGTCGCAAGATTTTTTAATACTTGTAGTAATGTTACAAGAAAGCCAAAATCAAGAAACAGAAGACCTATCAAATTAAAAAGTATTATGCATTACTTTAAGTGCTGAGAAAATTAGGGAACAGGAACGTTAAACAAGCATTTGCTAAACTCTGCAAGAAAACGGCCCACCTGATTGCAAACAATAAAAAAATTTGCTTGTGCTACAATACGTAGAGAGTTAAGGAGATCATCACTCCCACTAAGTGCTACAAGTGCAAAAAAATAGGCCTCTTATTACAACATAGAAAAATCCTATTACAAATGTGGTAAAACAATCACAGGATCAAAGTTTAAAGTCAGGCGCAGTTGTGCTACTTGTGATCTGTAACCAAACATAAAACGGAGTCAATAAAATATTGGTTAATGAAAAAAAAGCACAATCACCAAAGTCAACTTGAACAAGTGCAAAGCAAGACATATCTGCTCAGTGAAAAGCAAATACCTGTCTATGGTCTGCAAAACAAAAAAAAACATTGCTAAATTTGGATAAAAAACCAAAACATAGATGTCGCTATAAACCTGCCAAGAACTAGCTAAGAGCACAAAACAAGATTTGTTTAGGTTTCTCGGAAAACTATGGCGCTAACAGTAAAAAGCACTAATAGACTGCGAGTTTGAATATCCAAACTGAAGTAAAATTGAGTAGGTCACGTGGCAAAAACAGATACCAAAAAAATAAACCCACAGACTTTTAGAATAAAGACCAAGAAGAACCACCACTGACAGAGAAAAACTACAGAAAAAAGTGGATAGACAACATAAAGACCAAAACCAATTGTATGTTTTGAAGGAGGCCTACGTCCAGCAGTGGATAAACACAGACTGAAAAAAAATTTGGAAAACGCGGTATTTTACACATATTGCCAAACATCACAATGACCAAATTTGGTATTTTATTACAGGAACTGAGCAAAAATATAAAACCAAAGAGTGAGACGTTGATGATTGGTAAAAACTTTAATATTAAAACTCATGCGGGACTCAATTAAAACAACAAGCGTAGTACTATCCTGGCTAAATGGTTCAACTGTTTCTATTTGTTAATCTTTAACAAGTGACTCCCTTAACTATAAATGTAATGATAAGAGGTCCATTGTTATCATTAAAATGTGATCACATAGTTTGTCAGTAAAGATTCAACTGAGCAAAGCCGTTGACTTTAGCAAGTAGCCCTTGACATTATCTTCTAATTTTCTTCTCTGCACACATATTGTTGTAGAACTGTTTTTGTCAATCTAACCTAGATTTGGTACTATTTTGAGATAAACTGGTTGATTATGACGCAGCAACTGCTTAAAAAAAACCGGCATCCTAAGAGACAACAACTATATGGCTTTTATAAGCACAAATCCACAATCAAGCCATAAAGCAAATAAAAAAGATCGGAAGAGAAGCAATATGTCAATGTAAAAAATATTTAATTTTTTAAGTTTGATATACTTTCTTTTAATTTACTATAGTAAATGCAACAATATTTTATGTTAATATTTCAAACTATTTAAGCCTTTAATTGACTTACTTAAAGTACTAAAAAATATATGAACTGTTTATTTAATTAACATCCTATAAAAGACGTAATAGTTTGAACGCATAAAATGTTTATAGACCATAAAATACTTTTCTAGTCCCTTTTAAAATTATTAAATAATTAGAGTAAATTTATTCCTATTTTAATTACTAAATAAGCAATTGATACTGCTAACTATTTTAGAATTAAAATATTAAATTATTCTCTTACAAAGTAAAGTTTCCTATATTTACAATTGTGGTTTAAATATTCAATTCTAAAAGGAAAATTTAAATGTAATTATTGTATATAATACAAAAGCTTTAATGTTAGGATATAATAATATTTGTTTAACATTTCGTACGTGCAGATAGGTGTATATTTGAATGTGTGGACGCGCAATAAATGGCTTCATTCCCAGGACAATACGTACCGATCCCGTGACAAGCGTCCCCAAAACCATCCCCACTCTGACAAAACCCCACCATCCATTCCTCAAACAACCCAAACATACTTCCTGGATGCTGAAATAAATAGGTCAAACAAGGAAACACCAAAAACTGAGACGCGTATTGCTAAGAAAGTAGGAATTGGGGTCGCTGCGAATTTTATCACGACTGAATCTTTATTACGCACACTTGGTGTATCCCCGTACCTTGCACAAAAGAGACCCCACATCATAACTCGCGTAATTACACCTATAATATAGCATGTAATTATTATAATTGATGTGGATCGATATGATAAGGCGTACTGGGTATAATTTTTTTTTAATATAACATGACAATGGAAAATGTAAATGCTTAATGGATGGAGAAAATTTGTACAGTTTTAAGCGACGTAAATCCGGACAATTCATTAACGACATACCTTAAAAGCTACCGGATTATAGCCCTTCCGCTATTTAGAAGTTGTAAAAAAAAATTAAAAAAACATGCAAATTGTGCGTAGGCCAACAGCTTTTTAAATTATTGTGTTTAATGGAAAAATAATTAATGAATTAATTAATAAACATATTGTTATGTAATAATTTTACAGTTATTTTTTTATAAAAGTCTAGATTAAGAACTATACTTTTAATTATTTTTATTATATAAATATACATAAAGTTTAAATTAAGTGTTTTTTCTCTATAGAATTTTATGTTTTTATTTAAACTGTTTGCTAATTTGTAAACATGGCATGTTGAGTCATGTTTTTAATTATAAGCGTTAGCATTTTTTTAAATTTTAAATTTTAATATTTAGTAATTACTTAAAATACAGCATAAAAATATCTTTAAATTTGAACGAGTGGAACCTCTCTCGCTGAAGCTATCACATTGAAGACTAAATTTATTTAAGCAGTCTGTAAACATTAACTTTAAATATTTGTGGCTTATAAGTTTATTTCATTTGTCAATAATACGGTTGAAGAAATCTCTCTTAAAAGCTTTAGCCCTACATCTCTGAACTGTTAGTGAAGCTTACTACCAGTAAATATTTATTTAGATGGCAAAATGTCTTGTATTTTGTTTGAAGAATGTCCATTAAAATATTTATAGAAAATGCAAAGATCTGCAACATAAGGCCTGTGTTGTTAAAGTATCTAAGTCATTAGTCAATTTTGAATTGGTAATGATCCGAATAGCTCGTTTCTGAATAGTGTTTAGAAGAGATAGTGTAGTTTCCAATGCTTTTCCCCTTAGTTGGGAACAATATTTAATTCAAAGACAAATTTAAATTTTATATATATATGCAAGAGTTGAACAGAAGTAAAAAAACTTTTGACCTCTATTAAGAAATCCTAGTTTTTTAAATACTTTTACAGCTATGTCACCAACATAGTCGTTCTATAAAAAATTATGTAAAATTGTAACACCTAGAAGACAAATTGAAGAAGATTTAGATTTGGATTCGTAGTTCAGTTTAACATTTGGTAATGATAATACTTCGGATTTAGAATTTGAAACAGTAAAAAGTTGAATTAAAGGTGACCATGTTAGTAATGCCCCATTCAGATATTGTTTTAAGGTCGTTGATTATAGATGCTACAGATTCTAAACTAAAAATTTTAAGACACTATGCCATATTTGTCAACCTATACAATGGAGCTTGTTTACACAATTAGGATGTAATACTCTATCAAACGCTTTGAAAATATCTAGAGCTACTGCAAGTATTTCTTTTTGGTTGACTAAACTAGAATTATATTTGAGACTAAGTCAGAAGATCTGTTTTCAAACGTTTTGATCAAAGTCCATATTAAGTATCTGAGATGAAGTTATTTTGTTCTAAGAACTTGACAATGTAAAAATTAATATATTTTTCAAATTTTGTTGATAGATTGAACAATAATGCAATTTGTCTCTAAGTTGAAAAATCAGACTTATTCCTACAATTTGAAAATGTTTCATTTTTGTGTGATAAAGCAATTATCCGAGGCTATCGCTGCATTTGTATATAGTAGTAGACCAGAGTACTAACCTGATCGTACTCGTCCTTGCACAGTTTTTAACTGCTAACGGCAACATATTAAATACCGTCCAATGTTGGCCTATTTAGCCAATATACTACAAATGCAAACATTGCTGAGTCCCATCGTGTCAAACAAGCTTGCACTATTTCAATCAAGCCAGTATCACTAATAATATGAGCAACTTTTGCCTAGTAGGCCAGTATACTGTTGCCCATGTCACTACCACTAGGAGGTAAAGCAATTTACCGGAGAATCAGAACACAAGCTTAGCAGTAAATATTTGTAACCACTACTAAGTACCATCTCGGCAACAAAAAATTGTGGAAAAAAATAAAATAGCTCACGCATAGATGCCAGCATTGACAAGAATAAGCTTAAACCAAAAAAATATAAAATCCAAAAATGTCTCCAAACATCATGTCAATGCGACCTACACAAAACAGCAACCAAACCACTACAGTTGTCATAAAACTTCAAATGCTGCTGATGCCATCATTTTGGTTGTAAATGATGACTTAACTAAACTGTTCCAAAACGGGACACTAAGCCAAAAAGTGCAAAAATCCACTCATGTGTATAACTTACAACGTGAAAGAGTATAGACCAGATTAAACTAAATGCACCTAACTAATAAAAAATAAGATATCAACAACAAAAGTCTGTCTCGCAAAGAAACAAAATAAAATAAATCTTGAGAATCCTATAAACCACCGCCCGGGTAAAGTAGTTGTTAGCGTACTCAACTGCTATACTTCCTTACCTAGAGTCAGTTTTTCTGTCTGGTTAAGAGACAACGTGTTGTGATAAGTACGTCTTCTTTCGGATAAGAAGAGAAACTTTAGTAAGTCCTGTGTACTGCCTTGATGTTGCGTGCACGTTAAAAAAACCAATAATTTGGAATTCCTGATTAGCATTGGCAGCAGAAATAGACCAACAATAAATAATTAAATTTAAAAAAAAGAGAACTAACAATTAAAACTACTAAGATAATATAGAGCTACCATCAGGAGAGAAATCTTCTGACCAAAAATGGAAAAATTAGGCTGACTAGAGAAGTACCACAGGGTTCTGCACTAGGTTCTAAATTATAGAATTTAGTTTATTATCAGCTACTCAGAATGCGGCTGCCGGAAGGAGTGACAATAACGGCATTTGCAAATGACGTAGCTTTGGTAAGTAGGAATATAGACATAGAAGTACTAAAAAGAAGTTAGAGTTGGCAATAGAGATGATCAAGAAATGGATGAGAAATAAAGAGTTAGATCTGGCTCCACAGAAAACCGAGGCATGCGGCTATCGACTAATAGGACAAACAGGAAAAATAAAAAAATACAGGAGAATGGGCAAGAAGGCTAATAGCAACTGCGGCTAGAAGTAAACTATTGTATGCTGCAGAAACATGGAAAAACGCTTTAAAGACAAAAAAGAAACAGATAAGAAGTAAAAGGAGCAATGAGAACAAGTTTGTTAAGGATCTACAGGGCTTACAGGACGGTGTCGTAGGAGGCACTAGAAGTAATTGCGGCGACACTACCCGCAGATTTGGAGGTGAAAGAAAGATTAAGTATAAAGAAAATGGTAAATGAAAAAACTAGTAAGCAAGAAGCAAAAATACAAGCAAAAGAATATGATGGAAAGATGGAAAAGGTGGAAAGAAGGAGAAAAGGAAGAATGGACAAGGGAACTAATGCCAGAAATAAAAGAATGAGTAGAGAAAAAACCGGAAACGTGTTACTATACCACACAACTATTTACCGGACAAGGAACCTTTGGAAAGTACTTACAAAAAATAAATAAGATGGAAAAAGAGAAAAAATGTAAATTTTGTCTAGAAGACACGCATGACGACGCAGAACATACGCTAGTAGAGTGCAAAGAGTGAATAGAAGAAAGGAAAACGTTAGAAAAGATATTAGAAAACACAGTAGACAAATCTACAATTAATAAAATATGCCTGAGTGACGAAAACAAATGGAGAGCACTATAAAACTATGCAACAACAGTACTGAAAAAAAAAAGATAGAGGAATTTGAAGTTTTGAGATTTAGGTAAACTAAAATGGAAGAAAACACTTAAATTAAAAGCCACAGAAGACAAAGGAAAGAGAAGCGAGAAGCTAAATGGTAGCAAAAAAATGAGAAAAACACTAATAAAGAGAAAAGAAACAGAGAAAGTCAACAAAACAACTATACCTGCCAAGCAATAGAAGATGAACAAAAAAACAAAAGAAGAACATATATTAATTGCAAAAATAAGAAAGAAATGGAGAGAACTGCTCAAAGAAAATAAATTGACGGAATTGACTAAACAATTTTCTAACGGAAGATACGCCATATTGAGGTTGACAGAAAATGCAACTTTCGAAATGGTCAGAGTATATCTGGCAACCAGGAAATACAAAGAACTAATCCTAAATAGAGATTCAAGCTTCTTACTAGAAGTTAAACTGGCAAATGTAAGACTACCAAAAGAGATGCACTTAATAGAGCTGCACAAAATATTTATATAAGAAAGAGGATACAACAAGAAAAAGTTAATGAAGATATAGAAAAACTAAGAAGATACTTAAATACAATGCAAATATTTAGGCTAAATAACACAGAAATAAGAGAAAAGAGAAGAGAATGCTAGTGAAGGAAATAGGGCAGAAAAATAGGGTATAGGAAGAAATAAGCCGAGAACTGCGTGAATTCCGCGAGGCCAAAACCAGCTCACCTCAAACTAGTATCACATTAGAGACAATGACTAGAACAAAATAACAGCAGGTTTTACGCAGAAAAGAAAACCAAAAGGTATTGCAATGCGTTAGTTATTTTCAAGGGCCACTTGTTGAGGCCAACACCTCACTAAGTTCTTAAAAAAAATTTATACTACTAAATAATAAAATATCTAATAAACAATAACTAAAAATTAAAATTAATCACCTGTACAATACTACTAACGCCATCTCACATAAATACCAATAACATTCTATAAATCAACTCCGACGATATTCCGCCTAACCTAACCGTGTGACCTAACCCGGCACACGTTTTGTTGCAAATGCGCAATATTGTCTATTGTATAAAATATAATAAGTCATTAATATTTTTACTGAATAAAAAAACACCTCCTTTTCTTGCGGGAATAACAATTTTTTTCCACCTCGGATTTGCATTTAAGTATTACGTCGAAGTGAAGGTTTCCGCGCGCCAGTCTTCAGGCGCAATTGACACACATTTACATAGATTTGACACCACTTTTTTTTAACCTAACCAAACTTAACCTAACCATACTTAACCTAACCTAACCTAACCAAACCTAACCTAACCTAACCTAACCTAAGCTAACCTAACCTAACCTAACCTAACCTTATAAAATTATTATGTTTCAACACTAAAAATTTGTAGAACTTTTAATATTTTTAATTTTTAACACTAAAAAACAATAACACTACTAAAATTTGTGCGATTAGATACTAAAAAACCGTAAAAATACTAAAATTTCTCATTTCTAACTTTAAAATCCGTAAAACTGCCAATGTTGTTTGCATTACACACTAAACCTCCGTAAGATTTGCTTATTTTTTTAAATTTATAGCAATAAAAAAAGTAAAACTATTAAAATTGTTCTGTTGTTAACTAAAAATCCAATCGACTATCAAAATTTTTCTGTTAAATGTTAAATATTTGTAAAACTACTTAAATTTTTCAGTTTAGACACCTCAAAATGTGTTCTACAAAAACAATACCGCATCATACCCAACTGAATCATTCAATTACTATTAAGTCAAGCAGTATTTGTACAACCTTATTAAAAAAAAATGATCATTTACTAAAAGATAGACCAAATTCAAACAACTTTCAAGACTTGGTAACTCAAGTGGCAGTTTTATTTGCAACTGATGGCCATTAAATTCCAAAAACTAATGACTACTTTTGCTCTAACTTTTGTCAAATTATTTCCAACTAATAAACATAACTTCTGATTAAGTTTGACTTTACTCTTACAGTTTCAACAAGAAGTGCATTCTAGTAGTACTAATAAAGAAATAAAAAATCAGAAAAACCCAATTCAGCAAGGACGCCACAAAATTCATAATCCTAAAAGCGCAACGATTAGTGGTGATGCCATTCAAACTAAAAAATGCTTCAACAATACTCCAAATCAACTTTTGAAACTTCTTTCTTCTTTAACAATATCGTTAATTTTTTTCTAGAAACAACAAGAAGCATTTTATCTTCTTACAAAAGATACTAGAACCATTTTAGATATACAAAACCTGCAGCTTTCCAAACGCAAGTTTGGGTAGTACAAAATTAAATATCTGAGCCATCAAAATACTGCCAAAAACAACAACCTCTAAGCATAGATTTAACACAATTCCGAGCTTTCCAAAACCTACTACTTGAAAATAACTGTTGAGATTCTTAAGTATGTTTATATCAATATTGCCGCCTCGTTAAAAGCAAAAATGCTATTCCAATAGAATGAACCAAACCAACTTTTCTAAAAAATAAAAACCGTTTTTGACTAGCATGTGCAAAAACCTCAATCAGATTTTAAATGTATACAGCATTAATTTCAGCTATTTAAAATTAAAAGTAATCTTTTGCTAAAAAAAATATACAAATTAAAAAAAAAATAATAGTAGTACCTCCTGCAATCCAATACAGTCATGCAGAGTTACCAGGCATTGATAAACTGCAAAAACAAACTTAGCCAAAATGCATACAAAATTGCCCTGCACACATTTGTATACTACCAAACCTTGGAAAAAAATAGAAACAGAAAAACAAACTTTCAAAAAGTAAAAACCGCTATTAACCAACCTTACCTCAAATGAGAATCAAATAAAAGACTCATTTGAGATTGCAAACAGATTTTATATTAATTAAGTCTAAAAATGAGACTATAATAAAAATACAAAAACAACAAAAGAGTAATCTCCTTATTAAATTATTCTACTCATAGATAACCAAAGCCCGGTTTGGCTAAACAAGTTCTAATTTCAATTACACAATTTTCTAACCAATTTTAAGTCTAAAGGTTAAAAACTTTTCAAAGAAAATCACTTGACATACCAAATGGCAATGCACCGGAACAACGTAAGAAAAAATAAATTGCTTAAATCAACCTTACATGGTTTTACTTCATACGACTACAGCTGATCAAAAAACCTAATAATAAAAATATAAAACAACTTTAGTAGAAAAACTTTCAGCAAACACAAAAAATCTTTTGCTAATAATAACCCGCAAACTCAACAAAAAATACCAAGTGGATTAAAGTTACAAAGTTAAAAGTCCATAAAAATCAATCGTTAAAAAATATCCAGTACTACTTTGTCTGCACTATCTTCAAAGATAAAAAACGCAAACCACCACAGCAACAAGCTAATGCCATATTTCCTGCGCAAAAATAACTAAGCTTTAGTTTAGCAAAGCCAATTTTTACTCCAATTTCAAGTCAACAACCAAACCAAATGGCACTACCATAGCGGAAAGTGAAAAAAATAACCAACAGTCTAGATAAAGTATATATCTGTCTCTCTCCTTTATAAAAAAACGTAAAAAAACACTTACACACAGGTAAATCTAAAAAACAAAACTGCCTTTGACTAAGTACGCCCATACAATCTGTACAAAGAATAAAAGTATGCATTCAGTAGCCTAAAGCATTTGCAGTAGCAAACATCTACAAGCAAAAAGACTTGTTTTATAAATTAATTCTGTTATTATTAATATTTTATAAATAGAATTTTGCACTTTTTAACAAATTTTAGTTTTTTCTGACAATATTGTAATATTTTATAAACAGATTTTGCTATTTTTAACTTTTTATTAATATAATTTTGCACTTTTTGACAGTTTAAGACCAAATTTTGCTATTACTAACAATAATTTGATAATTCATGACCGGATTGTTTGCTTTAGGGTTTTATAAAAACACATTTTTAAAGTTTTTTGCTTTCTAACAATACTTTTATGTTAAAATCCGGATTTTGCTTTTTTGACATCCTAGACCACAAAATATCCTTCCGCTACAAATAAAGGGTGTTTTTTTAGAGGTTTGTTTTTTGACCTGGCAACACTGTTTCTAGTGACAGTCAATTTGTAGGTACCAGCTAATTTCTGCTCAATATGTTTTGCCATTTCATCATGAATAGACTTACGCCTGAACAACGCTTGCAAATTGTGCAAAACTTCGAAAGTCGTGGTTCAGTTTGCAAAACTTACCGTGCACTACGTCCATTTTACGGTCGACAAAATCGTCCATCCAAACAAGTTATTTGGAAAACCTTGGATCGTTTTTGCACTACGCATAGTCTGATTGATAATGTACATCCGCAGAGACGTCGTACAGTGCGCACCGAAGAAGTTGTTGCAGCTGTGGAGCGTAGTATTAAAGAGTACCAGAATGAGTCAATTTGCCATCGTGCACAGCAATTGAAGCTGTGTCCATCTACCTTTTGGAAAATGTTGCAAAAAAATCTTGGTTTACGAGCTTACAAGATATAACTCGTGGAAGAGCTAATACCTAGTAACTATTACATGCGTCGTACGTTCGGAAAATGAGCCAAAAACAAAATTGTTATTAATCTTTAATTAAAAAAAAATTGATAAGCAATGAGTTTCATTTTTGGCTCAATGGCTACGTAAACAAATAAAATTGCCGGATTTGAAGCAAGAAAAATACAGAAGCCATTATTGAGACGCCGTTACATTTACAAAAACACATTGTTTAGTGTGTTTTATGGGCTGGTGGACGTTAAAGTAGAGGAGCATTGGTTCCAACTTGACGGCGCAATATGCCACACAATTTATTGCAGAAAACATTTGCTGACCGCATAATTTAGCGTAACGAACCCGTGAACTGGCCTTCACACCTATAGACTATTTTTTGTAGAGATATGTATGATAATCATAAACATCAATGACAAAGGCATTGCAACCATAAAAATCTAATGTAGATTTCCAAAACTTTGCGCAACATAAAAGTTCCCTTACCAGTCAACCATAGTAAAAACGAGTTTTAATATTATATCAAAGAAAAGGTCTCAAACTCTAATGTTCCCACTCTATAAAAGAAAACACTCATCTAGAGCACGTCTAAAGATTCTAACAAGAAATCAACAACTTCTTAGAGGTCCTTGACGACGACACACCAATATACAGCGTTCGACAGTTTTGTATTAAAGGAATTATATCAAAACACAAAACTTGATCCGTGTCAGGCTTTGACAGTATTCCAAACAAAGCATTAATTTTTTTTTTGTACAAATCAATAAAGGCTCTCACCTATATTGCTAATGCGATCTTACGTACAGGGCAATTTCCAAAAGTTTAAAAAGGGTCCTACGTAACCAAATTCCCAAAACCTAAAAAAGATTAATAGTTTTTCCAAAAACTACCGGCCAGTCTTTTATGCACCTTAAGCAAAGTCATAAAAAAGTAATCCTGGATAACATCCAAAAACACGCGGAACTAAATTCTTATTTATTTTTCTATCAACATAAACTCCAAAGTAAATACTCTGTTGTTCATTAGCTAAACCGCGTGACAAATCACACTATTGAAAGTTTTAAACTAAGAAAAACCACAGAAGTGTTTTTTTTTTAAGTTCAAATAACCTTCGATAAGGTCTGGCACAAAGATTTACTGCTAAAATTGCATAGACTCAAATTAGTACAGTAGTACCTCAAGGCTCGTTTCAATTGCTTATGTTATTCAACATATACGTTGACTTATGATAGCTCAAGGTCACCAAAAGTGGTTACCATAAAGCTTCAAAAAACTACTATCAATTTTCAAGACTGGTTAAACAACTGGCAAGTCAAAGAAAATTCAGAAAAAAACAAAGCTGTTTTTTTCTTACGACAACGCACCACACTTAACGACAACGTCTTATTCCGTAGTCCAACTTTGCAAAATATTTCAAAATCACGTACGATAAAATGCTTGAATTAAAATCCGGAAGTACACTTTTATCATGAGACCTCAAATCATGTTCGGATCTCCAGTCTGAGAAACACACTTACCTCAATCGTCTCAAAGCTTTTTAAAATCTAACCTTGCGTTGGATTGTCGAAGCCCCAAGGTACGTTAGGAATGTAGATATTTACAAGGACCACAGACTTTGGAGGCAAGAGAAGGTGAAACCCATTCCAGGCGCGTTCCCGGGTGGCAGCATTGCACGGTGGCCTCGCTACGGCAAAGAGACTACCACTTTCCACTCTTCTTAAATTCTTTAAACTATCGGCCTCTCTTGGTCAAACTCTTCAATCTACTCTGGATTATTTTCTGAGAACCGACGCTATTTGGTTTTGAGGGCTAGGGGACCAAAAAACTTTTCATTTCTTTCCATTTTATTTTTTCATTCATCCTCATTTCTCTTCTTTAATACTAGACTGGAAAAACGATGACAAACACAAACCTGGCAGGAGGTAAAAAATGCAAGGAATGATCAAGCGGGCACACCTCAATCGTCATCCAGCGACCGCAAAAACTATGACAAAAACAGCGCAACACACGGATTCTCTAAGGACATCGGCACTGACACTGGGAGGGGCACCCAAAACACCCAAAACATTAACGACGAAATACGCAAAGACCCGTACTCTTTTAACAAGAAGCAAACGGAGAATACCAAACCTAACACAGAAGAGCTGGCGTTTGCCAGAAACGCCAAGATAATGAGATCGCCGACAAACACCGGGAGCAGTAAACAATGCTAGCATAGCTACAAATGACGGAATAGGCCAGACAACGCCGATTAATTTAGAAAGACCGACTACTAAACGGAATTGACTGGGCAGCCCTAAGGCTTGCCTGAAGGAAGCAAAGGAGATAAATGACTTTTTCACGAGAGTTGGTAAAGAGTACGCAATGGCCAAAAATCTACTGTCAAAAATTACTGCAGAAACGGACAAGCTAGAGGAATCTGAGGCCAAATGCCCCAACACACAGAAGGGCATAAAAGAGTGTGCAGCAAGGCTCGTCGGAATGGTCGGAAAGTTAGTACCGACTTTTGGCTTCATCGATGAGCTTATGACAGCAATTGAAAACAGAGCAAAGGAGTGCGCGGAGGAGGGAGTAACAACCCAAACCATCACTTCTGAAGGTAGCACACAAACAACCAGCAAAAAGGAGGAGGAAAAAGCAAACCTAGTTGCAAAGATAAACGGCGAGTTAGCTAAAGACCTCGATGCAGAAGAGTTTGCTGCATTTAGCAAGCTAAAATGGCCCAAAAAAGTCTATAGCAGATGTAACTTAGCTAAAAAAGAAAACAGACTGAAAGGAGAATAAAACCTAGCAGTTGTCATTAATAAATTGATAAAAACAATGGTACTGAGGACAAGGCTGTAAACAGGATTTTGGCCAGGAACCCTAAGCTCAAAGCTGGCGTGGGAGATGGCAATAGGTTGTAAGCTAGCCACCTCAAAATGACAGTACACAGAATAGCACAAGTCAACATTGGCAGGGGCAAGAAAGCCTCGGACCTGCTAACTAGGAAGTGCAACTTTTGCCCTAATCTCTAAACCAAATTGAAGTCTGGCCAAAACCAGCCCACAATGAATTGCCGACAAAGGCACGGACGCTGCTATCTTCGTTCCAACGCAACAAAACAATTCAAGAGTGCAATAGCTGCAGCCAAAAAGAAATCCTGAGATGCCCTGTGCCAGGAAGTGGACACAGATCCGTGGGGAATTGGTTATAAATTTGTCACCGGCAAGTTAGGACTGCGTTAACCGATACAACTGTCAGACAACGCACAGTTACAAATTGCAAAGGACCTGTTTCTCGAGCACCCAAGGCAAGTATGGTCGGGTATCAACTCCAACCGGGAGATGTCCCCCCAACCACGTTAAAAGAGATTGTGGAAGCGGAGAACAAAATAAAAGAGGCTTACCCTTATCAAAAAACCAGCCAAGCCCGGAGAAGAAAAAGCCAACAGGCCTAAACTTGATGGGCAAACTATTTGTACAAATCCTGAATAGACGGCTCCAAATTTAACTGGAGGAAAAGTCGGGACTTCCAATTTGGATTTAGGACGGGTAGGTCTACGGTTGACGCGGCCAGGAAGGTACAAGCGTTAACAATAGAATACTGGGCAAAAGGGATGAAAGTCGTCCTGGTTACGTTCGATGTCAAGAATGCTTTCAACACCGTGCAATAGCCTGACATCATGTACGAACTACAAAACATAGAAGTGTCGGATTACTTAATTAAGACAAATATAAGCTATCTCAAAAACCGGCGCATTCTCATTGGAGAGAAACATGCGATGGAGGTCACGGCAGGGGTCCCACAGGGCTCAGTAAAGGGTCCGACCCTATGGAATGTAAGCTACAACGGTATACTGCAGCTGAAAATGCCGAAAAACGTTTCCCTTATCGGTTACGCGGACGAGGTGTGTGACGTATGGTCGATGCAAGAATGTATGTCAAAGATATGGTCGATGATGCCAAATGGGCAGCAAGCAACTTAGTCGGGAGGCTAGATAAAAGGAAGCTACAGCTCGCTGCACAGAAGACGGAGTCGGTCATTTTTGCGGACAGAAAACAGCTAAAAGAATTCACTTTCATGATTGACAACATACAAATTACAAGCCAGAGAAGCCTGAAATACCTTGGCATCACTTTTGCTTACAACTGCAATATGGGCCCAGACATAGCCTTGGCCGCTGAAAAGGCAGACCGTCTTACTGCCAAACTTGCGAGACTTATGCCAAACGTGGCAGGACCCAAAGAGAGTAAATGGAAAGTAATATGTAGCGTGGTATCGTCTAGTGTTCTGTACGGGGCACCTGTCTGGAGCCAGTAGGCGACTGTCCGCAAGTACAAGGACATCTTCTTGCGGACACAACAAAAGGTAGCAATCAGAGTAACAGAGTGCGCCTACAGAACAATCTCCACCAAGACCTTGCTTGCAATTGCAAGCACAATACCTTTGCATTTACTGGCTTTGGAAAGGAGCCATGAGGCCCGAAACAACGAGCAGAAAAAGAAGGCGCAACAATTGCGCAGTGGGAAAAAGAGTGGCAGGAAGAAGGGCCAACTGGAGAATGGACTAGGAGACTCATCCCTAAAATAACCCCATAGATAAACAAGAAACACGGCAACGTGGACTACCACTTGACTCAGTTTCTCAGCGGCCTTGGATGTTTCTGAAATTACCTTAACAGGTTTAAGCGGAAAGCTGAACCAAAATGCCCGTACTGTGGGACGCCTAAACGTACGGTTCTAGCATGCGCCTGATGGCTAGAAGAAAGAAGCAGCTGGACGGCTGTACTAGGTGCAGAAGAGGTCATAGCAGATAACAAGCCCAAATGAAGGTGCGTCCAAACGGGTATTGGAAACATACTGAAGCAAAAAGAGCAACACAAAATAACGGAAGCCTTCCCGTAAGTTTGCAAAATTAAATTAACAAAATAGTAGCTGCCAGCAAAGCAATGCCTTATGGCGGTCTCGCTGGTAACTCCGGAACACGAGAGGTGGTTTTAGTGGGTTAGGTAGCAATATCCAGTCCTACACTCCAATGCATTGAATTAAGGCCAGTGCATAAAGCATTTCCACCTCTAACAAAAAAAATGCACAAGGACCTAGGCATTCCAGAGCCAAGAAGTAAATTGCAAATTTAGTACTCTAGTCAATCACCGATTTGGCCAGACTGACTAAGCCAGATAAGGCAGATCACTCCTATAAAGACCGGCCAACCAACTTTCAACTTGAAGTAGGTTTATCCTACAATCTCATCTCCCACACCCTATAAGACGTTCTATCCTTTTTTCTCTTTATTTCTGTAGATAGAAGGTTTATAAGCTACAAGGTTTTAAAACTCCAGTATCTTAATACGAAAAGAGAATTTAGTTGGCAGGCACTTTCCTCGTGAGAGTAAATCCGACACGTTAAGTTTTTAGAAGAATCTCTTCCTAACCCACAAAACAAACAAAAAAACAAAAAATCAGTTAGTTAGAAGTAAACGTACGTTAAACGTTCCCACTGCAAGTGTTTGTTATCTAATTTCATTATCACAATGACTTTGGCTGGTGGGCGGGCACCAATGCAAACAACACGCCAACTAAGTTTAAACAAAGTTCTCGCCCACCCGCCCAATGTTTGTAGACAAATGTCATGATCATATTCTGGCAGGTGTCTGGGCAACACTAATCCAAACCACACACCCACTAAGTTCACGTTCACCCACCCAATTTCCAATTTCTTTATTACAAAGACTCTGGCTGGTAAGCGGCAAACACCAAGCCAAACCATATGCACAGAAATTTTAAAATTAGTTCCCATCCAAATGTTTGTCAGCAAAAAATTTAATCACAAACAATCTGGTGGGTAGTTGGGCAACACCAATCCAAACCACACGCTTACTAAGTTTAATATTTTTTAAGGTAAGGTGGTCATCAATAGATTTATCAACTTACGCCAAATATAATTTACATTATATTGATATAAATTGGGTTTTATTTTTACTAAAAAAACACAATTTTGTAGATAAATGATATCGGTTCTGCTTTAAGACTTCTTTAAGCTTCGAGTCTTTTGTAGTTTATTTTTAACAACATATTGACAAAACTAATCGGTTTTATACTATTAATTTTAATTAATTTTTAATAAAAAATGTTTTTTTTAATTTGTGAAATAATCTTATTTGTTATAATATTTACAGCTTGAATTAATATATAAAAAACCTCCTTCGCGCATATTATAAATTATTCTGTGAGAGACTAATTTATTAGGCTTCAACAATCTCATCGCATGCTGCTTTATTGACTAATGACGTCAAATTAATTACCAAGTTGAACAAAATTGGGTCCTGGTTGTGCGATATATTTTAATCAACGTTCGATGCGTGGGGTGAGAATCACCGAAAACATACGCACTGGGTCTTCATAGTTGCAGCGCATTAAATCTTTTCTGCCGTAAGAAATCTCAAAACAGATTTTATGTTCTGCCTTTAAAAATTTTATGTATGTATTTATACGAGATAAGCTGGCAGGGATTTTACGTCAGGCATGTTTATTTTATATTTTTCCACGGCTGCTTAAAACGCCGTGTTAAAAGTTTTAGTGTTATGTAAATTGTTGATTAATATAATTAAGTTTAATGCTGAGATTAGTAGCAAAATACAAGCACAGTTTATCTAATCTTTATAGGAGCATTTATGTTAAAAGCATTACTTAAAGTTGTACAATAGGAAAACAATTATCTTTTTTCTTGGACCAATATTAAGATTTTTGATGCATATTTTGAAAAAAATATAACAACCTAATCAATAGTAACGTATTTTTATCTAAAAATCACAATCGAATACTTTGTTTTTCAAAACTAATTTGTATTTGATTATTCTAAAATACTCTTTATATGTTGCCAAGAATGAACAACCTTTATATTACCACATATAGCTTTGATTATGAAATAATTTGCAATTTAAATCCAATAACAAATTGCTTTATATTTAAAAATCATAGTGATAGATGGCCATAAATTGAACATGCAACATCAATAATTAATCTGCTTTATTCTAATTAACATACTTAGTGGTATTTTGTACATAAATTCACCTTGAACTCTCCTTACATGATATTATACAGCACACGCTATTATATATTTTGATTGATGAAGTTTAACGCAAATTTGCACAAAATAATTAAGGCTTACCTCTAAGCTAAATAATTAAATTCATTAACAATGCTAAAAAATAATATTTTGGTGGTACTTACAACATCAATGAGCTGAGACAATTTGAGCTTAATTTTAACTGTGAGGGCGTCCGTAACATTAACGACCGGACGCACCAGCTTGTTGTAGTTGGAAAGGAGGTCATCATACAACCGTTTGGCATCTGGATTACCCGAGCATCCTGGAATAATAAAAACACAGAGCGTTTTAGTAAAAGAAGTACAGGAAAAAATAATAATAAGTAATCTTTACGGTTACGGCGAGCATACAGAAATGCTGCAATTAAAAATTATTTTATGTGTAATGATGCACTCTCGTAAATAGTGGGATTCTGTCCGGTTACGAGCTTTTAAATTGCCATTGCTTTTTATGTCTTGGATCGTTAAATGTTATTAGACTGTCTGATATCAATCATCTTTGCTGCAATTGCATTTTATGCAGCTTTTAAATGAATATTAATACATTTTGTTTTGTTATGTAGATATGTTTATTTCAACAGCAATATGCAATATATTCAAAATGAAATTATTTTTATGTCGGAAACATATTTGAAAGAATAAATGTAGGGGTAGCATAGATAAAAAAACATAGAAAATGTTGTATACGGAATATAATAATGCTATGCAGCATATATAAAACATTTTTATAGTTTGTATTTGCGTAGAATCATATTTATTTTTTTTCTTTTGTTCAACGATATTACATAGTAGAATATATATACGTACTCCAAGCAGTTTAGAATAAAATTGAATAAGACGGAAAATATATTTTATATTGTACATACTATTACACATTATTCATAATAAAGAGTAGGCCATCTAACTTTTAGAATTTGAATAAAAAACTAATAAATATTTTTTCAAAATTATGAGTTTATTAGAAAAATTGTACATTTCCATTTAAGAATGCAACACAATATTATTCAAATGACTGCCACGGCTGGCTTGACAGTAACCCATCCGATTAATCCAATTTTTGAGTACATTTTTGATTATTTGGGCTCCAATTGCATAAATGATAACTTTGATTTTGTGTTTCAAGGCCTCAATTGTCTTTGGATGGTTAGCGTAATACTTATCCTTAAAGTCTCCCCACAAAAAAAAATCAACGGGGTCAAATCTTAGCTTCTAGGCGGCTAAAAACAGTGCGCAAAAGATCGATGGTTACGTTGGCTGTATAGCTAGTCTTGTTGAAACCAAATGTCATCCATTTCATATACTTCAATTTTTAGAAACAAAAATTCGTTTAGCATGGCATAGTAACGTTTGCTGCGGTTTCTTGCTTATTTTTGAAAAAAAAAATGGCCCAATAATGCTGCCGGACCAAAAATCACACCAAACGATTTCTAGTTGTGGATGCAATAGTCATGTGTAGATTCTCTGATCCCCAAATGCAATAATTTTGCTTATTGACATAAAAATGAGCTTCATTGGACTACAAGATTTTTTGCCAATTGGGCAAACTGAAAACGCATCGGATGGTCATAAAGCTTTATTTTTTGGACTAATTTACTTTTGTAAACCTTTAAACCAAAATTGTTATGCAAAATTCTATTACGCCCTATAAGCTGAGATAGAAGGTGGGTTAACCTGTTAATAGTTTACCAAGCGCTTGTAGAAAAAATTCTCCCTGTCTGGCTTGGCAAGTTGGGTTAGGTCAAAGTTTGGATAAGTTTTGATGTGTTGGTGCAACGAGAGAATTCCTAAGTCTGTCCAAATTTCCCTGTTTCAAACGAGCACCAAGGAGACTTTTCAAAGTAGTACTTTGGAATATCTCAAAACAATCAAGGTGACAGCTTGCGACCGTGCCCCAGATTGGAAATGCGTACGTTAGCATAGGCCTGATGCTAAAAGTGTAAAGTTGGGTTTCACTTCAAATCAACATGCCACTGTTTTGACGCAACATCAAAACAAAAAAAATTTTTGCCAATCTGATCTTATGAAAAATAATTTGCACGCACAGCCTGTACGGGAGTTCTCTGTTGAAGGTTATCTTAAGATACTTAGCAGCATCGGACCACAATATGAAAACGTCGTTAAAATTAACGTTCTCATCAGGGATGATTCGTTGTTGTGTGAAGAAAACATCCTTAACTGTCAGTGTTTTGCGATTTAAATATGAAGCTATCAGCCTCAAAAGACGCATAAAAGAAATTTTACTGTACAAACCTTGTCAAAAGCTTTTTCAACGTCAAAAAATAATCCTTTTTCAGTACAAAACCCTTAACAATAAGGTCCGTCACACGGTTTAGTTGATAGACAGCTAATTAGCCACATCTGAACTTATGTTGGTGGGGAAGAGGGGAAAGAATTGTTAGTTTCTATGTGTTTTTTTGTCCAAGACAGCCTTTCTATGACTTTACTTAAATTGCATTGTAGACTTATGGGCCGGTAGTTTTGTAAAAATTTCCGGTCTTTCCCAATGAGCCTTTCCATTCAGTAGAAAGTGCCCAGATCAAAAAGTCGCACTTGCAATATTGGTCAGTGACATAATTGCTTTATACAGGAACAATTTTAAAGTTCTGTTCGTTATTTTATTGGAACCAGAAGCGGTTTGAGCTTTAAATCTTTTGATAATTTTTCTGACTCGAGAAAGTCGAACAATTTCCAGCGGTGCGTCGTTGTCCTTGGCGTTCAAAAAGTTTCTTATTGCTCGGTGGACTCTTTCGACGTGTTTCAGATTTGCGTCTTTAGTAAATAAAAGGGAACATTGAAGTTTAAAGTTGTCGGCAAAAGTAAAATGCAAGAAATATTGCCTGCAATCAAAACAAAAACTTTTTTTAAAGCCAAAATACATCATTGATGGATGGCCAAAACCAAAACCACTAGTTTAGCTGTATTTGGCATAACAAAACTGAACATTCTAAAAAATTGTTTAGCATGATTAAACAAAGTTTTAGAATGTGATGTTGTTTTAAGGTTATCAGACCGTTTTTAAACTATCACAAAGCAAAAAATCAATACCAAGATAAATTTTTCAATCTACAAATGTTGCACAACTTAAAAACGTTTTCTAAAAGTCTACGTTTTCTTCTTTCATCATATCAAAGTTGTTTAAAAAAACAGAAAATGGCTGTTAAATAAAGGCTACCTTGTCCAAGCTGTAGCAATAAAAAAAATTCTATAAGTGTAGATACTCAACTATTTTTTGAAAGACTTATTAAAGTGAAACATGTCTTACATTTTTTTCTTAGCATTTTTCAGTCTGTTAAGGAAAAGGAGTCGGGTTTTTTTAGTAACAGGTAAGATGTGTATTAACTGTGTTGTTAAATATTTAGGTTTGGTGAATACACCTGCTAAGTGTGTTATCTTTGAGATAACTCAGATTTTTACCCAAACATCTTGGCTAAACAAAACTAGTGTAGTAACCACAAACATCAACCAAGCGTTAGCTTTGACCTCTACCAAATCCATAATAGTCAAAAAAATTGCCTAAATAATTGGTTCTTGCTTGGCAATGATGACAATGTTGGCAATAATAATATTTACCAAATACGTTTTGCAAACTAAACAAATCTGCAGCTACGTTAACTAAAAAGGCTCCAACATTACACTAAAAACAAGTAAAATGCTCTTTTTTGAGCTGGGTGCGGAAATCTTCTAAAGACAGGCAAGTGTCGGATTCACATTTTTTGGGTTAAAATGCCCATAAACCTTCCTTTTTAGATTAGGTTTTGGAGATAGTTATTATTACAAAGTGGGTTGACTTGTTTAGAGTGCAATTACTTCATTTACCGAGTGCTTGTAGAAGAAAACCTCTTTGTCTGGCAAGTCAAGCCAGAGTACTTTACGGTAAAAGTTTTAATGTGTTAATGCAGCGGGAGGTTTTTTAGGTCTGTCCAAATTTCTTTGTTTTGAACGTACCATGAAGCACCAAAGAAGCTCCTAAAAGTAGTATTTTGGACTGCTTTGACACAATTGAGGTGACAGATTAGGGATGCGTACGTTAGCTTAGGCCTGATGGTAAAAATGTAAAGTCGGATTTTTTTCAAATCAACATGCCAATTTTTTGACACAACATCGGAACAAGACATTTTTTTAATCTGGCTTTATCAAAATTAGTCAGCACGTGCAGTTTGTACGCGAGTCCTCTGTCAAAGGCAATACTTAGATATTTAGCAGCATCAAACCACGGTATGAAAACGTCGTTAAGATTGACGTTCTCATCGGAAAGTGATTCGTCGCCGTGTAAAAAAAACAGCCTAGCTTTTTTCCAGGTTTACTTTGATTTGCCACTTGTTCTACTGTTTTTTTAGGTCGTCGATGGCTTTCTGTAACTTCAAAGTGTCCACCGCAAGTGACGTTAGCATATTGTGCCATTTAAAACCCAAGCGTCAATCCCGAAGGCTTATCGGTGACGTATAGGTTAAATAGCATCAAAAATAGAATAACGTCTTGAGAGACTTTTGCAGTTATCTGCCGGAAGGTCAATGTGAACAGATTGAAGCCTTACAGCTTAAGCATGACGCTTTCAACATGCATAGGAAAATAAAGGAGGCAGCTGGGTGCAGCAGGAGAAGAAGTACGGGACGCTTAATGAACAACCAAATGCAGCTTATAATTGAGATAGAAGATAAACTAAAAACCTGGCAAGAGTACATTACAGAACTATTCAGCAATGAAAGACCGGAAATACCTAACACAAATAATGCAGAATCGGGTCCCACTATCACTAAGGAGGAAGTAAGAAAAGCCACCCAGCAAACCAAAGACGGGAAAGCAAAAGACCCAGATAATACTCACTCAGAGGTGTTAAAAGTACTAAACGAGGAAAGTATAAACATCATAACATTATTTCTGAACCTCATACATATATGACAGTTGCTCCACTCCACGTTTGTGACAATTCCAAAGACACAGAATGCAAAAGCATGCAGCGATTATAAAACAATCAACTTACTGAGTCATATTTTGAAGGTATTCCTAAAGATCATCCTTAACAGAATATATAGACGATGTGAAGATAATATTAGCCCAACGCAGTTTGGTTTTAGAAATGCACTCGGTACTAGAGAAGCTTTGTTTAGCGACTAAGTTCAATTTCAATGAAGTAGCGACGTATAATGTAATGTGTTCGCATGCTTTATTGATTATCAAAAAGCGTTTGATAAGGTTCAACACCCAAAACTTATAAAAATTCTACAAAATATAGGACTGGACGAGAAAGATATTAGAGTAATTAGTAACCTATACTGGAACCAGCTGGCGTTCGTAAAAGTCGACAAAAAGAATACCGAGTACATTAACATACAACGGAGTGTACGCCAGAGGTGCATACTATCGCCAATGCTATTCAATCTATACTCTGAGAAAACTGTTAAGGAAGCGCTCCATGAGGTAAATACTGGCATTTGGTTAAACGGTGAATATATCAATAATATCAGATACGCTGATGATACTGTGATGTGTGCGGATAGAATAAAGGGACTGCAAGAACTTATGAACAATGTTGTGGACGCAAGTAAAAACTACAGATTGACCCTGAATCCTAAAAAAACAAAGTATGTGGTCATCAGCAAAGTGCCAATTCAAAACATCCAGGTCAAAGCAGAAGGTCAGGCAATACAACAGGTCTTAAAGTATACTTACCTAAATACCACAATTAACCATCAGTGGGACCATTCGGTAAAAATAAAATGCCGCATTAAAAAAGCCAGGGGAGCTTACATGAAGATGAAAAATGTGTTCCGTAGTCATGACTTAAATATATAAACAAAAATAAGACTTGTCAGATGTTACGTGTACCTTTTTCTCTTATATGGAATGAAAGCATAGACCATACTTGCAAAAAACTATTAGCCTTTAAAATGTGGATATACCAACGCAAGGGTCCTTAAACGTTTCAGAAAAGAACTGGAGATAGTTAATACTGTTAAGGCGCGCAAGTTGCAGTATTTTGGATACATTATGAGGAATGAAGAAAGATATGGATTATTACAACTAATTCTGCAAGGATAAGTGTTCGGAAGAAGAGGTCCTGGCAGAAAGCGTATATCCTGACTCAAGAACCTAAGACAGTGGTTCGGGAATACAACAACCGAACTCTTGCGCGCTGCTGTGAACAAAGTAAAAATAGCTATATTGATCGCCAACATTCAGTAATTGGATAGGCACCTAAAGAAGAAGATAAAAACCCCAAACAATACATGACTACCAAAAATACTTTGTTTTTTACGGCGCAAAGCTTACACTAAAATACTTAAGAACCCACAGCAGAATTAAAACAAAGTAAATCGATCCAATCTAACTCACAAGTTATTAGCAATACCTTAAAAAATTAAAAAAAAAAAAACTATTATTGGTTTCTCAAAAGCTTCTGCTCTGCAAGCAAGATAAAACTGCTATTATATTAAATTTATTAAAACAATCACCAAATCCAAAGTAAACCAAATGTCTGCAAAAATTGTACCTTCAACTTTAACTTAGTAAAACTTTGCTAAAAGCTAACCTTAACAAATCATGCACTATTGGCCTTTAATCAAAGTCCATACAGACCATCCGTCACCTTCATACAAAACTCAACAACAAAAACAACTTCAAAGTACTATAAAAAAAATACAAAAAAGTCAGTTTTGACAAAAACGTATTTTTTTTTTTTTTTTTAATTTAACACGTTAACTGCCACAAGAAGTAAGTGTGCACCTCAACGCTTAAAGATCTTGGTGGTCAATATGCCCACTTTTGATTTTCCATTGTAGCTGCTAACGTGTTATTAATTGATTTATTTTATGTAAATTGCTTCTTCACCCAGTGTGAGACATATACACTAGTGTTTCAAGGTATGCACCCATCATCAACGTGCCTAGCATCTCACTGGTCAAAGAGACAATTTACATAAAATCACAGCAACTATTAAATAGTTTATGTTTAATAATGTGAATATGGAAAAAAAACGTTGAACTTTTTGTGTGTGAAAGACAGTTGTACAGTCAAATCTTACACAGACAGACAGACAACGGCATTTTTAAAACAGTTTTATTTTAATCAAATCACCAATACAAATTTCCTCTCCCCGGGTTTTAAAATAAACGCATTGCAGAGCGTTGATTACAGATACCTACGGTTTACAGCCCTAGCATGAAATGCTTTCTTATAGAATTGTTTTAGTAATCTGATGGCTAACAATAATATATAACTTGTCACCTATAAGAAAACTTTAAAACTACTGCTTCTTTACCATCAATAAACATTTTAAAATGACGTTCTGTATGTACAAATTTACCTAGATACAAAAAAATTAATAAAATGCACACAACAATTAAATTCGACAAACATCCATTAAATGTCAATCCAAACGAAGAAAAAAAATTGCAATAAAGTTGTGTTTAATTATTTGATTAAACCTAAGTAAGCGCCAACAAAGAATCGAAAGAGCTAAATTGTGATAGCAAAATAACAAGCAATAAAAACAAGAAAAACTAAAAAAAAAAGTTGTAGTTTAGTTTCACAAATGGCGCCCTATTCCATTTTTGTCCACACCGCTGTCTAACGTAGTAACTTGATCGTTCATACCAAAGTGATTTCTTGAGCGGCAGCGCTAGTCGTGATAATATTTGCATAAATAAATACGTTTTGCAAACTAAACAAGTATGCCACTATGCTAACTAAAGGTTTTCTAACATCATACTAAAAATAAGTAAATGACAACAAACATGGCTCGCACCCAAAACAATGTTTTGTTAAACCAAATTATAACATTTATTGTTGCAAAGCCAGAAACAGTACTTTGCCGTACACAACATAACATATCATCATATCAAACAGTCTCAGAACTGTTAGCAGGTTTCACAATTCAAACAATCTCAAAATTGCTGCAAAGACGTCAGACCGTCAGACTACTACATAGCAAGGTCAACACAAATAATCTGTTTATTTTTACTAATTGCATAATCAAAGTTTTAGAAAGTGGAGCTAAAGTCCATGTTATATATATAGACTTTAGTAAAGCATTTGATTCTGTAAATCATACTTTGTTAATTAACAAATTGAGAGCATCTGGTGTCAATAATTCACTGTTAATGGTTAACTTTGTATTTGAGTAAACAAAGTTAAAATAGATACTCACCTGTCAAAGTCATTTAAAGCAACATTGAGGGTTCCCTAAAGATCCCACTTGGAACCTATTTTGTTTTTTATTTTTATAAATGATATATCTAACGTATTAAATTGTCCCCATCTGTTATTTGCAGATGATGTTAAGTCTTTTTATAAAATTAATACAGTTCATCATTGTTTGGCGGGATGGAACTTAACCTTAAAAAATTTTGGTTTATTGCAAATAAAGCAGGTCTCCTGTAAAGTTTGATTATATTTTAAACAATACCCACTTAAAAAAGTTGATTCAATTGTTGATTTAAAAGTATTGCTTGGACTTAAAATTATCATTTAATTTTTAATTAGATGCGTTAGATAAACAAAGAAATTACATTGATAGGAAGTTTGTGTTTAAAATATTAAATAGTTTGATTTGTTCTGAGCAAATACTAAGTATGATGGATATCCATGTGCTTTCACGTGTAGTTACAAATTGTACTTTATTACACCTCCCATATAGCAGAACCAACTAAGGCATGCACAATCCACTTTCACAAATTGCGCGACTTGCTAATTATGTGTCAAACCGTCTTGATTTTGTAGGCATTTTGTATGAGACCTTTGAAAGTAACTTAAGACGGATGCCATTTTAAAAATTTTAAAAATTTTAACACGTTATTTGTAATAGTATGTATATGTTGTTTTATTTTTATGATAGATGTAGTTTTTTACTCGAATTCTTGTTTTAGTAAAAAATTATTTACATTTTTTTCTTGTAAATGCTGATGCGTTAATAAATTATTATTATAGCAATGTATCAATACTAAATTAAATATTTTGAGCTGCAGATGTTGCACAATATTTAATTTTGTTTGCAAGTTTGCAGCTATGATAACCAAAAACTTTCTAACATCACACTAAAACCAAGTAAAAAACAAGAACTATAGTTTGCACCAAAAACAACTGTTTTTTAAACCAAAGTACATAATTATAGATTAAATGCTAAATAATAATGCCAAAGTCAGAAACACTTTTTAGTAACTAACCATCATACCAAACAAAGTTTCAAAATTTGCCAGAAAATTTTACGTTTTGAACAATTTTAAAGTTGCTGCAAAAGCCGCCAGACCGTCGGACTACTACATAACAACGCATCAAAACTAAATAACAAATTTACACAACTTATAAACTTTACATGATAAAAAATGTTAGAAAACAAAATATTGTTTTAGGTTAAAACTTACACTACTATTGCAACAATAAAAAAATACAATTACTGTTGAAGCGTAAGCAATACATGACTAACTGAACAAAATGCTACAGCAAAATTGCCACAATACTCGGAAACACACAAAATTGTAATGAAAGTCAATTCAACCCAATCTGGCTCACTAGTTAATCATCAACAAACGTCTGAAAAACATAAAAAGAAAAAGATGTCTTCCATAAACTACGACGGGCCACACAAAATTAAAAGCAAGGCAAGATTTCTATATAATTATTGACAAAGAAACCGCAACGGCATTGAATATTGCCAAAAATAAAAGATTTCAAAGAGCACCATCAGATTTATCGGTCAACAACTAGCAACCTCATAAAATACCCCGCAAATAAAGCAGGAAGAAAAAAAAAACTTAGCAAACGTCTGCAGATTTGTTAAAAATTGTCAGTCTTCAGCCAAAGTAAACGCACTAAAGGTAAAAAAAAAAAAAAAAACTTTCAACAAAACTGATCTAGCCCCAAAAAGAACCTATATTGACTATTTGACACTTGTCTAGCAATTAAACTTAAAAAACTTTCGTAAATGTTATTCAACTTACCAGAGAAAGTATGCTCAAACTGTCAGAACTGCTAATCACCTAGTACGCAAAACGTAAACTTTGCAGATGTTTTGTAAAACTGATAAAATTCCCAAAAATTAAAAATTAAAAGTTACACCTGTTTAGCAAACTTAGCTTATTGCAGAAAAAATGTTAGAGTAATAATCACTCGCAGGTCTCACGAATAACAAATTAATAAGTTAATTCAACCTATAGCAACTTAAACTTGTTTGTTATAGATTATTTCTTCCACTATGTACACATTCTGTTTATTGATTTTGTGTTTGAGGACATAGAAAGCAGTAAGCTAACAACTAATAACCATCAAGAAAAAATCTATTTTCTCTTCTTGTTCGTAATAAGTCTCTCCGTGCAACTGAGAGATCTTAAAGTTCTTGATAGAATTCTTTTGTTGTAAGGGTCTGATTTGCAAAATTTGCAGAAAATATTTTGAAAAAATTAATTTTTTAAAGAAATTTTTATTAATTTGAAAATATTTGCAGTTTTGTTGATTAAATTGAATTTCTGTAATAACCAGCAAAAGTTTTGAGATTCGATTTAAAATTTTGGGTTCAGCATACTTGAATTTAATAAAAAAATTGCAGAAAATATTTTGGAAAAATTATATTTTTACAGAAATCTCCATTAGTTTGTTGATTAAATTGAATTTCTGTGATAACCAGCAAAAATTTTAAGATTTGGTTTAAAATTTTAGAGCATACTTGAATTTAATGTGTAAAAAATATTTTGTAGAAATTTTCATTAATTTAAAAATATTTGCACTTATATTGATTAAATTGAATTTCTGTAATAACCAGAAGGAATTTTGAAACAAACTTTTAAATTTTGGATTCAGCATACTTAAATTTATTAAAAAATTTGTTAAACATAATTTAGAAAAGAATAATGTTTATAGAATTTTCTATTAGTTTGAAAATATTAACGTTTTAGTTGATTAAATTGAATTTTTGTGAAAACTAGCAGGAATTTTGAGTTGTTTTTTTTTTTAGACTTTCAACGCTCTGCCGCGGTTTAACGGGCGGAGATATCAAAAAATGGTAGGAGGAGTAATCAAAAGACGATAGACAAATCTCACAAATGAGAAGAGTCTCATTTTGGTTCCAGGGAACCATCGGCGGACCTTTAACCTGGGTGTTTAAAGGCCTGCATTGAGGGGCGAGGCGGATAAAAAACAAAGGTCAAACTCAAAAATTGTTTTAGCTAAGAACACTTTTAGACCATTCCTATTTCAAAAACTTAAAACTTAAACAAAACTTTTGCGTTCAAAAATTGCCAAAAATAGTAATAAAGAAAGTGGAAGTAAATAGTAATGAAAAAAGTGGAAGTCTATGACATAGATGCTTTACTAACTGACCCAGTTCCCATCATAATAACAAATGCTCTCATTGCCAAACACAAAGATTGCCACAGTAGAACTCAAAACCAAAAAAGCATTTCAGAAATACCTAACCTAACTTAACCTTTTTTTTATTGTGGTTTAGAAGAAGCTCTTCCAGCCTGAGTGTGACGCTCTCACCCACTAAACCCCCCTCCATTTAGCAAGATCTTGTATCTTCAAAATTGCAAAGCATATCTTCAAAGATACACGCCCGGACGCTGAACGCACCCTATATGTCATTGTCTAATTCTTTTTTGCATAAGATTTTTTTAACTTATTTTTGGATAGCTTGCCAGCAGTCTACGTTGTTTAGCATAATGTCCGTCATGTTTTCCGGTGTTAATGTTTCTTCTATCTTTTTTCAAGATTTTCTTTTTTGAGGCTCTATCTGCTGCAATTAAACAGAGTGTGTTCAAGATTCCCTTCTTTTTGGCACACTTTGCACATCCTTTTCTCCGTTATGTGAAAACGACTAAGATAAACTTTAAAATCTCTGTGTCCGCTCAAGGCTTGGGTTAAAAAATAATCCGTTATTCCATGCTTCCTTAGCAATTAGCTTTTTTGTCCAATTTGCTTTGCCTGAGTCTTTTTCACAGGAGATTTGCCACTTTTCTATCATTTCTTCCTTTATTTCCTTTTTTTCCTTTTTATTTTTCTTGTATTCTCTGCTCCTTAGCTCTACTTGCAGTTCAATGGGCATTATTGAAGCTATCACAAGTATAACTTTGCTTGACGTCGTTCTATAGCCGCAGGTTACTTTGATAGCTAGCCTTTTTTGTTGTTTACTTAGCATTGTTTTATACATTTGGAATTTCATAGCTCTATTCCAAATTTGGGCACCATATAGATAGATAAAATAATCGAGTGCTAAGAGTTTCCGTTTGGGTTCACTTGGTCTTCGGATGTTAGGCATAAGTTTGTTAGTGCCGTTATTGACTTCTCTGCTTTCAAAGTTGTCTTTCTTATGTGTTCCGTCATTTGCATATTGTGGTTAAACTAGATTCACAGATATTTAACTTCCTTTTTGGACTTAATCTCAGTGTCTCCTATCTGAACTTTAATCTTGCCGAGTTTTTTACCTCCGTACCAAATAAGACATTCAGTTTTCTCCTTGGCTATCTCCAATCTTAAGTCTTCAATTTTCGATTTTATCTTAGCCATTGCCTTGTTAGTGTTTGCAACTACCTCATTTTTGTCTTTTCCTGTGATTACAATTCCGGTATCGTCCGCAAAGCATATCACTTTAGTGCCTTTCGGCAAGTTAACTCTTAGCACCTTGTTGTAGTATACTAACCACAGGAGCGGTCCTAGTATTGATCCCTGTGGTACCCCACATGTGATTGTCATTTTTTCCGTTTCCCCTATTAGTAATTTTCTGCTTTCCAGATATCTGGTCAGCACTGCTATTAGGCTGTGGCTTATTCCTTTTTCTCTAAGCGCCTGCACCGCTCCAAACGCATTTTTGATGTCCACGGTAGAGAGAACACACATTTTTCTGTTTTTGTAAGCTTTTTTCTTTATTTTGTCTACAGACTCTACTATTACCTTCATTGCGTCTATTGTTGACATGCCTTTTCGGAAGCAAAATTGGTTGGCAGCAAGTGTGTTTTCCACTTCATCTTTCAGTCTTTCTGCAATAAAGTGTTTGTACAATTTTCAAAAAGTGTTTAGCATGCATAGTGGCCTGTACTTTGTTTTCTCTTCGTTATTTTTTTTTGGTTTTTCTATGAGGACCAGTCTAGCCAGTTTCCACTTTTTTGGGAACTTGCCTTCAGCAAATTCTTTGTTGAACATCTTTAGTATTTCTTTGGAAACTGCCTTGACCACTTCCTTTGTAATTAATGACGGGATTTGATTCAGTCCTGAAGCCTTGATAATTTTTATTTTGTTATCTGCCTCCAATAATTCATTCATAGTAAAAGGTATTGTGTCTTCTTTTTTGATTGGTTTTGGCCATCTTAAAAGCGGTCTATTTGGGAATTGCATCTTGGCAATCTCTTTTTGTTTTTGGTCGTCTAGTTTATGACTGCTTCTGCTAGCTAATTTTTGTGTGACTATTTTGTAGCCCTCAGACGTCTTCTTCCAACTCATATACTAATGACTTCCATGCTTCCTTCTTAGCTGATTTTTTTTTTTTAAGTTTCTCGTTTTCCCCTGAAGTCTTCAGCTGCTTTTTCCTTTTCCTGAATGTTTAGGTATTTCTTATTTCCTCTGATCAGCTTTTTTTTGCAAAGTTACATTCAGTTTTTAATTTTGAAAGTTTTTCACTCTAGTTTTTCTGGGATTTGTGCGTCTTTTCCTTTTAAAAGTTTTACTGAGTGCCGTCATGATGGCTTTTATTGTGTCTTTAATGTTCAGGTTTTCTTTTAAGCCTTCCCTGACTTTGCTCATTATGGCAGCAATTCCTTTTTTATTTTCCATCTTTTCTTTACTTCCATTTTTCTTTGTCACATGATTGTTTAAATTCAAAATATATATTTTGATGCTGGCTGAGGTTGATTTCATCGCTGATTTTCCATTTTGTTATTTTTGCTGCGGCTTTTTCTGAACATAGAGTAATATCCAGGTGAGACTCCTAGGTGTTCTTGATAAAAGATGGTTTATTTCCTACATTTGCTGCTGTTAGGTGCAAACCCGCCATTCAGACTAGCAATCGTTCCCCTCTTTGATCTGTCGCTTTGGCTCCCCAGATTGTGGCTTTTGTGTTGAAATTTACCGTTATTACTATGTTGCAGTTATTTTGCTTTCAACACTACTTCCTAGCCTGCTTAAAAAGTGATCAAAATCTGCCATAGGTTTGTTTAGTGACCAATAACATGCGTAAATTACTAGTTCCTATAACTCAATCTACACAAAGCCTTCTTGGTTCTGGTCGTACTTTCTGATCACCATGTTTGTGTTATATATGTTAATTGCCGCATCTTGGTTTTTGTCCGATATCTAATTTCTTCTTCTGCTGCCTGGTGCCTTCCTATTTTGCAGTTATAGCAAATTTTTTTGTTTGGGCATGCTTTAAGGATGTGTTCTTTCTGCCCACATAACCTAACCTAACCTAACCTAACCTAAAATAACCTAACCTAACTATTGTAGATAATGAACTTCCGACAATTTACTATCCTAACGGTTTTCGACCAAATGTGGTTGTCGTAGTAGTTTTGAAAGACATAACAGTCTCAATATCCGTTGAAGTTGCAAACGACCTTAGCTTAAATCATCTACCAAACGTGTTGGTTGCAACCACTAATAGAAGCCCCCGGTTTGTCCACAAACCAAACTAGCCAATATATCAGAATCACTTGCAAGAATCATGTAAGACTCCAGATGATCTAGAACGAGCTATTGAAAAACTTCCATAAAAATCTGAGATTATGCCATTGCACAAGTTACTTATACAATCACGTTAATTTGCAAATATCCTGTTGAGCTACACCAAAAAATTAAAGATATCATCAAAGGCAAAAAATCAGCAAAAATTTAGTGGCAATTTGTCTAAAATCCGCATCCAATTGCAAGTTTGTAAAGCGGATTGACAACACAAAAAATTGTGCTGGCAAAACAAACTTCAATTCATAGACAAGGACAAACCTCTAATGTGGAAAATACAAAAAGCTCTTTGCAAAACGAGATCACTTATAATTATAACCCCTTTATAATAAAACACAACAAATTTTAAAATATTCAAAACGCTCATCAAAAGTTCAATTTTATGTTTTTAAAAGCTAAAAGATAACAAACATAAATGCTTTAAATAATTATAATTGTTCTTTATTGCTATCTTTAACGAAATTAAATAAGTACACTATAAGAATATTAAAAATTATAATATTCTCATTCAATTAAATCGTTTTGTGCATTCATAGTCTAAAGATTACAATTTCCAAGTTGTTAATTAATCCTGCAGGTATGATAAACATCATCTAATTGCAAATGGAGTTGGAATGTGTATTCCGTTCTGTATAATATTAGTGCGTTTATGTTGAAATTAGTACATCAAAATATTATTAGAGCGTGTTATGTATATGTGTACAGTTTAATTGGGTTGCACTGAATGTAACAAAAATTGAAATATAAAACTGCATTGCTATGCAAATAAATATAAAAAATGGAGTCACGTAATTTGTATCCTGGAGTAAAATGTGAAATGTGCTGAATACATATGTTTATGTGATATATTTGCATATTTTTTTATTCAATTTAGCGAGCGTAATTGCAAATGAGTTATTAATTGTTTGATTTTAATTAATATTTGTAGTAATTATATTTTTGATGATTTATGTTATTGGACTGTATGTATTCATTATAAATTTTAACTCTACTACAGCTTTTCTTTACACACAAACAGTTCTACAACAATCTCCTAATAGGGGCATTGCGTTAACATCTTCAACTACTGTAATTTTATGTAAATTGTCTCTTCGACCAGTGAGATGCTAAGCACACTGGTGATGAGTGCATACCCTGAAACACGAGTGTATGTGTCTATTACTTTATTAATTTTAAATAACAAAGTTAACTTTTATGATGCTATACCAAACTCTAGATTAGGTGTTTGGTGTGTTAGTCCCAAATAACTACAAACCAAATTAACTGCAGCGGAGTCTATCAAAATAGAGTATAAATTTGTACATAACAAAGCAAAATAGTTTAAAAAAGTTAATTTTAACAAAGTTCATGTAAAAAGTAATAATGTAATTAAGTTGTGAATATATTTTACTTATATATTACAACGTTATAAAACACACTATTCATACAACTCCAGTATTGAAACAAAACACAAGCCAAATAATACCAATCAAAATTAAATCTAGCTATTTAACTAAATTATTACTCACTCTTTATTATAAAACTTGTAAAACAAAGAGTTTGCAACAATAAAATCTAATTAAATTAAACAAATTAACTTAATTAATGAGAATCTATAGATTGGTTCAAATTAGATTAAGTCGATAAGACCGAGTAAATAGCATTCGCAATACATGTGTATCAATGACAATCGGATTAATTAACCCTGAATACTGTCAGCAGCATAACTTTGCCTACGTACAAAGCAAATTTTGCTAATTCAATTTCGCAAGTTGAAATTGTAATAATGATTACACAACACTAACTCGGGCATGAATGACAGGAATGTTATTTGTAGGATGGGATAAATGTCACGTTGTTTTCTACACGTGTATGCGAATGTGAGTACACAGTATCACGTGCTACAAACAATGTAATGACAGTACCAGATAGAAGATTGTTTTAGGTAATCAAATGCATAGCCCGGCGCATTCACCATTTCTGTTATAAAAACGTAAAAATCTGTTTTAAACATTTTGTCACACACACGTCAATTACAATCATTTAGTTATTTCAGTAAAACAAACAAAATAGAATAATTCTAAACCTTAAAAACTTAAGAATAAAATACAAAACTTATTTTATCATAGTAATTAATGGCTACAAACTATCCAAAATATAACAAAATAAATTGATGACTTGTTTTTTATAAAGGATTAATTGCATTTATTCAAATGTTAATTAGATTAGATAATACAATTTATGCTAGCAATAAAATAATTATGGTTTCCATCTAATTAATTATTTCACTCAAATTGAAATAATTTGTCATAAAACACATAATTAATTTGACCCACTAGTATTGTAATAAATTTGATTAATTATCTCTGTTATATTTAGATTTGATTTAACTCTAAAACCATGAAACAAATTTTATAGCCACATGTGTAATTATAAATGCATCGCTAATTTAATTGTTAATCATTGTAACTATTCCCGTATCGACAATTACAAATTTAATTGGCAGATAATGTGCAATTTAATTACGCTTAATGTAGCAAAAGATTTTTGAATTGTCTCTGAAATAAATTTACAATGCTAATTATTATTTAAATTGACTACTGTACAACAATAAATTCTTAGCAAGTACTAGCTTGGTTGCAGGAATTTACAACAACTTTGTAGGGTTTGTTATATGCGCCCTGCTTAACTTTTACGATCCAGGGAAGGGGATTACTTTGAATGCATGTCGCTCTACACTCTCAATGATTTGAAAATGTAAAGATAGTTAAAAAAAATGTTTTAAAAATAATTTATAAATAATATAAAAAAAGCATCCAAGCTTTCTCAGAAATATTTTTTAATAATAAAAAAAAAAACGTTGTTTATGGAATATTAATAAACTTTTTATTTTAACACTACCGGTAAAATTTATGTTAGCAATAGTCATAGTTGTCATAAAAAGTGTAAGATTGTGTAAATAATCCTCCTTTATTGTGTTCAAAATACTTGATAAAATTATCGTTTTTATTAACCGCAATTTGTACGTTACAATTGCGATTATAAGGGACCTAAAGTTTAAACAAATGCGTAAATAAAAATTATACTCATTTTGTTTCAAAAAATGTATGTACTAAATTTAGTACAATTACAAAGGTGAATTTGACAAAAACTTTTCAATTGTAGTTGCCCTATTTCCTACACTGGCATTCTCTTCTCTTTGCTCCAATTTTTGTGTTATTCAGCCTAGATATTTTCATTGTCGTTAGGTATTTTCTTAGTTTTTCTATATCTTCATTAACTTCTTCCTCGTTGTATTCTCTTTCTTTTATAAATCTTTTGGTAGTCCTACATTTGCCAGTTTAACTTCTAGTGAGATTCTTAAATCTTCATTTGGGATTAGTTCTTTGTGTCCCCTAGTTGCCAGATATACTCTGACCATTTAAAAAAATGCATTTTTTGTCAACCTATCAACGTATCTTTTGTTTAGAAGTTGTTTAGTCAATAAGTTGACGTATTTTCTTTGAGCAGTTATCTCTTTTTCCTCGTTATTTATGCAATTTCTGTTGGTACTAGGGTTTTAGTATATGTTCTTCTCTTATCTCTCTGTACATCTTTCATTGCTTGGCAAGCATAGTTGTTTTGTCCTTCTTTGTTACTTTTCTCTTTATGACTTTTTTCCATATTCTTTTGCTTTTATTCAGCTTCTTGATCCTCCTTCCTTTGTCTTTTGTGACTTCTAATTTGTGTATTTTCTACCATTTTGGTTCACCTAAATCTCAAAGCATCAAACTCCTCTATCTTTTTCTTCAGTATTGTCGTTGCGTAGTTTCTTAGTGCTCTCTATTTGCTCTTTTTACTCAGGCATATTTTAATAATTGTAGATTTGATTACTTTGGTTTCTAATACCATTTCAACGCGTTTTCCTATCTTCCTCCCACGCTTCGCACTCTACTAGCGTATCTTCTGCGTCGTCATGCGTGTCTTCTGCGTCGTCATTTCATTTCATTTTATTAGACAAAATATACATTTTTCATCTTTCATCATTTTATTTATTTTTTGTAAGTACTTTCCAAAGGCTTCATGTCCGGTAAGTAATTGTTTTGTATAGTGACACGTCCCCGGTTTTTTTCTCTACCCATTCTTTTATTTCTGGTATTAGTCCTTGTCCATTCTCTTTTTTCCTCTTCTTTCTACAAACTTTGCCATCTTTCCATCATATTCTTTCTTGCTTGTCTCTTTGCTTCTTGCTTACTAGTTCTTTCAATTGACATTTTTTTTATACCTAATCTTTCTTCCACCATCAAATCTGCGAGTAGTGTCGCTGCAATTACTTCTAGTGCCTCGTGCGACACCGTCCTGCAAGTCCTGCAGATCCTTAACAAACTTGTTCTCATAACTCCTCTTACTTCTTTTCTGTTTTTTTTGTCTTTAAAGGTTTTCCGCGTGATTCTGCGCCATACAATAGTTTACTTCTAGCCGCAGTTGCTATTAGCCTTCTTGCCCCTTCTCCTGGTCCGCCCTTGTTTGGCATAAGCCTACTAAGCAATCCTTTAATTTTTTTGTTCCTCTTACCGCTTCCTTAACCGATTCATTCTTTCCCTTTGCTTCAAGTGTTACTCCAAGGTATTTTTTTTTCTTATAGTTATTATTTGTTCACCTACCTGTATTTTTCCATTTCCCCTGTTTGTCCTCTTTGTTGATAACCATGACGTCTCGGTTTTCGGTGTAACCAGATGTAATCCTTTATTTTTCATCTATCTCTTGATCATCTCTATTGCCAATTCTAACCTTCCATTTAGTACTTCTATGTCTATATTCCTACCTACCAGAGCTACGTCATCTGCAAATGCCGTTATTGTCACTCCTTTTAGCAACCGCATCCTGAGTAGCTAATTATAAACTAATTCCATAATTTAGGACCTAGCGCGGAACCCTGTGGTTCTACTCAAGTTAGCCTAAGTTTTTTATTTTTGGTCAGTTGATTTCTCTCCTGAAGGTAGATCCATATTATCTTAGTAGTTTTATTTGTTAGTATTTTTTTTATTTTTGCTGCTTCTATAATTGCTACCCATAGTATGCTGTTGAATGCTTTTTGTATATCTAACGCTACTATGACACAGTGTTGTCTTTTTTTGTATGGTCCACTGTTTGCTTTTTTTGCTATGGTTTTTACTTTCTCAATAGCTCCTAGAGTCGTTTTTCCCTTTGTAAATCCATATTGTTCCTGTTCCCATCCTCCTTTTTCTTCTATTTCCTATTCAATTTTCCTCACAATAATTTGTTTCATAAGTGCTAATGTCTTGATCAGGCATATTGGTCTATAAGTCGTTGATTTACCTGCATCCTTCTTTTTCTCAATTAGTACTAGTTTTGTATCCTTCCAGCAATTCGGAAACTTCTTCCTTCAGACATCTGTTTATTATTTGTGTTATCTCATTTCCTTCTAGTGTTGCTTTCACTATCTCCGTTGTTATCTCATCTGGACCGGGTGCTTAATTATTAAATAGTTCCCTTATAATCTTTTCCACTGTTGCAGTGACTGCTTCTGATTTGTCAGCTATTCCTGCTGGTTCTTTTACCATTTTTCCAGTAGGAAACAATTTCTCAATGATTACTACATATTTCATTTTCTTCTTCTTTTAAGCACACTGCTTTCATTCCTCCTAATTTATACATTACTATTTTGTATGGTTTGCCCCAACGATTCTTGTCTATAGATTCTAACATTTCTTTTCAGCATCTTTTCTTACCGTCTTTTATTGCTTCCTTTAAAGCCTTTCTGTAATTTTTCAGTTCTTCTTCAATTTCATTAAAATCTTCCCCCCCCCCCCCCCTTTTTCTTAGTCTTTTGACTTTTTTTGCTGTTTGTATTGATTTCTTCCTGCTTCCACCAGTATGGTCCTCTTCTTCCTCCTTCTCTGTAACTGGGAATAGATTTTTCCGCTGCTTTTCTCAATTTTTCCGAGTACCTTTTGCATCTTTCCTCTAAGTTCTCGTTTTCAGTCACTTTTTCTGCTTCCATAGCTCTATTTATCCTTTCTCTGTCCATCCTTCTTATGTTCCATTTTACTTTTCTTTTGTCTTAATTTTCCCTTTTCCGTTTGTGCTGTATTGTATGTACTTATGTAAACTCAGTGATTCTTCTTCTGTCACTGTCCAGCCCCTTACTACTACAGCCGTTTCCCATGTTGCTATGGTAATATCAATGAATGATTTGGATCTTCCTCTTACAAACGTTGGCTTTTCTCCTTGATAGCGTATTGTAAGGTTTACGGCTGCTATCATCTCTTCAAGAACTTGGCCTCTCCTGTCGCACTTGGTTAGGTTAGCAGTTTTGCTTTGAAATAGTCTCCTATTGTTTGCTCTTTTGTTTCCTTAGGCTGTGTTCTAATTCTTCTATCCACTCCTGATAATATTCCATATTGCAGTTTGGACTTATGTAACAACTGTACACTATCAGACCTCCTATATCGGCCCACACTATTCCCTCTTTGGGTGTTTCCCACTTTTCTACTTTATCTTCTTGTTTAAACTACGCTTGACGTTTGTTTCGGAGTATTTGCAATATTATAAATTAATTATCTATGACAATAGTTGAGCATTTTCTGCTTTAACCTTGACTTATATTTCTGGTCTAGATAATGCGGTAAACAACTGTATTACTATCATGCGCGTCCTTAGGTCGCGGATAGAAAAGCCTTTCCCGGCAACAAAAAAAGATAAAGTAAAATCCCGTAAACCAAACAAGATTAAAGTAAGCCAAAACCTTTTAGATAAAAAATTCACCCAAACTCGTCATTCTTTCTCTCTATATTTTCTAGAAATACCCCTCCGTGCAGGAGTTGCTAGTAAATTTTGTGGTCGGCCATAGTTAATAAATTTCTTAACGGCAATGTTTGCTGGCCAAAAGTTTTTAGAAAGAACCAAACCAGCTTGATTGGCTGGAATAGATACTTTAAAGCTGCTGTAGTTTCCAGATCTCACTACCAACTCAACAACATGAATCAAAACAGATGGTAGTTTAGCTTTCATATAGTTTGCAATCAATTTCAGTTTTATTTGTTCCACGCTTAAATTTTGACACATAAATATATGAAGGAGGAACGTAGGCTTGTAGCTGGTCATTGTCTAGACCACATCCAAAAATCGTTGGAGTTTTTTGCTGTACTTTAAGTTTAATTGATTGTGAACTATTAGTAGTGGTAGAAGTACTGGATAGAATTGTTTTTGCCGGTGGCATTGAATTGAATCCGTATTAATAACAGACCAAATAGAAGCAGGTTCATCAATTATCTCTGAGAGTTAGTACAAATCCTGCAGAATCTTCCTCTGGTGATAAACCGAATTGTACCAAAAATGCCTGAAGAGAGCATCAAAACAATAAAGCATAAAAAAAGTTATTGACAGATAAAGTAGCTAGTTTTAGTAAAGATAAAAATGATTCAAAAAACAGTTATAAAAGCAAACAACTCAAACTTTCCGAGTACCACATAGAACTCTTAAGTTCTGTAAGTTGGAAAATAGTTAAAAAACCTCTAGTTGTAAAGGACCTAAAGTTAAAAAAATAAAGTAAAAGTCAAATTGACCAAATATGTATTAGTACTGCTAAACTCCAGACAAAAAATTCAGTGAAGTTCCTTGAAATGGAAGAGCATAGATGAACAAAAAGTACAGAAAAATGTATCTCAAATTTGAGCAAGTCAATAGTAAGAAATAAAAGTTTAAACGCAAAAGAAAGAGAAATTAATCCACAAAAAATATGACAGACTTAGGCTCGCAGATAAGAAAGGCTAGTACTTCCAAAAACAAACAATCCAAGAAAGACAAATTAAAAAAATTAAAAAAACCTGACTATAGCGGACAACATAGAAAAAAAAAAAACATACAAACAAACAAAAAAACTGAGAAAAATAAATACTTGAAAATTACATTTACAAATATATTTATAACTTCCCAAAATAACAAAAAAACAATTAAAATAGTTTTCCTTTTTGTTTGTTTACGTCTTTTCTTTGTTTCTTAACTGCTCTTATTTATTCTATCTCTCTTTCGTTTTTTTTCAATATTTCATTTTTTTTATCTGTTTTTCTTTTATTGTTCCAAAGTTTCCATAGTCTATTTACACATTCTGCACATTTTCAAATCTTCTTTTATTCAAAATCTTGTCACTCAATCTTTATTACCACATCTGAATCTTGCAATAATTTTTTTATCATCTCTACTATATATCTATTGCTGTCTGGGTACATTAGCAGTTTACTTTCTATGATATTTTCATAGCTTGCATTGTATCTAAACTCTTTCACTCGTATTCTTCTTTTTTCCTTTTGTATATATTTTTCATAATTTTGTGCTATGTTTTTTTCACAGATTCTCTAATTTTTTTAAATTTTTTGGCTAGTTTAACTATTGCTTTTGTACTCATTTTTTCGGATCTTCCTTAGTTTACTATTTCTTGCTCTTATTTTTTTGTCTTTTATGCATTTTTGTAAGATTTTACATTTGTGTCTTTGTCTCATTCCTTTTTTATACTATTTATTGCTTTTTTTTCTTGCTTTTACACAATTTTTTTTTATTACCTCCAGCACAATATATTTTGAAGTTTTTAACTTTTTTTTGTTTCTTCTATTTTTATATTTCTGATCCATACAATATTATACTAATTTTCTTTCAAATATTCTCCAAACTTCTCCTATTATTTTTTGAGCCATCTCATTAATGTGCTCTCGCTGTTATTTGTGCAAAAAACAGAACCGAAATATTTAAAAGATTTTACTTTTGTAATGCTTTGTCTATTCCATTTCCATTTTCCGTTTTTTTTTCTTTTGTCCCTCTTTCTGAACAACATAGTTTTTGTTTTTTTTTAATTAATTTTTATTATTTTTTTGCCTTTTTTGCCAGTATTACCAAATTGTTTTTTACCATTTTTCTATTTTTTGTTGGATACTCTTCTATTTTATTTTTTTATTTGGATTAGGTTAGGTTAGGGTCTGCAGTGCATACAGGACAGCATCGACGGCGGGCCTTCTCGTTGTGGCAGGCACGAAACTGTTAGATCTTGTGGTGCAAGTGAAGACGGCGGTCTGGGAGGGTCGCTTTAATAAGTGTGAAGCGGAAGAATGGATGTGGGGGGAATGGCAAAAGAGTTGGGATGAATGCGTGTCGAGTGGGGGTGATAGCAAACCGGCATGGTCCAGACGGTTCATCACAGACGTGAGGCGTTGGGTGGGTTAGGGCCATGGTGAGATAAACTACTACCTCACGCAGGTACTAATGTACATGGTTGTTTCCGGACGTACCTGCATTAGATTGAAATTGATTGAAAGTGTTGAATGTCTGTACTGTGGGCAAAGGAATACGGTTGAGCACACCGTGTTCCATTGCGAGAGATGGATGGAGACGCGTGAAAGAGCAAGAGTAAAACTGATGGGAGAGAGCTTGAACCCGAATAACATAGTGGTAGTAATACTGTCTTCAGTGTCCAATTGGGACATCGTGGCCATTATGATAGGGTCCATGCTACGCATAAAAGAAGAGGAAGAGAGGGAGTTAGCTCCATGGTGTAGGGTGAATGAAGCGGGCAAGGGGGAGGGGCCGTAGCTACTCGTTAATGTTTTTGTAAATGTAAATTCAGTTCTTATGTATGTTTTGTAAACTGTTTTGTAAATATTATGTATATTTGCGCGCCCAAAATTGGGTAAACAACCAAAACCACAAAAAAAAAGTAGTGTTCAATTTATGTGTTAAAAAAAAAACAGTGTGATTGCGCCTGAAGTTTGGCGCTCGGGAACCTCCACCTCGACGTAATACTTAAATGCATTTCCGAGGTGGAGAAAGATCGTTACTCCCGCAAGAAGAGGGGGAGGTGTTTTTAGTCAGTAAGAATCTGACACTACCCCTCGGGGTGTTTAATGAATGATTTTCCACCTCCTCAGAAAAAAAAAAAAGGTTAGGTTAGGTTAGGTCATATTGTGTGGTAAGATAGGTCATACTGTTAAAAATTGCAAAATCAAAACTTAATGTCCAAGTTGTACAATAATATTGATAGTCTGTAGATTATATTGAAAGATTGCATAATATATTGAGCCAATCAGAAAAATTTTAGTTTTTGATTTCTTGAAGCTATAGTCACACAACTTGCTTTATTTTTATTCCACATGTTGCCAACAGAAGTTTCAGTAACTAACTAAAACTTTGCGCAATTATATTGCAACGTGAAAATTGTCTTAGAAATATAATATTCAATAAATTGTTCAATATTATTGATGATAATATAGATCGTCTAGAGGCATATTAAAACTCATGAACGCAAAATAGACAAAAGAAGCTGCCTAACATACAGAAAAGTACTGGAAGGTTAAAAAAAAGATACATATTTTTCTTAGTATTACATTCTTCCAAATTAATTTGGGTAGAGGAAAAACAACTACAGATTTATTTGATAGAAAAATAATGAAAAAGAAATAAAACACAAAGAGTAGACAGAAGTGGTCGCATTAACATGTTCCTATGTTGCATTTGGATGCGTGTTTTGTAGTGTTGTAGTGTGTGTGTTCCGTTTCTGTTACTACTACTTAATTGAACATTATTATTATTAATTTTAATAAAGAATAAATATGTATAATGCATTTAATACATATATTTATAATCTGATAATTTCATTTATTAGATATTCTGTCCAATTTTCTATGAATATTGAACGGTGAGATAGCACAGTTATAGAGCATTAGCGTATATTTCCGAATATTACTAAAATAATAACTTGCTTTTTATTCACCGGTATGATTCGGAAGCCACCTAATAAGCCGTTGGTTCTATCAAACCCCCTTCAAACAAGTCGTAAGACTTCTGGGGCGATGTAAAATAGCTGTAAAACGCGCAATAAAGAAGATATTGCTAGATAGTAATCTTTGTTATATGTAAAAAAAAACAAAATAATTTTTTTTTGTTTTTTTTTTCAATCAAACAAAATAAAAATTATATTTTTTAACAGTTTTTTTAATTTAAAAGTTTTATTTTTTTAAATTTATTTTCAAATTTTACAAAATGAAAAATTAATATATTTTTTTAAATTATATTCTGTTTTAGAGGGCTGCAGTGAATTTTAGCGCCCTTGCTTGCTAGCAAATAAAAAATCTTGTAAAGTAAAGTAACAAAAAAATCTTGCTTACTTCTAGCAATGTGCATAGAGAATAGCCCCGAATAATATTATTTACTATAATATTATTAACATACAAACACAAAAACACGCTACGAATAAATTCACACGTGGTCTTCTTCTATAATATTTGCCGAAATTTGACGGAGCGCTACATGCGAGCAACGCGTTTATTATTAATAATTAATTTTGCAAATAACTTCAATGATTGTCAACATATAGATTTAAATTTTGGAAATGATACTCAAGTAATTAATATTTAGAACATGAATAAATTTGTATAGTAAATAATAAATTATTCATTTAGAAAAAATAATAAAATTTTAAATATTTTTTTTTTTAAATAATATATTCATGCCGTTCATTGTTTATTTTTACATACAAATTTTGTTTTTTTAAATTTGTTATGAATAATACTTTTTAAAAAAATTGCAAATTACGAACTAGTGTAAAAATTAAATGTATTTTTATAAATAACAGTTTGCATTTTTAAAAGTAATTGTTTAAATTTTTTGGAGCGTCAGTTCACTACTATCCATTTAATAGGTGGTTTAGCACCAACTAATGTCATCAAGGTTATAGCAATAACAAAAATGTTCAAACCTATCTATTAAAAAAAAAAAACTTAGAACTTCATAACTGAACGTTCAGTAAAAAAAAATATAAAAAAATTGTTTGAATGTAAATTTGCTAATAAAACCAACAACAAAACTTTATAGACAACATCAAGTAGCGCTAATACTTGCTCAAAAGTAGCTTAACTAAAATTATAATTATCAATAGGATCAAGTTTTATTCACGGATAAATCCATTTTTGATTAACGATAAAGAAGTATTGTATTGAGTTAACAAAATTCATAACTTAATTTACTTACTGTTTTTTTTTTAGTTTTGGTTCAGCTATGATACTGTTATAAATGCAGATAAATGAATATTTTGCAAAACCATTTTGCCCTACATAAAAAGAATCGTCCTAACGCAAGACAGTGCTTGTCCGCCTGTCTCTCGTTGTGTAATTGCTTTTTTAGTTATACCAAGTGGGTATATTTCTACGTCTTCCTTTTCTTTAGCTTCTAACCCAATTCTGAGTATAACCCCTTTTTGATGCTTTTCTATATGTCTCTATCCTGGGCAACTTGGTGCCAGTTTCTGCCTGTTCAACACTCCGCTTTGTTAGTCTTGATAGCCATTTCACAATGCGTGTCCATTTGTCAGGGTTTTGTCTTGCTACGTGTTTCACCCATTGCCATTTTAGTTTCAATACACGCTCAACAATATCTTTCACTTTGCTCTTATTTTGATATTACGTTTATTGTCTCGTAAGCTTATTCCAATCATAAATCTTTTCATTGCTTTTTGTGATGTTGGTAGACGTTTTTCTGCCCTCTGTTTGGTTAGATCTGCGGTTTCTAAATCGTAGGTAACTACGGTTAGAACACAAGCATTAGGTATACTCCATCTATGTTTATACTTTTGCTTTTCCAGGGCAGCTTTTTAAATACATTTTCCATAGCCAGTATGAATAATTTTATAGAAATTGTATCTCTTCGACAAAACCTCTGTTGATTGGGATTCTATCTGCTATTAAATCTTCGTTAATTATTACCCAACATGTTGAATTTTGGTGTATGTATTTTATGAGGTTGGAAAACCTCGTATCTATCCTAGCATCTCCCACAACTGTTAAAAAGGCCCAATTTTCTACCGACTTAAATGCTTTGTGATAGTCGATAAAAGCAAAATGGAAAAGTACGTTGTATTCAGTGCATTTCTTGATTAGGTTACGTATAATTTGTAGTTTGTTGTCTTCTAACTGGCTAATAAAAGTGTAGTTTCTAAGATAACGGATTTGTTAGTAGTTTATATAAGTGTAATAGCAAAATTATTGGTAGCTAATTTGTCAAATTAGTTTGATCATTTTGGTTGTTATTCTATCTTCTCTGGGGGATTTTCTATTTTATATTTGTTTAAGTGCCATCCCAACCGGCCTTTATTATCACCTGTCAACTTCTTGGTTCTGGTTCTAGTGCTATTGAGCTGTACAGATGTTGATAAAAATTTTGGATCTAGATTGGTCACAACTATTTTTTGTTCATTCTTTTCTTGAGTAATTTCATTTTTTCTTTTAAGAGCTTTGTTTGTAATATTCTTATATTTATATTATCTCTTATGTTGTTCTGTTTTAGTTTGGTGTTATATATTTTAAAGTTTTTTGAATTTCTTTGCAGATTGTTTTGTTTAGTTGGCCGTATTCGGTTAATTGTCTAGCCGAATTGTCATTCTCCGCGTTTCTATTAGCTTTGTGGTTTTGAGGCTGATTTTACAGGACTTTTGTTTTAATCGCGTAACATACCTTTTTTGAAGCTGATTAGATAATCTCTGTATGGTATTTATGTCCATGTCTTGTAGTATTATGTTTGTTTTTAGTTTAGCATCCAACGTCTCTTGGTACTCGTCCTATTTTGTTCAATTTCTTCTGTTTTTGCGTATTCTGTTTTTGCACTTTGGGTCTTAATTAGGAAAGATGCTCTAACTATTTTATGGTTGCTTCTAGTATCAATTTGTTTAGCATTAACACGTCAGCACAATATACATCGTTTGTTGCTGATAATATCAATTTCGTTTGTTGTGTTACCGTTCTTCACCATCTTCACTTCCTTTGTATCGGTTTCTTAAAGAAAGTGTTTATACAATAGAAGTATTATAGACACAGTCTATTAGCATTTTTCTTCTGCAGTTTCTTTTAGTAATTAATTTCTTCTAACTCTAACTCTTTAAGTAATTTGAAAATTAAAAAAAAAACCATTTCAGTATAAATAGATTTTAAATAAATGTACCACTTGCCTAAAATTTAAACCGATGCAACAGAAGACACCTGCAAAATCAACCTACTGGTAATTCAAGACCGGTTTAACAAATAATTGGAATATTATTCCTGTCGGTCCGCAACTGATCGGACTAATCTTACATGACAAGATCTTCCATCGGTTTACAACAATTCGGTAACAAAAAGTTAGTCCTTGACAATTTTGGTATTGTCTGGACCGAGATTCTCCCGTAAACTCTTTAGGCAAATCCTGTGGAACAAACCAACCAACTTATTAAAACCAAGATATTGCGGTATTGTAAAAAAACCATCGGTTCTTGGACCAATAATTACAAGAATTAATGTTTGCAATAAATACTGAAAAGCATTCCGCCACTGATATCTTTCTAGCTTATTTGAATTATAGTCGATTACTTCTTGTTGGACGTACGCGCCATGCCAAAAGTCCATCTTCAATCGCCCAGTTTCAAAAAGTTCAATTAAAGTTAGTAAGGGAAAACATTGTTACAACCTCCGCAGGAGGAATTAAGACCATACAACTAGAAGATTTACAGTCTCTTTTAAGATTCAAAAACTTAACGGTCGTAAAATGTGAATGTCTACATTAAAAATTTAAAACCAGCCCCTTAGTGGTGCTAACCAAAAATTTATTTATGTTAAATTATAGTAATATTAACAACCTCCATTCCCAAACTGGAATAAGCTAATTTTGCATGATTTCCTTATATCCCCGCCAACTACTTTAGCAAAGTCTATCGAGTTACAATCGAGTTACAATCCAACCATTTTTCTGCAATCAACGTCTCCAGCCCCGCAAACACAAAAGTATTACTTAGTTTTTTTTAACTTAATAATGTTTTGTAAGATGTTGATGACGATAGGCGGTTGCTTAAAGATTAATGATTGGCAGAATGGCTGTTATGTTATGTGATGGAATCACTTAAAACGTTTAAATAATATTACTGACGCAGCAATCACTACAAAAGTTTTGCCAATGTTGGTATAGTATTGTAGCTGATAAGTTATATCTAATTACATCTGAAGAAGACTCTAGTTAAGTCAAAACTAGTCATGTATTTGTAAAAATAAAAATTGTGTTAAAAAATTGTTTTATTATTTTGTAACTATAAATGAAGATTTTCTATTGTTAAAAACTGTTGTACATAAAAAACCATTTTTGTATTTGCATTTTTTTTTGCATTGTCATTACATTTACAATTGTTGGTATTTAATAGATTGAATGCAACTTTATTATATTTCAAATAAATTATTTAATAATCTATTTTTAATATTAAAATTAACTACAAAATGGTGCATGCGCCGGGCGCATACATTGTAAAGTAATTAAATTTTGAAATCATGAGTTTTATTAGTTTATCTTTGGTAACACATTAAAAATTTAATTAAATTATCTTTATAAATAAAATGCACAAATAAATATATAATACTGTATCTTCTCTAGCCCCAAAATGTCATACTATTTCCATTTATCGCTGCCATCTCTGATATAGCTTGTGCAAAATTAATGTATATGTCAGGATCATCATTTCCCCCCAAAAAATTACATGCGAGTCACGTAAAGATACCAGTCCATTTTTTATCATTCAAATTGGGTTTATAAATAATTGAAGATAAAGCGCAAACAGAACGGATAATATTATAATTAATAACGCATTAGCAATTTTATTAGACCATTTTATAGGTAATCTTTATCGTATGATTATAGAAGCTCCCTAAAACATGTTTATCTTAATGCTTGCAAAAACGACATCATTTTAGAATGAAAAATAGGGATACTAAAACATCAAGATTAAATTTAATGTAAAATATTTACTAAAAATATTTATAGTATTATCAACAACATTTTTACGGTTCATTTATCTTGTACAATATATAAAGTATACTGTAAAAGTGCGACCGATTGTTATAATTTCATTGAGGCGACCCTAATCTATCTTGGGATGGATCGTAAACGAGTAATGATTTTATTATGGGGCATTCCTATCCCGGTATTACAACTGGGACGGTCGGGATTCCTGTGGGACAATTTCTAATACGCCAAGGTCTATATTGTCGGATATATTGAATTCCTGCTTGTGATTAAAGAACAAATACTTCATTAACTGCATCCGGAGTTATTAACGTAATAAAGTGTATTACATGCTGTTTCAATTGGTTTAGTTTTACATTACAAAATTAGTAAGTATTGAGTTAAGATGATATTTTACTAAATATTAAATGGGATTCATAAAAGTGAATTAGTTTATTTATTTTTTTATAAAAATTATATATTAATTTTTACTAAGTTGACGCCATTGGGCATGTATTTCAATCAAAATCCCAAAGGACCATTTAAGCTTTTCACAAAACCTGTTATTCTCTCTTTTTATATTCATTTAGATGCTGAAGAAAAAGTGCGTTTGCGTATACAACGTCCCAAACTCATGTTTTAAAGTCAACAACTGCTATAAAACTAACATAAAATGGCTTTTATTTCTAATAAAATTTAAATAATTATTAATGTGATTGTTCATTTTTAAATATTAATTCATTAATTTTATGATATTTATTCACAGCATATGCTCTCAACTAGTTTAAATTTTTGATTGGATTACGTCAATGGCTTGTTATTTGATTAAAGTTTTGATAAAATTAGTTTAGTCAATTGTGTAATGTAATAATGAAAACGTGCAACAACGGTGCTATCAGTAGTAGTTTCAAGTGGGTTTACGTTTAATATTCTCCTGTCCAGTTGCCAAATGGACCTTATAAGTATTATTGTTCTTAACAGTATGTTTTGTTGTTATAATTCTAAATTTAGTTGTAATAACACTTGAAATATTATTGTAAAATAGATGCTGAAAAGTTTGAAGAGATAAATAATAATTTAATTTTGAGTATTAAATAAAATAAATAAAATAAATTATACATTAGATTTGGCTTTATTAGAGCCTTCTACAGATGTAATAAAATATAACTTAAAGGCTCTAGTAGAGTCGAAACTAGTAATGTATTTGTAAGAATAAATTTGTGATAAAAAAACATAGCAAATTGTTGTTATTTCATTTTAAAACGGTTCAAACATTTACTTAAAACCGGTTTTAAAAATTATGTAATTACCAGAAAGTTTTGAGCAGTCAAAGTGCAAAACAAATTGATTAAATTAAATAACTTTTTTGTGAGGTATCATTACTCAAGCGGATAAATAAAATTACACAGAATTTTTATAATGTTTCTTTGGAAAGGTGTGTCTACACCTATGAGTTATTTGATTACAAACGATTGACAAAAACATTGCTAGTAAAAAAGCAGATGATACAAAAAGTCACATGCGGGGTTCCGCAGAGATCAATTTTAAGACAACTATTATGGAACGTATACTACATCAAGGTTCTGCTACTGACTATGCCACCAAACGTCACGACCGTTGGATATGCAAGATTGTAGTTACTGCAAAGACACAAGAAACACTTTCCGATAATACAACAAAAAGCTGAGGAGAAAATAAAAGCAGTACTCCTGAGCAGAACTAAGAAATTTAAAGAAGTTACCATAGAAATGCTAATCAAAAATATCACTACTAGTCGCAAGATAAAATACTTAGGCGTAACTTTTGACTTTCAGGCAAAAATAAAGAAGCAAATAACAAAAACTAGTAAAAAAGCAAAATTATCTGCCAGAATGCTTGCTTGTTTTATATTAATTATACAGGATCCCAAAGCAAAAATAAAAAAAATGTTATGCGCAGTATGCATTCGATCGTTCTATATGTCTCCTCAATCTGGGCAATAAGCCTGACACACCAGAAGTAGAAGAATACGCGTATGCAGCGTATATCAAGTTTTCCTCGTTGACAAAATCCTTGTAGTTGCAAACATGTGAAAAATCCAGCAAAAAAGCTAACTTTAAAAGGTAATACTTTAAAGAACTGACAAAATTGGTGGAAAAAAACAAAAGTAGGACAATTGACAAAAAAGGTTATTCCAAACATAGAACAATAGTAGTGACCGACCAAAAGTTTCGGTTTTGGTTTCAGCCAAAATCCTGGTCTTAGTTGCAGTTTTGGTTTTAGCCAAAAACTGGCCAAACCTTCGGCTTTGCCAAAACTATCGTTCGTGTCGGATAGGAATCGGTCGGAACGAATTCATACGTCTATGGGGCATGCTGTTTGTTGAGTAGCCGCTGGACAAATTTACGGTCAAAGTAGTTTATTAGGTAAAAATGCAAAAAAAACTTCTTTTTTTTAGCTTACAATATAAAACTTTTCTATTAGTAAAGCAGCTAAATTAATTAAACAATTAAAATGTTTTTGATGTTACTTATTTTTATTTAAGAACCTGTTAGTTACCATAACAAATACATTTTAAATAGACTATTTATTTGTGTTTGATTGTGTTTTTATAGACGTAGAAGTATTAATACACGTTGTAGTTTTGTAGGTTACTTAAGTTTGATTCTAAATAAGTTTGTAAATAAGTACCTACAATGTATTCTAAAAATAAAGTGATTTCTTAATAAATTGAAGTCTTTTATTTAATTTTAATCTAAAAAAAGAATTAAAGTTTTGGTTTCGGCCAAAACTAGATAAAAAGCCGAATATTTGGTTTCGGCTGAAAATCGTGTGTTGGTCGGTCACTATCAATAAGTAAGCAGAAGTCATTAGGTAACAAACTACTTCTTGACACAAATGTTGACTGGGCGTGGGTGTTTTGAGGCAAATTTCCACATATTTAGCTTAGCTCAGTCTAGCAGATGTTGTAAAACCAATCCCACTTAAACATCACTGTGATAATTAGAGGTAATAATGATTGCAGATATAATAACGAAAGTTTGTACTCATCAACCAATTTGATTAAAAGTTGGCAAACCTAAGTGAGCCACGGTCCATAACATGCTCTAATTGAGATAAAATTAAGATGAAAGTAAACTTGTCTCGTCAGTTTTTGTCTACAGCAACGGTAATAGTGCTACTCTTCTACAATTTAGTAAGTGTTGGTCTCAAACTTCCATGTACTGATTTGGTAACAGTTTTAACCTAAATTAGCACCACGTGCAGTTTGGTTGCTTCCAACAGATGTTAAAACGCTCTGTATTTCACTTCAAAAGTTGACAAACCTGTGTGAGCTACCTTCATGTGTCAGTGAAAACGTGTCATGCTTATCTCAGGAAATAGCGACATCAGACTATTTTTCTAGTTGGTCATAGATCAATAGAGTCCTTAACTTGTCAATTTTTGCCAGAAGCTGTGGTGGTAGTGCTACCTTACTAATAATTGGAATATGACCGTTTTAATATACGCTTTTTGATTAACAAGAGGTCAATATTGTATCTTTTAAAGTGTTTACAATACTTTTTGCTTTTCCATAGTTTAACACTGTTTACATCAACTGCTTAGATTCATTCTTAAATCATTATTGTTAAAGTTATAAAAGCATCATGACAACAAATTTCATAGAAATGACAATTAAGCTGTTTTTTTTTTAAGTTAGTCGTTTGCATCTCTATAGTGACGTGTTGATGCAAGTTTGTAACTGTTTATTTATACACACTAAACTAAAGTGCAAGTGCGTAATCAATAACATTACTATTTTATTACACGGCCTAATTCAAAGAGTGGTCAGCGATAAGAGGCTGGTGGTTGTCAATAGAAGCTGTAGCATAATCGTTATCGTAACATAAAAATGACACAAAACGATGTTGTTTTTTTTAGCTTGATGTAATATTTGTTGCCCAGCGTAAGACAAAAATTATCAAAATGCCTTTACAACCTAAAAAACAACACCCCAAGAAAAAACAAAATTAGAAACCTTGGCAACAAAATCGCCGCAAAAAGATTAAAGAAGAAAACAGTCACTCAAAGATAATCTAGCTGACTTCAAGTTATACGACATCACCCTAACAAAAAAAACAACCAAGTAATAAGTCGTCACCTGAGTAGCATCATAAATTCAAGCCAGTACTCTTAAGTCATTAAATCACAACATGGAGATAGTCTTTGACTATAGAAAAAATATATACAGCTGAGGCAGGTACTGGGTTGCCTACAGCGCAATCAATTATCTAAAAAATGTAACGAAATGGTTGCTGTGGCTGGTACAGTTTCAAATTTCCACTAGAAGCAAGGCCACCAAGAAATCGGACAAAATCTTAAAACTACGTAACCAATCACGACCTTTCAAATCACATTGCAAAACTGTTACAAAAAAACTTATTGCTTCAAATTATACAAAAAAAAATTCAAAAAATAAGAAGTACTGGCCGTCTACGTACATCTTAGATACAAATTCTGAGAAAATGCTTTTAGTTCATATTTACTCAATTCTCCAGAGCAGATGTTTAAAAAATAAGAATAAATATGGTGATTGCTAAACTTTGTAGCAAAGACGACACTTGAAAAAGAAAAAGCTTCACATCGGCCCTGAATCTAACCTGAACAAAATTGGTATTAGCAAAAGCTGCATTACAAATGACGTCTAAAAAGCAAACGCGACAATCACAACTAAAATTTGCAAAGTGTATAAATGTCTCCTTTAATTACAAAACTAGAGCAGGTAAGCGGATACTCTAGTTTAAACTTTTTGTTCGTAATCTTATATCAAATGTTCTGCCTATTTGAACAAAATAAACCTATCTGCCTACCCTACCAGTAATCTAGAAGTTAGATATTACTTTTTTCTTTTGTAAACTTAACAGGCTTCAAAATTCTAGTCCAAACAGTACCAACAAAGCACTATGTAAAAAAAAATCACAATATTTTTGCTAAAATAAATTGTTTGTTAGCAGTTATTACGGCTGCAAAAGTAGCGTTTTTTACGATTCCAGTATATGCAACTAATTTAATTAGTTTTTTTTTTATGCAAGGCCAATCTTTTAAAGCTTACGCTTGTCTTACTTACATATAGAAATATATTATATCGCACCCGTTAGTTAATTGAGAGAATAAAGGCGCTGTAGACACTGACAAAACCTAGTATCAGGCCAACTCACTTTTTTATATTAAATGTATATATGGTTAAATAGGCACTAATCATACAGGGTGCGGCAGAGTAACTTGCTGATTTAAAAGGTCAATAAAGTAAAAAGTATTTCACATATTAATTTAATACTTTTTTTATCATATTGTACACATCCTGAATTTTTGTTTAATGTAGTTTTAAAAATAACATTAGATAAATGGCAGCTTTCATTAGCGATACACTGAGATCCACCCGCTTCACTCTTTCGAGCATGTCGACGAGAATGTTGGCGATGGTTTTGCAAATATTGTCTTTCAAGTTTTGCAGGGTCTGTAGTTTGTCATTGTAAACAATGGATTTAAGATATTCTCGCCGGCCACAGTACGTCACATTTTAAAAAGATTAAAAGCTTGTGAAAAAGTTCTCTCAAAAGTTTCATTAAAATTCTTGCTGTGTGTGCTGTGGCTCCGTCCTGCTGAACCATACGACTCCAAGTTCTATTTCATCAAGTTTTGGAAGAAAAATGCCTCAAAAATTTCTCTATAGCAAACTCCATTTACAACAACAATGTATCCTTCTTCCTCAAAAAAGTAAAGCCCAATTATCGCAACTGTCAACAATGCAAACCACACAGTAACATGATTACAATGAAGTGGCTTCTCAAAAAGTTCACAGAAATTAGCACCATTCCAATAAGGCATATTTTGTTTGTTTACGCAGCAGCCGAAAAGGTGAAAATAAACCTCATGACGGAAAATGACGAAGGCGTCGTGAGGCAAGTTAAGGAGCGCTTCACATGCAGTTTGGCAAGAAACTAAATCGGGTTTACTAAGCTCTTGCACCACAGCAAGTTTGTAAGGATAAAGCTTAAGTTTGCTGTAAAGAATTCGTCTCACACTGCAATCAGAAATCTCCAGAGCACCTGCCTGTTTGCGCGCCGAACGCTGAGGAGAGCGCAAAAACGACAGCCTCACCCTCTCAGGCTCATTTTCTGCTACACTACCACTTTCCCTGAATGCGTCCACCTACAAAACAATTGATTGCCATCCAGAAACAAGACCCGTGGAATAAATATTAAACCGAGTTCGGAAGATGCAATAGGTGCAACCACCAAACGGCCATTGGAAAAGTAGGCCTCAACGGCAAACGCACGCTCTTTCTTTGTCCAACGCATAATGATAACTGGCTTAAACGGTAACAAAACTTTAAAACCGCTTCTTTCAAATAAAACTTTCCCTACCCTTTTCTGACCACGTCTCGCTCATTGGCGCCCAATTCAAATCAGTAAGTTTTTTTGCCGCACTTTGTATATTAGACTTATGTCTTGAATTAATAATTGCCAAACTTTTTTTAATTCTCTGCCAAAGTTGGGGCTTGACAAATTATGCGCCAAGATTCAAGTTAGGCGCTTCACCCAACTGAGCTACTCTCCGGAATATTAATTCCAAGATTAATTTTTTATGTAATGTAAAGTGGAAGAACGGTTAATAGTCGTAAGACTAACTGAACTAAATAATTTTTTTCTATAATAAAAACAAATTATTATTACATTATTATTAATAATTATTGTACAAATTGTATTAAAAAAAGGCGTTGTTTGACTAGATTTGTATAGTTTTGTACCAAAGCTTTACAAGTAACAAAGAAAAAAAATCATAAAATGTACAAGAATATAAATGAAGATTGAATCAGATAAACTCAACCGCTAAGACTAAGAAGACAGGCCATTAATTCCAATAATCTAAACCAAAATAGAAACTGAAACAGATAAAAATAGTCTTCCTAAAAAATGCGTCTTTACACATTTTTTGTTATCAAGCAAAATATTGCCAACTGACCTAAAAAACCACCTCAACAAATATAATTTTGTTACTGTAGTAGAATGTTTCAACTTTTAGAACAAGATAGACTTAGACCGTCAGACTAATATGATAATAAAGAAATTATTTTTTAATTCTTCCTTTAACAATGTTAACGTTTTTTGTTCGTAAAATTTTATTCATAAAAAAAATTAAAGAAAACTGTTAAGCAAACAACTTCTTAATTCGTATCTATTACTTTTATTGCAGAAAGAAGCCATATTAATCAATTAAGTTCAATTCTATTTGAAGCAACTGACACCCTATTCTGCGTATTCAAAGATATAGTTACAGATACAGTCCTCCAACTGTTGTAACTGACAAAAAATCCTTTAATCAAATATTTATCTTGTGCAGTTCACACAAAATCATTAAGTTGATATCCAGTTCAATAAAAAACCTTAACAAAACGACTAGTCATTACTTGGATAATAAAAAGGAACCACTTGAGAAAATAAAGTAAAAAAGATTATCCTCAGAAAAAATTTTTAATTCATTACCAACTACTTCATAAACAATATTAAAAACTAACTTGAAATTAAAGTTTTAAAACATGAAAGTAGAGAAAAAATTAAGCCTTTTTCAAATTTTATATCCAAATTCCTAATATAACCGTGTTACAATTTTTAAGTATTTTCAGTTAAAACCCAAAACCAAAACCAATATTTAGATTGAGTTTAATTTTAAGTAGGGTTACTCCTCTTAAATATTCACAATCAAGCATCAGCTAATTTGATCAAAAACAAACCATCAACTAAAACCAGTCAAATAGAAAAAAACTTAAATAAATAATTAGCAGGTTCTGCCGCTCAACTACCACCTAGAGATGCTAAAATAAGTTAAATCTATCTATCAACTAATGCCTGTAAAAAAATCTAAATTCAAAAAATTGCACTTTGACTCACTCTCACTAATAGTCGCGCAATGACTGACACGTCCTACTACATACGTAACACTCAACTTAAATTTAAAGTTAACGTTAACCCTATCAGAGATATGTTAGATATGACAACAATTTTTTTTCATTAAAATTATTAACTACCTTGATGAACAAAGCAATCAAATTTTAAGCATGCTTGCTTCTTCAACCACCACCACACTATCAATTCTATAGATTGGAACAAAATACGTATTTATGTACTCTTATTAAATCGTCATTAAAAAAACACACAGTAACAATGTTTAAAACTTCCTAATTTTATTAATAAACTTTCTTCATTTGTGGAATAAATCAACACAATAAGTCTTAAAAATTCTATTAAAGCTACAAATAAACTTAACTTGCTATCTCATTCTTTAATTACATCTCAAGCAAGTAGAGAAAGTATATCTAGTTCAAAATATTTGCCTGCAATTATGAATTAAAATTAAAATTAAAACGCTTTTGCTGAGCTCGGCAAAAAATGCCATGCCATTTTTACGTTAATAACTCTGTAGGTAGTTTGTCGCCAACACTTATGCCTAACGCTACTTCAAAAGTAACAAGATTCACTTTGGATTTAAACGGAATCAAACACATAATGATCTGTGTTTTTGTGCTCTATTTATTTATAATTTGTGTATTATCTCTGCCATAATGATCCGTGTTGTTGTGTTCTTGTGTTCCAAACTTTTGTTGCTTGTGCTTGCTGTAAATTTCATCATTTTAACAGTTTTTTTTTTGTTTTATTGTTTCCGATAATCGTATACCTAAACAGCTTAAGGATTTTGATTATAACTTTGTAGACATGTGACAATGAGGTATTGTTTCTTCTTCAATGCACTTATTCAAAAAAAATTCTCACAACTTTCTGTAGAGATTCTCTACCTAATTTAAACATTCAAGATAGTATTGTTTTTGGTATTAATTTGTTCTAGACCGATAGTAAACTATATAGTTTTTAGTAAAAATTCTAATTTTTAGTAAACATTCTAAACAATTAAAGTGACTTGACCACCTGTTTGAATGCTAGTATTAAAAGATTAAACATGTTTTTTATCAAATCTAGTTTAGTCATAATTGGCGTTTGCAGAAAAAAAAAACATCTTATCCTTTGATAAAACACTCCAGTTTTAGCTATTTGACCGTACTCTTAACCAAGTATCTTGCGTATTTGATTGCTGCTCGCCTTGTCAAATATCCAGAAATCCAGAAGTTGGGTATCATCTTTTTCTCTTCTAACAAAACATTCCAATCAGAACGTACAAACCCAGAGCTACGTTGGATAAATGACTAATTGTTGGCAACCATCACGGATGCAAAAACAACCATTTTTGGCCAGATATGTGCAATTTCTTACCAAGACTTTGCCAACGACAAGGTAAAGAAATCATAATTTGTACAAAAAACATCAACTTTTAAGTAATCGACCTCTAAGTCTTTATCTAATACTTTTAGCGCAAATAGAAACCACATTAATCAATTAAATCAAAATTTAATGCATCATTTGGTGCTAATGCTTGTCCAAGTGACCAAATTTTTGCAAGTAAAAAAAAGTATAAAAAGTTTTTAACCTTTCTACCAGTAAATCCTTAATTAATACAATTTTAGAAAAACTGAACCCCAACAATTGACTAACTATATTGGCGTGTAGGATTTGAAAAGTTGTACTTTTTGGAACTACAACCCGCTTCTTTACCGCTATTATTTAAAATTGATTAAACTCCAATGTTCAAACAAAAAACGACAGTTTTTAAAGTTTTAAGAGTAAATTTTTTGAAAAATTTTGGAGCGGATTTAATAATCAATTTTATTCTGTACAATATTAAGGTTTTAAAAAATAAATTTTATGTTATTTTACGGTTTCCAGCCCCAGTTGTAATAAGTTTTATGTAGTAAACGTGAAATTGTAGCAAATTTTATACTGCAATTAATTTTTAAATGCAATTTTTTTGCTATAAATCTTTTTCTTTGTTTTCTATGCAAACTTTATTAAGTTATTTTGCGGAATTTTAATCTTTTTCTGTGCAATTTTAAGGTCTGAAAAGTACATGTTGTGGTATAAATAGGTTTTCTGGGCCAGTTTTAACAAATTTGATGCTAAAAATTAGTTTTGTTATCAATTTAATGTGGTAAACATGATTTTTTATCGAATTTAAGGCAACAAAAAAGTATATTGCGCAATTTTCCTGATATTTTGAGGTTTTTGAGGAAAGTTTTATTAAATATTTAAATTTTTTACGCAATTTTTGATAAATTTCATGTGATATTCTTGATTCACGAGCAAATTTTATACAAAAAATGATTTTTTTTTTAATTTAGCAATTTTTTAAGCAAATTTTATGCTAAAAATTAGTTTTTTTAATATGATTTTTATGTAATAAGTTTTTGGTCTATTTATTTTTGAGTTTTTAAATAATTGTAATAAAGTTTTTGTGATTTTTAAGCAAATTTTATGATAGAATTAAGTTTTCTGCGCAATTTTAATGTTTTTTTTTTCAATTTTTATACATTTGTGCTACAATGAAGTTTTCTTTATTAAAGTTTATGCTAAAACTGAATTTGTTGTGCAATTTTGATTTGATTTTGTGTATTTTTGAATTTTGTTGAGTCAATTTTAAAAAAGTTTTTATAGTAAACTTAATATTTTAGAGAATTTGTTGAAAAAATTAAGTTTTATGATCGATATTGATGTTATAAAAATTATATTATCTGTTCATTTGATTTTTTTAACAAATTTTATAATAGGAATAAGTCTTCGGTTCGACTTTCAAACATAATTTTACATTTTAAATACATTTTTTTTGTGAGTGCATTTTGGAGTTTTTTTTTTAATTGTTTTTTGGGTCAATTTTATGTTAAAAATTCAAAAGTTTTCTGTGCAATTTTCATGTTAATGTTTTATGTGTTTTTTCTTTGTAATTTTAAGGAAAGGAAATATCCAATATTTGGGTGTGCAACGCAAATTTTAATAAATTTCATGTGATTCAAGTTTTATGTTAGAAGTAAGTTTTTTGTTTGGTTTTCAACCAAATCCTATGCAATATTTAAATTTTCCAAACAATTTTTAAAGAATTTTATATGATATACGTGATACACGAGCAAATTTCAAACAAAAAGTGTTTTTTGAACAAATTTTTGATTGAATAATAATCTTTTCTGTAAAATTTAAATGTTTTTACAGAAAATTTTATAGTAAACATGAGTTTTCTGAACAATTTTGTTAACAATAATTATTAAAAATTTATAAATTTAATATTTTATGACTAAATTTTCACATTTTTGACTTATTATATGTAGCACTTTAAAGATTATCAGTTTATATGAATTTTGGTATTTTTTGACAATATTTTTGTACATTAGGGCTGGATTTTGCTATTTTTAACATTCCATGAAAAGAATTTTTCAGTTTTCAACGGTTTATGACCTAATCTTGAATCTTTCTGACAATATTTTGATATTTTATAACTAAATTTTGCTATTTTTTAACAGTTTGTGACTAAGTTTTGGTGCATTCTAACAATATTTTGTTAATTTATTGCCAGAGTTTGTCATTTTATGGCTAGACTTTGATGCATTCTGAGAATAGTTTTATGTTTCAAGACCAAATTTTGTTATTTTATAAATATAATTTTACACTTTTCAACTATTGTTGGCCGGATTTTAGCTCTTTCGGAAAATATAATATTGTATAACTGTTTCAATAATAGCGCACAGCTCAAATATGTGGTGGTAAACTTAAAGAATATTAAAACACTCTCTAACAAATTAGTCAATTGGAATTATAATTTAAAGATCGGATTAATAACTTGGCGGTTAAATTAAACATTTTGAAGACTGGACTTATAGTTTGTTTGCAAAATTGCTAGTTTGGCAGTTCAATTTAACATGTTAAAGACCGGATTTACGATTTTAAAAACCGGATTTATAATTCAAAAGCAAAATTGTTAATTTGATACTAAAATTAACACTATGAAGACCAGATTTGCAGTTTTAATGACTAGATTAACAATTTAGCAGTAGAATTGACACTTTAAAGACCGGATTAAACTTTTAAACGCCGGATTTACACTTTTAAAAACCGGATTTATAGTTTTAAAGGCCGGATTAAAAGACTAACAGTAGACCAAATACATTTGTGGCTAAATTAAAACCTTTGAAATTTACATTTTAAAAATAGAAATATTTTTTCTTTAGAAAGTTAAATTTACAAAATGCTGGATTTATAACTTGGATCACTTTAGCAGTAATATTTAATACGTTGATGGCCGGTATTAGGTTTTTAAAGTGTGAGTTTAAAGGCCGGATTAATAATTTGGAAATAAAATTAACAGTTTAGCTGTAAAGGTCATATTTACAATAAAAAATAAAAATTAATACTATTTTGTAATGTTTAACATTTTCATTTAAAATACAAAAACAGTAATTTGACAAATTTAAAATAATCAAGAATTCCAATTCTGGAAAATAAAATATTAATTTAATTTCACAAAATCCAATCCTGACATTTAAATAATTTCATATTCCAAGAACAGATTCAAAATATAATAATACTCAACACAATAACAATTCTATTAACATAAAGCAACCAGAGTTCCCATGTGACTATTTTTTTTAACGTCTACATTGTCTCGCCGGAAATCGTGTTCAAATAAGTGTAAAGCGGATTTCCGTGTTAATATCGCGGCTTGTAATGCACATATGTGCACAATTTTTCAATACACGGGTTCCGTTTCAATTTAGCTCGAAGAGGGGTTCGCGTAACGGAAGCACTGCGCTCCACTCAGCAAAAAGCATCAAACTGTCTGAAGTTTAATCGATCGCCTCACCGAAATGGAATGTATTGATAAAGTTTACTGTTCTATTAAAACGATTGTCCTTCATGTCAATGCCTGTTCCCGCCGGATCCATCCGCCCACTTTTTTTTGTTTTGTTTTGTTTTGTTTTATAATACAAAAAAATAATGGACGAGTTGTCCAACAGTTTCATTTCCTGCACTATACTGCTTAGTTTATAATAAATTTAAAAAATCAGATGGAATTTCTACAAACTAATTAAATCAAGAATTATTTTGGTCTATATACAATTACAATCCGTTTTGAATGTAATTTCACTAATTGCTTTGTCCCCTTTTGATCAATTTTAAATAAATGTTAATTATCGTAAAATTATAAATATTTGATTTTTTATGAATTAAAGTTTTGCGAAAACGCCCTTCACAGAGTTTCCTATTCCTGACAAGAGCGTTATGTGGCAAAGTAGAGTTATGTACAGAGGCAGGCGGCGAATCTGCAAGTGAAGTGGAAGTTTCGATGTAATCAGTGCCCATCTGTCACTCACTCGACTTAATCTCTTTGTTCGCTGCTTGATTTCAGATTATTCAAACTGAAATACCAACATGGTTATTGTATTAGGGTTTATTTGATTAAGTCTATCACAATTTATAAATAGCATTAGTTGATATTAAAAATAAATATAAATGAAACAGATTTAAATTAATGCCACTTTAGAGTTACAAATTAATAAAATAAATATTGTACTAAAGCACTACACCGGTAAAGCAATATTTCATTATAAAATCATAAAATAGATTTCTTTCATTGACAAAAAGGTTGAGATTTGTTTGTAGCAGTACTACGCATACGTAGAAAAATAAATTTATAAAAAAGTTTGTGTTTTCTTTATTTATTTTTAGTTTAGTTGAACCATTCTGTTTCTATTTTTTTAAATTCAATACGTCCCAGTAGTTCCATTCGCTACAACGTTAGTCCCATCGGGTTATAAGATTTAATTCATAGAAAATATATTGAAACTGATTTTGTCTACTACATTTAGCTATTTACTTCTAATATTTCAAAGAATTTTAATGCATAAAACATTCTAACTGTATAAAAATAAAACAATTACTTATCCTGCACATACGTATAACAATATAACACACACCGATGTTTGCTAAGCTAATTTCGTGGAAACAATAATTGTAAAACTTATCCTCAACATTTTATAGCGCCACTCAATCAGGCGCATACTATAAAATCTGCAGTAAAATGCACCAATACAATCACACTTTTAAGGATTGTATCGTTACTTGAATTATGACTGACGTGTAAAAATTTCAAATAATTTTGTATAATGTTAGACTGCAAGTAAAATATTGAAATAAAAGATAGTGAAGACATAAAAAGAAAATGTGTTTGTTTAGTAAATAAAAGGATGCGGAAAAGAAATGGTTAATGTGAGAAAATTAAGCCGATATGAAGCTTTAAATGTATTTTTATGTTTTAGTTATAGCCTAATAAGATAATTTAATGGTGGTTTTATATTTTATTACCTTGTAAATGTTGATTGCTTTTATCAATTTAATTAATACTTAAATATATTTTGTTATGTAAATAATTTATTTAAAATTTATGTTATTTCTAAATTTAATTTAAAAGTTACGATGAGAGATTATGGTCAATATAGTATATATTTAGCTGAACTGGGGCAAGTAGATATATTCAAAATGTGTTTGTGCATAATGTAACTATTGGTTGAAATAATATGGTAACAATTTTATAAAATGAAATGAATTAATAATTTATTCAAAATCAGTCAACTATTAAGATTATTTATAATAACAATTTTATAATTAACCAGATCAATGATCAAAATTTAAAAAAAAAAACAATTTTGTTAAAATAAAACATCTAAATAATCAGATTTAATGGTCAAGCGCATGTTTTTTTGAATAAAATATCATGAAATCTTATCTTAATTTGGGCAATTCTATTTCAAACGGACCAAAGCAGAGAGAGGGTGCATCGAGAAGTTAGCTTTCGTATTTTATTTAAGTTTTATTCTGCAAAAACCAACTTTGCAATTTGATGTTGCCAACAGCAAGGAGTCTGCTTCTAATAGTGCGTACACATTTGCAACAATCTGCCGTATCGCAACACCGTCGCGTATCATCGTCGCGTACCATCACTCCGCAACACAACAGCGAACCGCAACATCGACGCGTAACATACTCCCGCAACACAATGCCGTTCCATTGCTGTATTGTTGCGCCCTGCCGTACTAACTTGTAAAGAGAGCTGCAACATCGTCGCGCAACGTTCCTTTGATCCGACGGCATAAAACCGACAAGCGATGGGACGCTAGAAAAGTCCCATGTTGCGAGGAAATGTTGCGCGAGGATGTTACGCGACGGTGTTGCGGTACGGCAGATTGTTGCAAGTGTGTACCGACTATAACAGTTCATTCACTAACATTTACATTTTTTACTTTTTGAAGTTGATTTTGCAGCAAAACGATTAAAAATGTTCTAATTTGCAAACTTCTAAGCACTAAAAAACGTCAATTTATTTAGGTGGTGATTTTAGTTTGCCCTAATTCTGGTTTTCTGGTTGTCAAACCAGTCTTCTAGTGGTGGTATACATTTTGTGTAGCACAAATGCTCTTACATTGTATACTGTTGAATTTCAGTAATACAGCGTTTGTTATTTTTTAACGTAAAATTAATCAGAAAATTTCTGTAGAATTCAAATCTGCCGCCATTTTAAGTGTACTCTGTATATAAGCTGCAAAAGCCATAAACCAATTTTTTCTTAGGGAATTTATCCACCGAAGTTGACGTATTTTGATGTCAATTAGTTTTAAAATATAAATAAATATTTTGTGTATTTGAGTTTTAAGGTTAAACCCTTAAAATTGAAAAAACTACAAACATTTGGTAAAAATGCCTATCAAAGAACAAACGATATCTTTGTCAAACTTCCGAGATAAGCTTAAAAAAAATATAAGCCAAATCTCATAAAATAATTACAAAATAAATTGTTCAAGTAAAAGAAAAACAATAAACACAAAAATTGTAGGTGTAGTCCAAAAGTTAGCCTTCTTTTGAAGTCCTTAGCGGCGATCTCAAAACAACTCATCAAAAATTTTGAGAGTATTTAGATGATTTTAAAAGATTTCTAAAGTTTTTTATTATTATTTTGTAATAAAAGACTTTGTTATTAGAAAATTGAGATATCAAAACTAAACAGTTTTTGAACAGTTTAGTGAGTTTTAAGATGATTTCAGTCATCTCTTAAGTTTTTTATTGTTTTGATCTTGCAATAAAACTTATTGTCATTAGTATTTAGAGACTCTAAATAATTCTTTGAAATGTTTGAGTGTTCTTTAATGATTTTTAGAAATTTCTAATTAGTAAATGAAGATATTGAGACTTTTAACTAAGTTTTTTGAAATTTATTTAGTGTTTTTAGTTTGAAACATCTATTTAAAGATTTGTTTAGATCTTGCAAACTTTACAGGTAACTTTTGAGTGTACTGAAATTTATTAAAACTTAAAAAACTTTGGAAAGTTTGAAAACAACTCAAATTTTACAAGCGATATAACAATTGCATGTCTGAGAAGATATTTGATAGCTTATTAGAAGATTTTTTTAGAATCTTATAGAATGTTAGTTTGCAGAATACTTTCAGAACTAATTATACAATTTTGAGAATAGTTGAAGTGCTTCGATCCATTTAAATTTATTTTAAGAGTTTCTTGGTAGACTTTTTAAAGTTTGTAGACAATTTTTAACACAAATGAAGTATTTTAAACAATTTATGGAAGATTTGGAAAGTTTTTAAGAGAATAAGAAAATTTGGAGAAAAGTCAAAACAATGACGTTAAAAGGTCTTAAATTTTAATTGCTTGTTAGTAGACTTTAAGTTTTTGAATCTTAAGATTATTTCTTGTTTGGTAGAATAGCTCGAAAACGTTTTAAAAGCTTTGAAGAAGTTTGAGACTTATTTAATTACTTTTAAAGCACGTTGAGGCTTGAGGACACCTCAACAGATTTTGATAAATCACAAATAATTTTGCAAATATTACAGAAAATTTTAGAAGCTATTAGAATTGTCTAGAGAAAATTGTAGAAACTTTTAACAACTCTTAGACCGTAAGAGGTCTGCAAAAAGTTTAAATGATTTTAAGTATTTTTATAAGATTTAGCTAGAATTATAAAAAAGTTTTGGAGTTCTAAAAAGTTTTATTTTTAAACAAGTTATGCTTAGAAAATTTGAAGTAAAAAAATTTGCAAGCCTTATAGATGAATTTAGTAGTTATTTTAAGAAAGAAAAATGCAGATGTCACAACCAAGACGTTAAGAAATTTGAGAAAACGTTTTTTGAAATCTTACAAGATGTTTCTTAGATGGTAGAATACCTCTATAACTTTTTATAAGATTTTAGAAACATTTTAAGTGTTTTCTAAGATTTTGAGTCCAATACAGAATGTTTTTTGGTTTGCAAACTACTTAAAATAGTTTTAAGTGCTTGGAAGGTATAATACAATAATTCAAATGACAAACACACAGTTCAAATATTAATCAATTCAAATGATTAAATAATTCGAATGACAAATACTACATATTCAAATAATTAAATGTCAGAGAATTGTTGGCATTAAATTTAAAAATTAAATTGTGGGCGGATAGCTTCTTTTACTGTGACCCACCCAGAGTTGGGCGTTAGTGACTAACAATTTAGTCAAAATAGTAGTTTGATTAATGATTACTGACTAACTAATCAATCATTAGTCATTAATCACAATATTTTTATAATACTCGCATTTATTTGACTAATTCTTTTTAAATATTTTTTTATTCAAAAAACATAAGAATTTTAAAGAGTTAAGCATTAATAAAAAAAATATTTTGAACATTTTTGGGTGTATTTAAAAAAAATAATCAAATTAAATAAAATCAAGAAAGGAGATTAAGAAAAATAAAGTAAGAATAAAATCCTAATTAGAAAGTACTAAAGCAACCTAACCTATAAGCATACCGTATGTAAAAATAAACCAAAAAAAAAACAAATTAAAAGAAAGACGGCGATTGTTGGATATATGAAGTTTGTCGTAAATGGAGGAAAAAGTTGACACAACGAAAGAAATGGCAGAATAGAACTGTCAAAAAACCAGTAGTAGTAATAAATAGAGAAGAAAATAAGAACAAACAACAAAAAACTAATCTAAACTGTGTTAATGGAAAAAGTTGTGAGCGATAAACAAATCGAAAGCTAACAAAAATGGGCTAAAAACAAAAGATACCTGCAATACAATAAATATATTATTTTAGAATGTAACAGGTTTAAATAACAAAGATAAAGATTTTTGGAAATACATAAGATTTGATCAAATTAGAATGGTGGAAATATAGATAGATGAAAAGAGGTAGAAAATCACGGAAAATTAAATACTTAAAAAGTTTAGATAGAAATGCCATCTATCAATAGATGAAAAAAATGAAAAAGCAAAGCAAAAATACCACAAAAAGATAATGAAAAATTGGAAATGGAAGTAATGGTGCAGCAAAATTTTATACTCGGAAAAATAAAATACAAGATGGTTGCGTTGTATAGGAGAGAGATGAAAAAAATAGAACAAAGTTAGAAAACACGAAGAGAAAAAGAGAAAATTAATAGTAAAAAACGATAATCCAACGCTAGAATCGGATTAAACAAAAAAAGAATAAAAAACTGACAAAAAAGCAAAAGAAAGTCAAAAGACAACCTAGAAAATATAGAAGAAATGATTAAAGAAAATGGGTGGGACTACTAAACAAAAATATGGAAGAAGATAAAGGGGAATAATATACCTACATAAAAGCGTAGCTTATTTAAGGTTGGAAAACAAAAAATAAATTATAACATAAATAATATGGACACAAGAGAGCGTAGAAATGTACAGGCAAAATACATTTTGAAGAAAAAGCGTAGAACAAAAAATGACAGTACTAGATAACATAACTGCATACGGATCAATAAAAAAAACGTTTTTACAAGCACAAAAATTATTTGTAAAAAGTAAATAGTGGAGCACAAAATGCACACAGAAAAAAAAAAGCTAGGAAATACTCTAAAGTTGGAAAAATGATAAGTTGACTAAACAAAGATAAATTCATACTTTAAAAAGGAAAAGTGTTTCCTAGTCAGTGGAGAGTAGGTTTTGTATGTTTGATACACCAAAAACAAAATAAAAAGCTTGCAGTAAATTACAGAGGTATAACGTTACTAAGTACACTATACAAGATCTACGCTATGGTACTAGAAGAAAAACTGACTGAAGAACTAGATATAAATGGGATTTTGCCAAACAAATAGACCTGGTTTAGAAAAGAAGATGGACTATAGATAAAGTATACATACTACAATATATAGTAGAAAAGAAAATAACAGAAAAGGGAGAAAAGTTGTATGTGTTGTTGTATTTTTGATCCTAAAAGCGGCATTTGACAGTGTGAATAGAAAGAAATTGTAGATGTATTTGAGAAAAAGAGAACCTAGTAAAAAAAATAAAAAAAGTACACGTGAAAACAGTTAGCAGGGTCTGTATGATTGGCAAAATAAGTGATAAGTTTTGGACTACAAAAAGTGTAAGACAGGGATGTTCATTCAGCCCAGTTTGTTTGCACAGACAGGTGGGGTGGTAGTGGACAAAAAGAAAGTGTGGTCACTCACTTATGCAGAGATGGTGATTTTATGCAAATGAAATGAACAAAACTATTAGATGCCTGGATAAATATTTTAGAAAAAAAAAGAGTTGGAAGTAAAAGTAAATAAAACAAAAACTTATGATTTTTAAAAAAGTTACTAAAAACTTTAAAAAGTTACTAAAACTGTCAATCAATTTACAGCAATGTAATAAAATGCTTACCATCTGCCTAATATATCATATTTCATTCTAAATTATCAAAAATATTAAAACATGTGTATAATAGTACTTAAAAACTTAAAAAACAAATTTGGATGTCAAACAATTTTCAGTCTAAGTTGCCAAAAATATTGTCAAAAACTAATCACATTTTACTACCAAAAATGGTTCTTTTTGTCCCCTTTTTGCCGCGTTTCTCAAATTTTCTATTTATATATTTTATCTTTTGCATCTTTTCTCTATGTTTTTGTTTTATGTCACCTTTTTTGTTTTCAAAACTCTATTTTATCTACTTTTTGCTCAGTCTTCTTACGTTTTATCTACCTACTCTCGTATACTCTTGTTTTTTTTTTTTTTTCATTGTATTATATTGTATATGTTTGTGTAAACTCAGTGATTCCTTTTCTGTCACGGTTCATTCATTCACTATACTTGCCATTTCCCATGTTGCTATAGTAATGTCAATGTGTGATTTTGAGTTTCCTCTTACAAATGTCGGTTTGTCTTCTTTGTTGCAAATGGTATCATCTCCTCTAAGATTTTTACTCTTAAATCTTTCTAATATCTTTCCCGTCTCGGTAATATTGCATTAAAATCTCTTTTTACTATGATTGTTTTGCTTTTCTATTTTCTTAAACTGTTTTCTAATTTTTCTATCCACTCCCGATAGTATTTCATTTTGCAGTTTTTTTTGTAGTTGGACATCTTGTTTCTCTCGTTTTGTGTTCTATCGTTTTGCATTCTATGCAGTATTTTCTGTTTCTGCATTCGACAACTTGGTGTTCATTCTTTTTGCATTTTATGCATAGCGATGACCTATCTTCTCCTTTGCATTTCACCGCTACATGTCTTTTATCCAGCATTTGTACAGTTTTTTCTTGTTTGCTGTTACTTTCTCTACTCTGCATCTTATGAGTCTTATGTTTATTTTTCCTTCTCTTATTATTTGTTCCGCTGATTTTTGTCCATCTTAACTATAGTTGTTTGTTTTTTTCTATACCCTTTCTTTATAGATATTATCGTACTTCTTTCTGAGTTTGCTTTGTTCCTTATTTCTTCCAACATTTTTTCCTTGCTAATGTTTGTAGTAATATCTATGATCATCAATTGTTCTGTGAGTATGTTGTTGGCTTTTCATACATTGTAACCCTCCAAACCATTTCTTATTTTTTTTGTGTATTAACAAATCCGCATATTTTACACTCTGTTTGCTCACTATTATAGCTCCTATTTCTGCATTTGTCTCTAATACCTGTACCTGTGTTAGCACGCACTATCTTACTTTGTATGAGTTCTCCTGCCTGCCATCTCCATAAATTTTTTTGCCTCTCTTGGCGCTATTCCAGTTTGTATATTAACTCCATTAATATTTAATGCTTTTGCTTTATTTATTTTCCTTTTCATTGTTGTTTTGACTCTCGGTTTAATAACGTGCACATTTTCTACATATTTTCTGCTTGAATTTCTTAAAATTTCTACATATATTTTTTTTGTTTCTCCATTAATTTTGAGTATTTTACTATGGCTTAAAATAGAATAGCCAATTATTTTCTTATTTCATCATCATTTATTAATACTTCAGTATTACTCTCTTTTTCCATGATTGGGATCTTTTTTTCACTATTTCAAATTTGTTTCTCTCTATTCTTTGTTAATAATTTTTTGTATGTCGTCTTCATTAACCATTTCTAATATCTCTTGGTCCGAGATGAAATAGTTTTTGATTTTTTTTTTGTATTGTCTCCAGTCTCTATTGTATGTGTCAACATATTCTCCCAATTTTTTTAAAGTTTTTTGTCTTTTGATCTGTTTTCTGCACTTCTTTAAACTCCATATTTATCTCCAGAAGATTTGTTACCTTTTTTATTTCTAGTTTATTGTTTGCACACTCACTGGTTAAATCTCTAAGCTCCCTTATTAATTCCCCCATTGTTTCAATTGTTTGCTATTTTTGCTTGGTATTGCCTGGCGAGTTTACATATCTTCCTTTTTTTGTGGTTTGACCCGGGTTTATAATTTTGTTCATTTCCGGCGGTGTTTTTTGTAACTGCGGGATTTTAAAAATCCATCGTTATTTACCTTTCCGCCTTGGCCTAGTTTTGCGCTTAACTTGCGGTAATTATGCTCTACTGCGTGAACACTAAACGTGTCGCACAACACGACACGACTGTGTTTTTAAAACACAACAGCACCTTTTTAATGTGTTCTTATTACAGTTTTTACACCTTTTTCAAAAAACTTTCCTTGCACTTCTTATCACTGTTTGTATCAATTCACAATTCTCTACTTTTTAACCTCTATAGGTAATCATCTGCTAATCACTATTATTTAAATCACCGTTAAGCACTTTTGCAAAAACGTCCGTTCTTCGTCGGACGTTAACGGCAACTAATAAATCTGTTAAAAATTACTAAAATTGTCAAATAATTTTCAGCAATATAATAATAATAATAATAATAATAATAATAATAATAATAATAATAATAATAATAATAATAATAATAATAATAATAATAATAATAATAATAATAATAATAATAATAATAATAATAATAATATAAATTACTACATTACTACAAAATTTACCAAATTGAAAGAAACCAGATCTGACAAATTGTTACTAAAATTGTCAAAACGTTATAGTTTAAATTGTCAAACATTTTATTACATCTGTCAAAAAGTTACTAAATCTGTTGAACAGAAGACCTCAATGCCAAATGTCCTCTGTCCAGCAACTTTGTGGTACCCTAAAGAGTAACATTTATCGCTTAGTTTTTATGACCATATCAAATTCCCAGGAAAAACACAAACCCCAATTTCAAAACCCCAAACAACCAACTTGTTTTCTCAAGCATAACACGACAGAATTGATGTCAGCCGCCATATCTTACCGTCGCCGACTAAAGTACACTGGTAACAAAAGCATCGTGAAGTTTGTGTAAAAAAAAACGGGAATGCATTGTCACAATAATCAACAACATTTTAAAGAAAAAAAAAAGTTTAAGTAAAAACTTAGAACAAACGGCAGAAAAGCAGAATTAATAAGCCAACAATGACAACTTTAGAAGGTAGGCACTGCAATTTAGAGACCTTTTTAATTTTACTTTGATTTAAATTGACACATTACCTTCTGTTGTTGCGTATATTGACAGATTAATAATCAGCTTGACAAGACAATTATTGCAAGTGTTTTGTACTTATTTCCAGATGAGTGGTTTAATGATTGTAATGTAAAGCTTTGTAAAAATTTTATAACATTGTACCTTACTAAAATTATTTTCACACCGCATCAAAAAATGGCACTACAATAAATTTAACTGTGGAAGTACACTGAATTGGGATATAATTAAATCGCCAATAAAAAAGTTAAATTTTCTCTCAAACTTCGACTTCAAGGTTCAGTATCATTTGCTTACAGCTTTAGAATCCCAACTAAAAATTCAAACGTTTTATTTTATTATGTATTATTTGTCTGTCTATATTATTATGAGCCATTACTTTAATTTAATCTGTTTTTATTACGTCTAGAACCTAAATTAAACTATTTGCAATCCGATCATGTAACGTATAAAAATCAAGCACTTAGTACAAAAAAACATCCACTCTCTGTCTGGACTGTTACAAAGATAAGATATTCTATTACACAAAATGAATAGCACATTATTCTACTAGCAAACTGATCCTTTCTCTTAACGTAAATAGCAAAGAAAAAGCTGACTTGCAATAAAATACTGGATAGTAAAATATCACTTAATATAATCATAAGATTATTATCAATTGTGATAGCAAATCAAATTCTTTTCTAGATAACAAATCAATATTGCTCAAACATAATTCAAAAAATACTTTAGCTTTGTATACAATATATTTCTTTAAAAGTTGTGCAATTGGCATTTAAGTTCAAAGGAATATTTATTGTATAGAATTCCATTAAATCACAAATAAAAAATTTAAAAGCATTTATTAGTAAAACTCCAAACAAGCTTCCTCATCTTTCACGTAAAAATATGTGAAATTGACATAGCGACACAATAAACGTGTCATGTTTCTCTCTTTAAAAAAAAACATTAATGGATTGAAAGGGTCACTCGGAAAAATTGTGACGGCTTCATGTAACCTGTAAAGCAAATACGATTGTACACGGAGCACTCGTTTTTATTTCCGGCTTGCCGCGACTCGAATCTCTCTAGTATTTCCCTTTCCACCAAATCGTGATTGTATTGGCTCATAAAACTTTTATATTTCGAAACGACATTGAACATCACGAACATCAACCATCACATATACGTCGAATCGGATACGCCCCGACAATACCGACAAACTAATGGCACTTCTTTTAAAACTAAAGTGGAATCCGATATTTTAGATATACTGAGATTGAGTTATTATCTAGATAGATTGAATTCTTGTGCAAAGAGTTTAATGAAGGAAGTATCGATAAGGTGGGTGCTAATGAGCAGACGGATCTCGAGGCGGTTTGCTAAGCAGAGATTAGACTTCCTGAATCGGAACTCAGGATCGGGGCATTTATTACCTGGATATTCCAGCGGAAATTTAAAATACCGCATTAAATCTGTTTGGATTTAGTTTGTGGGGAGGACGAAGGACAGAACAGGGAAGAGACGTGCCTAACAAACCAGGACGAACTTTCGGAAACAAGACAATTTAAAAGTTGCTGCATACTCAATATTTTAAATTTAATAATAAGTTTGGTTAATTCATAATTATAATGTAATATTATTGACTACTTAATTTTATAACCTTCACATTTAATATAAGAATAAAATTGTCTGTCATGGTATTTGAATAAAGTTATCAAAAATGATAAGCTTATATAAGAGCTACGTAAAACTTTCTAAGATAAAAAAAAACACAAAAAGAGCAGAGCAGTTTTTCTTATAAAGGGGCTCAGGTGCACAAATACTAACATAAAAAATAATTGATTAAAAAAAAATTGGCAATTTATGTCAGACAGTTACACACTTAATTAAAAAATTGAAAACTAACTCAAAAACTAAGCCAAGTACAGAGCGCGACAGAGAAACTTGCTGATTTGAAAAGTCAAAAAAAAAAGTATTTCACATATCAATTTAATTCTTTTTTTATCGTATTGTACACATCCTAAATTTTTGTTTCAAGTGGTTTTAAAAATGACATCGGACAAATGGCTGCCCTCATAAGCAATACACCGATCCACCTGCTTTTTAAAGTTTTGCTCTACTCTTTTGAGCATATTGACGGGAATGTTGGCAACGGCTTTGCAAATTTTGTCCTTCAAGTGTTGCAATGTCCATGGTTTGTCATTGTAAACAATACATTTGAGATATCCCCATAAAAAAGGCACTGGGAGCCAAATCAAAGAAGCACGCCGGCCACAATACGTCACCACTCATGAAGATTAAACGCTCATGGAAGTGTTCCTTCAAAAGTTCCATTAAAATTTTTGCTGTGTGTGCATACGTCCGCAAGTTCAATTTCTTTAAGTTTTAAGACAAAAAATGCCTCAATCATTTCTCTGTAGCAAACTGCATTCACAGAAACAGTGTGTTCTTCTTTCTCAAAAAAGTAAGGCCCAATTATTGCAACTTTTGACAATGCACACTAACACAGTAACACGTTCACAATAAAGTAGCTTCTCATGAAATTCACTGAGATTGGCACTACTCCAATAACGCATGTTTTGTTTGTTTACGCAGCCGGAAAAGTAGAAATCACTAATAAGCACAAAAGCGTCGTGAAGCAAGTTAAGGAGCGCTTCTTTACATACAGTTTGGCAAGAAACAAAATCGCGTTTACTAAGCTCTTGCACCACAGCAAGTTTGTACGGATAAAACTTGAGTTTGTTGTAAAGAATTTGTCTTACACTGCAATTAGAAATATTCAGAGCATCTGCCTGTTTGCGCGCTGAACGCCGGGGAGAGTGCAAACGACAGCCTCACCTTCTTGACGTTTTTTGGGGTTCTGTCCAATGATCTCCAGGATTTTTTTTTGCCACATACCATTTTCCCTGAATGCGCCCACAAAACAATCGATTGCCGGCCAGGAACGGGACCCGTAAGATAAATTTAAAACTGAGTTCGGAAAGCACCACCGAAGAGCCATTAGAAAAGTAGGCCTCTACGGCAAACGCACGCTCAAAGATGTCCAACGCATGACGACAACTGGCTTCGGCAATATCAAAACTTTAAGATCCCTTCTTTCAAATAATACCCTCTCTACCCCTTTCTGACCACGTTTCGCTCATCGGCTCCCAATTAAAGTCAGCAAGTTTTCCTGCCGCACCTTCATATCAGTTTAGGTAATTTAAAATATATATATATATATATATAATTTGCAAATTTTAAACTATTTTTAAAACTTCTAAAGTGATAAATAAATTCATAAATGTATTATTTGTAAACAAAACATTTTCGTTATTCAGAAAATTTAAAAAAAAATGTGTTTTAAAAACTAAACCAACTATGTTAGTTTAAACTTAACGTTTTAGTTATTCCTGAATTGAATCCCCATCAATAAACTTATTAAATAAGCCACGAGTCAGCCCATCACGTCCCGGCCGGTTTAATAACCAGCTGTTTAGGTCCTCCAAGAACCCGTCCAAATCCGTCAGCATTCACAAGAAGTGCTGAAACAATCCGCCCTCCGCTCATTGTCATACGGGATAAAACCGTATTTTAAGTATTGCAAGAAAATGTCCGCAAATAGCAAAGCCTGAGAGTTAACAAAAACCCGCTTTAAAACCTTCAAAGCCCAACATCAACGCTGCTATCACCAATCATCACCCAGGAAAAAGAGCTGTTAAGATGCATCTACTGGCCACGATGGACCAAGTCATCTAAACCAAAATGACCCATAACCCAACAGTAAACTTAATCTTAGCACTAACCAAAAAATGATGACTTTTAATTCCTTAGAAGGTTTCCCTCATCTCCAAGCCGATATTCCCTGGACAAGCAGACCCCATAGTAATATTCCACTTAATTATTTTATTTGCATAGTACAAATCTTGCCAGTAGAAACTATCCCCCTATTTTTAATAAATTTAGTGTAAGTGTAATAACAAGTTGGTAGTTTAGGTTAGAATGGCTCAACAAAGTGTTAGTTGTTAAGAGATTGGATCACGACTGTCTCAAATGACAAATTGACTTCTAAGGTTTGCAGAGAAGTCTACCCTTCAATCTCTTGATAACAAACACTTGGGTGGGTAGGTGGGACACTCCATAGCATAGTAGTTTGGATTGAAGTGACCTACCCACCTACCAAAGTGTTGGTTATAAAAAGTTTGGATCACAACTATTTCTTGTAATAAAATGACTTCTGATGTTTGCAAAGAAGTAAAACATCCAATCTCTTGATAACAAACACTTAGTTGGATTAGTGAGACACTCCATTTTACAACAAATCAGTAATTTGGATTGAAATGGCCCACCCACCCACCCCAGTGTTAGTTATCAATAGATTAGATCACGATCGTCTCTTGTGACAAAATAATTTTTGATCTTTGCAGAAAACTTTCACTTTCTTGATAATGAACACTTGGGTAGGTAGGTGGGATACCCCATAGCATGATACCAAGTTAGTTGTTTAGATTGAAGTAGCCCACCCAGCCACAGTTATCACAAAATTTGATCACGACCGTCTCAAGTGACAAAATAACTTCTGACGTTTGCAGAGAGGTAAAACTTGCAATCTCTTAATTACAAACACTTGGGTGAGTAGATGGTTTATTCTAAAGCATGATACCAAGTCAGTAATTTAGATTGGAGTGGCCCAACCATCTACCCAAATGTTAGTTATCAACAGATTTAATCACAACCGTCTCTTCTGACAAAATAATTTCTGACCCTCGCAGAGAGATCAAACTTTCAATCTCTTAATGACCAACACTTGGGTGGGTAGGTGGGACACTCAATAGCATAATAACAAGTCGGTAGTTTAGATTGAAGTGACCCACCTATCCACCTAAGTGTTAGTTATGAAGAGATTGAATTACGTCTTAAATGACAAAATAACTTCTGATTTTTGCAGAGAGGTTAAACATTCAATCTCTTGATGATGAACACTTGGGTTGGTGGATAGGATACTTCATAGTATGATAATTGTAAGTAATTTGGTTTGAAATTGAAAGTTTTCTATTAGCATAATATTCCTCAAACCTATTCTTGCATCGTTCACTGCTATAAAGAAGGCTTAAAATTCAACATTGTCAAACGCTATATAGTAATCTATAAATGCTAAGTTTATTGAAATGTTGTATTTTGTTGTCTTTTTTATAAATGTTTAATTTTTTTGCAGGTGGTCTGACCTTTTTGGAAACCCGACTGTTCCACTGGTTAGTAGAAATCCAGTTTTGTTGTGTGTTAAAATTATAAAGTACAAATATAGACTAGGAATAAATAGAAAGAAGCAAAACCAGTACTTATATAAACAAAACAAAACATATAAATTAAAGACAAAATACAGCCCAGTTTTTTGCTAAATTCTATGACCAAATTGTACAAATAACGGCCAATAAACTTCAAGAAATGCGTATGAGAAAGAATATCAATAAACATATGAGAAAGCTACCACAAAAATAAGATTTAAAACGAACAAAAAGATTATGTTGACCAATTACTATGAATTCAATACTATAATAACGTTTTAGAAATTAAATCACTGACGAAAATTGAAGTAATCTATTTTGCAGATGGAACAGCTATAATAGTCTGGGCCAAGAAAAAAAAGAAGCTGATCAACATTGTAATCCATTGCATCAAACAGGTGTCCGTTACCTGACAATACTGTCAAAACATGCTCAAGAGAGAAGATAAATAGATATCCATACAAAACTACATTTATGAAATAATTAAAGATAAGAAAATAAAAAAAAAAAAAACGTAAAAAAAAATAATCTAATAACTAGTAAACTTGCTGAAAATAATAATTATTCTAGGGTAATAATTTATATCGTCAAGTGAATTAAGGGTTTAGTAGATAAAAATTCCACACCTAAGCTGACAGCTTCTCCCAACCACAATAAAAAAACTAGCATAATGGTAATGTTGCCCGTCCTAAGCTCATATTAATAAAGAAGACACTAAGCCCAAATTAGTTTTCTGCCCAAGATAATTGTAATTATAGAATTCTAGTCTTGTGTTAGAACAAGATTTTATATTTGCTAATTGTACAAAATAGATTGTGTTACCGCCTCCCTGCCCTGCAGGTGATAAGGGTGGGGGGTGGTGATCGTAGAGAAGGCAGCGTGGATCGATTCGGGAGCAAGCCACAACTTCACCCGGCTTGAGTTAGGAAATATAAAACCCTCAACTGTCTCCGTAGCACAAGCAGACCTATTCTTGATACGACCGGAGAAAGCACCGTTCAGATGACCGTTGGGGACCAACACCATACGGTTACCCTCCTGGTCGCACCAAAACTAGGGGAAGAGTTAATTCTGGAGAGCCCGTGGCTCAACGCGCACCAAGCAAATCTAGATTATATGCGCCAATGTGCACATTATGGCAAAGAAAGCCGATCGACAATCTACTGAGCACCTCGAAAGACACCGCCGATCAAGGCAGATGAACCAGTGAAATTGCCCAAACATTCGTTCCCCGATACGGAAAGCTTTGAACAACTGGTACTGGTACTTTCCCACCGTATTTAGTGAAGATGTGGCACCCACAACCACACCAACAGTAAAACATTACATTGAGGTAACCGACTCAACGCCAATCCGAACTGCTCGTTACACCTACAATGCTCATAAGAAGGCACTCATCTTTGAGCAGGTAGAAGAACTCTTGGCGACCGGAATTATCGAGCGGAGCTCAAGCAGCTACTGCGCCCCAGTGGTGATTATAACGAAGAAGGACGGCACGCCCCGCTTTTGTATAGATTATCGAGCATTAAACAAAGTTACTCGAAAGGAAAAATAAAAATAAAAGAGACCTTGAAAGATTTTGGGCCGGCCAAAGTGTTTAGCAAAATAGATTTAAAGAGTGGGTATTGGCAAACACCAATGATTGAAGAAGATAAACATCTCACCGCTTTTGCTGCCCCGGACGGAGGCACATACCAATTTCGGGTGATGCCTTTTGGCCTAAAGAATGGACCGGCTACGTTCCAGAAACTTATGTCGCAAGTACTCGCCAATCTGTTGGGAAATTTTGTTCTCCAAAAATCACGCCACTCACCTAGTGCATCTACGGAAAGTACTAGAGCGCTTGCAAGAGTACAAGTTGAGATGTTACCCCAAGAAATGCGATTTCGGGACAAATTCGGTGGAATACCTAGAACACAAAATTAGCGCGAAGGGAAATCAACCACTACCGCACCACTTAAAGATGATCAAAAACGAAAAAACTCCGCGAAACAAAAAACAACTGCGAAAGTTGTTAGGTCTATGCACATGGCTACGGGAATATATTCACGATTATTCTAAAATGGCAGCACCACTAATGGCGTTGCAAGGAAATAAACGACCATTTGTCTGGGGAAAAGCAGAAAACACCGCATTCCAAGCCATCAATGAAGCACTGGACAAACCCTTAATTCTAGCTCGACCGATACCTGAATTGCCATTCGTACTCCAAACGAATGCGTGTAACATCGGGGTCGGGGCCGTGCTATACCAGGAAGAAGGCACAAACCGTCGCATAATATCCTATGACAGCGCCAAACTTACGCCATGTCAAACAAGATTCCATTCTAATGAATTAGAATGTATAGCCATCATGTGGGCAATAGATAAATATAGAGCATATCTTGATGATGAACCGTTTACAATACGGACGGACAACCGAGCTTTGGTTTGGCTGGAGAACTCAACCGACGCAAAATCTTCTCCCGCTAGCAGTTTACCACGGCAACCGCAGAACAAACACAGCTACAGGCCAAACGCCAAGTAAACTGCTGCTGGGGCAAAACCTAGCCGCGCCAGGAAGCTGGGATGCACCTTGCAAAGTTCCCCTAGACCAAGACCGACAACTACAGAAAGCTCGACAAGGCCAAATCTCATACCGAGTCAGAAGATACCCCCAAAGAGAAAACATCAGGGAGTACAAACCAGGAGACCTGGTGATGGTACGAGGAAGGGCAAAAGGACTCAACAACAAGTGGTTAGGCCCTAAGCTAGTGATTTCCTCAGCCGAAACTCATTGTTACTGGATAGAGGATAATCCCCACAGGCCACCGGTCAAACTCCATCTTGACGACGTACGCCCAGCGCCTCCTGCGGAAAACCCGGAACCAACGCCAGGACATGAAATAACCGCCCAGGGAGTTGGGGGGAATTGATACCGCTAACCCCCTACCTATAAAGCTTAAGCGTCAACGGCCAAGCATTCAGTCACTACCGAGCAACGAACGTCCACGGAACTTTAGACTGGAACACAACCGTCTTCCTGCGACCGACAAAGCGACCCTCAAGCGACGACCGAAGCAATTTCTATGACGACCCTGCGATGCCCCTGGCCTATTCTTCTGGAAGCCCAAACCTGCTAACCTCTACACCGATGCCTGCCTCGGGAATGCAATTCTTGCCTCCCGACTTGCACGCGACTCATGGTCTTGCACATTCCACCATGAGTCGTTTCCCAACTGAAGATTGGACCTGCCTCTCCTCCACTGGGAACACCTTACAATCACTCTCGACGCCGACCCCCGCTATGTCCATGGTACCTGCTGGCTACCCACTCACACCAACGCACGCACTAGGGGCAAACCAAAACCCCCTAGTCAACACCTGCACCTACGGCATTGCACCTCACGCCGTAGGACAATTCCCGAACCCTGGGGAAACGCAAATGACGCCATGGGGTGTGCAATTTGGCTGCGGGTACGTCCCTAACCAGAACGCACCTTACCCCGTGGTGCCTGGAAACACAACCCAGGCCCGCCGTGTGACCTTGAACCACGATGGCACACCACACGTCAACTGCCCCTATCAGGTGAACACCAGGATGTACCCCACGTACAGCCCCTTGGCAAACACAGTAGTGATACCACAACGACCTTCGGAAACAGCTGAACCACCGGTTAAGGTGAAAACCCGGGGCCCATGGCCTCAAACTCAACAGAACCACATGGAGAAGGGCCACGCCGCCTTCTCTACGATCACCACAATCCACCCTTATCACCTGCAGGGCGGGAAGGCGGAAACAAATTGAAACCAATAAAAAAAAACTTTTTCTGAAGTAAAGTGATGCGGTCGGATAAGTTAGTTGCAAATAACAAATTAGCAAAAACCAGTTAAAATAATAATTTATTAATCAATTAATTAAACAATAAATAACACACAAAATACTATAAAACAAATTAGAAAAAGGTGTTAATTTATGCAATTCTTGAATTAACACCTTCTTCCGCTAAACGCTATTTGGCATTAACGTATTGATTCAAAAATATGTGGATGTAAACGTAGAAGTACATGCTTGCTTCATAAACTATAAGAAAGCTTTGAGAAGGTCCAGCATGAACTATTAGTAACACTCCTAAAAACTAAAAACGTCGACACAGACATACAAACTAACATAGTTAGTGATTCCACAGAAAAAACATCAATGTCCAGAGAAGCGTTAAGCAAAAGGGCATTTTGTCTCCGGTGTTATTAAATTTGTACTCAGAGACAATACTCTAAGAAACAATTCCTAAAAAAGAAAAACAGAGCTGATTGTAAACAGACGACCGATTAACAAAATAAGATACGCGGATGACAGTGATACTGACAAATAATATAGAAAACCAGCAAAGCTGAAATATTCAAATGCAGCAACACCTAATGCTAACCTTATCATCTGCATTAAGAAGGTAACCAAATACGTTCAGACAAAAGAAATTAAATACAGAACTAAACTATCCAAAACTGTCCTTAAAAATAAGAGACCACTTTTGCAATCGTGATCTAAAGCTGGAACTCCAAATTAGAATAGTGAAGTGCTACGTATTTCCCATATTAATGTACGACAAGGAAGCATGGACACTAAATCAACAGCTTACAAATAAATTCCAAGTTTTAAAATGTGAGTGTATAAGAGAATCTTAAAAATATCGTGGACCAACAAAATTACAAATATAAAGGTGTTACAAAGGATACATACTATGAGAGAAAAAAGTTATGAAATACTACAATTCATAATACAAGGGAAGTAGAAATGCGGAAAGACGCCTAATTTCCTGGTCAAAAATCTTAGAAATTCCGGTGTATTTGAAAAGAACTGTTTAGAGCGACTGTGTTGAAAGTAAAGATTGCTTTATTAGTAATTAACCTCCGAGTAGGAGACGGCACATAAAAAGCATAAAAAAGAAAGATTAATTAATTAATAAACTACGTAAACGCACGGTGTGGTGGATGAGTGTTTAAGCGTCCGTTTCTTCAGTTATATAAAAATTAAACTTAAATAACTAGGCTTATCAAATGTTATTTAAATTTTCATATATATTTACATCTCGGTATCTATAAAGCGTCCGCTATGAGAAACTGTCATTGGGCGTCCCTTAAAAAAAACGTGCTTCTAGTGCTTGCAGGTGAATATACTCGAGCTCAAAAAGATTAACGCGGTTTTCTTATTAAATACAAAATAAAACATTTTTCTATTGTACATAAAACTACCTTTTAGCGTCCGTACATTTTTCTGTTTTTGAGCGTCTTACATATACATAAAAAAACATAAATATGTGGTATAGAGCGTCCTGTTTGCTACCTTAAAGCGTCCGGCAGTGCTGCAACATGTTTTCTATTGTAGATATACATATTTGACACGGATTGTGCATACTATAAAGCGTCCAAACCAGTTTGACCAGTCTATTTATAGAATATCTGTAGTAAATTAGCTATACAGCGTCCAACAAAAAATAAACAATAATATACCCACTTAGTACTGATTGAGTAACTCTTTTGGTTTTTAGATTTAAGTAAAAAATAATATTAAATTCATGGCATTTTTAGTGTCGTAAATATTTTGGCTTTGCAAATCCAACAATGCCTTCTAACAGGTGTCCTGAATTGAAAAAAGTTTGATAAAAATTACGACGTTAGAACTCATTGTTTCTGATTAGGATAGTTTTCGTAAACTACAAAATGTAAAATATTAAAATTGTATCTGATTTTTCTTAGAAACATTACCGTCCAACAATTTAGAAATATTAATATTTATAGAAAATTTGGCCTTGAATCGAAATAATGCAAAAATTAAAATGACAACACTAAATCTTTTTGCTAATGTTTAGAGTAGCATTCCGTCTTGAAAACAGTAGTGCCCAAAAGTTTGTAAACACTAAAAATTAAAAAAAATTGAAGAGTTTTTAAATAATTACAGTTTATGTCTAAGTGTATTACTCAAAATAATTTGTGTATTTAATTTATTAACATGTATTTGAAATAAAAGGTTTTCCAATAAGAGGTTACATTTCATTTCATTTCATTTGATATAAAAAAAAAACAGGAAAATTTTTAAGAAAAATCAATAAATGTTTATTTCATTGTAAAGAGATAATTATGCCATTAACATATGAAAACAATATCAGTCAAATAGCCGCCACGATTACGGTTGCAGTATCACATTCTTTTTATGAAATTTTTCATGACCAATTTGCACATTTGAGGCTGTATATCCTCGATAACTTTACAAATTCCATCTTTAAGGTCTTGAATCGATTGTGGAGCATTGGCATAAACCTTGTCTTTCACGTGGCCACATAGAAAAAGTTTAAAGATGTTGAATCACAAGATCTCGGTGGTCGTAATCACCTCTTTTCTTGCAAAATTGCGATTGTTTTGTTGCTTGTGTGGCACGTAGCGCCGTCTTGCTGAAAATAAACGTCGTCCACATCAATATCTTTCAATTCCGGCCATCAAAAATTATTAATCATAGCTTGGTAGCGCCATATATTCACCGTAACAGTTGCACCAGCTTCATATTTAAAAAAAGGAACCCATCAGCAAAGATTTATGGGCGACATTTATGGTAATCGACCAACTTGAGTTCTTGTGTTAACTGAATTTTAAAAGCCTTAAGGCTTAAGTCAAAAGTGCAAAATACAATTCAATGTCGTTTGTGAAATGTCTAATTCCAAAGATCAACAAGGAATCGACAAACCTGGGTTTTCTTCAACACTACGGGCTGCATCAGCATTATTCTCATGTGTTCTTAAGCGATGCACACTCTTTTGATTCTTTACATCACAAACTTGATTCAACAGCTTAAATTTTTCCACCAAGTTTACTATTGCCGGCCGAGAAGGTGCTTTACGAAGATCAAAAAGTGTTTTAGTTTTGCGAACTATGACTGAAAAATTTTCACCATTTTTGTAGTAAATTATCAATGAGCTGATAATTCCTAGTACAAGGTGACTCAGAGAAAATTTCAGTTTTTAACACGTTATAATAACAGTATAAAAAGTGTTGGAATAATTTTAATATTAAATTAAAAAAGTACAGAGATGCAGATTTCATTTTTTAAACACAATGTTGTCCAAATGTCGACCATCCTTCTCATAGCGCTCCTCCAATACTGCTCTTAAATGTTTAAATACCCGTCGACATATTTCAATAGGAATATTGTTAATGGCCTCTCGAACGTTGTTTTTTAACTGCTCCGTAGTGGCTGGAGGATCGGTGTAGACGACACTCTTTAAATATCCCCACAAAAAGTTGTCAAGGGGCGTAAGATCTGGTAATCTTGGCGGCCAAGAGATATCCCCAAATCTCAAAATAATATAATAGTATATTGTCACTAACAAAAATATCAGAGTTTTTCAACATTGTTCGGCAAGCATTCCCCGCAAAAACTTTGCCATAGTAATTTTTTGATATTATTTTTAACTGTTTTGGCCAAAGATAAGCTTGTTTACGATCTAAATTTATTATTTGTTCCAAACTATAAATTTTTGAATAACAGTTACATCATCGTATTCATTGATGAGTAGAAGATTTTCTACTGATTTGCTTAACATAGTTAATTTCTTATTACTTCCATTAGATTGAAATATTTTGAAGAAATTTCTTAAATTTTCGAACGTCTTCAGCCTGAAGCATTTGTTTTCTATTTTCAAATTTGCAATTTCAATTTCAATTAATTTAGGAAATGTAAAATTTAATTTAATTAAACTGCAATATAAACTTATCAATGTTATTGTTTTCTTTTTCGTCGCCATTTTCAATACCAACTAATAATTCATTATAATGTTCAGAACAGTTGCTTACCTTTTCTTGTAAATATACATAGCAGTATAGGCTAGGAAACTTTGCAGAAGCAATTTGTTGACCGTTTATAATAAAATTTATTTTTAAATCGCCGATAAAGTTGAATGAGAAATCATTCAAAACAATTTTCATTAAATTTAGATTCCTAAAACTTTTCTTCACATCGGGAACAATACATAACAAAATAATCTTTTTTACATTTGTAGCTTTACCAAATTTTTCCGCACTGTTCTTATACGTAGATCTCAACAAACTTTCATTTGTGTTATTTTCTAGCTCAGCTAGTATGCTAAGAAATATTAAAAAAAAAATTGCTATCTGCCATAATTTTAATGTCAACATTACCCTTTTCTCCACGTTTATTAATTACCATATCAAATATTTAAGAAACGTTACCCCACACTATTGGTCTTTTAATTGTTTTGGTTGAATTTCCATTACCAACATCAAACCTAGGAAATTAATTTTTATAATGGTATGAAAGTCTAATTTCCTATTCTTCATATCTTCAGAGAAATAGGCAGGAATACATTTGCGTTGACCAGTTGGTGACCGAAAAAAGTTAGAAAATGTAAATCTTGAGTATTAAATTTAGGATTTGAATGTCTTATTAATTCAGCTGTATTTTTATTAACGTAGAAAAAAAAATCCTATTCTGTGTGTAAAAAAAAAACACAATACATACAATTAAAACTGACTATTATTAGTAGTAGTAGTATGAAAAACCATTTTCACAAACTCTTTATCACAAATCAATCAACACTTTGACAATGTACTCACTAAAGTAATTTTTTGATTATAAATATATAATACTAAAAAATCAAATTGTTAATATTTAAAACTATTCACATCAGCCAAATCCTTTAGATCAGATACTACAACTGACTGCCTATGATATCAAGTAAAACTAAAATAAAACAACAAAATCCTCATAAAAACAAATATAATATTTTAATTTGTATCGCATCAGCCTACTTAGAACAATAATTGTATTGTTGTTGAATTTTTTATTTATGCTAACTCAAGTCAGACATTTTGTAAAATTTCAGTTTTATAAACTTTTGGGCACCACTGTGCTTCAAGAAGGAGCAAATACAATATTCGTATTCAGTATTTTTTGAACTTTGCACGCTACTCTAATCATTAGAGAAGAGATTTAGTGACGTCATTTTAATTTTTCATTATTTTGATTTGGGACCAATTTTTTGATCAATTTTATAATTTCTAAACTTTTGGGCGGTACTGTTCCCAAGAAAGAGCAAATACGATTCTATTATTTTGCATTTTGTAATCTACCAAAGCTACCTTGAAATGATGAGTTCCAGCGTTATTTTAAGATAATAAACCAAGTCACGCTTTTGGGGTTACTTTGAGCGGGACGCATTTGAATTGCACTGAAGCGCTTTGACACAGCTTGGTCGGATCACTTCCAATTTTTAGTATCAGAAATATTTTTGTTAACTTGTCTTCCAAATTCAATGGTGTTTTCGGGATTGCTCTCTAACCTAAGACAAGAAAATTATGTCTATACGCACAAGGCGGTAAAATATTAGAACCTCACCCAGTCCCGATTGGACTTGACTGAGCATTGAGGCAAGAAGACATGACCAAAAATCTGACGGTTCCGATTAGAACAAACTTTCTAGCTGCAACCGTTACTTAGCTACGTCGATCCAAGTCGGACGGGTCGCCTTTTTGGGGTCGTTTTGAGCGCGACGCATTTGAATTGCACAGAAGTGCTTTGACCGTTACTGCTTGGTCGAATCACTTCTGATTTTTAGTGTCGGAAATATTTTAGTTAACTCGGGCTCTGCAACGGGGTCTGAGCAAATTGAAACGGGAAAATATGACTAAAAATCCGACTCCAATTGGAACAAAAATTTTGTTGAAGTTTTTTCATTTTTTGAAAACCATCCTGTTTAAGATTTTTTTTTTAATTTTTGGTTTAAGATTTATGGTCCGAAGTGCAAATGATAACTTTTTTGGGTCAAGTTTGGAACGAAATTTAGACAAAATTTGGGCAGTTAATTTAAAAAAAAAATTGAAGATAGCTGCGTTTATTAGCTTTTTAACAAACAAGCTATCTAGCAGCAACCGTTACCAAGCTACGTCTATCCAAGTCACTTTTTGGAGTTTTAAGCGCGACGCATTTAAATTGAACGGATGCATTTTGACCGTCACAGCTCGGTTGGATCACTTTTGATTTTTAGTGTCGGAAATATTCTGGCTTATTTGAGCCTCGCAAATTTATTGCTGCCCTCAAAATTGTTTTACAGTCTTGGACAAAAAAGTTAGAACTTACTGAACAAATCAGAATCTTTTTTGAACGTTGAGCAATGCGATTTCCACCATTCTTTTTTTGATGCCAAAATTAGACTGTTGTTTATTACATTATTATTTAAACCCAAATATTTGTGATAAATGTTAAAACTTTGCACTTTTGCAATTATGTAATTTTTTAACACCGTTGAGTTTGGTACCTCATTAATAAATTTTGATAATACCAATACAGTTGGCAAACTCAGTTTACTGAATTTTATTTAAATCCATAGTTCTACAACACGTGACTTTGCTCGCCCGGCATTAACTAGCAACCAAACCAAGCAAATTTTGCCCGTCAAATTTATTTTGCAACTACCAGGGATTTACAGTCTGTAACTAGATCAAGCAGCACAGGCTTCCGCCCGCCGGTTTTACATAAGAACTAATGATCTATCAAGGTAAGAAACTAATTATATTGCAAACTCAGCCCCCGTAGCTGTGTGTCTGAACAGCCACTTACACGGACATTATGCCGTCTCAACGCCGCTCGACCACGGAACTTCTGGTTGCACCCACATCTGGAAGTTTCCGACCAACGGGGAGCTCAACCAGACAATCCAAGCCACGGTATATTAAACCGAGGCCTTTCCGGCGTCACTGCCCGCGACGCCGATAACCTCACACAGACGTCCTAGGGTAGCTTCTCACCGGGAAACTTTTTCCAGGAGATTACTCAAAACCCGGCCTAACACAGCACCGGAGAAACAACAAACAAATCATTTTCATTTTCAAATAAATCTTTAAAATCTAAAACCACCTGTGATTTAATTATTAAAATTTTTTCAAAACTACTTTTAATATTTAAAATCTTATATTATTATTGTAACCGGAAGTTTTCAATTCTTTAGTAATTATTATATAAATAAATTATTGTAATGATTATCCCAACGGCCAAAGCATTTTTATCTGTAAATATACAATTTGGCGTCCGTTAGATAATATATGCCAACGTGCCTATAAATAGAAAAAGTAATTCTAATTTTAACTTGCGATCGATATTTTAAATGCTGTGTTGCCATATTACGCGGACGCTTAGTAATGCATTTTTTGCACAGAAAAATATACTTGTAAATATACGCCAAGCTCTTTACCGCCTCCTTGCGGCAAATGGTGTTAACTAAAAATATGCACAAAAATATACATTTTTACACAAATCGCCATATTGAGCGTTTTAGACTGAATTTATTTTATATGTATCTTTTGACTCGCCTTGATGCGAAGAATCGATTTATAAAGGTTTCATTTTGGCGTCCGTATACGGACGCTCTATTCTTCTCGGACGCTTCAAAGTGCGTAAAAGGACAATGTATGGACGCTCTATAGTTAGGTTGATGTAAATATATATATGAGTCCAACTCAATAAAACAACGCGAGATAATCCGAAAATAAATTTAAATAAAAATATATATATATATATATATATATATATATATATATATATATTTATTTAAATTTATTTTCGGATTATCTCGCGTTGTTTCTTTGAGTTGGACTCGACGTTTCTTAAGTGAGATAACTGACGTATTATATTATTGTGAAAGGGTTAACGGGAGAACAACGTCAAAACATTCATAATGATTGGCTCCTATCTCATGTTGTTGAAAAATTTATTTTATTAATCCACATTGTTATTTTAATTACAATTGATTTCACAAATAACAAAATCAATTAGCCAACGTTTCGCTACTATATTGGTAGCTTCTTCAGGGACTAAAATATCACACAAAACAAAACACCAATTAATTTACTGTTTCTAGATGTACCTAGAATTAATTGGTGTTTTGTTTTGTGTGATATTTTAGGCCCTAAAGAAGCTACCAATATAGTAGCGAAACGTTGGCTAATTGATTTTGTTATTTGTGAAATCAATTGTAATCAAAATAACAATGTGGATTAATAAAATAAATTTTTCAACAACATGAGATAGAAGCCAATCATTATGAATGTTTTGACGTTGTTCTCCCGTTAACCCTTTCACAACTATATATATATATATATATATATAATATACTTTCAAACGGGTGTAAACATTATAAAAATGTAATTACAAAATTTGTATATTGATTATAATTAATGATCAAAAATAAATACTAAAAATATATCTTTTTTTATAAATTGTTCTAAAATATTTCATAAATTATACATCTGTAAACTTCATACAAACATATGTAAATTATTATTGAAGCAACTATAATACATATGATACATTGTGCAGGGTATTTAGATTAGATTATTAATAATAATTTACTATTTTGCAAAAAACTTCTAATTCAATTCCATAAAACAACGAAAATCAAACCTTAATACGTAATTACCTGCACGTGTTAACCACATTCACATCTACCATTATACGACAGCAATCTGCTACATACTATGCACATATGCCAAACACTACCCTTTTAACTGTAATTGCTCAATTAAAACTTTTCTTGCAATTGAATAGATTATAGTATTGTTAATTACTGCGCAATAACAAAAACTAGGTTTGCTCATGTGTTTTAATTCATATCACAATACTGCATCCATTTTAAAACACTCTATTTGTATCTATTTGTTTTTATTCAGGCAATTGATGAAGGTATTCGAATGGAATTTTAACTATCAATTTTCCGGTAACATCACGGATGACTGTACTTTTCAATCATAACCCTCGATAGTTAATATTTGAATTATTTTAGTAAATTTGTCAGTATTGAAAAAGTTTTATATGCATTTTTGCTATCCATTTAGTGTTAAACGTGGTGCTGCGTAATTTGTTTTTATTCAACTTTCTATTACGAAATTGTTATTTCTTGCAGAACTAAACATTTGTAGGAATAAAAAACATTCTAAGAAGAATTCTAGTTAAGGAAATTTAAATAAAATAAAACAAGCATTGTAAAGAGTTGTTAATAACAAAGTTTTGTAACTCTTTTAAAATATTATTTTAAAATGATTTATTTTTGTTAGGTAATCAGAGTATAATAACTTTACTTATATTTGTATTTTGTGTGTATTATTTTACCAATGTATGAGTTTAGTTTATAAAATAAAGGTTTTCTATAAAAAGTTAGTCAAAATTACAGGAACACCTAAATAATTCTAGCGGTAATTATGTTATTATGTTTTTCAAATAGAACTCAGTATATTATATTTATATTTTTTGATTCTAACATTAATTCTGAGTATTTTTTGTAATTTTTGTAAATGCACAATATTTGAGTTATAAGCAAAACAATTTCCCACAAACATACACATTAATTAAAAACTTTGCAACAAATTTTTATAAAAATTGAGACCAAAAATTTGTTTACAGAACTATAACTAATTTAAAAATTTAAATAGTTTATTGACTAAAATTTACCAATAATAATAATAAAATAATTTTATTAATAAATTATTTGATAAATGAGATAAACATGTCAAATCAATTCAAAATATTATTAAATTCGTGATAAAAATTGCATGTCATAGCCGATAAATAGATGTATAGACCCTTCCCGGACTATTATATTTTTGTCACGGATTGTTTTATTGTATCCATGAATAAAATGGCCATTAATGATTTTGTATTCTTTATAAAAGTTGACAGCAATATAATTGATTGCTTCTGAATATATGTCAGATTTGATCTATCGACAGACCTTGAACTTGTTTCATGTTATTTATGTTGTTTTGTGTGCTTTATATTAAAGCAGTGAATGTATCTTCTTGTCTATAGATATAAAATGTACATATGCTTATGGTATTATAAAATTATAGAACAAAAATAAATTACATTTTTAAAATCGATATTTGTTAAGTAGCCTCTTCAGTTCTGCAAATTAAAGTGTGCGATCGATTCGACACAATGCAACAGACACGTGCAGAATGTGCGCCGAACTAACTTTCTAAGTCGGAATCTAAATATTAGCGATACGTTAAAAAAAGTAACAAAATCCTCGCGTAATCCGCTTGCGAACACCTTTCGCCAACTTATACATATTTCTTAAAGCCAACTGTAAAACTAACGGACAAGTTTTTAAGAACAACTTTGGATTTACTAGTGTTTAGTTATAGTTGGCGGAAAGGATTACTACAAGATTTTAATGGAACATTTTATTGCAAATATAAAACTTTAAGTGGATTTATTTTTTATATTTATGTCTTGAATTATGTAATAATATTATGTTGAATTGAATCAGCTAAACATAGCTTTAAGATGATCCATAAAATAATATTGTAATATTTATTAAATATGAATTGTTTCGTTTGTTTGTTTTTTTATTTAATATATTTTTAGTCTATTTACAGCAATATTTAATTTGAAATATTAGAAAAATAATATAATACAATATACTTTATATTTAAAAAATAAAACAGTTATTTTTATCCAAATAATATAAATAGTAATTTTCCAAATTTTTATTTTATTTATTATTTTATATATATACGGTGCGACAGGGAAACTTGTTGATTTGAAAGGTCAACAAAAGAAAAAGTATTTCACATATCAATTTAATTTTTTTTAATCATAATGTACACGTCCTGAATTTTTCTTGCAAGTGGTTTTAAAAATGACATCGGATAAATGGCGGCCTTCATTAGCAATACACTGACCCACCCCCTTTTTGAAGTTTGTTGTTGGGTCCGTAGTTTGTCATTGTAAACAATAGATTTAAGATATCTCCATAAAAAGAAGTCACACAATAACGCTCCTCCTTTGTCCAACAAATGACGGCAGCTGGCTTAAGCGATTACAAAATTTTAAAACTCCTTCTTTCAAATGAAACCCTCCCTACCCCTTCCTAACCATGTTTCGCTCACTGGCGCCCAAATCAAATCAGCAAGTTTCCCTGCCGCACCTTGTTTTAAAGAAAATCATTTTGATGATGTTGCTGCTGTATATATAAAATTTGCTAGAATCTGATGTAGAGTCGTAAACGGACGTTCACAAAACCATTTACCGTTGCTAAAAGTTTTGTTGCAAAATTAGCACCTAGATATGATGATTCTGATACTGTTTCCAATATGCTTTATAATACAAAAATTGGGAATAAATACTTGCGTTTAGAAAAAAAAACTTAAAATAGTTTTTTTAATCGGTGGTACAATACTGATACGATTTGTTTAATTTTGTTCAAAAATTGTAATATAAATCTCGATTGTTTATACCTAGATTATTTTTACCTTGCTTATTTGCTCCACTCTTGGTCAACTTCCTACTTAAACTTAAAGCCCAACTTGCATACTTTAAGAAGGCCAATTTAAAAAAAAAACAAAAAATTTCAAGAACTTCAAAAAAAATCTAGAAACTTAAAAAATAAAATTTATCTAAAACTTCAATCCGCAAACACAAAATAGCAAAAACTTCAAAAAAACAAAAACCAGTTAAGAACAAATCTAGTTTAAAAAAATTGGAAACTTTAAAGAAACATAAAATTTTTAAAAATAATATTAAATCTTAAGAAACTTTAAAAAAACTGCAAAGCTTCAGAAAAAAACACAAAAACTTCAAGAAGATTAAAAAAAATAGTAAAAAATTCAAAAAACTTAAAAAAAAAACTAGAAAGTTTAATAAAAACTTTAAATAGAAAACTACTACAACTTCAAAAGCTTTAAAAAGACAAAAAAAACTAGAAAAACTTTCAAAAGATTCAGAAACATTATAAATCTAAAAACTGCAAAAAAATAATAAAGTTTCAGCAAAAATCCAAACATTTATTAAAAACTGTTTTAGAAAAAATTTAGAATCTAAAATTAGAAAAACTACAAAAGCTTAAAGACACAAATACATAGAAAAAATAGAAAAAAATGCCAAAATATATTAAAAAACATTCTAAAGTTTTTTAATATATTTTGGCATAAACTTTAAAAAAACTGCAAAAACTTTAGAAAAACTAGAAAGAAACTTTTCAGAAAAAAAGTAGTTTTTGCAAGAAAAAACTAATTTGAAATATTTTGCTAAAGCTCCAAGAACTTTAAAAAAATTGCAAAAATTTTAGAAAGACTACAAAAACTTCAAGAAGACAGCAGAAACCTCAAAAAAACAATAAGCAAACATTAAAAAATCTAGAAACTTTAGAAAAACTGTCAATAAATCAGAAACTACAAAACAAATTTAAAAATTTCAAAAAACTTAAAGCTTCAGAAACTTTAATGCTTCAGAAAATGTAAGACAGGAAAACTTTACAAACTTTACAAACTATCAAAAAAATCAAAAACATCAAAACTAATCTAAAAACTTCAAAAACTTTACGACTGCAAAAGCTTCAAAAACATTATAACTGCAAAAGCTTCATAGACGTTAGAATTTTTTTTTTTTTTTTAATCTGAAAGCGTAAAAAAACTGCAAAAACAAATCCAGAAACTTCAATAAAAATCTCAAGGCTTCAGAAACCTAAAAACTGCAGATGCTTCAGATACTTTAAAACTGCAAAAGTTTAAAAATTTCAAAAACATGTTAAAAATTCAAAAACAAAAACTTTAGAATTTTTAACAAACACATTTTAGAAAGTTCAAAAAGATTAAAAAATTCCATAAGATTTAAAAACTTTAAATAAAAAAATCATAAAACTAAAAACTTCAAAAACAAATTTAAAGAATATTTAAAACATAAAATTTATGCACTTTAAAAATACTTAAAAAAAACTCTCAAATAAAATTAAAAACTTTCAAACAATCTAGTAACTTCAAAAAAGTTTAATAAAAACTTAAAGACTGCAAAAGCTTCAAAAACTTTTTTTTTAAACATCCAAATACTTTAGAACAACTTTAAAAAAATTTCAACAAAGTTAAAAATTTCTGAACAAATCTAGAAAACTTAAAAAAAAATTAAAAAAATTCAGAAAATAATAAAAATTTCAGAATTTTTAAAAATTCTGCAAAACAGCAAAAAATTAGAAAAATCTAGAAATTTGAAATTTTTAGAAAATCGGAATCTTTAAAAAACTTAAACTTCAAAAGCTTTAAAAAAACAAAAAAAAAACTAAAGAAGAACTACAATTGCCAACTAAAACTATAAATTTTGAAAAACTTTAAAAACTAGAAAAGCTATTGAAACTCTTGAAAAAAATAGTTTTCCTAACTTCAGATAGACTGCACAAGCTTTAAGAAGACAGTTGAAGCCTCCAAAAAACAAAAACCAAACTTTGAAAACCCTAGAAACTTTAAAAAAACTGCAAAAAAATTAAAATTTTCAAAGCGAATTTAAAAACTTTAAAAAAATTTATGCTTTAGAAACTTTAAGACAGCATACGCTTACAAAAAATTGCAATAACTATAAGCTTAAACAAAACTTAAGACTTAAGAAACTGAAAAAGTTTTAAAATATTCAAAATCAACAAACAATCCAAAAATATTAAAAAAAAAAATAAATATTTTTGAACAAATCTAGAATCATTAAACTTCTTTGCTAACCAACCATAAAAATTTTTTTAAAAAATTCTTCAGAAAAAGTGTAGTTTTTACAAGAAAAAACTAAAACTAATTTAAATTATTTTGTTAAAGCTCCAAGAACTTTAAGAAGACTGCAAAAACATCACAAAGACTGCAGAAGCTCCAAGAAAACAGCAGAAATCTCAGAAAGAAAAAAAAACAAACTGTCAATAAATCAAAAACTTCAAAACAAATTTAAAAATTTCAAAAAAACTTTAAACTTTAGAAACTTTAATGCTTCAGAAACTTTTAAGACAGCAAAAGCTTAATAAAAACTGCAATAGTTACAGGAAAACTTTACAAATTTTACAAACTGCCAAAAACATCAAAACTAATATAGAAACTTCAGAAACTTTAAGACTGCACAAGCTTCAAAAACTTTATTACTGCAAAAGCTTCATAAGGATTAGAAAACAAAAATAAATTTGAAAAAATTTGAAAACTTAAAAAAAACAGCAAAAAAACCAATAACTTTAAAAACAAACTTAAGACTTCAGAAGCTAAAAACTGCAGATGCTTCAGAAACTTTAAAACTGCAAAATTTTAAAAATTTTAAAAACATGAAAAAATCCAAAAACAAAAGATTTAAAATCTTTAACAAACAAATTTTACATTTCTATACAAATCTGCAAACAACTTCAAACAATTTAAGACTTGCTTCAGAAATTTCAAAAAGATTAAAAAAATCCATTAACTTTAAAAACTTTAAATAAACGTCACAAAACTAAAAATTTCAAAAAAAAACTTAATAAAAATGTCAGTCATTTTAAAAGATAAAAAACACAAAAAAAATTAATAAAAACTTTAAGACTGCAATAGCTTCAAAAACTTTAAAAAAAAATTAAAAACATCCAAAAATTTAAAAAAACCTTAAAAAAATTTCAACAAATTTAATTTTTTTTAACAAATTTAAAAAACTTCAGAAAAAATTCAAAATTTTTAGAAAATAATTAAAATTTAAGAGTTATTAAAAAAACTGCAAAAAATTTAAAAAAACTACAAATTTAAATGTTTTAAAAAACAGAAACTGCAAAAAACCCAAAATCTTTAAAACTTTAGAAAAATTTAAAAAACTTTAAACAGACTGCAATTCTGAAAGTTAAGTAAAGCTGTAAAAAAATAAAACTTTAAGCTTTAAAAAAACAAAAAAAACTATAAACTTTAAAAAACTTAGAAAAACTTAAAAATTTTAGAAAAAAATTAAAAACTTAAAGAAAACTACAATTGCCAATCAAAATATATAAAAAACTTTAGAACAAATGTATAAACTTTTAAAAAACTTTCAGAAAAACTCATAAAACTCTTTAGAAAAAATGTAGTTTATGCAAAAAAAAACAAAAACTTCAACTAAAGCTTAAATAATTTAAAAAAAATTGTAAAGTTCTTCAGATAGACTGCACAAGCTTTAAGAAGACTGCAAAAGCCTCAAAAAAACAAAAACCAAACTTCAAAACAAATTTAAAAACATTAAAAACTCTAAGTTTCAGAAACTTTAAGACAGCAAACGCTTAAGTAAAACTGCCATATAGGTATTTCTTAAAAAAACTTTAAAAGGACAGCAAAAGCTTCAAGAAAAAGACTTCAGAAACCTAAGACAATAAACAAACTATGCAAAGTCTAAAAACTTTAGAAAAACTGTCAATTAATCAAAAACTTTAAAACAAATTTAGAAATTTCAAAAAAACTTAAAACTTTAGAAACTTAAAAGCTTTAGAAACTTTAAAACAGCAAAAGCTTAAGAAAAACTGCAATAGCTGCAGGAAATCTTTACAAACTTAACAAACTGCCAAACAAATTAAAAACATCAAAACTAATCTAGAAACTTCAAAAAAGACTGCAAAAGTTTACAAAACTTTATGATTGCAAAAGCTTCATAGACGTTAGAAAACAAAAATAAATTTAGAAAAATCTAAAAATTTATAAAAAACTGCAAAATAACCAAAAACTTCAAAAACAAATTTAAAAACTTCAACAACAAATCTAAAAACTTCAAAAACAAACTTAAGACTTCAGAAACTTAAAAACTGCAGATGCTTTAGAAACTTTAAAACTGCAAAAGTTTAAAAATTTCAAAAACATTAAATAATCCAAAAACAATAGCTTTAGAACCTTTAACATTTTTGAACAATCTGCAAACAACTTCAAAAGCTTTAAGACAGCAAAAGCTTTAGAAACTCCAAAAAGATTAAAAAAATCCATAAACTTTAAAAACTTTAAATAAACGTCTCAAAACTAAACACTCAAATAAATTTAAAAACTTTCAAACAAATTTAGAAAACTTCAAAAAGGATTAAAATTTTTAGAAAATAATTAAAATTTTATTTTTTTTAAAAAGCTGCAAAACCAGCAAAAAATTAAAAAAAAATTAAAAATTATAAGTTTTAGAAAATTGAAAATTTCAAAAAAACCCAAAACTTTTAAATATAATATTAAAACTTTAGAAAAATTTAAGAAACTTTAAAAAGACTACAATTCGAAAAGTTAAGTAAAAAAAAATTATTCAAAAACTTAAATCAAAAACTAAAAAGTTCAAAAACTTTAGAAAAAAAACTGCTACTAATCTTAAAAGCTTTAAAAAACAAAAAAAAAAACTAGATGCTTTAGAAAACTTAGAAAAAATCTAGAAACTTCAGGAAAACTACAATTGCCAACCAAATATATAAAAAACTTAAAAACAAATGTATAAATTTTTAAAAAACTTTAAAAACTTTAGAGAGACTCTTAAAACTCTTCAGAAAAAATGTAGTTTTGATAAAGCTCCTATAATTTAAAAAAAATTTCAGGTAGACAGCTCAAGCTTCAAGAAAACAGCAGAAGCCTCAAAAAAACAAAAATCAAACTTTGAAAAAACCTAAAAGCTTTAAAAAAACTGCAAAAAATTTAAAATCTTCAAAACAAATTTAAAAACTTTAAAAAATATTAAGCTTCAGAAACTTTAAAACGCTTAAGAAAAACTGCAATAACTATAAGCTTAAACAAAACATTAGACTTAAGAAACTTTAAAATTGCAAAAGTTTTAAAAACTTCAAACTACAAACAATCCATAAGTATTAGAAAAAAAGCAAACATTTTTGAACAAATCTAGAATCTTCAAACCCTCTTTTGCTACTCAACCCCACTGTTTTAGAACACACCAACAAGCATACCAGCAACACTTACTATTAAAGTAAACTTCACTCTTCAGTTAAAAAAAATGGTTAATAAGAAATTCTTCAGAAAAAGTTTAGTTTTTGCAAAAAAAACTAAAACTAATTTAAAATATTTTGCTAAAGCTCCAAAAACTTTAAAAAAACTGCAAAAACTACAAAAGAACTGCAAAAACTTCAAGAAAAATACTTCAGAAACTTAAACAATAAATAAACATTGTAAAGTCTAAAAACTTTAGAAAAACTTAAAGCTTCAAAAACTTAAATGCTTTTGAAACTTTAAGACAGCAAAATCTTAAGAAAAACTGCAAACTGCCAAAAAAATCAAAAACATAAAAATTAATCTAGAAACTTCAGAAACTTTCAGAATGCAGAATTTTTAAAACTTTATGACTGAAAAAGCTTTAAAGATGTTAGAAAACAAATTTTTTTTTAAACAATTTGGAAACTTAAAAAAAAAACTGCCAAAAAAACAAAAACTTTAAAAACAAATCTAGAAACTTCAAAAACAAACTTCAAAAACTTATAAACTGCAGATGTTTCAAAAACTTTAAAACTGCAAAACTGCAAAAAATTCAAAAACCTTAAAAAATCCAAAAACAAAAACTTTACAATCTTTAACAAACAAATTTCAGAAACTTCAAAAAGATTAAAAAAATCCATAAACTTTAAAAGCTTTAAATAAATGTTACAAGACTAAAAACTTAAAAAAAAAGTTAATTAAAACAATAAAAGATAAAAAACTTAAACACTTTTAAAATACCTTAAAAAAACTACTAAAATAAAATTAAAAACTTTCAAACAAATCTAGTAACTTCAAAAAAGTTTAATAAAAACTTTAAGGCTGCAAATGATTCAAAAACTTTTAAAAAAATTAAAAAAAAAATTCATAAATTTTAAAAAATATCAAAAAAATTAAAATTTTAGTAAAATATAAGAAACTTTAAAAAGACAGCAGTTCGAGAAGTTAAGTTGAACTTTAAAAAAATAAAAAAAAAACTGGAATCAAAAACTTAAAAAATACTAAAAGTTTAAAAACTTTAAAAAAAAACTACTACTAACTTCAAAAACTTTGAAAAAACAAAAAAACAAAATAATTTAAAAAACTTAAAAAAAAGAAGAAAAAATTTTAGAAAAAAATCAAAAAACTTAAGAAAAACTACAATTGCCAACCAAAATATATAAAAAACTTTAGAATAAATGTATAAACTTTTAAAAAACTTTAAAAACTTAGAAAAAACTTTTGAAACTCTTTAGGAAAAATGTAATTTTTGCAAAAAAAAATCTAAAAACTTTTGCTAAAGCTCCAATAATTAAATAAAACTGCAAAAACTTGAAATAAACTGCACAAGCCTTAGAATAACAAAAACCAAACTTTGAAAAATTTAGAAGATTTAAACAAATTAAAATCTTCAAAACAAATTTAGAAACTTTAAAACTTCAGAAACTATAGAGAGCAAACGCTTAAGAAAAACTGCAATAACTATAAGCTTAAAAAAAAATTTTTTGCTAAAAATGCAAAAAACCATTCAAAAACGCAAAAATTTATATAAATATGTCTATTACTCCAAAACCACAATTTTTTATACCTGCGCTAGATGAAAATAGTCTTAAGACAGTCCAAATACACCTAAGTATACAGGTCGCTAATCTGTGGATAATTTTTTTCTAAAACATCAATTTTTTGTCTAATTTAAAAGGACTAATAATACATTTGTTGGACTACTCAAAATTATAGTTGCTGCGTTGCCGCCTTTATCCGTGACTTCACCAAGCAGTTAAAAAAAACCTGTTGGCCTGTTGCTTTCTTTGTATGTCCACCACTTCCAAACGTTTCAAAAAGTTAGTAAACAGATGAAAAACTGTAATCTACCGTTTCATTAATCTACCGAAATGTCGGCTATATAAAAAAAATCATTTCAATGTTCAAGAGTTGTTTGGGTTCTGTGCACGCTTTAGATTGTACGCTTAAGTTTGATTCGTATCCCAGTTCTCTTTATTACAACCTTTCTATTTTTGTTTTGCTATATAAGTTAGTTTTACACCGATAAAAAAATCTGCAGAAACTACTGTAAATCAAAATGCCAACAAAAAAAGAAAAAAATTACACATATAATAAAAGCCCAAAAACCCAGACCAATAAAAATATTATCTCAAATAAAACTACTAATTTCAATGCCCAAAACCATTTAAAACAAAACTGATTTTCTCAATGACACTGCAAAAAATTTAAAAAAACCATAACTACCTAAAAAAATCTTCTTTACGTCAGTTTAACCTACATAAGATTGCCCAAACTTTGCCGCGTGTTTAGTTTTAAAACCCAGACAAAGTCATTTTAAACCCAGTACAGCTGGACCAAAGAACGTGTGGAGTGTAAGCCCAAAAAAAAACGCTAAAACAGGCAAAAGTATGAGTGCAACAGAACAAATGTATATTTTCATGTATATTAAGTTACTATAATATAATAGGTTTTGTTTGTTGCTCCTCTTGTAATGAGGTTAGTAGATAGTAAGAGTTGTGCTTTAAAGGTTTATTATTTCTTATCCTGGACAACTTCTCCGTAACAGTTACCGGCAATTTTATCCACCTAACCTAAACGTAACGTTTCATATATTATGTGGTTAGTACGCTCCAAATCCATTAACCATTTTTGACGCAGATGCAAAACGTCTTTTTTAATAAATCAAAACCGCATGTCTTTTACTGCTCAGCACCACAATTAGAAAATATAATCTTGCTATCGTAGAGCAAGATGTTATTGTCCCGCGCTTGGTAATATTTTTACAATATAACATCAATACCTTAAGTCATAATAAATTTATGCTACAGAAACATTCTTAACTTAATCAAAAACCAATATTTTCTACAAAAAAATTTAGATTAAATAAACAAACAATACTATAGATACTATTCAATAATTTATAAACTCTGATATAAACCCAAATATTCAGCTTACATATTTATTTATTCAGAACGGTGAAATATGGTTTAATCCTCGGTGAATATATGCTGAATCCGTAAGATATATACACGCCTATCAGAATGTTTTCAAAACATGAGACAGCAGTGTGTATCTGAATAAATGTATTAATCATATTTTTGCATTGCTTTCTAATTTATACATATTTAATAGTGCCCCAGGTTGGATTTTATTGCATCACGTTAATTAATATACATCAATTAACAATTTTATTAAAAAAATGTAATAAATATATTAAATTATTTGCTTACCTGATATGAGCACTAGAACGATCCACATGATCCCCACCAAACTCTTCATCATGTCATAGTGGCGTCATCTCCACATGGCTGCTCGTCAATTACCTGCAAACAGAATAACAAAATCATTGGATCAATTGTGACCACAAATAGTTGATACTGTTTAATCATGTTACAAATATGTTGAGTTTAAATTAGTATTCAAATATATCAATAAAAATTGATTTTCATTTAGGTCACTTTAAAATTATGATTTTTTTTGTTTTAACCTTATGTTAGCAAATTGTAAACAATTGTACTATATTTTGCTCACTAAATTAAAAACTCAATGTAGAATCGTAAAGCATATTTATTGTTTTTATTGCGTATTTTGGAAATATCCCAAATTTACAATTCAAAAAACGAATTTTTGTTCGTAGGACCAATATGAAACAAAAAATTTGAAACAAATTTATTACTAATAACGAGTATTGAAGTCAACAAGGAACACTTTAAATATTAAATTTAAGATCACATTTTGGTCGATTTTATTCCATTCCTGCAAAAGCAACTGTCTTGGCTCCTGAGTAGTTCTTGGAGCAAGTGTATGCTTTCGGATACGTCGTCCCAACTCATCCCAGACATGTTCTATGAGATTCATATCCGGGCTGGCCAATCAAACCGCAAAATTTCCACTTCATCCAGATAATCTCTGACAACTCTGGCTACGTGAGGTCTATCATTATCGTATGAAAATGCTGCGCTTGCCCATAGTTGTCATGAAGGAATACATTCTCTATAAAGACCAACTCTATGCGTGCTTTGAAAGAAATTTCTGCCCAAACCATAACCTACCCACCGGAATAGAAGTTGCTCATCGATACAAACTGAAGCGTACTTTTCTTCGAGTCTTGTCCACACTTTCCGACGTCCGTCTGATCCATTGAGGCAAAAGCGCTACTCATCTGAAAACAGTACCCTGCTCCAGTCCTCATTATTCCATGCCAGTCAATTTTGGACAAAAGCCAATCTTGCAACACTATGTCGGCGTTGTAAAGGTAGACCTGTAGCTATTTTTCTATAAAACTATCCAGCAGCCCGAAGCTTTTTCCTAACAATCCATTCACTAACATTTACATCTCTAACTTCATGGGGTTGGTTTCGTAGATAAATTGGAAAAGCTGTTCTATTCCGCAAACTTGTAGACTTCAAAAAACGGTCATCTCTGTTTGTGGTGATTTTTTTGCATGGATCCTCAACTTCTGATTATCAAGCCCAGTATCCAAGTAACTCTGATACACCTTTTGTACAGCACAAAGGCTTTTACAAACAATCCTTCCAGTTTATTATGTTTTTTATCACAAGTTTATTCTTACAAATACAATACTAGTTTTGATGCAACTTGTTAACTTATTACACTTGTAGACGACTCTAGTCGAGCTAAAACTAGTAATGTATTTGTAATTAAAACATGGTAAACTGTTTTATTAATTTATAAACATTTCGTACTTTTTGTAATTAAATTTAATAAGAAGCAACCTTTTAATGCAAACTGAATAATGCTTCTATTTGCTTCATAATAATATATAGTTCACAAAAATTATTATATTAAGTTACTAACTTTCATGTTTTATGTAAAAGTATGATTTAAAACATAAAATCTTTAATGTCTTCTACTCCAACTTTAAATTTAAAAAATACAATTTTCCTTGCAACTATTTACCGGTGACACGTTTTATATTTCCCTCTATTATTTTTTTGTTTAAAAATTAATTGCTTCTTGGTGGCAAGTTTATAATAAGGTGACCTTGTGCTATTTGATTCTTGATAGAGAATGTCGGCGCGATCCTACGGCAGGTTGACCCAGATAGTCGTCGGATAGCAAACTCTTTGCGCTCTGTTTACCGGCGTAGCAGCTCGGGGGCGGCAGATGACTGAATCTCCCACCATGTGATAAATTACTTCGGAGTTTCCCGGGCTCTCTCGTCCTCGCTTTTTAGCGGAATATGTGATTGTTTACCTCGCATATTTTTGACTTACAATGCGACCTCGAAATTGCGACAAATGTTTCTTTATGAAATGTTTTACTTCGGTTGTGAGAATTGAACAAATTCATCTCATCATTGATGTTATGTGATGCTGTTTACCGTTATTATTAATAAAACATATATATTGCTAAAATTTCTCAATAAATTATACATAATGTGTCCGAAACTTCTAATGCGATGATACCAGAAGCCGGGCAGACTAATGTATCATATAAAATTTATCAAGGACGGAAAACTTCACCTAAACTCAATTTGCTTCCTTTTTTTGTTATTCCCAATTACCGGTCGTAAATTAAAACTAATCCGTCCTAATGGGTGAGCGCGCTAACAAAATATCGGATATTAACAAAAGAAATTAATTGCGTTCGACCTGTTTTATACGATGACGAAGGAAAAATTCAATTAACCGTGGCCGGCTCCCAGTTTGCCATTATCTGTATCAGTAGTTACTTCTGGTTTTTTCACTGCCATTACAAAGGATGGGAAGCGAAACCTATTGAAAATGTAATTAAGTGTGTATACAATCCCAAGACAGCACTTAAATACGAACGACGACTTTATTTAATTAATTTAAAAATGGGGAAAATTGGTCACGATTGGTTTGTCTACGGGTGTAATGGCGCGTGTAATTTTATTGAGTGTGTAAAGGTTTTATTTAATTGACAAATATAAATCAATGATTATATTTACCTTACTAAAATATAGATTAATCATTTTCAGAATATTATAATTGTTTAAAGAGTTGTGTAAATACTTTAATGATTAAAGTAAAAATAAATTGATTTACGTTCTCATTAGCAATTAAATTTATTAAAAAAAATATTATTGTGCACAAATTATTTATTTTATATTATTTTATTTATTTAATTTACCAACAAAACCTCAAGAATAACTTTAAAATCTTGCAATAGTAAAACAGCGGCAATTTCATGTTTAGCGTGTGGCAAGAAGCTAAACTCTTCAAATTATAAGTATACAATACAAATTTACCGGCGAGCACATACCAGTTCTGCCAGTTACAATTTACAAACTGCCCAAGAAGTCATTGTCCATGTCCTTGCACAGTAAATCCACGCTTTTTTAACCCTATTGCGGTCTTTACCTTTCTACGACTTTAGACATATGAGACAACTTTGATTTTATACATTTTGCAACATTCAAAGATTTCTTTTAAGACTTTCGGTGTATGTGAGATATCTTTTAGTTACATGTGACACAATTAAAACACTTTTTTTAAATTGTTTTAACATGTAAGAAGTAAGAATAATTCAACTTTTGGATGACACTAAAACGGGTGAGCCGGTTTTAAACTTAGTTCCCACCCAAGTGTTTGTTGTTAAAAGATTGGATCTGCCACTCTCTCTCTCTAAACTGTAAGACAACTAACACCAGCAGAAGTAAGAAAAAAATTAACTTTTGGATACATACATGCCTACAAGTTTCAAACTTAGTTCCCGCCTACCCACTCAAATGTTTTGTTGTCAAGAGATTGGATTTGTCACTCTCTTCCTGAACTTTATGCCATTACATACTTTGACAGATGTGAGACCACTTTGATTTTAGACAATTTGCAACATTTTAAGATTTTTTTTTAAGACTTTTGTTGTATGTGGGACAATTTTTTTGAGAGACAATTGTAACATTTTTTGTGACTTCTGATTTTCTTTTATTTACACAATTTATCCTTTATAAAAAAATTTGTTCAGACAATCGGCCCCACATCAATATCTCCAATTTTGCTCACTTTCTTGAATATGATTTTTGATTAAATTAAGTTTATGTCAAATTAGACCTATAGATTTTGTTGAAAATTGCACAGTTAGTAGATATGATATTGAGGTAAGTTAATACCAATTTGCATCAAATTTCAATGTAACATTTAACCCATTCTAATAAGATATTTTGGTATTAAATTGCATTAATATCCAATATATCATTTTTGAGTTTTGAGTGTTTAAGTTATCTAGTCTAAAGTAAGCTAAGTTAATTAAATTAAGGTTAAGTCAAATTTAAACCAATTTTACTCATTAGTACCTAATATATCAATGTATATCGGTACCAAGTTGTATCAATATCCAATGTACCGTTTCTGAGATATGGGCGTTTTAGTTATCTATTCTGGCTTTAGACTCAAATAAGTCAAGTTGATTAGATTGATGTTAGGTTAAATTGAGGGTATGGATTAAAACCAATTTTATACAATTGGTACTTAAAGCTCTCACGTATATTGGTACCAATTTGCATCAATATTCAATGTACCGTTTTTGAGTTAACAATTTTTGAGTTATCGTTCATGATTTTTGACTCAAGTAAGTCAAGTTGATTAAATTAAAGTTATTTTAAATTGAACGTGTAAATTTAAACCAATTTTATACAATTGGTACTTAAAGCTCTCACGTATATTGGTACCAATTTCCATCAATATTCAATGTACCGTTTTAGAGTTAACGCTTTTTGAGTTATCGTTCATGATTTTTGACTCAAGTAAGTCAAGTTGATTAAATTAAAGTTAGGTTGAATTGAACGTGTAAATTCAAACCAATTTTACACAATCGGTACCCAATGTATCAATGTATCTTGGTACCAAGTTGCATCAATATCCAATGTACCGTTTCTGAGTTATAGGTGTTTTAGTTATCCTTTGTGGTTTTAGACTCAAATAAGTCAAGTTGATTAGATTGATGTTAGGTTGAATTGAGCGTATGGATTAAAACCAATTTTATACAATTGGTACTTAAAGCTAATACGTATATTGGTATTAATTTGCATCAATATTCAATGTACCGTTTTTAAGTTAACGATTTTTGAGTTATTGTTCATGATTTTTGATTCAAGTAAGTCAAGTTGATTAAATTAAAGTTAGGTTAAATTGAACGTGTAAACTTCAACCAATTTTACACAATTGGTATTTAAAACTCTCACGTACATTAATACCAATTTGCATCAATATTCAATGTACCGTTTTTAAATTAACGATTTTTGAGTTATCGTTCATGATTTTTGACTCAAGTAAGTCAAGTTGATTAAATTGAAGTTAGGTTAAATTGAACGTGTAAATTTAAACTAATTTTACACAATTGGTACCCAATGTATTAATGTATATTGGTACCAAGTTGCATCAATACCCAATGTACTGTTTCTGAGTTATGGGCGTTTTAGTTATCTATTCTAGCTTAAGACTCAGATAAGTCAAGTTGATTAGATTGATGTTAGGTTAAAATGAGCGTATGGATTAAAACCAATTTTCTTCAATTGGTACTTAAAGATCTTAAGTATATTGGTACTAATTTGCATCAATATTCAATGTACCGTTTTTGAGTTAACAATTTTTAAGTTATCGTTTATGATTTTTGACTCAAGTAAGTCAAGTTGATTAAATAAAAGTTAGGTTAAATTAAACGTGTAAATTTAAACCAATTTTACACAATTGGTACCCAATGTATCAATGTATATTGGTACCAAGTTGCATCAATATCCAATGTACCGTTTCTGAGTTATGGGCGTTTTAGTTATCTATTCTGGCTTTAGACTCAAATAAGTCAATATTAGATTGATGTTAGGTTAAATTGAGCGTATGGATTAAAACCAATTATATACAATTGGTACTTAAAGTTCTTACGTATATTGGTACCAATTTGCATCAATATTCAATGTACCGTTTTTGAGTTAACAATTTTTGAGTTCTCGTTTATGATTTTTGACGCAAGTAAGTCAAGTTGATTAAATTAAAGTTAAGTTAAATTGAACGTGTAAATTTAAACCAATTTTACACAATAGATACTTGAAACTTTCACGTATATTGGTACCTATTTGCATCAATATTCAATGTACCGTTTTTGAGTTAACAATTTTTGAGTTACCGTTCATGATTTTTGACTCAAGTAAGTCAAGTTGATTAAATTCAATAAGGGTGAATTGAACGTGTAAATTTAAACCAATTTTACACATTTAGTACCCAAAGTATCAATGTATATTGGTACCAAGTTGCATCAATATTCAATGTACCGTTTCTGAGTTATGGGCGTTTTAGTTATCTATTCTTTTTTTAGACTCAAATAAGTCAAGTTGATTAGATTGATGTTAGGTTAAATTGAGCGTATGGATTAAAACCAATTTAATACAATTGGTACTTAAAGTTCTTACGTATATTGGTACCAATTTGCATCAATATTCAATGTACCGTTTTTGAGTTAACGATTTTTAAGTTATCGTTCTTGATTTTTGACTCAAGTAAGTCAAGTTGATTAAATTAAAGTTAGGTTAAATTGAACGTGTAAATTTAAACCAATTTTACACAATTGGTACCCAATGTATCAATGTATATTGGTACCAAGTTGCATAAATATCCAATGTACGGTTTCTGAGTTATGGGCGTTTTAATTATCTATTCTAGCTTTAGACTCAGATAAGTCAAGTTGATTAGATTGATGTTAAGTTAAATTGAACGTATGGATTAAAACCAATTTTATTCAATTGGTACTTAAAACTCTTACGTATATTGGTACCAATTTGCATCAATATTCAATGTACCGTTTTTGAATTAACGATTTTTGAGTTATCGTTCATGATTTTTGACTCAAGTAAGTCAAGTTGATTAAATTAAAGTTAAGTTAAATTGAACGTGTAAATTTAAACAAATTTTACACAATTGGTACCCAATGTATCAATGTATATTGGTACCAAGTTGCATCAATATCCAATGTGCCGTTTTTGAGTTATGGGCGTTTTAGTTATCTATTCTGGCTTTAGACTCAAATAAGTCAATTTGATTAGATTGATGTTAGGTTAAATTGAGCGTATGGAATTAAACCAATTTTATACAATTGGTACTTAATGCTCTTACGTATATTGGTACCAGTTTGCATCAATATTCAATGTACCGTTTTTGAGTTAACAATTTTTGAGTTATCGTTCATGATTTTTGACTCAAGTAAGTCAAGTTGATTAGATTAAAGTTAGGTTAAATTGAACGTGTAAATTTGAACCAATTTTACACAATTGGTACTTAAAGCTCTCACGTATATTGGTACTAATTTGCATCAATATTCAATGTACCGTTTGTGAACTAACAATTTTTGAGTTATCGTTCATGATTTTTGACTCAAGTAAGTGAAGTTGATTAAATTAAAATTAGGTTAAATTGAACGTGTAAATTTAAACCAATTTCACACAATTGGTACCCAATGTATCAGTGTATATTGGTACCAAGTTGCATCAATATCCAATGTACCGTTTCTGAGTTATGGGCGTTTTAGTTATCAATTCTTTTTTTAGACTCAAATAAGTCAAGTTGATTAGATTGATGTTAGGTTAAATTGAGCGTATGGATTAAAACCAATTTTATACAATTAGTACTTAAAGCTCTTACGTATATTGGATTCAATTTGCATCAATATTCAATGTTTCGTTTTTGAATTAACGATTTTTGAGTTATCGTTCATGATTTTTGACTCAAGTAAGTCAAGTTGATTAAATTAAAGTTAGGTTGAATTGAACGTGTAAATTTAAACTAATTTTACACAATTGGTATCCAATGTATCAATGTATATTGGTACTAAGCTGCATCAATATCCAATGTACCGTTTCTGAGTTATGGGCATTTTAGTTATCAATTCTGGCTTTAGACTCAAATAAGTCAAGTTGATTAGATTGATGTTAAGTTAAATTGAGCGTATGGATTAAAACCAATTTTATACAATTGGTACTTAAAGCTCTTACGTATATTGGTACCAATTTGCATTAATATTCAATGTACCGTTTTTGAGTTAACAATTTTTGAGTTATTGTTTATGATTTTTGACTCAAGTAAGTCAAGTTGATTAAATTAAAGTTAAGTTAAATTGAACGTGTAAAATTAAACCAATTTTACAAAATTGGTACCCAATATATCAATGTATATTGGTACCAAGTTGCATCAATATCCAATGTACCGTTTCTGTGTTATGGGCGTTTTAGTTATCTATTCTGGCTTTAGAGTCAAATAAGTCAAGTTGATTAGATTGATGTTAGGTTAAATTGAGCGTATGGATTAAAACCAATTTTATACAATTGGTACTTAAAGCTTTTACGTATATTGGTACCAATTTGCATCAATATTCAATGTACCGTTTTTGAGTTAACAATTTTTAAGTTATTGTTCATGATTTTTGATTCAAGTAAGTCAAAATGATTAAATTAAAGTTAGGTTGAATTGAACGTGTAAATTTAAACCAATTTTACACAATTGATTCTTGAAACTCTCACGTATATTGGTACTTATTTGCATCAATATTCAATGTACCGTTTATGAGTTAACAATTTTTGAGTTATTGTTCATGATTTTTGACTCAAGTAAGTCAAGTTAATTAAATTAAAGTTAGGTTGAATTGAACGTGTAAATTTTAACCAATTTTACACAATCGGTACCCAATGTATCAATGTATATTGGTACTAAGTTGCATCAATATTCAATGTACCGTTTCTGAGTTATGGGCGTTTTAGTTATCTATTCTTTTTTTAGACTCAAATAAGTCAAGTTGATTAGATTGATGTTAGGTTAAATTGAGCGTATGGATTAAAACCAATTTTATACAATTGGTACTTAAAGTTCTTACGTATATTGGAACCAATTTGCATCAATATTCAATATACCGTTTTTGAGTTAACGATTTTTGAGTTATCGTTAATGATTTTTGACTCAAGTAAGTCAAGTTGATTAAATTAAAGTTAGGTTAAATTGAACGTGTAAATTTAAATCAATTTTACACAATTGATACTTAAAACTCTCACCTATATTGGTACTAATTTGCATCAATATTCAATGTACCGTTTTTGAGTTAACAATTTTTGAGATATCGTTCATGATTTTTGACTCAAGTAAGTCAAGTTGATTAAATTAAAGTTAGGTTAAATTGAACGTGTAAATTTAAACCAATTTTACACATTTAGTACCCAATGTATCAGTGTATATTGGTACCAATTTGCATTAATATCCATAGTACCATTTCTGAGTTAAAGGTGTTTTGGTTATCCATTGTGGCTTTAGATTAAAAAAAAGTAAAAATAAAAAAGTAAAGTAACTAGGACCTAGATCTTAAGCCAACAACAAAAACAAAGCGGTAGCAACCTTGTTTAGAAAGCACACCCAAAATACATAAAAAACTATTACTGGCTGCGGCAGTAAAGGGCAGACCCAAAGCTAACCTGATGGTAAAAAAATAAATCAGAAAGATCACCACACCTTGGCAGAAAACACATACGTTCTCCATTTCACACCTGACAGATGCCAGAAGAAGAAAATATTGTAAGAGAAACATCACGTAAATCCATAAGGGCCTGTACCAAGCATCCGTAGAAAAAACTCAAAAAACAAAACAGAAAGAAAAAACCTAAGCAATAACAAAAAGAAAAAGCAAAAGAAGTTTCCATCAGCTGAAAACCAAACACCAAAGTCAGAAACGCAATATACGTGGGGTGCTTTTAAGTTTCCGTTAAAGAATCTATCCTCTCTTGGTTCAAGATACTTTTTCTACGGGCTTGCGTGAGATCTTACGTAGCTCGCACGCAGTTCTTTTCTGTTTTTTTTTTCTTGGCAAAGACGCTGATACAAGCTCTTACTAAGGCCGCCATCCTGGCCAATGTTTTTGCTTTTTTACAAATATTTATATAATGTTGCTTTATTTTTGTTCCAAAATCAAAAGGTATTTTATATCAGGTCTTGTGATAATGTCTTTTCCAAGTACTTTCAGGGTTATTTCTTGGAGTAATTTTGTGTTATTCAGAAGTACTGCTTCCGTTTTTTTTTGCAGTAATTTTTAGTCTTTCTTGTTTTTCTATTTTGTGATTTGTTGTATGGTTATGTTAGGAGTTTCTACTAGCAAGTTTTAACTGTGACAATTACTGTTAAGTTGTCAGCATATCTTACCGTGATGACATTTAGTGGCATTTTTAAGCGTAAAACTTTATTATCATAAATATTTTATAAAAATGGACCTAATATTAATCCTTGCGGACCCTTCTTGTAATTTTTATTACTCCATCCAAAAAGTACCTCTTTACCATTTGCAGCAAGTACGGCAATATTTGTTTCTCTCACAACACCCCTCTTTCTGTAATTTATCTGCATTTCTGTGTTTGTGCTAAAGTTTGTGACTTTTTTGTAATTTTAATTGAAGTGCTAGTGTTGTCTTTCAGTTGTTAGTGTATTTTGTTGTTTTTTGGCAATAAGTATTGGTCTGCTAGAGTATTACCAAAATAATGCCACATTTCATAAGTCTTGGGCTGCTTAGAGCAGAATCAGCTAGTTATTGCAAACTGGCCTAGCTTACGTTTACACTGGTTATATGTATCCAAAACAAGTCTGTCGAGAGGTTAGACGGGTTGTAGCAAAAGTTCAAGTAGTTGATCTGTAATTCCTCGGTGTAGTATTAAAGTTTATTGCAAACGGTTAAGATAGTTCCAATTGTTAAAGTTCTTTGGCTGTGGTCAAGTTTTCTGGTCTAGATTTGCCAATGTAGGTAATCTAGTTTAGTGATGCCGACTAACTTCTACTACAATTCATTAGTGCTTTGTGCAGCAAGGCATCTTTAGTCAGTTGTTAGCATGCACTTTGGTGGAGAGATGGTATGGTAGATATTTAATCCAAAAACAGTTGTTTTTGGCTTTGTTTCCTTAATCATTACATATCAGTATAAATGCAGAATGCTTGTCCATTCTAGAATATTGGCGGTCACAGTATGTAACTTAATGATGTTTTGCTTGCAGCTAACAATCTAAACTATTCTGATTGAGTTTGCCGTTGTTCTTCTCTAAGTTTGTAGAATTCTTGCCCCAATTGATCTTTGGGTAACCAATTTAGTAAAACCATTTTTCTTTTAACGGGCGGACGGTAGTCTCCGCATTGGCTGCTGAGGCTGATTTTGCTTTCACTCATCAAGTGCGTAAATCCATCATTTTTAAAACAACTTTGTTTTCTTTGAGGATTACATCAAGATATAATCAATGGCGGTTTTCTTCTATGGTCTTTTGTCTGTGGGATCTCAACAGGCCCAGTTCAAGTTAAATCGGGTCAATGGTCAAGTAGAGAAAGCAACCAATCATAAAATCAGTATTGCAAAAAAAAATATTTGTGTTTTTAAAAAAAACATAAAAAATTGCAAAACACAGTTTAAAAGGTAAAACAAATTCAATTTTTGACAGACTTAAACTCGAATGCATGTTGACAATTACAACAAAAACTTAGAGTTAAACTACATGGATAGGTTCTACAAAAAAGTTTGCCACAATTCTTAAATCGGTTCAGCCGTTTACAGTAAACCTTAAGTAAGGTTGCAGAAATTAAGATCTTTGATAGAATGCGGGATCACAGAACAATTAAAAATCTGTTGCAAAATCATCAAATTAGCTTAAGACATAAAATCTCCACAACTTATCAATTAACCAGAGTTACTAATCAAATAAAAATAGGTATTTATATAAAACAAAACACAGGTATTTTGTTTTTTAATGTTGAAAGTTTTTAATAAAGTTTGATACTATGGTCGATTCCAAATGATAAAACTTATAGCTTTCTATATAAAAGGAAAGACACTAACCGTAAAGTTGCTTGAGTACGTGACTACCCCTCCGCACAATCATAAGGTTCTATAGGATTCAATAGTCTTTAATGCTTTCTAATAATTTTGAACTTGTATGTATCAAAATATATCATGCATTACGCTTTGGGTAAAAATTACTTAATACGCTGACAATACGGCACTGTTTTATACTTCAAAGCACCTACAAGTCATCACGTGGCTTTGCAAAACATTAGATACTTGGCTAATGTACTATAGAGTAAAAAAGCAATTATGAACAGGAATTTTAACTTCCCACCGACTTTATTTATTTTATTGTCGCTCCTAATCTATGGATAAGTAAAGCTAAGTACTTAGAAATCAAATTAGATAAATCGGCTATCCTGGACCTCAAAATTTGAGGGTAGGGGACGGTGCTAACCCCTTCCAGGCGCGTCCCCGGGTGGCGGATAGGGGATTGCACTCGCGGACTAACACCATTGCACGGTGGCCTTGCTACGGCAATGAGACTACCAATTTTCCTCTACCTTTTCCTTCTTTGATCTATCGACCTTCCTTGGTCAACTCTTCGGTCTACTCTTGACCATTTTCGGCTACCGACGCTATTAGGTATCGAGGGCTAGGTAGCCAAACCATCTTTCTTTCTTGCTATAAAGGTATGAATGTGAACGCGTAAATGTGATATTGAACCCCCCCTGAAGTAGGTCATGAAATTCAGTAGTAATCCGGTAGGGCTCTGCTGCAAGGGGTGTTACCACCCTACAGCTGGCGGGTAGCAGAAAAACGCAAGCTGGCGGCAGCTATAAATCGCACAATGGAAGTCTTTTCAGAAGCCTCGGAGAATAAGTTACCGGCAGGGGGGGAGGCTACCTCCGGTAACGGCACCCAGCCCCAAATTGTTGACGACCCAAGCACCACACAACTGGCCACGATTAATGTAAATGACGACACGACGAGGAAACTGGACACGACCACCGTAGAAATGACGGAATACGAGCTGGAACTGCTAAAAGCGCACAGCAGAAGGGGAAGCATGAGTAGATCACCTACTAGGGCAACCCAGGACGCAACAGGCAACGCGGCTGCGGGTACATCGCATTCTGCCAAGCCAACGGGAGTTAACAAATCGCCATTTGCGGAAGCAAATAAGAAAATAGTGGATATGTTGATCCAAATTGGGACGGGGGCTGACCAGGACTGTAATGCCTCTAAAAAACCAAAGGTGAAGGACCAGCACGTAAAAACGGAATTACGAGAGCAATCTACATCAAACACGGAAACTGGAGACCCTGCTTCACCCAACAATGAGGAGAACAGAACCAGCGAAAATGCAAACAAGCGAAAACGGAAAAATTTGACTCCAGATAAACAACGGACTGTAACGGACCTGGTAGGAGCTGCCTTCAAAAAGCAGCTCGGCAGCATATTTCGAGAAGTAAAGACACTTGAAGCCATGGTAGCTGAATCCTACAAGCCGAAAAAGACTCTCGCAACTATAAGCTCTAGACTGACGTACCACGCTCAACAGATTTAGCGGGAAGATATGAAGGAATGGCTAGAAAGTTGTATGAATGCTAACGAAAAGAGGAGCACAGAAGATGAGTTGCGTCTGGAGATAGCCTATTTGAAAAAGAAGCTTGAATCCACTGGCGGAATTGAGACCAAATGCATTGGAATCCAAGTGGATACAAAAGATATCGAGGAGGAACAAGTCTGCAGGAAGAACAGAATCAAGGAAACTCTTAAGTCAACACTAAACGCGGAAGCAAGCCTTGATAACCTCGTTAACATCATTGACGAAAAATGGCCCAATGAGATCTACTGTGCAACAAAACTAGAACAAGATACGGGATCTACCAAGGATATAGAGGCAGATTGGGCGGTGTTTATGGACACGGAGGCTAAGAACCAAAATCGACGAATTAAAGTTTAAATTCCCGCAGGTTGCTGCACTAGCTGAAGAAGGACTGACAGAAGGCAGTCTGGAGTATGTACAGATACACATAAGCAGCAGGGATACCACCCAGCAAAGCAAGCGTACGAATACCACATATGTACTGCCAATGCAGATAGACGACAGTGGAGTCGATAACGTCGAGACCATGTTTAAGCTATTCACGCAGCTGAGGAAAGAGGTTCTGAAAAGCCAAAAAAAGCACATCAATATATCTGTGATAGGCCAAGTAAACATGGACTATATTAGAAAATGTGCGGAATACACACTTCGAGAACTAGAGGTGACCATACGCATAAAGGACAAAGCTAATGCGGGAAGAAAGAGATCTCAAAACCATCCACCTGAGAAAACAAGGGTCGAGACCAAAAAAATAATAATAAAAGCGCAAGAGGGCAAAAGCTATGCCAACTTACTAAAAACGGTAAAAAGCGCGGTAAATCTAGAAGAGACTGGAATTACAGTTAAAAAAATAAAAAAGACCAATAAAGGCGACCTATTCCTGGAAATAACAGGAGGAAAAGCTAAAGCTGCCAATCTAAAGCAATCCATTCAGTGCAACAATAAAAATACCGAAGTAGTAATCAAAACAAATGATATGCTACTCCACATCACCGACATAGACGCCAGCATAGACAAGGACAAACTCAAACGGGAGATTCTGAAATCCGAAAACCTCTCTGAACACCAGACTAGGGTAATCTCAATACGGCCCACACAAAACGGCAACCAAACCGCTACAGTTGCCATAAAACGAGAGGCGGCAAAACGCATAATCGACAGAGAAAAAATTAAAATCGGCTGGTGAGAAAAAGGGTCGACATTACCAGATGCTACAGATGCCATCTCTTCAGGCACAGGAGGGAACAGTGTACTGGAGAGGACAGAAGTGAGCTCTGCCTTAACTGCGCCAAAGCGGGGCACCGAGCTGGAGAATGCAAAAACCCACCAACGTGCATAACCTGCAACGTGGAGGGTCACAGATCAGACCAGAATAAATGCCCACATTACAAGCAATTACTAAAAAGTGGGGAAACAACTAAAATCGGGTCCCGCAAGGAAACGAAATAAAAATGACTCTGACAATCCTTCAAACTAACCTAAGTAGGGCTGTGCTCGCACACGACGTCGCCTACGCTACTGCCTCAGAAGTGGACGCCGATATTATAATAGCTAGCGAACCGAATAAAAGGCTGGCAAACAAACCGGGCTGGATAATAGATAAGAGGCAAAATGTGGCTGTGTTCTTCAAAAACAAAAGAACAAAAATAAAGAAAGTGGAAAGGAAGGAAGGATTCCTGGTAACACAAATGAAAAAATTTACTGTCTACTGCTGCTACCTATCTCCAAATACAACATTTGAAGACTACAAAACAGACGTTGACTCGATTATGCAAGAAGCTCAAAAAGCTCGAGAAGAATGTATCGTACTCGGTGACATCAACGCGAAAGCGCATGAATGGGGCTCCCCAGTGGCGGACAAAAGAGGCGCATATTTCGTTGGCTGGCTCGCAACATTGGACATGATCGTGCACAATAATGGGAATCGCCCGACTTTTGTCAGGGGAAACTCCAGATCCTTCATAGACGTGACCTGCTCAACACAATCGGTGGGAAAACGAATTAAGAACTGGGAAGTTCTGGATAAGGAAAGTGCAACGGAGCACAGCTACATATATTTCCAAATAAACAACCAGGTAGAGCACAAAGGAGGGTTCAAAATAAGAAAAGAGCACGACTGGGAAGCCTTTAAAGAACTAATCTCATGGAGGACTGAAGGTAACGCGGAAGATAAGGTGACGCTCCAAACGTATACCTCTCTAATGAAAGAAGCCTTCAAAGGTAGTCTAGGTGTAGGCAAAGCCAGGTCAAAAAGCCTACCATACTGGTGGAACAAACGCATAGCCGACAAAAGAACAGAATGCCTGAAAACTAGAAGGTTATTTACGAGACTGAAAGCAGGGCGAACGTACAGCAAGCACGAGGCTAACGAAATTAAATCCGTCTACAAGGCACTCAAAAAAGAACTCCGCAAAAAGATCGAGTCAGAGAAAAGGAAGCAATGGAAAAAGTTATGTGACGAGCTAAACCAAGATTTATGGGGTAACGCCTATAAAATTAGTTTGAAAAAAATGGGTCGCCTTGTACCGTATGAACTAGCAACTGAGGAAAAAGTAAAGGTAGCGGAAGAACTCTTCCCCCAGAAACCTTATCAACACCAACCGGTAGAGATAGTGGAAGAACTGACTCTGTTTAACGAGGAAGAACTGACCCGAGCGCTCAATTCGATGAAACTGGGCAAAGCCCCTGGACCTGACAATATTCCTTCAGAAGCTCTGAAAGAAGTTGGCAAGGTAGCAAGCGACTGGTTGCTAAACATGCTAAATCAACTGTTACAGAAGCAAAGTTTCCCTGCGGAATGGAAAATCGCAAAACTGATATTGATTCCGAAAGGCACTTCTACTCCGGAGAACCTAAAACTTAGACCAATCTGTCTTCTAAATACCATCGGCAAGCTCTATGAGGTGATGATAAGAAACAGACTCGAGGAAAAAGTTGAAAAAAGAGGAGGTCTTTCCGAACGAAAAGGCAGATCTACCCTACATGCCGTGGAAAAAGTAAACGAGTTTACGAAAGAAAGTCAGGAGAAATGGGCAGCACTAGTTACCCTCAATATTAAAAACGCTTTTAATACCCTCTCCTGGGATGAGGTCAGGCAGGAATTGAACAGAAGGAGTATTTCGCAGTACTTGCAAAACATCGTCGCAAGCTACCTAAGCGAGCGAAAACTACAAATTGACAAAGACACGGTAATCGATATAACGACAGGGGTTCCCCAGGGGTTGGTCCTAGGACCACTACTTTGGAACCTGGTCTACGACGGCATCCTTAGGAAAAAATGGCCAGCCGGGGTAATGGCGATTGTCTTTGCAGATGACTTTGCTTTCGTCATAGTAACCAAGGACAACTACGAACTGACGAGCAAAACAAATGACGCCATAGATATGGTGGATATATGGCTAACCGAACATCTCCTAGAACCAGCCCCGGAGAAAACAGAGGCGGTAATATTGAAGGGTCCCCGCAAGAGAAGTCTTAAGAGCGCGGTTACCTTCAAATACAGAGACACCACCATACAAAACAGGAGATCTATAAAATACCTAGGTATAACTATTGACGATGATTTCACGTTCTCCGAACATATAAAGATGACGGTGGAGAAGACCAAAAAACGAGCGGCAAACCTGGCTCAAATTATGCCAAACATTGGCGGACCGTCGAGCTGCAAGAGGCAATTGTTGAACTCCGTCGTCGAGTCAACAATTTTATATGGTGCACCAATATGGTACAGAGCGATGAAAGTGAAAGCAAACAAACAGAGACTCATCAGTGTACAGAGGAAGACGCTATTGCGGGTCGCAAACGCATATAAAACAGTCTCGGCGGAGGCCCTGAAAGTTGTAACCGGATCAATTCCGATTGACCTGCTGGCAGAGGAAAGGCGAAGGTTGCATGAGAGAGAGGGTGCAGTAACACAACAGGCAAAACTTGCGGAAAGGGAGGTAACCATCAACCGATGGCAACACAGATGGGACAACACGGTAAGAGTAGCGCAGTGGACCAGACGGCTCATACCAAACCTAAAAAAGTGGCTAAAGTGCAGCTTTAGAAAGACGGACTATTTTCTGACCCAAGCTTGGACAGGGCATGGCTCATATAGAACCTATACCAGAAGAATTGGTAAAGACGAAAGCGACAGGTGTATGTACTGCAACGCAGTGGATGATGCGGAACATACGCTATTTGAATGCTGTAGGTGGGTAGCGGAAAGGACCGAAATGGAGCTATGGTTTGGGAAAAGTCTCAATGCCGATAATATTGTGGAAGCCATGATGGAAAACAACGATTACTTCGAGCACGCCAGAAGATCGATAGGCAAAATAATAAAGAAGAAAGAAGAGGAAGAAAGAAAGTTGAGATAGAAGACAGACCGGGAACGTTTTGACGGCATACCTACACAGTGATTCCAAAACTTTCTTTGAAGAGATGTTTTAGTGCGTATCCGTGCCTGCACACCCCGCACGGGACTTGCACACTACTGGATGGGGGAAGAACTTCATCCAGTGTCCTTGAAGGATTTCACCTGACAAAAAAAAAAAAAAGATAAATCGGCTATACTTAGTAAAACTACGATTATAAACAATCTGTTGACTCTGCAGACAGCAATATAAGTACGAGAATTAAGTTTTAACTATTCAAATCAATCATTTGCCCAATACATATAAATGCTTCTTTCTATTTTAACAGATTAGAATTATTTTAAAATGAGACTCTCAAAAGGTTTCTTTACTCAGATCCTGAATTTTATCACTTACCAAACAAAATATACAGATTCCAAAATACAAGCGACCAACCAACTTACATGGTGTATAAAGAAAATTATGGCTCATCAACCGCAACTACACAAAACCATCGCTTACAAAGCTGGTGCAAGATGAACACTTCTAATGACTTCTTGAAAACGTCACTTAACAATTAGATAGGAAAGTTGTACACATACCAGGAGGTATGGAAAAAAGTTAGTAATGGTAAATAGTAAACCCGACACATTAAATCGGTAATAATTACTAACTAGAAACCGCTTAAGTAACCAATGTTGTAACTGGAAACCAACGCTTTTATTAAAATTTTCTAGATCTTAAACAAGCTTCACGTGCAGCACTCCATGTCAAACCGTCAACAGATCTAGAAATGCATACTTGTTCACTGCCCCAAATCACCACACAATTATAAGTGTATCAGTATAGTTTATATAATTATAATGCGTAGTTAATGCGTATATGCTACACTTCTCTGCTATCGCGTGTAAACATATACTAAATAATAAACAAACAAACATCATTATATTATTTGTTTGCATTGTTATTACGATTTATGTTTCAGTATAATTTAAATTAATTTATAAAAGTTTCACGAACAACAAATAAAACAAATTGCAAATTTAGTTGTAGTTCGTGACAGTTTGCGCTTTTTTTATAATTTGACTTTTTATAATTATAATTATTTCATAACATTCAAAATCCATTACAAAAATTAATTACACATTTATGTCACACTCAGAATTAAATTGAATTAAAAATCATTATACATACAAATTAAATAAAAATATGCTGTATATTTTTTATTTATTGCAAATTGCAAACGTTTATTGCATTAAGTACGTCATTTTTTCGGATCGCTTATACATCTTTTATTCTCTGAATGGTACTCATCGATTGGCCACAAAAGCGTTGCTAAGAGACGTCTTTCTGCACTATCCTCTAATCTATATCCCATATAACGGGAGCCACTCGGGTAGGTAACAAACGGCGTTTTGTTCATGCATATATTTTTTTTGTAAATTTTATTTTTGCACCGTGCGGATGTCACGATTCCTGCTCATGCATAGAGGGAATTATTTAGTTTTTCATATATATATTTGCGCGGGATGAAATGGAATAACGTGCTCGCATCATATTTGCAGGAGCAGGATTGCAATTTAAATGGATTTTTTGTTAAAACTCGTATAATGAGAGATGAGACTAATTAAAAAGTAAACGTATGTATGCTTATAATATTAAAATTAATGTTAATTTCATTTTAAATTAAAATTAGGAGGTAAGCTTTTATTTTATAATATTATACAGAAGTGAACAATATTTGCTATTAAAAAACTATTATAAAAAATAGTTAATTAAAAACTACGAGACATTTTTTTTTTTTAATTTATAAAACAGCGAGTACCTGAAGAGATATTAGATCCTGGTTTTTAAACAGTAATAATTTAACCAACAAAGTCGTAAATGGTATTTTGTTGTCAAATTCAATAAATAAATAAATAATATTTATTGATGGTGGCATCTACTACGTGATAATTCATGTTTATTATTAAAAAAACATAGTAAATTGGTTTTTTATTTTATAATAAATAAAACTAATCATTCTTGACTAAAAAATTCATAAAATAAAAGCTGAAACCTATTATCACACTAAAGATTTATAAAACAAAACCTAACATAGTATATAGTATGACTTTACTACACTAAAATTTTTTTTTTATACCTTCAGTTATCCACAGACACTCACAGACACACACAGACACCTACAGACACGCACAGACACTTACAGACACTTACAGACACTTGTGAAAGTATATAAAAGCAGACACCCAGACATTCACACACACACACAGACACTCACAGACATCCACAGACACCCACAAACACTTACCGACACCCACAGACACTTACAGACACCCACAGACACGCACATACATGCACAGACACGCACAGACACTTTCAGATACGCCCAAACACCTGCAAACACTTACAGACTTACTTTATTACTGCAATGTTATAATCCTCAAATTGATGTAAACATAATCATCTATAGTCCAGTAATAATTTTTGTATTAATCAAGATTATTACTGCAATAATCTTCAAATTGATGCAAAACAAACCATCTTAAGAACAATAATAATCTTCATTTTAATCAAGATTAATACTGTAATAATCCTCAAATTGATGCTAACATAATCGCCACCTCACTTTTAGCGTTTCTTTTACCCTCGCACCGCCACACTGAAACGCAAAAATAAGAAAAACAAGAGGTCCAATCCCTGACAAAACTAAAATTCCCAAATAAAGTTGGTGCAGGAGATCCGAACCCAAAATCAAATTGGCCTTATAAAAATTTGTAAAATGGGTCGGGTCGCAAAAAATCAAAATCTGCTGCTAACAGTTTGTGCGGACACTCTTTTTTTTTCTAACAAGACCAAGCCCAATTCTTTGCTTCTAACTCCAGGGCACTTCTATTTCTTTGCGCAACCCTACTTTTAGCGTTTTTTTACCTTTGCGTTGCCACACTTAAACTCAAAAATACGGAGAACGGGAGGCCCGATTGCGACGAAACTCGGGTTTCCAAAAGAAGTCGGTACGGCAAATCCGAATTTAAAGTCAAAACTGTGTGGGTACTCTTCCTTTTTGAACGAGACCAAGCCCAATCCTCTGCATCAAACCTCGGGGCACTTTTATTCTTTTGCGCCACCTCACTTTTAGCGTTTCTTTTACTCTCGCACCGCCACATTTAAACGCAAAAATAAGAAGAACTGGAAGTTGGTTCAGGAGATCCAAACCCAAAGTCGAAACGGCCTTATACCGTTTGACGCCCCCGTCGCCGCGTCATATGTGGCAAAAAAATAAACCAACTTTAAAAAATTGTCGCCTTCTGCGTCCAACTTTGAGGCACTTTTATTACTTTGCTCGACTCCACTTTTTGCGTTTTTTACCCCCGCGTCGCCACACTTAAACGCAAAAATACGGAGAAAAGGAGGTCCGAATTCAAAGTCAAAACGGCTCTAAAATGTCCCCCCTCTGCAACGTGACCCGATTTGCGCAAAACAACAGAAAAAAAATTGGCCGACAGTTTGTGGGGAAATTCTTTTTCTTTTAAATAAAGCAAAACGCGACTTTTCCTGTGCAATTCTTGGACACTGCTATTGTTTTACGCGACCCAACTTTTTGGCTAAAAACGTAAGTTTTTTTTTAGTTTTGACGCACCGCCAACGGATCTTGCAAAGGAGAGAAGTTGCAGTTTTCTACGGGCCTAAGGGCAAGTCTTCAAAGTGAGCCTTTAAATGCTTTCTTCAAAGGGCGGCGGGTAGAAAACAAAGATCAAACTCAAAAATTGATTCAGCTCTCTGCAATTTTGAATCTATTTTTTTGAAAACTATTTAAGTATTTTTGCGTCGGAACGTCGCTAGGGGTTGCACGGTGGTAGGCCAGTTTTGACCTTGGCAAAAACGCTATTTTAGACTTTGACTGGACGCATAGTTTTGGTGTTGCCGCTCTCCAACCGGGACAGAGTAAAAAGAAAAAGAACGTTTTGACGTATTTACCGCCCCTGTAAGATCATAAACGGCAAAGTTAAGGCCGTTTTCTTTTTTTTTTCTAAAAATTGCTACGCCGCCCTTTGGGGTGTCGAAAAACCGGGCGGTTTACCAAAAAAAAGCGTATAGCGGCAAAATTTGGGGCCGGCTTCTTGGGAGAGGCGGCTTTGCGCGTTTCGGTTTTGGCGCTTTGGGTTTCTTGGTGGGTCTGCTCTTCTTTGCCTTCGACGGCGACTTGGCCGCCTTCTCGTTTCTCATCTCCGACGACAAATATATTACGGCCTTCCGAACGCGGAACTCACTTTTCTTGATGACGGCGGTCTCTCGGCATCAAAACAGAAGCTTCAAATTTTTATCCCGGAAGGAGACGGTTGCTAGGAATCCAACGCCAAAAACCGCTTGTCGATCCGACCCCGTTCGCCCCTGGCTAATTTTTGAGCACTTTGCCCCCTAATCGACGGGCGGCTTGCGCACGGAGGAAGATTCAACCACAAAAAAAATCACAAAAATGCTCTGATACTCGGCGGATCTAAATCTAGGGTCGGAATTCCTAAAAATTTAAAGGGGTTTTCGAGGCGGCCGTCCGCGCGTTGCGTCAAAACCGGAAAATTTTTGCGCGCGCCGCTGTTGCAAGCGCGGGGGCGGCGTTAAAGTTTTGAGCCCAAATTCAAATTTAGCCTTTTTTCCCGGTAAGAAAGTCTGCTAGTCGCGTCGGAATTGGACGGCGGGCGCTGGAGATGTGGATCGACGAAGGGGCGGCTGAAAGGGTCCCAAATTTACCGATCGGCGACCCGGAAAAGTACGCATGTCTCGGAAACGTTGCGTCGGAGAGAAAATTAAATTCATCAATAATTGACCTAAAAATGGGAGTAGAGGAGTTCCGGCAAACGTTGGGATTTTTTTTTTGCCTTCCGGGAGCGGTGATAATTTAAAAAAAACGCAAAATTGCCGGAGAACCTGAAAAGCTTTTCAATTTCATATATGTATGTATGTAAATCACAATTTAACACCGCCTAACAGCCAAAACCGGTCTGTACAATGAACAACTCACAGCATATAAAAGTATTTTAATACATCTACATAACCTATTTTCAGTTTTGGTTTTCAATGTTCTTTTTTATTTTTTTGGCACAATTTTGGTCTGAAAACCAATTTTTTGCTCGCGGCACTTCTTGCCTGGAAACACCTTTTTAAATCTAAAATCGTAATGAGGGGGCCAAATATGGCATGAGGGAATCTTTACAATAGATCTTAATTGTGAAGCAATCTTTGTAAGGTAATTTGTAATTAACGGTAATGAATTTTGGTAACAAAAAAGCAAGTTTGCTTATTAGGGTACGTGCTAGTGATTTGACTGATTGAAGTTGCAGCTAGTATGTGATTTTTTTTTGTGTACAAGTTTTTAGGATTGTATAGTTGGTATGGGCAACTTCTGCTAAAGAGTTTTTAGATTACAACACAATTTTTTGATTATTTTGCGCGTTTTTGTCTATAAGGTCGCTTGTAGTAACTTAGGTTTAAGAATTTATTTCTAGACACAAAAAACACCATAAAATGCTTTGAAGCGTTTTTCTTAAGATAACATTACCTGCAGTTTTACCAAAACTAGTTTGCTGGCTGAAGGCGTTTCTACTTTTTGTTGATATATATTGCAAATCTTTTTAATCTTTATCATTTTTTTATCTTTGGAGGTAGGTAAAGTTGCAGCTTTTTGAAAAAGGTTTGGGTTAGTCCTTTTTTTGCAATAGCGTAGCATATTAGTTGTGTGGAAAATAGTTCTATTGCTACGCCAAGCGCCTTTGTTTTTGTGGTTTTGGTTTTAGTATAGCAACTTAATGTTAAATATCATAGATTACTTTTTATTGCTTAAGTATGACTAAGCATTTAATGGTTAATTACAATTATGGCCAATATCCATGCAGTAAGAAATAACTTTTCCTTTCTATTAATAAATTACTACAATTTTTTAATCTCATCTCCAGGCCCACCCCAATACTTGCTACAAAGTTTGTCCGCTTTTTACGTCTTTGAAAATTAATTAGTTGAAGTAAAGCAATATTTAAAAATATATTTAACTCACAAATAACAGCAAATAATTTTTTTATTAAATTTAATTACAAAAAAGATATGTTGTTGGTTTACTACACATTTTGCATCAATTATATTAATTAAACTCAGAACAAAAATTAATTGTAATTGCTTACAAAAAAGAAATTATAAAAAATGTCAATTAAGGTTTGCTAGGAATTCTAACAAATATTCACTGGCAGTTCAGAGATGTAGGTAGGACCAAAACTTTTAACGAAGATTTTTTTAAGCGTACTATCGATAAATAAAATAAACTACCAAATTTTCAATACTTATAAGCCACAAATATTTAAAATCAATGTTCACTGACTGCTTAAATCTAGCCTTCAATGTGATAGTTTCAGCAAGTGTGTTTTTAATCGTTGAAATTCTAAGGTATTTTTATATTGTAGTAGTGGTGTAAGTATATAGGTGTGACAATCTCGAAACAATGACCTCAAGTGGGTGATAAGAACTCGCGTGTGATTCGTGTGAATTGCGCGTTGCTGTAGTTTCTATCACCCACCTGACGTCATGTTCACGAGACGGACACACCATTATACTCACACCACGATTGTAGTGGCATATTATGTAATTTGTAATATCACATTTGAAAGTAAATATATAAATTAAAATAAATTGCTTGTGATATTTTAAAATTATAATTATAATTCTATAATAATAATAGTAAAGAAAATTTATTCAATACTGTATTGTAATATAAATGATAAGAAATGTTTTACCAATATTGTTATACATTCCAGACTAAAATCTAAAGAACTCGTCTTATTTCCACTCCGTGATTTATAACGTGTCAATTTTATCTGGCAAACATTTTTCAATATTCCACCAATTTTTTATTTATACAATTCTGTCTCTGCTATCTATTGATTGATACATATTTTTTGTTGTGTCTGTTGTATACGCTCTGAATAATAAAAAGTGTGTACGCCTAAGGGCGAACTGTCATGCAAATAAATTATGCTTGCATACGGGCACACACATGTACGATTTAATACGTCGTCGGTAGCGTTGAATATGGGTACAAAAATATCATTTTATGCGCGTAGGGAATAAAATATATTGAGGGTGCTACGAATTTTGTATTTACTATTCACAGCCCGACCACCGAGATTTATTCTGTATTGTTTCTATATGTGCCTTTTATAACGTAGAGCAGATGTGAGTGTGATTGATGGGTCTGTTCAAACATTATTATGTTCAATGCTCTATGTTTATTGCATTTTTTATTTATTCTTGTTAGTTATTTATACAGAAAAGCTGAGATATTTTGATAGATGTGGTTGGCTCACTACATACATATTGCACTTTAAAAATCAAGATAAAACAATGACAAATTTACTAATTTTATTAAAGGGTATGCAATAAATTAATTGCGATCGAACTAGATACTGTTTGTAAAAAAAAAATATTAATTTGATGTTAATTTAAGAAATATTTAAAATAGATATAGTGTTAACTGTTTTTCTATATTTTAAGCGTTAATTTGACTTGTCATCCAGTGAAAAATCATTTTTGGAGGGTTTGGTAAAAAATTTAGGTATTAAGATATGTGTAAGTTTGTGACCACTATGTTTTCTAGCATCCAAATTAAGGATTACCGCTTCATTTTATTCTTTTGCTTATTTTAGTCTTTTGTGTTCAATCTTGTTGTTAATTTTTTCCAAAGTTTTACTTGCCGTTGACTTCAGTTTTTTCGCCAATTTTGATGTTACAGTTTTTGCTGTGTCATCTGCAAAACATATTATTTGCACCACTTTTTTTAATTTTATTTCTAACGTTTTGTTATAGCAGATGTTCTATAGCAGGGGTTTCAAAATGGACATTTATAAACTTTTCTCAATAAATTTTCTATTTGATAGGTAGCTGAATAAAGTTATCCTCATCCTTTTACTAACTTTTATTTTTTCTCTGTTTTTCCACGAGATACGCCAAAACCATTTCTAATATCAATCGTAATTAAGAGGTAGAATTTTCTTTTTTCACGATTTTTTGTAGTTTTGTTTTTTATTGGTTTTTCTAACAGTTCAAGCTTTCAAGCTCAATCTCTTTTACAAGACATTACAAACCAATACAGATTCTTCTTATATCAATCAAAACGCTAAGATTTCAAGCAGCAAAGCACCTAAAGCTTGTAGCTAAAGTACTGTAGTATATAAATAGACCCTGAAAGAAAAAAAGCAGATTTCTTTACAAATAAATTTTGTTAACTCTTTACAAGAATGTTTATATAAATAACGCTTAAATTCCACAAACGTTTACTGTAAAGTACCTAAGACTAGAGTTAAATAGAGGTATAACTTTCAAATTGCACATAACAACCATATTTAACAAGATCAAAATGGCAAACAATCTATTAACTTCATTGCTACGCAAAAACTGCTACATGTGTACTTGCAACAAGTTGAGTCTGTTCAAATTAATCTTTTGTACAATATTGACATATACATGTTCAACTTGGAGTATGGCAGCTTTATCCTATCTAAACAGGATAAAATCATTTTAAAGTAAGACTCAAAAAAAAAAATCAACACCTTACTACATGGTGGGCAGAATAGACTCCCTAGTTTCATCCAATTACTGAGGGGTCTCTAGAACAAGTAGATAAATGGGGAAACTGTAGTTAGGTCAAGGCAATAACGCCATTTTTAGTAGTAATAATGCTTTGGTCGGGAGAACAACGCGGCATTTTTTGAAAACGGAAAAAGTGTGGTAGCAACGCAGAGAGCTTTTTGCAAGCGGTTTGGTTTAACTTGTCACGACAGAGTTCCTGACCCTAAAACCATTCAAAAAAGAATCAATAATGTAAAGAAAACAAAATGAGCACTTTATAACAAACTAGTTGGGCGACCCAAAAGTGTGAGAACACCCAAAATTATTACAGCAGCTAGAACGTCTATTGAACAGTCTTCAACGTGTTCTGCACGGAAACATGCCGCTGCCCTTAGGTTTTTGCCCAGAACAATACGGCAAATTTTACACATAAATCTTAAGTTGATTGTGCAGGAGTTGAGCTCACAAGACTGCGTGAGACGTAGAGATGCTTTCAATGCAATCCTGCTGTACACCTGCTGTTGTATGGACTAACAACAAAGCGCATTTTTATATCTTTGGCACAGTAAACAAACAAAACTGAAACTAGGCAACTAAAAACTTTTAAAAAATTCATTAAAGTTAAGACTACTTCACAGCCCTAAAGAGACAGTGTAGTGCACTGTGTCTTCTATTGGCAATATTGGACCAAACGTAACTGTAAAAATTATGATGCAGAAGCTTTCTGATTTCAGCAAGATAAAACCACGGCTCATATTGCCCGTCGTTTACGCAATCTTCTGAAGCAGTTGTGTCCCGGTCGCATAATTTTGTTGCAAAAAGATGTTCCATGTTACCTTAAATCCCCGGACTAAACTCCATGCAATTTTTTTTCCGTGGAGATACCTCAAAGGTGAGATTACAAAACTTGACTTCAAACCTTAGAAAAGACGCAATCGCCGAAATTGCCGGAATACTTCAAGATATGTTGGCAAAAGTGGCCAAAAATTTAGTGAAATGCCTCAACATGTGTATTGCCTGCAAAGACAACTTAAACAACATAATTTTCAAAAAAAAAAATTACCGTTTACTCACAATGTACCCGACAAATCAGGAAGTCATTCTGCCACACCTAGTACATTTGTAACGTAAGGTTAGCCAATAAGCGTTTTCATACTTTTTTAAAATAAATTCGACACATTAAGTATTTCAAAGATTCTCCAAACAACTAAAAAAACCGTAACTTTTACCAACTAGCACCCTAAAAATAGAAACTTTGGTCATAAGAACCTAGAATCAGCATTTACAGAAAAAAAATCATTGTTCAAATTACGGGCTTTGACATCTTGTCTACTAGCAAACCCAACATTAGCAAAGTAGCCAAATCAAGCGTGTTTCTATACTCTTAACGTGCTGCATTAAAAACTTGTACTAAAATAAAAAAACCAAAGTTATCCATTAAAGAATACAAACCAACCAACATTAACTAACAATCTAGTAAAAATTTTTGGTTGCAAACTAGCATAAAAATATGAGATGTAACCAAAGTTGACTAAAAAAAAAAGTGTGAGCTGACCAAGCTAGAATACGACCAACTAAGGATCCCTGGTAAGCAAAACCATTTGCAAAAACTGCAAACCAGCATAAAAATGTTTTGGTATAGCAGCAAAGCTAAAGAATATAAAATCCAATAAAAAATGTCTTTATCAAAACCATCAAGATAGACGTGCTAACAGCAAAAAACAAATTTTTTTAGACACAAAAAACATGTGAAAAAACTCATCGTAAAGCTGCCAAACTTCGGCACTAATGTAAGCAAAAGTTTGTCTACCACAAGGCTTTGCAAACTGACCGTAACCACTTTAAAAAAACTAAACCAAAAAAACCTTCCAAGCACTATTTCAACCTCCAACTCCGTACCTTAAGTTCCATAATCAAAGGATCTTCTCAACCATCGTTTTGAATGCAGTCTGCACGCTATACATTAACTATTTTTACAACTTTTACTTTAAGTCAAGAAATTCCCACATCAACATCAAAATTAGATTTAGAGTTAAAAAAAGACAGAAATTAGTAAAAAATGCTATAACATTGCAACGTCAAGTAATGGACAAAACTAAAAATAGTAATAAATCCTATACATACAGCTATATAGGTATAGAAAGAAGATAGCAAATGTGATTGCTAACATCTAGTAGTAGATAGAGAAGACAAGAAAAACTCACATAAGCAAAAACCCCGATAAGTGAGTAGAAGGTACATAGAAGATTACATCAAGAACCTAGTTAGAGTATAGCTCATGAGTCAAAGATCTTAGATATTCACCAACAACAAGAAATAAATAAATTTGAAAAATTTTCAGTGACAAAATTAAAGCTGCTACTGTCTAATTAACGTAGGCAAAAAATAATATTGAAAAACAGACTATGTAACTGGAATGTGCAAAATGTCTTTTTTATAAATCACTAGTTGTTAGCGTCCTTGAATATAGATATTGAGTAGATATTTTAGTTTATTACAGGTAAAAACCTGCAAACAATCTTTTCTTTCTTCTTCAGCTATCAGTTGTCCATTTTTTTATGCAGGCCCCTTTCATTCCCTTCCATGTTTCCCTGTCTTGAGCTGCTTCAAACCCTGCTATTACCTTTATGTCGTGCAGCAATATTTTCATTAATCTGTGCTACGTTTTGTTTGTTTTGATTTCCAGTATGTTATCTGTCAATGGTCTTGGTTCTTTGTCCGATCTCTTTATTTTCAATTTGATTCTATCTTGGAAGCTAAAACCCAGCAGCCTCTTTTTTGTCATTGCCATGGATTCCAGGCCATAAGTTTCCAGTAGTGATATGCATAAGTCAAAGTTTTTTCGTTTAAGATTTATTGGCTTATCTTTATTCCTGGGTATGTGTTTACTAAAAGCTTTCCATGTTAATTTAACTCTATGTTTGAGCTCAGCTGTCTTGCCTACTTTGATGCCGTGTCCCATGGTATACGTATTTTTCCATGTCACAATTTTGTTGCCTATGTTTAGAGTTTCTTTAGTATTACTGATTACTTTGGTTTTGCTGAGATTCATTTTCAACGCCACTTTTTTAGACACTAGATTTAGTTGTTTTAGCATATCTACTAGTTTTTAGGGTGTGGTCACAAATGCGATCCTAACTCCAATCATCGAAGAGCGCTCCAATTATGGAACAGCGCTCCGAGCTAAAATTTGTTCTTAGCTCGGACCTTCGCTTATCGTTCGTGCCTCGTATTTATATTAAACTGAAACTTATTTTGGGCGTAAAAAGGAGTTGGGTCTTACATTTTTTACTTATACTAATAATTTTACTCTCACGCCACTAAAAAGTTTTTGTTCAATAAAAATACAAGGCTCGAGCGGTGAGCAAGAGTCCGAGCTTAGATTAAATTTGAGTGTTCTATGCTCAGAGCGCTGTGTCAGCACAATCAAACATTGCTGCTTATAAAGACAATATTGTTTACAAATCGTAGATGGTTTAAAAAGGATTCATTAACTTAAAAATGTTTTCAAGTGTCAGTATAAAAAGTTGTGTCTGCTTCTTGTACGTTTCTCTTACCTTAGACTCTGTTAGTCTTCCTGCAAGCAATAGTAGCATAATCAAAGATCAAATTGATACTTAATAAACTCCGTCTAATTAACTCCGTCTAATAAGGTAAAGAATCAACCAAGTAAATCTGCAGATAAAAATCCATTATTAACCAAATCTGATCACCATTGGAAGCAATTGGTCATCAGATTTTGCTTCAATAAAAGACTTTTAGTCAAGCAGCCTTTCAGTCAACATCAAAAACAATCCATGCATCACTCAATTAAAGCAATGCTGATTGGATAAATGCATTTTAATTGCACCCAGCAAACAGTCACAAATTAACTTAATTAAGTTTTAAATTATTCAACTAAAATGAATTTAAATTAATTCTATTTAAATTTTTGCAGCAAACTGTCCAACCATATAAACTAAAATAGTTTACAGTTAATCTGGTAAAAAGCAAAAGGCTCGTTATCCACAATGACAAGTTTAAGCAGTTCTTCTCAGATAAAGAGAATTGACAAGTACAAATTAAAGAATCCAAACTTAAATCAAAAATACGTTCAAAGCATTTAAACGCGTTTGCCCACACCACCAACCTCTAAATCCTGCAAAACCCAACCCAAAACCCTTCTCTTAAAAATAAACTTTATAAAGGTAATAAAAAAAAAATTATAAACATGAAGTTACTTTTAACAATTCTAATAAGGTATCAATTTTCAGCGTTATTAAAGCCAACAGAGTATTTAACCCAGCAAACCCATAAACCCCTAAAACAACTCAAGCTTGTCCGTCTTCTGTCCCATTTGCCTCAACAAGCCCTCTAACTTTTTCATTATACTCTGGAAATGACACAATTCGGCCTCCTCCTGTAACTATACGGAATAAAAACAAAATCTTGAAGCTGTCTACAAAGTTCAAGTTGTTAAACATCAAAATCAACAGCACAGTATTTCATTGATACATTGCAAAAAGCTAAAAGTAGTGACATTAAGTTTCTTAATGAACTATGCTAACGTAAGACCACAGAATCATAATAGTCGTCTTTGCTTTGTTTAATTCTTCTGGCCGGTTTCTTAAAAAAATACAATTGACTTAACGCGTTTTGATTTTAGCACTTTGGGTTTTTTTAAAAAGTTTGTCTATCTTTGATTTTGACAGCAACTTGGCTGCAAAAGCTGCGGATCTAGATTTCATTACCGTGCAGACTTCTTTTCCGCGGTGGTCTTTTTGGCCTTTGGCACTTTGGCCAATTAGGAAAACGTAACAAGCTTGGCTGTAGGCTTTGGTTTGCTGGTTTTGGCTCCAAACTTGTGTTTGTTGATAAAAGCAGCGGCTAATTTAAACAAGTCAGATGCTCCATTGTCCTTGTTTTGGACAACGTTGCCTTTAGTCAAAACCAACTTCAAGTACTTTTTATTAAAAAGCAAAAAACTCTTAGCGTCAACCATGTAGATGGCAGCGGCGTACTTCTTAATGGCCTATAAAAACAAACCGCCACGCTCTTTTAGGTTCTTGATAGCGTAGCACACTATCTTAAAGGTGAAAAGATGAAAATCTTCTTGTTTGTCTTGATTTAATTTAACTTTTAGAAATACAAAAGTGTTGTTGTTTGTAGTTCGTGTATTACAAGCAAATGCAAATGCACAACAACACATCCTGGATTCAAATGCAAAAAACGTTGGGATATGTTGCAACATGCGCCGTATGTAATAGATTGCACATTGCAAGCTAGAAGATCTGCCCAGCTACAAATCTTGTAATAACAATTTTAGAACAAATTTGGTGAATTTTTAGTCAACTAGATAGCGATTATCAGACTAGAACCCAACACTCTAACACCCAAAGACGTAAACAAGCTCTTCACAAAATAAATGCAAACCTTATATAGCATTTTCCAACGATTGTCAGTTTTGTTACTTGAGCAGATATGTAGAAAAAAAAAATACAATTTAAAAATCTTTCAAGCTTTAAAGCGCTGACACTGACTAAATCAAATACTAACTTAGTATGAAAACAAATACAATGACAACAAACATAAAATTAATACTCAAAACAGAAATAGAACTGACACCAACAATTGCACCGCTTTTTGTCGCAACTTAAAACTGTCACTTAATTATATTAAAACAAATAAAAAAAACCCAAGGCGCTTAAACACACCCAAAACCTTTAATTAACGCTTGCCAAAGTCTTTTCTACGCCTAAACATGTTATCTACGTAGCATTTTTAGTAGTAGAACCTTTACAAAACAAACCCCAGCCAAATTAACACAACATACAGTGTAATATCTTTTAGATAAAGGTTGTTTCTAACGGTTTTTGCTAAATTTGCTAACACTCAAGATAGTAAGTAGATAAAGTGTAAAAAAATATAGTAAAATAACGTCTACTACTAAGCTTTTTCAAACAAAAAAAATCATAAATAGGTGGTACAGTAAAAAACAAAAAAACTTTTAACTTTTCATTCTCAGACCGTTTGGGCACAATAGAAAATATTTTGAATACTCCTCAACAGTACAGCAAAATTTGCTTTTTTAAAACGTTAAAGCATTTGTCATATATACTCTAGAACAGGGATCGGCAAACTTAATTTGGAATGGGCCAGATCGCAAAAGTTTAAAGTTTTAAATAGGTAAATTTATTTTGTACTTGTACCGCGGGCCGTAGTTTGCCGACCCCTGTTCTTTTTTTTTCAGTTCCTGCGTAAAGCCTTTATACTCACTTTGAATATATTTATCTGTAATTGACCCGCCATGTAGATTACCAAATTCTCAAGTACATGCATTTGTCGGCCTTTACAAATTACCTCTTTAAATATTATGTTTTTGGGTTGATTAGCCATTCTTACACAAAACTTGCTAAGTTTAATAAATAATTTAAGAAAAATGAACATACAATTTTAATTTCTATCCGTGCAATTTTTTTTAAACTTCATAATGATCAAGAAAGAATGTAATAAGCCAAAAAAACTGTTTTAGCTAATAATGTCACAATAAATGTGTAACTAAATGTCAAAACAAAAAATTGTCTCCAAGTATTAAAAACAACCTCAACAGTCTTTATCAAAAAACTCTCTATCAATTTGATTGTCTTTTCTGAGGTAAAGCAAGCAGCTACACTTTTTTAATAACTTTTAAGTTTTTTTTAATTTTTTTTTAGTATCAAATATCACAAATGCTTTTAGGCTTGTTATTGCAAAAGTTGTATATTTCAATTGTACGTTTGCATCATTCCACCAAAACTTTGTAAACAACATTTTTGCAACTTGGGTAGAGTAATGTAATAGTTGTAGAAAAGTAGTCTATTAAAACTATTACAAAAGTTTAAAAACAATGTAATAGTATTGATTGGTGTATGCTCTGAATTTAGATACAGGGCTTCTGATAGTTCGGACAATTTGCCCCACATTGGTATCTCCAATTTGTATACATGTTTGGAGAACCAAAATATGTCAATTCCTAAAATTTTAGATCTCTAAGTGCAATACAGTGTAAATGGCGGTCATTTTAATTTTATAAGAATATTTTGTTTTCTTTCAGTTTTTGTGCAGTAAATAAACAAAAATAGTAAAAAACCATATACAAAAGAGTGTATCTTATAAAAAACTTTCTGTAGAACACGATCCCACCCTTGATTTCTAAAATTTCCCGCAAAAAATGGGAAAAGTACCATTTTATTGAAAATTTTATATCTTTGGTTTCGCTACACCTAGAGACTTCAAATTTGAATATGATACTTCTGAAACATAGCACTTTTGAAAAAAAATCGAAATTTGCTTGCCCTAAGGTAAAATTTTTCACATAATTGCTAACTTCTAACTTTCAAAGAATTTATTAATTTTTCTTTATATTTTTCTTTATTTATTTATTTTAAAACCAAAAGGTAATGGTCCTACAGAACTCTATCGACAAAATTTGATCAAAACCCCCTTGATATAAAGAAGGCTTTATCAAAATAATTTCAAAAAAGTCTACTTTAATAAAAAAAAGGTAACTTTAAACAATTTTAATAGACTGTTAATTGCTGCTTATAATTGCTTTTAACGTCATTGATGTTAACAACGATCAAAGCCAACAGCTACCAAGGCCAAAAATTTCAAACTTCCTAAACTTTTGGTCTTGGCCTACCAAACGCTCAATTTACTGCACCATTAAAAATTTTGAAACTCAATATTCATTATTAGATTATACGCGACCAAATAGTCCACATCTAGCACGTACTGAAGCAAATATAACGGTTTATGAGCTGGGGCAACATTTTTTTTTTAAATAAGGCTAACGTAACTTTAAATGGCGCCCGTTATTGCACAATGATAACAGGCAATTTGCTGCCTAAAATTGGAACCGGTAATCTTGACAATATTTGGTTCTAACAAAACGGCGCTACATGCCATGAAACCGATGAATTGGTCGCCTAGATTATGTAACATTGCACCTCTAGATTTTTTTTTGGACTACGTATAGTTCAAGGTCTACATGGATAAGCCAACTACAATTAGAAAATTAGAGACCAACATATTATTGATTATGTAATTTGGCAAACACCACTTAAAATGCTTAAACGCGTCATCAAAAATACAACCAACATTTGAAAAAAATAGTCTAATAAAAATAAATGTTTGTGATTTTTTTGGTTTTTTTTTATTAAAAAAAAGTACTTCTAAATGGATCACTTTTTATATATAGAAACACAAGTTACAAAATTAAATAAAAAAAAATTTAAAATCGAAGATAATATTACCTTCAAACTCTCCATGGTCGTCACCCATTTAGATTATACCAAAAAGGCTAATAAAAATAGCAAAATTGTAATAGATTATTGGAAATTAATCAATATGACGATAAGTAACAAATATCTTATTCCAGATATTTTAGACAGTTTTAATAAATTAGGACAGTGTCAGTATTTTTTTTATTATAAAATTTGCTAGTGAACTAACCAAAACAAAATTGACCCACAAGATATAGAAGAGACTACTTTTAACACAGAAAATGTTCATTATGAGCTTTGGAGAATGCCATTTGGTTTGAAAAACGCTTCAAGCACATTCCAAATAGTTATGGTACACATCTTAAATGAATTAAATAATAAGCTATGCTTAGTATATCTTAATGATATAATTGTTTTTTCAGTTTTTCTTCAAGAGCACATAGAAAATTTAAAATTTGAATTTTAAAGACTGAGAAAATCCAATATAACGGTGTCTTATTTAGAACATGTATTTACACCTCAAAGTATTATGCATAATTCAAATAAATTCAAAGCAATCCAAAAATTTTCAGAAACAAAATCTACCAAAGAAATAAAGTAATTTCTAGGATTTTTGTGCTACTATAAGCAATCTATAAATAATTAACTTACCTTGATAAAATATCAAAGCTTTTAACACAATGCCTTAAAATATTCTGAAAATGTTCATAGATCCAAATTCTTAGAATGTTTTGTAAGAATCTCCTTATAACAAACTAATTTTGCAATACCCTGACTTTACAAAAAATTTTAATGTCACTTTCAATGCAAGTGACTTTGCTATAGGTTCTATACTAAAAATACTAAAAATTTGACAGTAGCATTCAGAACTTTAAACAAATCAGAAAGAAATTATAGCACTATCAAAAAAGACTTTTTAGCAATAGTTTATGCTTGCAAATACTTTCTTTCATACATTTATGGTACAAAATTTAATATAACAACTGACCACAAACCACTACAATGGTTAATGTTCTTAAAAAAGTCAAACTAAAAACTAATCCGTTGGCGATTAAAATGAGATGAGGTTGATTATCAAATATTCTATAAAAAAGTATACAAAACAGTAATGCAGATGTTTTTTCTTGCGTGGAAACCCATGTTAACAAAACCAAACTTGTAAAATCTGAATTGCTAATAGTTTATATAGATTTAGATACTTGGTTCCCAATTAAAAATGACAATGATAAAACCCAGCATTCAAATAAATATAATATACGCTTGCAAATTTTAATTACAGATTTCTTTCTAAACGCATCAAATAATCAAATAGTTATAAAGTTAGTACAACACTCTCCAGCCAAACTCAAAGTGACACACCCTTATGACCACAAACAACGTTTTTATCTCCAAATGTTAAAAAATAATTTTAAAAATGACTTTATATCTTTTGTACAAAGTATAATTTATATTTTAAACAGCCAAATTTTTATGAAAAATTTACAGTTATCGCAAAGCATAATTTTGATTTAAACGCTTGTAAGTGTGAAAGCTCCAAACTAAAACTTATTTACAAACCAGATAGTAAAATTGATCAAACAATTAAATGTTTTTACACTCCAAAATCAAATCATCGTGGAATAAACAAGACCTACGAATAAATTAAAAGAACACATTATGCTCCAAATTTAAAAACAATATAACTGGTTATTAATAAATATGAAATATCTCAGCAGGCAAAAAAATCATTTGAAATAATATATATCCATACTCTTTAAATATTAAAAGCAAAATTTTTAACCATCATCGATTTTTAAAGTATGCACAAGCTTATACTTTAACTACAGTCAACGCTATAGAGATAACTAACAAGTTACTTGTGTTTTTTTTGCATCATGGTTCATCTTTAAAGATAGTATCAGATATTGGCACAAAATTCAAAAATAACATAATTTAAGACTTAAATTTACACAAAGCAGAGATGCACTTTTGCTTACCAAATAGTTTAAGGTCTAATGACTTGATAGAAAGATTACATTTTAGTTTAATTGAACACATACGCTTACTTAAATCATTCCATCCTAATAAAATACCACAAAACTACATGCTTTACGCAATTCTAGCTTATCACAATTTAATCCATTTATCTACAAAACTTAAACCTATAAAAATAGTTAGTAGCCATATTTTTAATGAATCCTTTTTAGATGTCAATTTAGAGCTAAACTTTTACAAATTTATATCAAAATAAATATCTAAAAATTAAAATTTTTCTTTTTAGCAATTGTAATTTGTCTTGAAAGTGGCGGAGGAGAGTGACTAATCCAACTTTATAACTACAAACAGTTGGGTGAGTGTTTAGGCAATCAGATCATCAATTGCGGATCAGTAGTTTTAAAATGTATTCTAAATGTACAAAAATCCGGTCGGGTTGTTTAAAAATCTGAGTTAATATTTGAAAATTAGGCTTAAATTATAAAAATTCGGCCTTTGATAGTAAAATTTGGCTTTATTTTTAACTATTTAAAAGTAAATTGTTAAAATGTGTCTTAAATGTACAATAAACCGACTAGATTTCTGTACATTTAAGATTAAATCATGAACATCCGGCCTTTAATACAAATAATTTGTATTATTTTTATTAAATACAAATTTTAAAAATTCTAAATTATAAAATATTTTAATTTTTTAGAAATCCGGCCATTTTGTTTAGAAATCTGGCTTTAAATACAAAAATCCAGCCGGTTTGTATAGAAATTCGGGTTTTATTACAAAATTTAATTATCTGGCCTTATTTAATTTAAAATAAATGTAAATTGTTAAAATATATCTTATATAGACAGAATTTCAACTGAATTGGTTACAAAATTAGACTTAAATTACAAAAATTTGGTTTTCATTAAAAGAATCTGTTATAAAATTAAGAATACCGGCTGGTTGGTGCGTAAATTCGACCTAAAGTAAAGAAACCCGGGTTTGAATAAAAAAACCCGGCCTAAAATTTTGAAATAATGCCATAGTTTTATTAAATTTTATTCAATTCTAATTTTTTTGTTTAAATCTTTAAAATTTGTCCCAAAATTTGGCCTAAAGTACGATATTCCGGCCTCTTCTGCACCAACAAACTTCTTTGTTTTTTTTTTAGAAATAATACAAGTTGGCCTCTCCCTGTAACTATACAGAATAAAAACGTATTCTAGGAATTGTTTATAAAATTCAAATTGTTGTATATCAAACTCAACCGCATTGTATTTCATTGAAACAATAAAGAAAGCTAGAAGTAAAAAAATCCAGTCTCTCATTGAGCGGACATAGCACGCTTAACGGAAGTTTTTAGTTAGCCGGCATTTTCTCCAGACGCCTGTTTGCTAGACGCGGCATCTAAAAACAAGACCGATGTACTTTTTAATACCTGCAGAAACAAACCTCTGCAATTTTTCAAATTCTTGATGGTGTTGCATACTATCTCTGATATAATAAGATAGGTAGACTTCTTTGCTTTCTTTTTGGGGCTTAAAAATGACTTCTTAGTTGCGACAACCGCAACAGTGCTGAACAACATTGCTACTATTACCGTTACGTCTGCCATAGTTAAGATTAATTGAATAAGTTTTGTTTTAAGTTGACTTGACTTTAAAAGACTACAAAAACCAACTTATCTCAAGCAAAAAGCAAACCGCAATACTAGTGATAACAATTTTAAAAAGATTTAAAACGCTAATACTGGCCACATCAAATACTAACTTAAGTATGAAAACAAATTCAATAACACCGGACATTAAATTGATACACAAAACTAGCAGAAATAGAAGTAACACCAACAATTGCACCGTTTTCTGCCACCAAAGTCTCAATTTAGGACAAACACTTCAGTAGATTAATTGCCAACTCAACAATATACCACTACTCAATCTCAAGTTGCACCTTAAGCATTTAAACCAAACATTACAAATAAAAAACTAATAATATTACTTGATGTCAACACATATCTTGACACTCAAAACTACTGTTTTCCACACCTAATCTTTTTTTTTTTAAGAAATTGCTTTTAAACAGGTCTTTTAGATACAGTTTGTCGTCTTACAGTATGGCAACGCATACAATTCTGCAATGTATAAAAAACTAAGGTTTGTTTGGAAAAAATCCTTAAATAGGTGGTACAATAAGAAACAAAAACACATTAGACTTTTCTTTTCAATACGTTCAAGCACAATAAGAAAAGGTATAAGCATTTCTCAAGCAGTATAATAAAATATGCCTATAAAAACGTCAAGACAAGTTTCATATTTACTCTAGATCAGATTAAAACAAAATAATTTGTTAAAACTGGCCAATACTGTTGGATACACAACATTGAGGTTCTCCTTCCCTGCGCCGAACACCAGTCTACTAATGGTAAACAAGAACTAATAATCCCTGCCTCTCTATTCACTTTGTAAATGCTAATCTGAAATTAACTCTCCTTTTGGATTACCAAACCGTCAAGTACATTCATTTGTAAAAAATCCAAAAACCAAAAGATTTTACTTCAGCGATCAAAAAGTTTCATATTTTTTATAACTTTAAACGTTAATTCTTTTTGTCGTAAAATATCATAATTGAATTGGTGCATGCGCCGGGCTATACATGTAATTACCTAAAACAACCGTTTATCTTCTCCAGATTTTAATTTAAAGAATTTTTATAGACAAACAAAATTATTGGTGCAGCAAACCATCAGCTTAGGTTTATGCTCTGTATTCAATTTTATAAAATTTTGATTCAGGCACATTATTTATCAAATTATTTATAGCTTTCTACTAATTATGTCACTTAATTTTAATTTGTGAGCCTAAAACTAATATTTTTTACAAAAAAATAAACTAAAAATTTACATAAGCCACTTTCTGGTAAAAACTAAAATATTATTTAATTTGCGCACCAAGTACGTTACAATGATTATATTATATTCCAGCCCATGGCCTATGGCCCAAAAGATTGAAGTCGCCAATAAACGTTTTTATCTGGTAACGCACGTGGTGCAGAATATTGTTAATTAATATAATTAGTTTCATATTAGTATCCAAGTATTTAAAAAAAACTGTAAGTTTTTATAAATTAGAACACGATCATCAATACCTAGATATTTATGAACTAACTTTATCTATTCCGTATTGAAAGTATTATTAGCAAATAATAAACAAGTAATTTTTTGTTTGTTTAGTTTTGTAAAAGTAAAATAACACAAAATTGCAAAAAACTTTTTTTAAAATGCAACAAAAATATTAAAACATGTATTTTAAAAAGACAAATTGATAGCATCTAAGTAGTTCAAGGGTTAAAATATTTCTTTTTGTACCCAGTTTGATATACGCGTTTAGTAATTCGGTCGACCGTAATGCGTAAATCAACTGGTAATTTGTCGCATCTAGTAGTGACACTATCCATCATCCGTCCCATAGTAATAATATTGGTATCACAACTCCGCTTCACAAACTCGTGCGGCAATTTATTCGGCGGTTCGCCACAGACTGTAATCGAGATTCGCGGCCACTTTAAAATTGCATTACTTCCACAAATTTAAACTACATGTATGCATAAATTACAAATAACTACGCAAACAAATGTCACATTATTTATACTTGTAGGTTTTTTTAATGAGGTCGTAATTGGTTACAGTATGCAGCAAATAATGCGGGATATTATTTACTTTACGAATGGCTTAATAATGATCCTCGCTGTATTTATGTCGGCAGTAATAAATACAGTCTATTATGAAAGTTTTGGTTTCGTGCCAGAATGTTTTCATGTTTCGTTTTTATGTTGGCTATGGCAAATTATCAAGAAATTTATATTTTAACTATATTAAAAAAATATTTATATACAATACAATACTACATTACTAAGAAGTAAGCATAACATATTATTCATAATTTTATTAGTGTTGCTTATGAATTCGTCATGGCTTATTGTATATATTCATAAAGTGCAAAAGTAACTTATCTTATTCCAACTGAGTAAATGATAATTTAATTTTTAATTTTAAGATTAATTTTTCTAATTATGAAATTATTTAAAGCGATTATGAAAATTGTAAAATTATTCAGTCCAATTTACATATTTATTACATATATTAGTGAAGACTGTTCCTCTAACAGAAAATATTTGTTTTGATTAATCTGTAAGATTTATGTAATCTGCATGAATAGCACAAAAACAGCAAACTAATTATTCATATATGTCATCATAGCGGCCTAACAATTAATTTATAATAAATGAATAAAGTTATTGATAAAATTATAATCCCAAATATAAAAAGTAGCTGCATAAATTACCAAGAGAATTGAAATGGAGATGCAGTGTTTCCTCTACTCTGTGAAATTGGATTGCCACATCCCATTGAATTGTCACCTACTCCTTGCACGTCCTCAAAGGAGGACGACGGCGACGTTCGCGCTCGATATATCACGCGCGCCGAACTTTAGTTTCCCATTCAGCATTAAAGTGGTCACGGTGAAAACAAGATGCATCCATATTATTCTGTCCCCGTTTTCCCTTGTTGGTTTTGCAAAACATATTATTGTGGCCGGAGAATATAATATAATTCTGGGGAAGCTTAAAGATGGGATAAAAGTGCTGCTCCATCAAAGCGGAGGAGAATTTTAATTTTTCATTTTATACAGTCCGTAAAGGATTTCCATCTACATTGTTGTCTCTCATAAACATTTTTAGGCATGTTATTACATTTCACTCGGTATCGCTGCTGGCTTTAAACTCATTCAAATGTTAAATAATTTTTTTACTTTGTTATACAAAGAGTTGCATGCATCTTTCAAAATTAGATTTGTGTAAGACTATAAAACAATATAATTTAATTCGTTATTAATTAATACATTAAGATGTTATTTATAAACATGTTTCGAGTAATTTCATTAATTATATAGTGTGACTAGGAGCAATTACAACTTTAACCCTTAACTCTGAGGTGAATTGTAATCCTGCAGTTATTGCTATGCGGTTATGGTGATAGAAAGCTATTAATAATGTTTAAAAAAGTACAAATAAAATATTAATTTAACAAATTTAAATAAAATATATTTTTTTATTGTAACCAATAATCGGTTACAACTAAAACTAAAACAATTAATTATAAACTTACAAATTAAATTAAATTTTAGCTTTCTTACTTTAGTTTTTGTATGCTTTCTGTTCAATTAGATACTCTTCTCATGTGCTTTTGTCGTTTCTTCAGTGTCTTAACATCCTTTGGGCTTTTTTCTCCCATTCGCTGTTTCACCATTTGCTTTTTTTCTTTTTTACTACCGTTTCCCTGATTGTTTCTTCTAATTTTTTCAATATCTCTTCTAGATTTTTTTCTTTTTTCTAATTCCTCTTAGATTTTTTTTATACGTTAGCACATTTTTTTCTGACCAAACTACCGTTTTAATTTTCTTTACCGTACCCATACTCTTCTACCTTTTGACATCTTGTCCCTCGATATCACTCTTCTTTCTTCCAAAGTCAAATCATGTTCAATGTATCTGTGCCCTTAAGTTTGTTTTTATATTTTATGATATCTTGTGTTTGAGCTAATAACTTTGTTTCTGCTATTATTGTCTGGTTTCCTTCTTTTCCAACTAAGTATGCAGTAACTATTGCAGTCTCAATTTTTAAGGATTTTTGTGTCAATTTCTTTTCGTTTATTATTGTTTTTTTTTTGTTATTTATTTTCTTCTTCATATTTCTCCATTATTAATTCTTCTATGTTATTATGTCTATCATCATCTGTTGCTTCATTTGGTTAATTTCCTCCATTTCTTTTTCTTTGCCGGAAAAAAGTTTTTCTGGCTTGTTAGTGTTTACTTTTCTTCTACCTTTTATTTCTCTCTGCTCCGGTGATCTTAAAACTTTTTTTGTTTCTTTGAAATATTTTTGGTTCTTTCGCACTTTCTCTATTTATGTTTCCTTCTTTGACAATTTTTTTTATTGATGGTGCATGCGCCGGGATTTATAGAATTTTGGGAGTTTTGACGTTCGAGATATGTACCTAAACCCGAACAAAAATGGCGAAAGCGCCGGGTAAAAAATCTTTTATGCACGTCTTTGCTATATACTTATAAAATTTTATTACACATAAACCGAGAATAATTTTGGAGTGTGTATTGCAAAGTGCATTTGCATTGAGACATTGAACTTTACAAGTGTCAGAGATTAGTCACACATAGGCCGAAAAGGTGTCTATTAGCAAAGTATTAGATGATTGAAATTTGCCACAAAACACAAAACAAGTTTGAGTATTTTAAATTATGTCTTAACATGTAACTTGTCAAGGTTTTTTTCTTAAATTAAAAATGCCATAAATAGCAATAATTTTAACATTATATATAATTACGCAAACCATAAGATCTATTTTGATATAAAAAGATTTCTCTACAAAATAGATTTATACTAAAGTTACCTTGCACAAAATTGTGATGAATACATTGGTATTGCCGTATACAATGTATTTGTTGTGCTACAAGTTACATGCTACCAAGAATCTAAAACTACTAAACTGTATTTAGTAGTTTCGTATACATTTAAATACTAAAAAAACAAGCCAATTGCAAGTCGTACTTGTGGCGTGTTAATGCAAAAACGCTCGGTGTGGTGGTTGGAAAGTTGAGTCAGTTGTTACAAATAAAAAATAATTTAAATAAAATACCCGTATAAAAATTAAACTGTACTACAAACTTCTTACAAAGATTTACGGCAGTTTGTCAACTACTAGAAATATAATTTTTACAAAAAAATTGTATTTTTTTTCTAACCAAGCGCGTGCAAAATGCGGTTTGAGTTGCAATTACAAACTTAATGTGTTTAAAACCAGCAACTGTTGCACTTTTGCCTTTGCCCATTTTAACATATTTCATTCTAAATATATATTTCATAGGTCACGCTGTTCTGGGATTACTGTACTAAAGCAATTTTGTCAGAAAACGTAAGGATTTGCATGTATAGGTTCCATTAACTAGAACAAAAAGTATGTTATACACAGTTCTCTACAGCATACTGCTTTATGCCGCCTTAAGTTTGTCTAAAAAGGCAATGCCTACTAAATACTTAAAATCAACATTTTGTACTAAACTAAAATTCAGCAAACTGAGGTTTTAAAGTTTAAAAGAGTAAAGTTTGGTTTTTTGTTAACAAATGAAAAAAATTACACAGATTCGGTTAATGGAACTCTGCAGGAGCTACATCAGACACATTTTCCAAGCCTTACGCTAGCAAGTTCTTAAGCAAAACAACCTAAAAATGCTTAACAAAATAGACTAGACAAAACGAACATAGGCATCTTAGAATGGATAATTTAGACCTTTCACTAAAAGTCTTTAGAAAATCTTTATTTGAAGACTTCAGAACTAACGTACACTTTCATATATGCTAAACTGCTGAAGAGCAATTAAAACTGTATTTTATGCGTTCTTGGCCGCATTTTTATTCTATCAAAAAATATTATAATGTTTTATGATTGGAGTTAGCAATGTTTAACTTTTTGTTGTTTTGAACAATCAATAACTAATAGTACTTTTGCTGCTTTCTGACAATGTTTTCATATTTTATAGCCAAGTTTTGCAAATTTTAAAACTTCATAAAAGAAATTGCACATTTTAACACTTTATGGCCGGTTTTTGGTGCTTTCTAACAAAAGTTTTATGTTTCAAGACCAGGTTGTTGGTTCTCTTTAACAATAAGTTGATATTGCATAGCCGTATTTTGCTATTTTAAACAATTTATTAATAAAAGAATTTGACACTTTTCAATAGTTTATGCCAAATTTTAGTTCTTTCTTACAAAATTTTTAGTATTTAAAACCTGCATTTTGCTATTTTTGAGTATAATTAAGTTTTGGCATCTGTTTTTTTTTTTACTAATTCTAATATTTTAGGACCAGATTTTGCCATTTTTGACTTTTGCTAAATAGAATTTTAATTTTTTTAACATTTTATGACAAAATTTTGATATTTTCTTGCAATATTTTCATACTTTATGACCGTATTTGCAATTTTTAACATTCTATAAATTAAAGTTTGCACTTTCTAACAAAATTTTTTGATTATTTGTATGCCAATGTGGCAATTTTTAAAATGTTAAAACTAAGCATCTTACCAAATACAGTTAAATAAATACAAATGTTGAAGCTCTTAGACCAAGAACAACAAATGTGTTACATGAGAAAAAGACACTGAAATAAAATCACACTTTATGAAAAGTTATTCTATAAATTTGACTTCATATATTATAGTTTTAATAAACCTGTTATTTGCTTTTTGAACTTAAAACAGTCGTAACTGTTATTGCAACTAAACTCAACAACATACTCAAAATATTATTTTAAATGGTTATTAATCAAACTTAAAACTTATTGATGCATAACCAGTAAAGTAACTATTAAATAGCCAAGCCAAGAAAATGTTATTTTAATTAACGTTTCTAAAAAGACTGATAAATTATTAGATTATTGCAAACATTAAGGCCATTGATGTACATCTAATCTACTATGTCAAAGACTAGTCAGATAAAGGCCAAAGAAACTTTAAGGTTGATTCTACAAAAAAAAAACTATGAAAATAGTATAGTCCAGTCAAAGTAGCTTTTCATCTCTAAAAAATCCAAAAGTTGTAAAACTTTTTACACTGATTTATAGGTACCTAGTGAAGGATATACTAAAAGTCCTGACAAATATGAAACAAGCTCTAGCGGCAATCACCAAAAACAAAGCACTTTTTCCGGTAATTTGTTAATATCTCGAGAATTGTAGGTCGGAAGTAAAAGTTAACTATATACACAATAAAAGCTGATAAAATTTGTCAGTAGGTTCCTATAAATCAGTGTACAAAGTTTTAAAACTTTTAGAATTTTTTAGAGGTAAGATCAATATTTGAGCATATTTGACTAGACTACTAGAATATTAAGATATAACGAATTTTTCTTATGGTATAATAAATATTTTAGAAAGTTGTATGCTATCAAACATTCATTTAGCAGTTTTTAATAATTTTGTGTAGATTTAATTAATATAAAACATGCAAGACCAATTGCAAACCGTAGTTGCAGCATGCTGGTGCAATAAGGCAAGATGAGCCAGAAGCCAATCCTGAAGTAAAACAATGCAATATATTAAACGCTCGGCGTGGTGGTTGGGTAGTAAACGTCCATTGGGTCAATTCTTTAAAACTAAAATAACTGACTGAATAAGTTTAAAGACTCTTAAAAATTTTATTTGTGTTTGAGAACTATCCAGTAAATTTTAAAAATGTTTAGTAACTATTTCTAAGAATAGAATAATAACAAAATAATTCGTTTCTATTCATAATAATCACAACTTGTTAAAGAAAATGCTTTACTAGAAACAATAAACCAAATCAAATCATGTAATTAAGTTTAGCAATAATCAGAAATAGTTTAGCAAAAAATTACTAACTAAAGCCTAAGTATCATCTACCGTATATTACATTTAATTTAATTTAAATCAAAACGGATATTATACTTCAATTTGTCTTGTAACTTAAAGTTATAGTATATATTAATTAAAATGCTATTATTAAAAATACTATCTAATTATTTAATTAATTATTTAAATAATTATAATTTTCCAATTTTTAAATAATTAATCATTAAATTTAATAATGCAGAAACAATCAATCAATACGCATTCCTTCCACGCATCATACTTGCGCTAAGCAATACAAGCTCGGAGAGACCTTAGTTTGGTATGTTCCATAAACGTAGATGGTTGGCCACCTAAATGTGTTGTGTAAATCAGTTTTGTTTTTCTTGCGCCTTAGAGAAGCTTATCTACGGATAGGCAAGTGCTTCATTACACTCCAAGAAAAAGGTTTTTTCCGGAAATTCATTAAAAATCAACGATTCTGAGGTAAGTAAACTTGTTACGTTCAAATAATATTCAATAGACATTTTTCTAACTCACATAGTATAATACTATCTGTGTTTATGTTTGCATCAATTTGAAGATTATGATATACAAATACTTGCTAAAAGTGAAGATTATTACTGGAGTGAAGATAATCTTCAATCCAGATGAAGAAAGATTTGCATAAAATGAGGATCATTAGGTACAAATCGCCACTTTATGCAACAAAATCTACATGTTCACTTCACAATTGTGTACATTTTGTCGCCACTTTTAGCGCTAAAACCAGTAAACTACAGTTTTTCAAATTAGTTTCATTTTTGGTTCAACTTAAATTTGTCTATGACTCTACTAATAGTTTTTGGTATGAATAAAGCTAGTGTCTCCGGCTTATATTGAATGATTTACAGTTTGCTTTCATAGTTTAATTTAAATTTTAGAAATTTTGACTTGTTATTGGTATAAATCTAGCTGGTCCATCAATGATTTATCATCATGAATGTTGTTTTTTGTTATTTTTGGTTGATATTTTGTCCTTTAATTAAGCAATTTGAATTTTGAATTATTTTTACAAGTTTGGTTTCTGTTTTGTCAAACTTGATTGGTATGAGTGTACAAAGCAATTGTATGCAATTGTTTGATTAATTTGTCTGAAACAATTCAGTTTATGTAGTATGATCAAACCTTAACTTTTTAAAATAATTATTTTTCAAATAAGCATTCCTATTTTTCAATTGTTGCTTTGATGTGTGCATCATATCCTTATAGATACAACAAAATGATCTCAAATATAGTTATCAATGTTTGAGTTAGTTGGCTATATAATTTGACATAATATCTTAATTTTCTTTTATAATAAAGAATTGTTCAAATAAGTTGATTAAAGTCATCAGCTTGACTGAAATTTTAGTTAGTAATAAGAATTTTGATTAAATTGAGCAGCTTTCTTTAATTATTGAAAATGATAGTTACTGACACATTAAATTATAAGTCTTTAGCGTTTTAACTAAAGACTAAGTAAATTTACTCAAATTTTACACTTTTTTTCAAATTTGTTTTAAAGATTTTTGGAGACAAATTAAATTTAAAAAAAAATTACTTAGGTTACAAGCAGCAGTAATCGAGTCTGCAAGGTTTCAATTGCAGACTCTGATTTGAAAAAACAAATCTGTTAATTGACATTGTAACTAACGCTACAAACAATATCTTCTTATTTCAGATCTTCGACTAGAAGAAGAATAACTGACATTTACTGTAAACTTTAGCTAAACAGAACAACTTAGTTCTTTAATTCTTTTGCATTTTTTTTTGACTGCTTGAAGTCGACAAAGAACACTTTGAATTAAACTAAAGATCACATTTTGGTTGATATTGTTCCATTCCTGCAATAGCAACTGTTTTAGCTCCTGAGCAGTTTTTGCAGCAAGTGTATGCTTTCGAATACGTCGTCCCAACTCATCCCAGACATGTTCTATGAGATTTATGTCTGTGCTGAGAGCTAGCCAATCAAACCGCAAAATTGCCACTTCATCCATATAATCTTTGACAAGTCTGGCTACGTGAGGCTTAGCATTATCTCGTCCATAGTTGTCATAAATTATGAAGGGCATAACATGATCTTCAAGAACTTCTACAATGTATATGTGAGCTGTCAAGGCATTCTCTAGACCAACTTTGTGCGTGCTTCGATAGAAATTTCTGCCCAAACCATAACCAACCCACCGTCAAATGAAAGTCGCTCTTTAATACAAACTAAAGCGTATCTTTCTCCGCGTGTTCTCCACACTTGACGACGTCTTCTCTTAACGTTCCATTTACTAACATTTAGATCTCTAAATTCATAGAGTTAATTTCTTAGATAAACTGCAGAAGCTGTTCTATTCCGCAAACTTGAGGACACAAAAAAACGGTAATCTTTGGTCGTGGTAACTTTTGTCCGGATCCTAATCTTCTGGTTATCAGGCCAGTATCCAAGTAACGCTGATACACCTTTTATACAGATCAAAAAATTTTACCAACAATTTTTGCAGTTTTCCTCGCCCAGCTTTAATCGACGCTATAATTCTTGCCACAACAATAAGGCTTGAAGGCATTATGACCTGTTAAGGGCAGTACTCGTGTGAATGACAAATTTAAGAAAAAAATCCATAACAAAATGTAGGTTTTCAATTAGAGCAAAATGGATACTGTTTCATAAAAGTCTGTGACACGGTGATAATAACTGACAGATAGATAACATTTGACAAGAATTGAATTATTAAACGCCTACTTTGCTATTGCTTATTTTAGATTTAGTTCTAGATTCAGTCAAAATTAAACATAGAATTGGTTTGTGTTAACTCGAATTATCTTAACAAGCGCTGGGTAACGGTAACAAAATCTAATAAACCAATAATTAAAAAAAAAGAACAGAAGACCTAATCAATTTTAATTATTTCCAGCCAATAACAATAGTTTCTGTTCAAAATGAAGATATTCTATTGCTTATTTCAGATCAAGTTCTAGAATCAAAAACAATAATGGATAAATTATCAAATTAAACTAAAAAAGAAGATCTAATCAAATTTTATTTTAGCTATAACACAATAATTTTTTTTTCAAAATTTGCAAAAATGCATTGTTTTTTTTTATTTCAGCTTATCATAATAGCTTTAGTTCATGAAAACCAAGTACTCAAATGGATTGTTTGAAAAAATTATTATTTTGCCATTAGATGGATTAAATATGGAAAACTGTGACTATTTTATTTACTAATACCAATTCTTTAGAGCAACAAATTTCCATAATGCTTTAATTTATTTTTTTCACACAAATGCAATTTAACCTTACTACTCAGCCATGCAGAGTAGGAGTTAATTTAATTTTTTCCAATTAGCTTTGTTTAAACTGTAATAAGATAATTTGATTGCTTCAATTTATTAAAAAAACGGATTTGCTAACTTTTTATTAGATTTAGTTCGATTCGACATGCACAATTGAAGACTTTTAAAGATCACCGTGTACTGCAATGCCTTGTACGTTTGTGCTATTTGTTAGATTCAATCTGTATCGCCATTTATAAAGAGTCTCTACGCTTGAAAAACCCACAGAAAAAATTGTTACTATGTAGCTAAACCTCGTATATCAAAAATCAGAAATGTGTAGACTATCTTAGCAAATTGAGTTTTGCAATAATTCTGTACAAGTAAAGCTTTTATTTGGGTTAAACAACTTGTTCAGAAGTGTCGTGATATGTCGTTTGTCTTTTTGGCATGTTTCATAGATTTTCTAAAAGCCTTTGATTGAGTAATGCAAGCAATACTTATAAAAAAATTATTCTGGAGTCAAACAGCAGTAGTAAATGTAGATAACAGCAACTCGGAAACAGTTAATATAAAAAAAAGGTGTTACGCAAGGATGATTTAATGTTTACTCCGAGAAAATATAAAAAAAAAAACAATACGGTACTACTGGCCGCCAGTCATGAAGTACAGTGATTGATAATGTTATTGAGCAGAGCCCTGAAGCAAATTTTGATTTAAATATTAAGAAAACAAAGGTTTTTACAACATTTATAATAAAACACAAATAGTTTAATTATTGTATTACTATACAGTGGCTTCATCAAGTATAATAAACAATTGTTTTTAAAAAAAGTAAAGACAAACCCACTCTTTCTATGTATACACTATATCAAAAAGCTTACACTGCCAGCTTTAAAAAGTGCCCTGTGCCCAAACATGCATTGATTCAAACTGCAAATACCAGCAAGAATAAATCGTCAGCTTTGCAAAAACCAACCATTATGAAACCCAAAAACAATCCCCGTACCTCAAAAGAAAAATCTTTTGCACAAACAGCAAGTTCTGGCAGTCAACCAACATCTTCAGGTAGAAAAAAACTGGTAATTTATCAGCAGATGCTTGCAAAAATTTGCTGACAAAATTGATGATAACAGGCAAAGAAGATTTCAAGAAATTGTAACTCGAGTCATTTGGTATAGCAGTTTTATAATGACTGACAAGCTTACTGAACACATACTGTTTTGTATTTGCTTTTGAAAGCGTTTCTCTTTAAAAATAACATTAATGTAGGCTACACAAAAACAGTAAAAAACTTTATAACATCCTAAGCAATCCTCATCAAACAATCAGCTGACAACTCAAGTCGCCAACCGCTTGGTTGGCGGCTGATATGGTAACAGTAAATCTCGATGCTTTTTTAGACGGCTACCTTTCAATTATTGTTGCAGAAAACTTACTAAAAACAACCGGCTTGGCATAGCAGACTAAAAAAACGCCAAAGCACAGTATAGGTATGCTAAAAGTATACCTTATTAAGGCCATTTATGCCAACTTATTACAGTTACTAAAGCTTTCCTGGGAATGTACTTGACATTGCGTTTTAGATCTCTGTAAAAAAATGTGAGAAAAATGACATGTCGGTCTACAAAACTGACTGGTTCTTGTTTTTATTGACATTTAAAGGGTTAAAAGAGTTGAAAGCGCAGTCGTGTACTAACCTCATCCCGCTAGCAGTAAAAAAGTCTATCGGTCTTAATAGAGAGACCAGAAAGCTCATCCAATCACAAAATCGCACCATACATTAATGGCAAAAGTCACATAATAAAAAAAACTAAATTGAGCTAACCAATGGTGACGTAAGAAAGACATTTAAAAAACACACAAATCAATTTATATGTCAAAGGAGGTGATGGTGATATACAATCTTTTGATAACAAACACTTTGGTGGGTAGATAGATCACTTCAGAACATAAATACAGACGGATTATTAGAACTAGGGTTCCCGCCAACCCACCTAAGCTTTAGTTATCAAGATATTAAAAGTTTCTTTTCTTTGCAAGCGGTAAAAATCTTTATATCAAAGGAGGTAATGGTGATCTTTAATCCTTTGATGACAAGCATTTAGATGAGTGGATGGGTCACTCCAGAACATAAGAACGGACAAATGTTTTAAACTATAGTACCCGCCCACCCACCCAAGCGTTAGTGATCAAGGTATTAGAAATTTCTCTTTTCTGCAAGCGGTAAAAGTCTTTATATCAAAAGAGGTGGATGGTGATTTATAATCTCTTGATGGCGGACACTTGGGCAAGTAAATGGATCACTCCAGAATATGAGTTCGGAAGGATATTTAAAATTGAAGCGTTAGTGATCAAGAAATTAAAAGTTTCTCTTCTTTGCAAACAGTAAAAGTTTTTATATCAAAAGAGGTGATGGTGATGTTAATTCTTTGAAAACAAGCACTTAGGAAGGTAGGTGGGTCACTCCAGACTATAAAAACAGACAAATGTTTTAAACTAAAACTCCCGCCTACCCATCCAAACGTTATTGATAAAAAAATTTGAATTTTTTTTTTTTGCAAGCGGTAGAAGTAGAGGAACTAAGCTGGTTCAACGCCAATTTCTTATGGGCATTTACATGGGGTCCAAAATCGGCCGTTTGACGCCATCTTGGATTTCTGACATCCGGTTGGGTACGGCCATCTGGGCGTGTCAAAGGAAGTGGGCGCTGGGTTGACCTTGGGATTTGGGTATCCGGTCGGGGCCGTAAAAGTGGGCGCCGCCTGTGGCGCCCTTCTGTGTGCAAAGTGTGCAGTACCGCCATAAGAGTGTGTGAGTGCGAGGGGTGTGCGAAAACTCGGAAAGAGTGGGATGGAGAATGAGTGCACGTCAGCGCCGCGGTGTCAGAAAAAGTAAGTTGGGATGGATGACGTAATTGAAATTTTGCTTGTCGAGACATGTCAAATTTTTTTAATTATGGTGAGTCATCGATGAAAGATAAGAGTTGTGTACCGGAAGTAGCATGTGCGATAAGGATTAATGTACCGGAAGTGCATCCGGTGAGATCATGGGTGTGTGCTTAATTGGAAAGATAAGGATTAATGTACCGGAAGTGCATCCTGTTGAAAAGTGTTGTGTATCGGAAGTGGATTTTGTAAAAGTCGAGCGTGTTGAGACTTGTCTAAAATGCTAATTGAGTTGTGGGAAAATATTATTGGGATGACGTCATGCAGACAAGGACGTAAATAGTTTATTGAAATTGAGCGTGTTGAGACTTGTCTAAAAATGCTAATTGGGGTGAAGTAATTAGAAGATAAGGATTTAGGAGTATTTTATTGGAGGAAACAAGTCACGTGACGTTTTGCAATTTATAATTTAGTATAAAAACAAGGATCAGAGGGTTCAAAATCAGTCTAGTACAACCCTCGAGAGTACATTACTACTTTATCATCATGGCTACAATTTCAAACGTTGCTGACGGTATGGTCCGAATAATGGAACAATTTATGGCGCAAAAAGAGACTGATATGGGTGTGATAGAAGAATGGATCAAGCACTGCTCTAAACAAATTCGTATTTTAAATACGGCGTTAAAGGCGGAGACGTCTATGGGAGTACAGCAAAAGATATTGTCGACAATCAGTAAAATGAAGACATACCGGACTTTGTTGAGAGTACCTGCAAGAGCCGGAGGCAGCATTTCAATTTGCAGTAGGACTCACGCTAATCGGGCTAGTGAGGCGGTAAAGTGGGAAGATTCAAAATCTGCGTTTGACGGAAGAATTAGAACAGGAGTTTTAACCAATATAAAACACAGGGAGCCAACATCATATTTAAAAGATTGTGAAATTTTGTTTGTAAGAAGGATAAGACTAGCGTTGAAGAAGGAGCCGTTTTATAAAATAAATACGGTATTTTGTGGTAAATTTGTGAAAACCAGTCAAGACGGAATCGTGGAAGATTTCAAGCACATAAACACAAAAAATGCTGTGGTTGATCGAGACTGTGAATTAAATGGATGGTTTGAAGAGAATATATCTGCCGTGCTGTTGCGTAAGTTGGAAGAATTTCAAGAGCGAGACAGCGGGTGGGCATTGTCGGCGATTATTAATTTGTGCATCAATATTAATAAATATAATCCGTTGCGAGGTTCATCATACTTGGATTTACCCCCGCAAATTAAATTGAAACACGCGTGCGTTAATGTAAAAAATATCGATGATGCATGTTTTGCGTGGGCGGTGGTATCGGCTTTGCACCCAGTAAACTACCAGAACCATCCAGATCGAACGTCTTCTTACCCGCATTATTCGCAAGTTTTAAAGTTGGACGGCATTAGTTTTCCAATAAGGCGTGAGGGTATATCAAAATTCGAGCAATTAAATAACATTTCTGTGAATGTGTATATTATTAATAAAAAAGGCAAAAAGTATGTAGTCAGTCCGAGCAGAATAGCAAAACAAAAGAGAGACAGACACGTGAACTTATTGCTTGTGCAAGATAAATATTGTACGGAGGAGGAGGATGACGATACGAATTTATCCGAACCGAAATACCATTACGTATGGATAAAAAATTTGTCGAGGCTGGTTAGCGCACAATTGTCTAAGCACAATAGAAAAACATTTATTTGCGATCGGTGCTTGCATTGCTTCCAAACCGAGAGTAAACTGAAAACGCATATTGAGGACTGCGAGCAGAACAATGAATATAAGGTGAGTTTTGTAAAAGATGGCAAAATTAAATTTAACAACCATAAAAACAAGGAGCGATGTCCGTTTATTGTGTATGCGGACTTTGAATGTATATTAAATCGGGTGAATATCCGCATGGGCGACAAAAGCGTCAAGTATCAGCAGCACGAGGCTTATAGCGGAGGATATTATTTTAAGTGTGCTTATGACGATACCCTATCCTTCTACCGCAGTTACCGAGGTCCTAATTGCGCCGAATGGTTTGCGGAGCAGTTAAAGCAGCTTGCCGAAGACGTCGAAACAGTATATTTATGCGAAATGCCAATGGAAATTAGTCCGAATGAAGAACGCCAGTTTAGACGAGCATCATTGTGCCATATATGCGAAAAACCTCTGGAGTCTGATCGCGTGAGAGACCACTGTCATTTGACGGGGAAATATCGAGGAGCCGCACATACAAGTTGTAATTTTGAATACCAAGACAGCCGCACCATCCCGGTGGTTTTCCATAATTGGAGCGGATACGATTCGCATATTATGTTGAAAGATGTGGCATTAAAAATAAACGGAAACGTAAATCTGATCCCAAGCAACACCGAAAATTTTATCGCCATGATAAAAAATATTTCAGAAAGCGAAGTGAAATTTAAATTCATAGATTCGTTCCGATTCATGGCATCTTCCCTGGATAAATTAAGCTCAAACTTGGACGATAAACCAATTTTAAAATCTCAGTTTGATCATATTGACGATGGGCTGTTTAAACTGCTGACGCGCAAGGGGGTTTTCCCATACGATCATATAAAATCTTGGGAAAATCTGAACGAAAAAGTGCTGCCAACGTATAATCAATTTTATTCAAAGCTGACAGAGTCCAATATAAGTTTTGAAGACTACGAACACGCGCAAAAAGTATGGAATGAATTCCGAATACAAACGTTGGGAGAGTACAGCGATCTGTACTTAAAAACGGACGTGTTGTTGCTGGCAGACGTTTTTGAGAGTTTTAGAGATGTATGTCTGAAACACTATCGGTTGGATCCCGCTCATTATTTCACCGCTCCGGGTCTTAGTTGGGACGCCATGTTAAAATGCACCAAACAGGAGCTCGATTACATTAACGACATCGATATTTTAATGTTCATTGAGAAAGGGATACGTGGAGGTCTCACCCAATGCTCAAAAAGACATTTGAAGGCAAATAATAAATACATGCCCAACTACAACCCGGGCATACCTCAAAAATATCTAATGTATTATGATATTAACGCGATGTATGCCTGGGCAATGTCGCAATATTTGCCGCAAGGCAATCTCAAGTGGGTGGAAGGAGACGTGTCCGCATTTAATTATCAGGTATCCGATGAAGCATCTATAGGGTATATACTGGAGGTAGACTTGGAGTATCCCGAGAGCATCCACGACAGACAAAAAGATTTACCAATGGCCCCAGAGAAAGGATGCCCTCCAGACTCGAAGCAACCGAAAATGTTGGCGACTGTTTGCGATAAGAAAAAATATGTCGTTCATTATCGTAATTTAAAGCAGTATGTGTCGGAGGGTCTGGTTGTGAGGAAAATCCATAGAGTGCTTCAGTTTCGCCAGTCCCCATGGCTAAAAAAATATATAGATCTAAATGCCGACCTGCGCAGAAAATCGTCAAATGACTTTGAGAAAGATTTTTTCAAACTGATGAGTAACGCTGTGTTTGGAAAAACCATGGAGAATGTGAGGAACAGACGAGCGATTAAATTAATAACTAGATGGGATGGAAGATACGGCGCAGAAGCTCGAATTGCGAGTCCGTGTTTCCACAGCTGTAAAATAATGGAAGAAAATATGGTGTTGATAGAATTACTGAAAAACGACGTATTGTTTACTAAACCGATTTACGTGGGTATGGCTATCTTAGACATTTCAAAGACTTTGTTGTACGAGTTCCACTACAAGTACATAAAAAACAAGTACGGAGACAATGCTCGACTCTGTTACACCGACACCGACTCTCTTATTTACGAGCTTGAAACGGATGATGTATACAGCGACATCAAGCAGGATATCCATCGCTTTGATACTTCTGAATACGCACGGAAGAACGCTTATGGGATTCCTTTATTGAACAAGAAGATTCCGGGGCTAATGAAGGATGAAAACCACGGTCATATCATGACGGAGTTTGTAGGTCTTAGAGCTAAAATGTACGCATGTATGGTTCCATCGGCCGACAACCCCGTCACAAAGAAGGCTAAAGGTATAAAATCATACGTGGTGAAATCTCACATTACGTTTGACGATTACCTGAGGTGATGAACCATACCATATATACTATAAATCAGAAAAAAATATCTCTAAGTCCTCACGATAACAAAAGATATTTGATTTCGGGAAGCCCCTAGACTTTGCCTTGGGGACATTACGCAATAATGGAGAGTTAAAGTAAGAGAAAAATATGGGGGGGATAAGAAAAAATGTATATAAAAAACTATATTAATTTTAATAAATATGTTATTAGTATAATCTTGTGTTTGTTTTCTCCACCACTTTAGCAGTATTTAGTTGGGACATATAAAAGATTAGAGCGATGACGGTACACAAAAATTTTAATTGTGCTTAAGTAAGTAGAAAATAAGGATTTAGGAGCATTTGATTGGATGAAACTACTGACGTTTTGCAATGTATAACCTAGTATGAAAACAAGGATCAGAGGGTTGAAAATCAGTCTAGTACCGCTATACCGCTATACCGCTATAGCGCTATACCGCTACAGCGCTACAGCGCTATACCGCTATACCGCTATACCGCTACAGCGCTATACCGCTATACCGCTATACCGCTATAGCGCTGGATGTAAGTGGATGCAAGTGGATGTAAGTGGATGGAAAGTGGATGTAAGTGGATGCAAGTGGATGGAAAGTGAATAGAGCACCCGATTAGCCACCGTTAGCCACCGATTAGCCACCGATTAGCCACCAAACAGGAGGTGCATTTTAACATGGCGTCCCAACTAAGACCCGGAGCGGTGAAATAATGAGCGGGATCCAACCGATAGTGTTTCAGACATACATCTCTAAAACTCTCAAAAACGTCTGCCAGCAACAACACGTCCGTTTTTAAGTACAGATCGCTGTACTCTCCCAACGTTTGTATTCGGAATTCATTCCATACTTTTTGCGCGTGTTCGTAGTCTTCAAAACTTATATTGGACTCTGTCAGCTTTGAATAAAATTGATTATACGTTGGCAGCACTTTTTCGTTCAGATTTTCCCAAGATTTTATATGATCGTATGGGAAAACCCCCTTGCGCGTCAGCAGTTTAAACAGCCCATCGTCAATATGATCAAACTGAGATTTTAAAATTGGTTTATCGTCCAAGTTTGAGCTTAATTTATCCAGGGAAGATGCCATGAATCGGAACGAATCTATGAATTTAAATTTCACTTCGCTTTCTGAAATATTTTTTATCATGGCGATAAAATTTTCGGTGTTGCTTGGGATCAGATTTACGTTTCCGTTTATTTTTAATGCCACATCTTTCAACATAATATGCGAATCGTATCCGCTCCAATTATGGAAAACCACCGGGATGGTGCGGCTGTCTTGGTATTCAAAATTACAACTTGTATGTGCGGCTCCTCGATATTTCCCCGTCAAATGACAGTGGTCTCTCACGCGATCAGACTCCAGAGGTTTTTCGCATATATGGCACAATGATGCTCGTCTAAACTGGCGTTCTTCATTCGGACTAATTTCCATTGGCATTTCGCATAAATATACTGTTTCGACGTCTTCGGCAAGCTGCTTTAACTGCTCCAAACCATTCGGCGCAATTAGGACCTCGGTAACTGCGGTAGAAGGATAGGGTATCGTCATAAGCACACTTAAAATAATATCCTCCGCTATAAGCCTCGTGCTGCTGATACTTGACGCTTTTGTCGCCCATGCGGATATTCACCCGATTTAATATACATTCAAAGTCCGCATACACAATAAACGGACATCGCTCCTTGTTTTTATGGTTGTTAAATTTAATTTTGCCATCTTTTACAAAACTCACCTTATATTCATTGTTCTGCTCGCAGTCCTCAATATGCGTTTTCAGTTTACTCTCGGTTTGGAAGCAATGCAAGCACCGATCGCAAATAAATGTTTTTCTATTGTGCTTAGACAATTGTGCGCTAACAAGCCTCGACAAATTTTTTATCCATACGTAATGGTATTTCGGTTCGGATAAATCCGTATCGTCATCCTCCTCCTCCGTACAATATTTATCTTGCACAAGCAATAAGTTCACGTGTCTGTCTCTCTTTTGTTTTGCTATTCTGCTCGGACTGACTACATACTTTTTGCCTTTTTTATTAATAATATACACATTCACAGAAATGTTATTTAATTGCTCGAATTTTGATATACCCTCACGCCTTATTGGAAAACTAATGCCGTCCAACTTTAAAACTTGCGAATAATGCGGGTAAGAAGACGTTCGATCTGGATGGTTCTGGTAGTTTACTGGGTGCAAAGCCGATACCACCGCCCACGCAAAACATGCATCATCGATATTTTTTACATTAACGCACGCGTGTTTCAATTTAATTTGCGGGGGTAAATCCAAGTATGATGAACCTCGCAACGGATTATATTTATTAATATTGATGCACAAATTAATAATCGCCGACAATGCCCACCCGCTGTCTCGCTCTTGAAATTCTTCCAACTTACGCAACAGCACGGCAGATATATTCTCTTCAAACCATCCATTTAATTCACAGTCTCGATCAACCACAGCATTTTTTGTGTTTATGTGCTTAAAATCTTCCACGATTCCGTCTTGACTGGTTTTCACAAATTTACCACAAAATACCGTATTTATTTTATAAAACGGCTCCTTCTTCAACGCTAGTCTTATCCTTCTTACAAACAAAATTTCACAATCTTTTAAATATGATGTTGGCTCCCTGTGTTTTATATTGGTTAAAACTCCTGTTCTAATTCTTCCGTCAAACGCAGATTTTGAATCTTCCCACTTTACCGCCTCACTAGCCCGATTAGCGTGAGTCCTACTGCAAATTGAAATGCTGCCTCCGGCTCTTGCAGGTACTCTCAACAAAGTCCGGTATGTCTTCATTTTACTGATTGTCGACAATATCTTTTGCTGTACTCCCATAGACGTCTCCGCCTTTAACGCCGTATTTAAAATACGAATTTGTTTAGAGCAGTGCTTGATCCATTCTTCTATCATACCCATATCAGTCTCTTTTTGCGCCATAAATTGTTCCATTATTCGGACCATACCGTCAGCAACGTTTGAAATTGTAGCCATGATGATAAAGTAGTAATGTACTCTCGAGGGTTGTACTAGACTGATTTTGAACCCTCTGATCCTTGTTTTTATACTAAATTATAAATTGCAAAACGTCACGTGACTTGTTTCCTCCAATAAAATACTCCTAAATCCTTATCTTCTAATTACTTCACCCCAATTAGCATTTTTAGACAAGTCTCAACACGCTCAATTTCAATAAACTATTTACGTCCTTGTCTGCATGACGTCATCCCAATAATATTTTCCCACACCTCAATTAGCATTTTAGACAAGTCTCAACACGCTCGACTTTTACAAAATCCACTTCCGATACACAACACTTTTCAACAGGATGCACTTCCGGTACATTAATCCTTATCTTTAAAATTAAGCACACACCCATGATCACACCGGATGCACTTCCGGTACATTAAAAAATTTGACATGTCTCGACAAGCAAAATTTCAATTACGTCATCCATCCCAACTTACTTTTTCTGACACCGCGGCGCTGACGTGCACTCATTCTCCATCCCACTCTTTCCGAGTTTTCGCACACCCCTCGCACTCACACACTCTTATGGCGGTACTGCACACTTTGCACACAGAAGGGCGCCACAGGCGGCGCCCACTTTCACGGCCCCGACCGGATACCCAAATCCCAAGGTCAACCCAGCGCCCACTTCCTTTGACACGCCCAGATGGCCGTACCCAACCGGATGTCAGAAATCCAAGATGGCGTCAAACGGCCGATTTTGGACCCCATGTAAATGCCCATAAGAAATTGGCGTTGAACCAGCTTAGTTCCTCTACTGGTAGAAGTTTTGATATCTAAAGAGATAATAGTGATATACAATCTCTTGATGACAGGCACTTGGGCGGGTGGGTTGGTCACTTCAGAATATGAGTTCAAACGAATAATTTAAATTGGAGTTCCCACCAACCCGCCTAAGCGTTAGTGATCAAGAAATTAAAAGTTTCTCTTCATTGCAAGCGGTAAAAGTGTTTATGTCAAAGAAGATGATAGTAATATTCAATCTCTAAATAACGTACATTTGGGTAGATGAGTGGTTAACTTCAGAATTTGAGAATGAACAAATGATTTAAACTGGGGTTCCCGCCCACCCACCCAAACGTTATTGATTAAGATGTTAGGAGTTTCTTTTCTCTGTAAAAAGTTAAATCTTTGTCAAAAAAAATTATAGTAATATCCAATCCCTTGATGATAGACACTTGGGCAAATAAGTGAGACACTCTAGAACATAAATACAGAGAGATTGTTTAAAGTAGAGTTTCTATTCACCTACACAAGTGTTACTTATTAAGAAATTGATATTTATCTTCTTTGCACGCGTTAAAAGTTTTTATGTCAAAAGAGGTAATGATAACATCCAATCACTTGGGCGGAATGGTGAGTTAATCTAGAACATGAGTACGGACGGATGGTTAGTATTGAGGTTCCCGACCGTCCACCTAAGCGTTAGTGATCAATATATTAGAAGTTTCACTTCTCTGCAAGCGTTAAAATTGTTTATGTCAAAGGAGGTTATGTTGATATTCAACCCATTAATAACAAACACTTGTGTAGGTGAGAGGGTCACTTCAAAACATGTGTAATCAAAAGATTAAATTATCTGCAAGCGGTAAAAGTTTTAATGTCAAAAGAGGTAATTCCAGAACATGAGTACGGACAGATTGTTAAAACTCTAGTTTCCGCCCACCCACCCAAGCGTAAGTAATCAAGGTATTAAATGATTCTCTTTTCTGTAAACGTTAAAAATCTTTATATCAAAGGAAGTGATGGTGATATACAATTACTTGATGACGGACACTTGGGCGGGTGAGCGGATCACTTCAGAACATAAGTACAAACAAATATTTTGAACTGAGGTTCCCGCCCAACCACCCAAACGTTAATAACTAAGATATTTAAAGTTTCTTTTCTCTGCAAGCAGTAAAAGTTTTTATGTCAAAAGTGATGATGGTGATAAACAACCCTTTGATAACAAACATTTGGGTACGTGGGCGAGTCATTCCAGAATATGAATACAAACGGATGTTTTAAACTGAGATTTCCGCCGACCCAAGTTTCTCTTCTCTGCAAGCGTAAAAATAGTTTATGTTAAAGGAGGTGATGTTGATATTTAATCTTTTAATAACAACAAACACTTTGGGGGGTATCTGTGGATGGGTCACTTCAAAACATGTGTACGAATGGATTGTTAGACCTGGGATTTCCGACCACCCACCCAAGCGTTAGTGATCAAAACATTAAAAGTTTATTTTCTCTACAAATGGTAAAACTCTTTAGGGGAAGATGATAATCTTTAATCTCTTGATGACAAACACATAAGTTGGTTAAAAGGTCACTCCAGAAAATATGTACGGACGGATTGTTAGAACTGGGGTTTCCGCCCACCCACCCAAGCGTTAATGATCAAAAAAATAGAAATTTTGCTTCTCTGCAAGCGATAAAAGACTTTACATCAGAATAGGTGATCACGATGTTTATTCCTTTAATAACGAACACTTGGGTGAGTGAGTAAATCAGTCCAAAATATAAGTACCGACAGATTGTTTGTTTTGGGGTTTCCGCTGACCTACCCATGCGTTATTGATCAAGAGATTAGAAGTATTTCTTCTCTGCAAAAGATAAAAGACAAAGTAAGTGCTAGTGATATTTAATCACTTGATGACAAACACTTAAGTTGGTGGGAGGAAGGGAGGTCGGACAAATGGTTTAAATTGGGGTTCCCGCTCACTCACCCAAGCGTTAGTTATCTAGATATTAGAAGTTTCTCTTTTCTGCAAGCAGTAAAAAACTTTTTATCAAAGGAGGTGATGATGTTTAATGCTTTAATGATAAGCACTTGAGTGGTTAGTTTGGTCACTCTAGAACATAAGTACGGACGGATTGTTAAAATTAGGGTTTCCGCCCACCCACCCAAGCGTTAGTAAACAAGATATTAGAAGTTTTTCTTTTCTGCAAGCGGTAAAAGTCTTTATTCAAAGGAGGTGATGCTGATATACAATCCTTTAATGACGGACACTTGGGCGGGTGGGTGAGTCATTCCAAAATATAAGTTTAGACGGATATTTTACCCGTCCAAGTGTTATTTATCGTTAAGTATTTATATCAAAGTAGGTAATAGTAATATTTAATCACTTAATGACAAACACTTGAGTGCGTGAGTAGGTCATTTTAAAACATAAGTAAGGACGGATTGTTTGAACTGGGTTTCCCACCTACCCATCTAAGCGTTAGCGATTAAGAGAATAGAAATTTTTCTTCTCTGCATGCGGTAAAATTGTTGTGGGTGAGTGGATTACTCCAAAGCATAAATACGGACAATGTTTTAAACTGGGGTAATATATCCACAAAATCTATTCAAATGCTATTTAGAAACAAAATGATGGTCAGACCTCATGTGCGCCTGACACTTAATCTAGCTATATACGGTGTTGGTAAGATTTATAATTTTATATAGACCGCTTATAACTCTTAAATGTAATGCCATCAAACTAGGTAAAATTCAAAGGCTAACTTATAGAAATACAACAATCTTAGTAATGGCGGAGGAAAAACAAACATTCAGCAAACATTCAGACTGCGTATAAATAAACACACTCTAAACCTTGGAACCCACAAACCTTGCATACAAATGTGTTGCATAAAGAAAAACTTCTACTAATAAAGTAAGTCTTCATAAAAAGTCATTGCATTAGAAAGCATCTGATAAATAACACAGTTTAACAAATAGACGCAACAACAAAATGACTCATGAAAACAACAAAAATAAGAACCTTAAGAGGCATGGTAGGATGCAATCTCCGGGAGTACATAAGACACGAAGACGTCAAAGCAAAGTGCGACATTTAAAACGTGGTGAGATGGGCCAAAAAAACGGAAGTAGAGAGACCATGTGGACAGAATAGACAAAACCAAACTGCCAAAAATTGCCAGAACAAGGCTACTAAGATTAAGAAAACCCCCGGAAAAACCACCAATAAGATAATATAAAAGCTGAGCGTCTCAACTGCGACTATAAATGTTGAAGAAATAACACAATTTAATCATCACTAAAGAGGAAGAAGAAAAAGAAAAAAAAAAATCAGAACTTTTTGGTACACAAATGTAGTTTAAGAACAAAATTGCACAAAAAGGGTTAAAATCAACAAGAACAAAGACCAAAGAATCAAATCAGAACAGATAAGCAAGCTCACATAACTAATAACCAAACACTGTAGTCTTAACAAGCACATGCATACAATTAAAAAAAAAATAGATTGCCTATCCCGCGGGTGCATAGAAAAAAATAAAACCAATACAATTGTTAAGTAAATGCAAAAGCACAACCTCTTCGGCAAAACTATCTTTCCAAAACAGAGCAAAAAAACAAAAATGCAACTAAATAAAACTAACAAATCTAAAGTGTAATAAACGCCAAAGAAACCACCTTAAAGAAACTTAGGTTTATTAGTCAGTAAAAACTTGACAATACTGGATAGTAGAGACTGCGTGTCTTTCTTAAGATTGTTCCATTTTCTCGCAAAGAATCAAATTGTTTTGAATCGCACAGTACGGTGGTAAACAGTCTTCATCAAAAATTCATAATCACCAGATATGATAATTAAGAAAATTACTTTCAAACCTCAAACTTAGCCTTGAGAAATTTGGTCAAAAATATTTAACATTGGTGCGTTGTCCTTTAATTACAGCTGATGGGTAAATCTCATATTATAACTTAATTGGATATAAATTGGTAATTGCAAACAATAGTTTTCAAAGTCCAAAGTAATATTTTAATAATTTTGGCAACTACAAGATGTTGAAAACAAAGTTTGTTCCTTCTAAGTTGTTGACTCAGTAATGGCCGAGCGTCAAATAAAATAAAGTAGTTGTTATGTTGCACAAAAAGAGATAAAAGTGTTGTTCAGTTAGGGTCAAAATTGTTAGCAAAAACATTTCAAAACATATCAAAGATGCTGCTAAACAACAACAAAATTTTGTTTAATCAAACAACCAAAAAGTCCCAAACCCAGCGGATAACAAAACAATACAAAAAATTCGACAATTAGTTTTAATGACTACAGCATATATGTAAAATGTATAATAAAAAACTACTAACAAATAAAATAGCATAAACATCCTTGCATTTCCTAGTTCCAATAACTTAGCTGATATACCAAAATCGACCCGAGCGTCATAAATTACGTACATTTTGCAATAAAAAATATTCAATAATCAATCATCCATCAATTAATACAAAAATTTCAATTACTATTTAAAATAAATATTTGAACCTAATTATAGTTGATCTATTTACCCCTAATAAACCAATCATAGAGTGTATACGGCAGTCACTCAATTTTGAAAATACAATCTGCATAAATAAGCGCAGTAAATTGTTCTCTGCGGCTATCGCAAACTGAATTTCCTCTCATGATTTAAATAGGTCATTATGTATTATAGATTTACCTGTCAGCAGAGCCAGACTTAATAGTATTTAGTTTTTTCCTACCAGATTGTAAATTTTATAAAAAAATAAATTTAAATGATAATAAAATTGAACATTTTATATCTTTTATCACACAAAACGTGTTCTTTCTCTCAGCGTATTTTTATTTTATTCTGTTTGCGAATATATGGGGTCCACTAGATAGCGGATAATTTACGTTAGTATACAATGCGATAGCATTGCATCCGAGCAGAAAATTACACATTAACATGATTAATTCAAATTTACTCAATACAAATTGTATTTAATTAAATTGTTTGAATTAAAGTTTGCTAATTGTGAAGTGTTGAGTGAGAGAGGAAAAAAATAACAACTCAGTATTTGCACAGGTGGGACTAAACTTCCCCTAAAAGCTCTTTATAAACAATTCAATTTTCCGGAAGAGCAAATATTTTCCAGCACAAACCTTTTTTCCTGTGTGGTATCAATTAACGTATTTTTGTATTCGTTTCTTATAAAATCGATTTCAATTGAATTAGAAATGTTTTAATAGCATTTATTTCGTTCACGTTTGACTATTGATATCTAACCGGATTCAAGTGGCTGCTCGTGCTCGTTCGAGTTGAATGGAATAGACACTTTAAAATAAAGTAAATTCATTATGTTTTACATTTAGTAAACATTCAAATGAAACTTTGTGACTGTTAGAGTTAAAATGGAAACAGGAAATGTAATTGTAGTGTGGATAAAATTGCAAAGAACAAAGCGTTGTGATAAAGCGATGGGGTGTATTAAAATGTTATACAAAAATAATATTTGTTTCCTGTTTTATTTAATATATCATATAGTTTTATAAAACGTAATATCTCGATTCTGTGTTTAAAGTTATATTAAATTATCAATTTATATATATATATATATATATATATATATATATATATATTTGTTAAAAAAGTTAACGGGTTGAAAGTCTTTTAAAATTTTAAATATAATATATATATATATATATTAATAAAAATCATGCCACAAAGATTTCTCTATTAAATACCTACCAGCGATATATTCAATTATTGTAACTATAAAATACTTTCCAATTTGTTGTCGATACAACAAAAAAATAACTCTGAAGCTGGTTTTTAGACTTACATTGATTTATAGATGATTATAAGGTTGAACTCACCTGAAACAAGAGAAATAAAAATTAGTAATTAAATAAAATATTGTTGTATAAAAATGCTTTCATACTTCATAAAAACATCATTAGATTCAATAGTTTTGGTATATTTCAGTCAGATCGTGTCATATATTTGCTTGAAATGAATTAATAATTTATTCAAAATCAGTCAATCGAATCACAGCGGCCAAGGGTCAAGCATAGACAATTGTTTCGGTTCTACAAACCTCGTCAGTATGCCTTGTACGACCACGGCATCGCATGATAGCGAAGACAATTTTGAATAAATATTTCTGTGCTTATGAACACAATGGCAAACCAGTCTTTCGTTTGATTATTTATATATTTGCTTGTCAAAAATAAATTTAAAAGACGCAGATTAAAATCTATTTTAATATTATTGTACTATAGTTGGTTCCTTTGATAGTCATGACTTATGTATTTTGAAAGTATAAACAGTCGTTCATTACTGATGTGACATACTCGTGTACTTTCTTAAACTCTAAACCAAAGCAAAAATTTTGGAACCGCATTATAATGACAAAACTAAACATAATTGTTATTTCCCAATTCACGTCGCTAAACACAAGTTTGAAAAAAAACAATTGAAAACCGTCAAACTCTTGTTGAGTACCCGCAAATTAGATGATTCAACAATAAACACAGACAATAGTATTTTAATAAATACACGTCATCAATTTAATTTTTAACCGCAATATTATAAATACAAGATTATGTCCGTGCGCAACCCCATCACTTTCTTCTCTTGTGACATAGTAGGGAGCGTTAACTCTTTTTGCTGTGGGAGCAACGCATTTGTCTCGTGGTACATCGTACAAAAGTAATCGTGAGTAAATTGTAGATTTGTCGACAGTGTAGAAAAAATTTGGTAGCAGCAGTCATAAGAAATAGCAGGAGTTCGCGTCAAGTAATCTCAATTTAAACTCCAGCAGAGCTGAAGGAAACCTACGACGGAGAGTGCAAGCCGGTAGGTCCTTTACAACCCAAAAGTTATAGGTAAAACTTCTAAAGCAAACGTTGGTATGGTTCGTCAATCCGTACTCAAGATCCGTGGGCATTGTGAGATGATTGTAAGGTGCATGGTGGGTTTAGTATGACAGTTAATAACCTGTTGGTGCCAAAGCTTACGCTGCTTAAATGACATGATGTAGCGGCTCAAAAATTTAACGTTTATTCCCCCGGTCTCTCATCGGTTGTTGATGCTCTGCTTCTAAAACGGCATCAATTCCCCCCTACTTACTGGTAGCTGGTAACAAACCTCTGGTGTTTCTGGTAGTAGAGTAAATTGCAGGTTGTTGACATGCAACTTCACAAATAGTTTGTAAAAGCTGTCACCCACTTAGTAACAGTCGGCTCCCACCACTGTTATAATTCGTTTAGAACCTAACCACTTATTACTAAATCCTCTTGTTTTTTTGCGTATCACCAATGGCTCTCCTTGTTTATATCCTCTGGCGTTTGCCCACCTTGTGTACCGTTGTTTTTTGTACGCTGCTTGCTTCTGTCAAGCTTGTTGCAGGAGTCTTTGTCTTTGAGTTCCCACTGGGGTGGATCCCAACTGCCTGGTTCAGCTAGATCTCAGTAGTAACTCGCTTGAAGTTTTCCTTGTTACTGCGTTAGTTCTGCAACATTCAGTAGTGATTCAACTGATCCATACCTATGCAAAGGTGATGATTATTGGATATGATCACTGATTATACTCCGCTTGCCAATTATCTAATTGCAACAATGGTTAGGCAAATATCTGATCTGAACATTGTTTGGCTCTGTTCACATTCTGAGGTCTGCCGTTGAGTTGGTATAAATAACGTAAGCTGGATGGTGTCACGGTAATCAAAACTTTTGGTGGTAGCAGCCTTTTAGTGTTGTCTACCAATGCGGCAATAAGCTCATTGCTAAGATATGTACCACCGTCAAAAACTAAAGGTTTCGTCCATAAAACATGCCAGTAGCTTGTGTTCAAATCAATCTTACTGAAGATTTTGAGCTTCCAAAATCCGCAGTGCTTTTTCTTGACTATTAACACATTAGCACAGTAACTAGTAATGCTTTGTTCAATGATGCCGGTAGCAAGTAACTCGTAAATATAGTTAAAAATTATTGTCGTTTCCTGAGCGTTATAACAGTATTTTGCAAATCAAACTAAAATACTGTTGGTCAATTCTGCTTGTTCTTGTAAAACGTCTTGTGAGACCAGTTTATACGGAGCAGTTGTTGAGCCTTGCTGTAGTAAATGCATTGGCTAAGATTATCCAAAGTAGTTTAGTAGTCTGTTAGCTAAAGGTTGCCAAATATCACTTCCTCACAGAGGTTAAAGTTACACTAATAAGAAAATGGCGTGGCTTTTATGTCTCCTTATTATCATAAACATTGACTTACTGCATTATTACAAAATTTAATTTTAGTAACTTAAAAACAAATTTTGTTTTATTGCTTAGTAACACAAAAAACAATTTTTTTTCGACAACACAAATTCTAAAAAGCAGCTTTAAAATAAAAACCAGTTGATGCAATGTTGATACAGCCTGAAATTAGTCTTGACAATGACCAAGTTGACTTATTTTGTTGCACAAATATTCTTAAGTGTTTTTGAAAAATCTAAGGTTAACAACTATTTAAAAACATAATAAAATTTTATTCTCCAGTTTTTCAATATTTGCTACTTATATCTTACGGCATAATAATATTGTGAAAAGGTCATTCGACCTTTTCACAATATTATTATGTTCAGTTTAAGAACCTATTCATAATGGCCGTAAAAAACAATTGCAGTATTCGTTTTTGCTTAGACGTTCGTCATAAAAACTCAGTTAATGTTAATGCAATCTAAGTAACACCCACGACCACAATACAACCTAATATACACAACGTGTTTCAAAAATATTTTTATTTGTCTAGAAACCTTATTGATATTATATCCTAATCCATTTAAAAACAAGTTAGATTTAGTTTTTTCCAAACTGAAGAGTGCTAGTTTTACGCTATGCTATTTCTGTTTCTAAGAACTATCGGAAATTTGCTATTATCATGGCTATTCAAACCTTATTGACTGCAGCTCGGAATAATTAAGTGTTGCTTCAACCAAACCAGCTCCTTAGGTTTTTGGGCTACAATACACAACGTGTAAAAATAAATCTCTGTCCACTAATCTTCCCCTGCACTATTAGTTAGAAAACGTTTTGCTAAAAAACTGTAAACTTTTAAGATTGCAAACTTAGACAATTTTTCTTTTGCGTTGGTAGCTGAACTAACTCATTTGATAAAAAAACAATAAAATAGAACAAGAAATACATTTTTTGCCATCAAAAATTATCTATCATAGGTAGTTTAGGTGCATCGCCCTTATCATGATTATCATGGCAGCTTGTTTGTAGTCCAGTACAACATCATCAAGGTTGGATTAAGCAATAGGTGGGTTTACACAGATACTGCAGAGTTGATAGGGTGTAGTCTTTGCGCTTCAAAATAGGCACTTCGTAGTTTGGTAATATACTATATGACAAATCGCCGAGTTCTTAATACAATTTATAAATTTGTGCCAACTCCTAACGCCCTTACTGGCGCAAACAGTGCTTTCCTAACAGAAATCTGTAACTTTCAACCAGTTATTACCAGACCTATTCTCTTAATAATTGAGAGTGGGACCAATTAGAGCAAATTACACTTAATAGTCCATTTTAATAAGAGCGCAATCTCAACATTTTTTTAATTTATTATATACAAGCATAAAACCAGGATTTAAAGCCAGGATACAATCAACCATTGTTCCATTTTTTGTTAGTTTGTCTCCAACGTGAAGGTATCAAGTGCAATTTCTAGACAAAAAAGCTTTAGAAGTAGCTAAAAAAAGCAAAAATTTACTTGATGCTAACAAGTAGAACAAAGTTTTAGAAAAATAAGAATAATAAGTTATTATTGCAAGTAGCGGTCGTTGTTGGTTCAATAGAGCGCATCAGGTAAAAATCAAAAACTCTTGATAGTAAAAATATTTATAGCAGTTGTCAGCATCAAATAAGGTAAATATTTGTTGCTAGACTGTATACAAATGTTTACTCAAAAAAATATGTTTAGATAGATTTTAACTTGTTTAATCTTGTCGGCGGACAAATTTCTAGATTTTAAGTAAAGGCGGTCGTAACTGGTTTATTTAATCTTTGGCCAACCATAAGCTTCTCCCAAAATTTAGCAAAATACTTATTTTTTGTAACGCTTACTAACTGTAACACATCCGTCTGCAAATGTATTAAAGTTGCCAAACCATACAAAAATCAAAATTTTAACCAATAAAACCAAGCGGCACATTTGCGGCTCTATTAAACCGTTTCCAAACTATAAACCTTAAACAATAATAACAAACTATTTATGCATCTGAAATCCGATGCACCTTTGTATTTGCACGTTGAGAAATCCTTCACCCATTCGGCTTCACTTTTTATCCAATAATATTAGAACTGACTAAAATAGTTTAATGTACGTGACGGATTTTGAGCTGCGTTCAGATATTTTTGACAGTTTGTAGGTTTAGTTGCATTTTAATCCTTTTTTTGCCATCTTCTGCAAGACTAATTAGTTTCTAAAAATCCTATGTAATCAAAAAACAATTCCAAACAAAGATGTACTGTTTAACACACCCAACCTTGCTACTTAAAAGATTTTGTTTACGCTTAATGACTTTCCAAAAATAGAGCAAATAAATTAAAGCAAAATGTGTATACCGCAATTTTTTACTGCACCCAAAACTGGTTTATGTGCAAAACAAAAATTATGTGAATTATAGCGCTATTTGTGCTGCAAACTTTTGTCGCGGCTTTTATCAATTAATTTGTTTAACCATCTACATTTTTGGCTCTAAAGCCTCGTTTTTTCATATTGTTGATATTCCCTAAAGAAAATAATTAATACCAAAATAGATTAAATATGTTGGGTCTTGTCATACCAAATAATAACATTTATTATATCAACATTGATTTGGTTATAACTCTACTATCTGATGCTGTAAAATGACATTCAAAAATTTTACATGATACGTACTTAAATAACCATTTTATGATTGTTACAAAATTCATCCTAACTATACACGATCAACTCATACCAAACTCCCTTGCTCTATTAACCTAAAGAACATTTTTTGACTACTTTCCATAATACAGAAAGACACATAACTGAACAAAACGGCATGCTGGGACTACTTCCGATAGTGCGTACATAGTGTACGCACTATCGGAAGTAGAAAGATCCAATCAACTATCCATTGGGCACCCCAAAAGACGCCGTCGACCAAGGTTCACAAACCTGTAAAGCTGCCCAAACATTCGTTTTCAAACACTACAGAATTGGAGCAGTTGGTTTGCGTTTTTCATGTTCAACAAAGATGTAACACCCACAACCACACTGACATTTAAATACCATATCAAGTTGACAATCATCATACCAATACAAACCGCCCGTTACACCTACAATGTCCACAAGCTCTAGTTTTCAAGCAAGTAAAAAAAACTTTTAGCTAACGGAAAAAGACGGCACCCCGCGTTTCAGCGTACAATGCAACTCAAAAAAAAAAAAAAAACTGCTCTCTGCCCAAAACTTAAGAAACCTTTAAAGACTGGATATCCATAAACAATAGCCACAAACACTTTTGCGGGCCTAGAAGGAGGTACTTACCAATTCCGTGTAATGCATTTTGTGCTAAAACATTAATGTTGCAAGTGTTTAACAAGTTTACTAAAAAATATAGTCTCAATCTATTTGGGTTTACCTAAAGTACAAACTATTTATACTTTAGAAATGTGGGGTCTGCTACTTGGAGTTTTAAATATATAAATAGGTAAATAAAATCCTTTTCTCCAATGGTTTGATAAAAATTATTTTTATTTTTATTGTTGCGACATGTTTCGAATCGTCCATCGATTCATTTTCAAGCTATACAGAAAATAACAATAAATATACAACCTACCCAATTATACATGCAAATTCACACTAATAATATATAAATACAAACAAACTTACCAGTTATAAATAAAAACAACACAATTATAAATTAAAATGCAGTGAAGGAACTGAACCTTTCAACTGTCTATATAAATATAAAATCGCATGGTCTCAAATATTATTTATACTTTAGACTGACAACAGAGCTCTAGTCTGGCTAAAAAACTTAACGGATGCCAAGTCGAGCTTTACTAAGTAGTCCCACATTCTACAAAAAATTAATTTAACCGTACATATTTGCCATCAGTCGGCACCCAAGCAACAACTTCATCGCCACGTTAGTAGAAAAATTCAATTGACTGGTACCACCCAAAGACCCAATCAAATAGTTAAGACACTACAATATCTGTATTAACGGCCGAACCAAGCACACAACCCCCCGCAAGCTAAAATATAGAAAAAACGGTAGACCTAGCCGGACAAACCCAAGGAGAGTGCAGAAAATGTCGGCCATGACCAACTGGCGGTGCCGCTGAGCAACTAACAAGAAGTTATCAAACAATATTAGTTGTTAACCATATCCGGTTACCGGACCGGACAAACGTTCCACTGACCAAATGTTGCACTTTCATCAAAAAGTTTTCTAAGCCCCTTAGAAACCACAAAAGTAAAGAACCAATACGCTCTTACCATAATAAACATGTGCACCAAATAGGTAAATGCAATACCATCTTGTAGCCATCAGCAAAGCAACCACAAGACTTCTCGAACAACATTTTTTTTACCGGTGGAGATACCCAAAAGTTTTTTTTTTAGCTAGACCCTAAATGTATAATTACCATGACCAGTACAAACTGTTATTGAGTAAAAAGTAACCCCTACAAGCCACTCGTAAAACTCCACCTTAATGTCTTGCGTCTAACACTATTAGTCAAAAATCCTGAGCAAACACCAAGACATCTTGATTGACATAACGCATGTCAAAGAATTCTCCGGCAAAAGTAAAAATATAATATTAAAATCATAAATTTGCAATTAATAACACATTTTATGTTTAAAAATATTATTAGATAGTGTCGCAGTACAAAAAAAAATCACTGGCAACATTTTTAAACCGATAATCATTAAAAGCGATAAACTTCATTTGCAGATGTTGCAAAATAACCCATCAGGAAGTTAGAGAGAATTAATGCCGCCTAGTGAGCGGAACTTCACGGATCAATCCGACAGTTCTTACGAGTGTCCCCATCTTTAAATACTAAACTTTGACAAAGCAAACATTAGTTACTACCTATTTTAACCTTGCCATGCCTCCTGACTATATTTTCAGATTTGCAACTATCATCACTTCCAACGCAACAACTGCACACGACATACGGTATTGCACCCACCGCCAAAAGTCGCTTCTCAACTCTTATAGCTATTGCTCTTGGACAATTCTCAGTCCTTAAAAAAAACTCTGCCACAATTTGCGACGTACTAAGAGTTACATACCCGACCAAGTTACACTAAAACCAGTGGTGCGTGAACACATTGACCGATGCCCGCAACGCGTTCTCAACTCCAGGAGGATCAATCAAAAGTCGTATCCTACTTACAACGCCATGACAAACAAGCTACCCACGTACCAAACCCCATCGGAACATTTTGCACATCCGCACCAGGTGAAGAACATTATTTTGAAAAGAACTTAAGAATGCAAAGACATAGCTTACTAAAATTAAAATAAATACTGTGCTGTACCATAAGCAAATTAATAACTAAACCAACCAAACAAAACTTTACTTAAAATCTTATTAGGTATTTTGGCATTACCCAAAACCTCCCTATTGTTGTGGCAAGAATTATAGCGTAGATTGAAGATGAGCGAGGAAAACGTAAAATTGCAAGAATTGTTAGTAAAAACCTTTGTGCTGTACAAAAGATGTATCAACGTTACTTGGATACTGGCCTGATAATCAAAAGATCAAGATTCGGGCAAAAAAAAGTCACCAAAAACAGAGATGACCGTTTTTTGGTGTCCACAAATTTGCGGAATAGAACATCTTTGCAGTTTATCTAAATCAACATCATAAAGTTAGAAATGTAAATGTTAATTGGTTTTTGCCCAAAATCACCGGGCATGGAATAATGCGGACTAGAGCAGGGTACTGTTTGGATGGATTAGACGGACGACGGAAAGTAGAAAAGATGCGGAAAAAGATACGCTTTAGTTTGTATTGATGAGCGACATCCGTTTAGCAGTGAGTCGGTTATGGTTTAAGTAGGAATTTCTACCAAAGCACGCACAGACTTAGTCTTTATAGAGAACGGCTTCCTGACAGCTCACAGATACATTATGGAGGTTCTCAAAGATCATGTTATGCTCTTCATAACAACTATGGGCAAGCGCGGCGTTTTCATGCAAAATAATGATAGACCTCAGTTGTCAGAAATTATCTAGATAAAATGGAAATTTTGCAATTTGATTGGCCTGGACATGAATTCTATAAAACATGTCAGGGATGAGTTGGAAGAACGTATACAAAATCATATACCTGCTCCAAGAACTGCTCAGGAGCTAAAACAGTTGTTATTGCAAGATTGGAATAATTTAATTCAAAGTGTTTCTTGTCAACTTGAAGTAGTCATTAATGCAAGAGAAAGCAATACTCGTTATTAGTAATAAGTTTTTTTTCAAATTTTTTGTTCCATATTAGTCCTAAAACCAAAAATTCAAACTTCGTCATAATTGTAAATTTTTGATTATTCCAAAATACGCAATAAAATCAATAAATATGCTTTACAATTCAACATAAAATTTTTAATTTAGTGTGCAAAATACAGTACAATTGTTTACAATTTGCTAACATAAATTTAAAACAAAAAAACTCCAAACCTAAGTCATAATTTTAAAGTAACCTCTATTTTTTGCTCGCCAGTGAATAATATAATATAACAAAAAACTTTACTTTTTTTATCAGCAACTGTAAACTATATTTTATTAAGTATATTTAATATTTTCTTTAATTTACGTTTAAATAAATAAATTAAACGCTATTATCCTTAAACACCGTTAAAAAGCAACAATGAATTACAATTTGCGCTTGAAGAAAATAACAATCCAGAAACAATTTCATTAGAATCTAAATTGAGCAGTAAACACGTTTATGGACGAATTATGTTTATAATTCTTGTAAAATGAACAGCTGCACTTAATTAAGTTTTACTTAATTAATCCAGGATTACTTTATCACAATAAATCTAACAATAAAAAAACATCATCATCCAATTATAGCTAAAACCAATTCCGAAAAGACAAATTCAATTATTAATTTTCACATTAAGGTTTCATTATACTCTCAACCAATTATTATTTTTGTTCCTATTAAATTGTGTTTTGCAATTGGTGGAGTATACACGTTCTAATATAATATAAGGTAAATATTTTCAGTAGAGATAAGCTATGCATCCTTAATTGCGAGGTTGTGAAATTGCCGCGGGGACGGAAGGAAAACCGCTCACGTTTGAATAATTTAAAAGGGACGGATTCTGGCGATGAGTTTGATCGGCTAATTAGTATTAAATCAGTTATAAATACATTACTAATTGACAATAAAATTGAATATTTAATAGACTAATTATTTTGCTATTTGTATAAAAGGTACTAATTTTTTTTTATAGAAACGTATTTGTTGTGGTGTGGAATTTGACTTTTCTACTATTTCGTATTTGATCTTTCATCCTTAAATCTGCAACCAATCCTGCTTCATTTACTTCTATAAAACCCGCATCCTTTTGTTATCGCCCAGTGGGAATTACTTATATTTTGACATGATATATAGAGAGCAAGATACACAATTGATGGAGTGCGGTTGGTATGCAGAAATATAACAATTTTCCACTGCGGTTTTATTGTAATCAATGTCATTTTGTCTTACAGCGGCTTTTTAATTTATTTCAATCTATTGTAATGTTTTTTTTCAGATTCAAGTTTGATAATCGATCAACGATTAACATTAATGCAGATAATTTTAGTTCTATGTTGTTTGTATTTACAAGTTTTTTGAGCATTTTGTTACGGGTATAGATAGTACTGCAAACTTCTCTGCGTGCAGGTGAAATTATTGTTAAAAGACTTTTACTTTTTTCTAAAACTTTTATTAAAAAATACATTTATGATGTGGTATATTCACAGCCATTTTATAGTTTTTAAACCTAACTCGAATCTCGGCGCATAATTTGTAGCAGGTTCAAGCCCCAGCTCCGGCAAAATTTTAAAAAAATTATGGCATTTATTAATTCAGGACGTTAGTCTAATATATTTAACCATAGTTACATTTAATATAAGATTGTGAGTAGACCAGATACTAGGCCTCGTCAGTATCTACAGCGCCTCCATTCTCCCAATTAACGGGTGCGATAGTATATATTTGTGTTTTCAAAAACACATTTAAAGACAGTTTGTGTAGTAGTAGCATAAGCGTAAGCCCTAAAATATCAGTCTTTGCAACTGAAAAAAGTGCTTTTGATTGTTGACATAGACGCATGTCATGAGCTTTCAATGCTGCTAGTTACGGCTTATTGAGTACCGTTGTACATATTTGAGTCATTTAGCCAGTTTTGCCTATCTCTCTGTTGCGTAGCTACTAGTAATTAGATAGTAAAAATTTCATAAGCAAGTTAAGTAAGGTAACGTTAGATTACGTTAGGTTAGGTTATGTTAGGTTATTTCCAGAGGTTAATCCTCATAACATTACTTTGGATGTGATGGGTTCCAAGTGACATATCCAAAATGTATTTTAAAACCTTTAAGTTTTTAGTTTCACTTCTCTGCTTGGCTTGAAGATAGTATATTAAAGTGCAGTATGTTAGGAATCGTGGTTGGTAATTATAGTGCTTGGTTATCCAAAGCAATAAAATTACTTGCTTCTTTAAAACGCAGTTGATATCGGTTTTAGCTTATCTTATACAAATATTTTGGTCTATTTTAAAAACAGATTTACTATAAAAAGATCCAATAAACTCAGTACAATGCTTTTCCATACGTATTTTCATCGTTTTTGTAAGACTTTTAATTTTGTTGTAGCCTAGGTGAGTTTCTTTGTTGAATAATTGGCCTAACACGCAAAAACGGCACTAAAGTATATAAAAGCCCACGTTTTGAGCAGAGAGTCAAGAAAAAACCAAAAAATAAAAATACTCGCATGCAAACAAAAACGTACAAAAAGATAAAATAAACGTAGTTTTTACTGCAGTAGTTACGCTAAGGTATAAGCAACTCCAGACATGGCTGTTATTCACAAAAGTCGACACAATGAATTCGTTGATAGAAAACAAATAAACAATAAAAAACTCCGACTTAACACCGTCATCGACGACCTCCTGCACATCAAATTGGATCTCACGGACACCCTTTTCCAGTTCCGGAAAACGGTAAAGCTGCCACAAATTTGCTTATAAAGCGGATTTTTGCTTGGCCATCCCCAACACCAAAAACAGCTGCTCCAAGCCAAACCTCCTCTAAAGAGATCGGAAAGTTATCCGCTCCCGTCAAACTCCGTCAAGACCAGGCTAAAAATTTGCTAGACTTCAGCCTTTCCAACGAGGAACCAACAGACACTCAACTAGAGAGTGGCGTCACCGGCCACAGCAAAAAAGATTTAAACGGGTAAAAAAAAATCTAAGAAGCCAGATGGGTGCAAGTAGTGATTTCTGTGGATACATTGTATTCAAGATATTTAAAAACAAAGTGTACGGCATTTCCTAAAATTTTTAGGATATCTTTTGCAAATACAAATTAAAAAATAAATCTTTTTTTTTTAAACTGTCTTTTAAAGTTCTGCAAAATTTTCAAAATTAAACAAAAAAATGATTCTTTGAACAATTTTGAAAAAAAAAGTTCATAAAAACTTTTTCTTAAAAATGCAACCCTGAGAAGTTACAAATGATCAAAAAATATAAGAAAATGCCTATTACTCAACAATTGCTTATTAAAAAAAATCTAAAAAAAATTAAGACCAGGACTCATGTAGAGAAAGTGGTTTAAGCTAAATCAATTTTTTGTTCTTTACACTTAACTCAGACATGGCATATTCTATCAAATGCTTTGTTGTCATCGACTACAATAAAGCATTTGATAGAATACAACACGACCACCTTCTCTGCTTAAAGAAAAAACGCTCAACACTAAAGATATTCAAATCATTACTAACCTGTATTATAACCAAAAAGCAATATTACAAATAGTCGGCATTACATCGGAAGAGATTGAAATAAAGAGATGTATCAGACATAGATGCGTACTATTAGCAACACTATTCAACTTGTATGCAGAAGAAATCATGAAGAAAGCACTAGATGGCAAAACAACAGGAGTAAAAGTGAACGGCATACCGATAAATAACATAAGATATGCTGACGACACAGCTCTAATTGCAACTAACTTAGAAGATCTTCAAAGAATTCTCAACAAAGTGACAGCGGCAAGCAAAAAATGTGTACTATCTCTAAATGCAAATAAAACCAAATTCATGGTAATAACAAAATCACCTCAAAATAACAAAAACATCTACGTACACAATAAACTCATAAGTACAACTATTTGAGCACAACCATTATAACCAAGGTAACCAAAAGATAAAACAGCATTCATAAAAAAAAAACTATGTAGAAAAGATCTAAACTTAGAATTAAAAACAAGATTAACGGCATGCTATAAACAACCAATTTTATTATACAAAACAAAAATGAGGACATCAAAAGGTTAGAGGCCTTTGAACTGTGGATGTACAGAAGAATATTAAGAACACCATGGACGGACCGAGTAACAACCACAGAAATAATTAAAAAGATAAAGAAAGAAAAAGAAATTGTAAACATCATTAAGACGCGGAAATTACAATACATAGGAAACGTGACTAGAGGAGAGAAGTACTATTGCTCCACATAATAATTCAGAAAAGATGAAGCGTTAGAAGAACGCTACTCATGACTGAAAAATCTGCGACACTGGTTCAATTGCAATACAAACGAACTATTTAATGCAGCTATCTCAAAAGTAAGCATAGCGGTAATGATTGCTAATCTTCGCATCGGAAAAAGCACCTAAAAAAAAAGATATAAGCCAAGGAAAAACACGGGTGAATCCTTCTTAACTACAGCCCGACACAAATTGTGTAGCCCCTATAATAGGCAACTAAGTATACACAAAAATTATGTTGAATGATAGTTAAACTTCAAACCCCAGAACAACGTGGCCCATGGAATGTTTAAAATGTTAACGCAAATGAAAAATACTAAAACGGGCAATGGTATTAGTTTAACCACATTTAACATAATTTTTGTGTATACTAAGTTACCTATTATAGAGGCCATACTATTCGTGTCTGGCTGTACTTGCTCCACTAGGTCTTTATCCAACCCACGTCAAGTAGCTTCAGCCACCAAAGCCAAAGGGTCATTAACCTGACCACCATTCCATAAGGCGCAGCCGGCTAACTCTGATCCTCCTTCTAAATCCTTAAACCCTTATTCACGCACTTCAACTCCGCCAGTTCCCACCAAAAGCGCCGGCACACAATGCCCTTCTTCAATTACAAATCGAAAGAAATTTTTCTATCAAGAGCTCTTGGCAACTTTTAGGTGGCAAAACATTGTCAACAATTTCTGCTCCTTCCAAGAGTAGCCCTAAAACATACAAGAAACAATAATATGCGCATGCATCGGCTTTTGCACAAAGCACACAGCTATTAGCTAAAGATCAGTATGCCAAACAAGTTTAGAAATCATTACTTCCGCTCAGTTTCTAGCTAAACAAATGACTAAAGTTATTAGACATTGTCCGACTGGCTGAATCCCAAACATAGACAAGGTACAAGTTCTCCACAAAATCTATGCAACGCTTTTAGGACGGCACATTAGGTGCATTTAGTTTTTTTTTTTTTCTTAACAGTGTGTATTTATGCAATATTAGACAAGAAGGTATTTATATAAAAAAAGTGGTGCCAAACTTCTAGAATTCAAGTTTAGTTAGTAGGTGCTCGTGAGACTAAATCCGATACTTTGCAAGTTTTTAGGAAAATTTTCCTCCTAGCCCAAAAAAAAAGTAGATCAATTGAGCATCAGGGAGTCAACTGTTAGCAACCAGCTAGAGAATTCCATCAATAAAATAAAATTATAGCCACATCCGACAAAAGAACCAACATGGATAACTGCAATTCTTATTGCAAAATAGTTACAGATGATTAGATAGGTTTAACTACCCAATTAATTATCTACCCATTAATTTATTTTACTAAATAACTAATTAAACCGGCCATTAAAATCAACAACCTAGAACCAAAAATGGACGCTGTGTTTAGTAAAAAGGCAAACAAAGTGAAACGACGTCTACAAAGACAAAGTCAAAAAACTAAAGATCAAACAGGAAGAAACTCATCAAGAACAGAATTAAACATAGATACCAGCGTAAAAAAACATCAAAACCAGCTTAAAAACCGCCATCATCGAGCAGCACGTTGCAGTCTCCATCTTCACTAAAAGCTCTAGAGACGATCGTCACCAAAAAAAGATGGCAACCACAGTCCAGACTAACTAACCAATAAAAAACCTTAGCCTAGGCCTTTTTAAAAAACCTGTTGTTGATTCAGCCGACTTTGCATCCTCTTTAAAAAAAAATTATTCACCAAGACCGCAATGTCGGTGGCTTTTATAAAACCTCATCCTTTGAGAAAGAATTCATACTGAAAGAAAAAATAATCAAAAAAATTAAAGCAAAAACGAGTGAGGCCTTTCCAATTACTAATTCTAACAGGCCATTAGTTGGCCCATCACGTCAACTGTTTTCAACGACATCAAGGCCATTTTAAACAACCAATGCCAAAAAGTCTTTGACCCGGCTAGCCCCTAAAGCGCAGTCAACCAAGTCTAATCAGTTTACTAGCTTCATAGGTCCTCCTTCAAGCCCACTAAATCAGTCAACATCCACAAAGAGTATTGAACACGCCCCCCTTCTTAGAGCACAAATGAAATCCTACGGAAACTACATAATGCGCCAAAGCACATCAAGCTTCTCCAACTTCCGTTGGCACTCATTACTGTGCGGTTTTTTAGTCGGTTAGCATTTCAAACTAAGAGAAAATAAATCCGATACTTTAAATAAAATTTCCGCCCAGCCCAAAAAATAACAAAAAAAGCCCGTGATAGGCCGCACACTGTCAATTACAGAAGCAGCCCGGTTTAACACAAACTGAGAACTGTTCATCAACAGCAGACTTCTGCAATACCCAGAAACACTATAATTGCTCGCAAAAAAAAATTCTATAAGCAAATAACAGGATCGGCGCAAAACGCACCACTTTCAGCTTTTACTTCACTTATTCCAAGCAAATGAGTCACTCTCATTGATTTAAAACTGCACAAACTTTCTTCAGCCAAAATATTAATTGTCCAAATTACACGTATTTGAACAACTAATACCAAAAAAATACCAAGAAGCCTGAAAAAGTTCTTAGAACATGAGACTCAATAGAACCACCATAATGACCCCTACTGTAGGACTGGTTAATGCAATAAATTGATACTTATGCACCAATAAACGCACCGCTTCCCCATGCTAAAAAAGAGTCAAAAGCATAGCGCCAACTAACCTTGCTGGCGCATTTTTAAACAGCTACTAGATGCCCCAAACCTAAAGCGGTTTGAACGGCAGGTCTTCACTCTAAATTTGACAAAGGCTTTTCCAAGAATTTGCTCCACTAAAGAACAAGTATTTATTGACCGGAGTTTATGATCCATTTCCGGCATGTTTCCTCCTCCACAAAGTGCTTCCAGACAAAAAGAATGGTGACAAATAGCTTTTATAGTAGGATACACAAAGACGGGATGCATGTACAACCTTAAACTCTACTTCTAGAGAAAAATAGACACTAACAAAGAATTTTACAATAATACCCAAAATAACAACAGAAAAAAAAACAAAATAAAAAGTAACATACCAAAAATTAAAAAAAAGAAAAAGATAAGATAAACAAAATAAAAAATAAATAAAAAAGAAAAGATATACAAAAAGAAGAAGATGAACAAAAAAGAAAGGACAAACAAAAAAAAAGAAGAAGAACGGAAATATAGAACGCAAAACATGAGTGCTCAAATACAGTTAATGAGTAGGTGCAGACTGATGTTTTGGTTAAAGTTACAAGTTCATTGCAAGCCCTATCCACACACTAAAAAATCTACTAATACCGGCCCAAACCACCATGTTTTAGCAGAAAGCTTTGTAAAAGTCCAGAATCATTCATTAAAGCTATTGTATAATATTTCTAATAGCAGACCTGAAACGGATAATCAGAGAGTACTGATTCAACAACTTAAAGAAACAGCCAAAACCTTTCACAATATACAAAAAAAGCCTTGTCCAACCCGTGCCTACTCAAAGCTAAAAATTCTACAGCGGTCAGAATTGCCAACCAATTAACCACTTACATTCCACAAACCAAAACAAGTTATCTATTGCACCAGTTCAAAAAAGCCATGTCAAACACCTTTGCATCTTTGGTGGAACATCAAATCTAGCAGTTGCTGAATATTATCACTTTCAAAATCTTTAAGCAGTTTATAGAAAAGTGGACCAACTAAATCTTTAGACTTTTTCAACCTAGTCTACAACCAACTACGGCAAAATGTCTCAACTCCGCACAACTAGAAAACTAATAGAAAGTTGGACCAAGAAACAAAAATTGTCCAAAGACCACAAAAAATAACCAAACTCCAAAAACAAACCCACTAACTACCAAACAGACAGAATGAGAACCATAAAAAAAGGTATTCGACCCCGCATCACCGTGAACATTAACAGACACTAAACCAAGGTTCTAATAGATTCAGGGGCAAGCTGAAACTTCACAAAGTAAAGTGGTTAAGATTACCAATGGTTGGTACCAAGTCATTCTTTTCCTCAACATACCCAGTTTAAAATAGAAATGATACTAGGGCACAAATAGTTGAATGCTTATACTACAAAAGAAAACGCCGGCTACAACAATAAAAAAAATTTTGATAAACATTTTTTTTTTATGAATTCGTTTCTAATTTAGGCCAGATTAACAGACCTATTTCAATGGTATTCAACAATCAGAAAGTTCCAATGGCCAATAAGACTATCACCCATCAAATCGATGTTTGGCAGTTTTAGTAACATTTTAAAATCTTTGGTATATTTTTGACCAATGAAGTAACATTTTTAAAAGTGTAAAATATAATGTAGTATTATTTTGATAGATTAAAATACAGTTTGACATATTTGGCAGATTGTATGCATTTTATTAATAATAATAATAATAATAATAATAATAATAAATCATTTTTTTACCACATCAACAAAACATATTTACATAATTAAAGTAAAAATAGATTATTTTACATATGTTCTTGGTGGCAAATAGGAGAGAATTCAGTTAGGCACATATGTACCTCGATGTTCTGCCATTCGACCCTTAAACTATATACTAAAACAAAAATTATAATTAAACTATATACTAAAACAAAAAAAATGTTTAAATAGTATACTATATATATTTAAACATTCATCCTTATACATCTTTACACACTTACATATTAACATAACATAACATAACGAGAAAAAAAAATAAAGAAAATATATAACTAAAACAATAAAAAATGTATAATATATATTACAAACAATGTACTTTTTATATATATACACGTTTCATTGCACATCTAATCATATTTTTTGAATAGCCAGTTAAACAAAGCATCTCTAAACTTATAGGGTTTTACTGATTGTATATCAAATGGTATACTATTTAAAGTTTTACATATATCATATGAAAAACATTTTTGAAAGTGGCTCAAACGGTGTTTGGGTGGGGAAAGAGTACCTTATATTAATAGTATGCACATCAGATCTAAATGTTATTTTATTATAGAGGTATGCCGGCTTTTTAGAGACAATTATGTTTTTATAAAAACATGATTTGTGAAGCGTTCGTCGCTTTTTCATATTAAGCCATTTGGAGTCTTTAAGTTTATATGATATTCTTTCTCTTTTTCTTATACCAAATAGTAAACCTAAGGCAAGATTTTTGCACTCGTTCTATTCTTTTGCGAGTTACTGAATCAATACAAGCATCATATAAACTATCACAGTAGTTAAAGCGCGATAATACGAGAGAATCGCATAACATAATCTTACTTTGCTGGTTAAGGTTAAGTCGCGTGACGCATATAATACTTTAAGGTTACTATATGCTCTGCTAATACATTTATTTATATGCAAATTAAACTTTAGGTTATTATCTATTATAATACCTAGACTTTTTACCGAGTCACTCAGCTGCACACTATCATTACCAACGGATATTGTTAAGTTATTAGAGTTCATTTTGTCAATGACACAATTTCGATTGATTTTTGTTCCAAAGAGTATAGCCTCCGTTTTGGAGGAGTTAATCAACAATGCGTGTTCACGAGATGCTTGAACTATTGTTTCAATGTCTTTGTTGATATGGTTTATTGCAGTATAAACTTTGCTTTCTGGAAAAGATAGATACATCTGAGTGTCATCAGCGTATAAATGATAGTGACAGTGTTTGATACTTTTAATCATTTGACTTGTATAAATAGAATATAAAGTGGGCAATAAAATGGATCCTTGTGGTACCCCTGAAGTTATTGTTTTAGGATCAGATACTTTGTTTCCACTACTTACTGTTTGTTGTCTATTTGATAAAAAACTTTCAATTAGATTAACAGCATCATTTGTAAAACCTGTGTGTTTTAAAATAGCCAACAGAATTTGATGATTTACTGTATCAAATGCTCGAGAATAATCTAAAAGCACTAACAATGAAACATTTCCTTTGTCTGTTGCTGATATAACATCATCAATTACTGTTGTTAAAGCTGTGTTACAACTAAAACCAGACCGAAAACTAGATTGGTAGTCTGGTAGTATCTTTTTAGATGCAAGATATTCGACGAGTTGCGCATTAAGAATTTTTTCAAATATCTTTGACATTGTTGGCAATATACTTAAAGGTCTAAGATGTTTATATTCTGTAAGGTTGTTGGTTTTTGCTATTGGAATTATTTTTGCATGTTTCCAAATTAATGAATACGTGTGCATACTAATACAAAAATTAATTAAATGACATGTATATGGTAAGATATGTGGACAACACAGATCAATCATTTTTATGCTTATACCGTCAATGCCTATTGCTTGCGACTTAATTTGGTTAATTACTTTAATGATAACTGGTTTTTCAGTATGTTTAAAATTAAAACAGTTGGTGGAATTACTTTGTGTGTTTAAATAACGAAGCTTAGTCTTGTTGCAATTTCCTATGTCTATTTTAGGGTTGTCCAGAAAAAAAGTTATTTATTGAATTTGGATCAGATAGGTTAGATGGTATAGCAACGTTTTTATATTTGAGTAACCCCAGTTTTCTATAAGTATTCCACTTAGCATTGGGTTTCGAGTTCATTAATTCAAATTCATAATAAGCTTTCTTTTCAGTTTTTATAGCTTTTGTTGTTAATTTACGTAATTCTTTATAATAGCCCCAGTGTGCAGGTAGTTTAGATTTTTTAAAACGGGTATATGCGTTGTCTCTCATTTTCTGCATTTGTTTAATGGTATATGTTATCCATGGAGGCAACTGTTTTTTATTGTAAGTGTATGACTTGACAGGAGCGTGTTGATCAAACAACGTTAAAATAAGTGAATTTAGAATATTAATTTTTTCATTGACGTCGTTAGTATAAAGCATATAATTAAATGGAGTAGTTTGTAGATCTTCAAGAAATGTGGCATAGTTAAAATTGCGAAAACATCGAAATGATTTTGGAGCATAGGTTTCAGGTGCAATGTTAAATTTAAAAACACAGTATACGAGATCATGATCTGCAATACCTTCAGAGTTTTTATTTCCATATTGTATAATTTTATTACTATCATTTTTAGAATAAGCAATAATATCAATTAATGTAAAGCATTTGTCAGTAACTCGAGTAGGGTTATCGATTATTTGATGCATGTTAAAAGAGTCAAGTATGTCTAAAATACAGTTAAGTTCTCTGGAGTTGAGGTTTAAGAAATCAATATTAATATCTCCTGTTAGTATAATATCTGAAACAGTGGGATAGATTTCCGATCGTGTATCTTCAAGGTCTGACAAAAATTGTAGACTATTTAATTTTGGTGTTTTATATGCAACCCCTATTGCTGTAGTATTAGATTTATTTTTTATTTCAAGCCATAATTGCTCTATTCTATTATGTGTTTTGATTGTAGATGATATTTTAATTGAATTTTTAACATAAATAGCTACTCTTCCGGCTCTAGTGGGTCGATCTTGCCTATAAGTAGTGTAGTTAGGAATATTAATAAGATTGCTACTTACAGTTACATTAAGCCAAGTTTCAGATAAGGTAATTATATCAAAATAATAAGTTTTAAGAATGTCTTTAAGAATGCTTAGGTGTGGTATAAGTGATCTTATATTTAGATGTGCAATGGAAAGCGTTCTTTCATCTGGAATCATTAAATGTTGTGTTAATAGTACCTAAAAACATACAATTATAATATTTATTTTAGTTCTTCAATATCTTGTAGAGTTCTTATACGGATTACTGGAGATCCTTCTTTTTTTCTCAAATATATATTTCCGTCTTTGGACCATGCAAATTTATAGTTGTTTTCTTTCTTCATTTTCCTGGCCTCATAAAACAGCTCCTCATTTTATTTTGTTAACTGTTCACTAAAAAAGATTGAGTTATTATCTCTAATAAGTGAGCAGTCTTTAGTAGTTAAATCTTTTGCGTCTTTCTTTTTTTGCAAAAACTCTTCTTGGTTTTTCTCGGTTTTCATTTTAACGATAATTGGCGAATATTACATTGCTGTAAATTGTTTGACAGTTTTGGTAACTTTTGAAGCTTTTAGTAACATTTTAATATTTAAGATGTTAACTTCTTTGACAAATCTTGCAAATTTGTGCCAACTTATTACATTGCTAAAAAATATTTGACAGTTTATAAAACTTTTTGAGAAATGTAATTACTTTTTGACAGTATTTTTGATTATTAAAAATACAGATAAAGTATTTTTTCTTAAATTTTTTGATGTAGTAACATTTTTAACATTTAAAACATAATTTGACATATCAGGCAGATGACTCGCATTTTTGTACATTGCAGCAAATTGTTTGATAGTTTGATTTTGATAAATGTAGTAATATTTTTGACAGTTTAGTAACTTTATATTTCTAAAAACTGGAAGAAGTAAAAATAATAAAAAACATATTTTATGTTTTCAATGTTTACTATTTATATAAAATTTAGATAACATTATTTCAAATATTACAATTATATTGTGTACCGTAAACTAAACAAATATTAATATACCCAACATTAATTAACTTTATGTAATAGCAAAGTTTACCGTTGTTCATCGTATTATTAGCAAAGATACATTTAGTATATTTATTTAACAATGGTTTGCAATATTAGTGAACTTTAAATAAATAAACTGCAAACTAGTCAAAGTTTTAAACAAATAACACATTTCATATCTACTACTAAAAAGAAATTAATCATTTACACAAACGATCGGAAAAAGTTATTGTGCACTTCGTTTGATACTTAATTGATTCCTAGTGGTTCTTATGTATTCCATCCGAGACTGCCTCGCTCGCCCAAACAACCCTCTTGCTGATTTTTTATACCGAGGAAATTATAGCTTTTCACCCAATTCTTTTAGTTAATATTGATATATTACTTTGTTTTTTTATTTAATCAATTTAAACATTCATACATACCATATATGTTGGAAGGTGTTTGTAAACATTATACATAAATTTTTATTTATTGCGCCGCTATAAATATTAAAATTTATGGCATCCAGGAACATAAATATATATGTGAAAAGTTGGATAAATTTAATTCTAAGAATGTAAAATTCAATACTCTGTATGTAATCCGGGCCCGTCCTACTTAAAACATATTGCAAATATGGTAATTCGATTCAATAACCGGATTCCCTGCGCTATCGGCCGCGATCTTTTCAGATTTCCGATACCAAAATTCAATAAGTCTGTGTTTATCTTTTGTTGTAGTTTTTCTTTTAGATGAAAACAGTAGGAGGGGAGTTTAAATTTGATCATATATTAAAAATTAAGTGATTTAAATATGAAAAATGAAAAATGAGATGATGGCACAGTGTGATAAGCTTAATTTGATACGAGAAAATGCTACAGGGGTGATTTATTTACTTAATGTTTAATGCTCAAATTAAACAATGATTATATCAGTTAATATATTTTTAGATGTCACGTCAATCTTAATTACTCGATGCATTTGCTGTAAAGTCAAATGTTAAGTTCATAACAGCTTGGGAATACATTCAAGTCAATGGCGAGCGAACTGCTAACTTAGTCTATCGGGATTGTAGCTTAAATCAAAATAGAAAATAAATTTGGAAGCAAAATTTGTAGTTAATCATGTTTATTAGTTCATGCTAGCAAAGACTAAAAGCTTATTTTATAATTAAAATTTATAAATTAGATTTTATTACTACATCCTAAGGTATGTGGTATGTAGCATAGTTACAACTTATAGAATTATTTTATTATCATCAATCACTAATAGTTGTAAAGAAATGTCGCAATTTGAATGTAAAATCTCTTGTAAACAATTTAATCTGTTATTTTAATTAATATCAAAAAAAAATAATAATAAATCAAACGCATCATCTTTACAACTTCCAAGAAAATAATTATCATCACAAAGATAATTATCGTAAGAGGAATATTAATGTTTCGCCCTTCTGAATAATACCAGCCGCATAATTCATAGCAACCATTTTCCACCTAATTTATTAACGCCCTTCTTAACCCCGATGCCCTCATTTCAGTAAGTACCTTTATCCCATCGGAACCCCACGCTTATTGATAAAAGCCCGATTCTTCCATAACTCCATTAAAGTCTGATTCTTATTGTCCGTTGAGATTTCGAGAAACAAAAAATTCCAACAATTGAATCTAATTCAATAAAATTGTAATGTGGTTATTTCAAATAAATCTTTAATGATGAAAGTTTTTAATCGTATGATGATTTATTGTTTTCAATATACGCGCTTTAAATGCAATTTACTACCTGAATTTGTGTTATTATTTTCATATAAATAATACAAATATGTATAAATACATTAGCATAAATCTGATTTACGTATGGCTATAAATTTTAGTTCGAAATACAGGTTTTTAATGGAATAATTCGTCGGAACGTGGAATTTGCAATATGTATTTAATATGAATTATTGCATATTTTTTATAGGTAATAACGGTTGTCAATTTATTTTTATATTTCATTATAATGGAAATACATTTGTTTATGAAATAAAACTTTACACGTTTAATACATAAAAATGCTTTTAATTAAATTTGCAGATGGAATTAGATTCTACCGGTTTAATTTGACCATAATTAAAATTTTGGTCATCAAGCAGACAGAACTTGAGCTGTAAGTTTTACATAACCACTAGTTTAATGACACTACAATGACAGTGTTGATCAGTAGTAAGTTCAAAGAAGTAATTGCTTTAAAACTACATTAGATTTTTATAAAATTTGAACAATAATGCAGTCAAACATCATTATTACCAACTTTATAATATTTAATTTTCACATAACCTGTAATTTAGTGATAGTGACAATTGAATGATAATATCTTAGTTGTTTTCTGGCATAAAATAATAAGCTTCGGTTAGTTACACCTTACTCGTACTTTGGTAACATATAATTGAAGCTTACGGAGATCTGGAAACCTTAGTATGTAAAAAAAAAGTAAGGTGCGCGCGTCAATCTATGTTTATATATGCTTTAAAATGATTTTAAATTTATATTAACATTACACACAATGGCGTACCTATCTGTAAGCAAGGGTATGCAATGCAAAAAAACACACAAACATTCAGCGAATTCTGAACGATTGTTTCAAAACCTATTGGGAGAGAGCAAATTAGCAATTTTTCATATTTAGTGAAAAAAAATTGGCACTTTTTGACAGTTTATGACCAAATTTTTGTTTTTCTTAACAATATTTTTTTAAATTTTATGCCGTTTGTTTAAAATTATAATTGCCGAATTTTGTTTTATTTACACATATTTTAATATTTTATGGCAAAATTTTACTATTTTTTATTATACATAAATAAATTTTTTCGTTTTTTAAAAGTTTATGACAAAACTTTTATGTTTTTTGGCAATATTTTAATATTTTATGACCAGATTCTATTATTTTTGACAATTTTTGTCAGTTTTAAATAAATTTTGTTTTTTTCTACCAATATTTTTTTGCATTTTCAACAGTTTTTGGCCGCATTTTAGTGTTGTTTTACCAAATTGAAGAACTTAATAACCAAATTTTGTTATTTTTAACTTTTTATTATTTTATGCTTTTTACGGCTATTTTACATCGCCACAGTAAGTCTACGACTTGTTTAAAGTGGTTTGATGGGACCAACAGTTTAATACGTGATTTCCGAACCACGCTGGTGGATAAAGAACAAGTTATCATTTCAGTCATATTTCGGGGATTGAACCCCGGACTGCTCGCATGATATGCAAGAGCTCTACCATTTAGCTATCACACCATAAATAAATAGAATTTTAGCTTCTTTAATTGATCTTGCCGAATTTTGAATAAAATTTTTGATATTTTTAACACTTTTTGGTTGGTGCATTCAAACAATAGTTTAAAATTTCATTACCAGATTTTGGTTTTTTCTAACAATATTTTTGATTATTTAAAGCAAATTTTGCTATTTTTTAAGATTGATAAAATTTCAAAATCTATTTTTTTATTTTTTTAAACATTTTTTAATATTTTATAACCGAATTTTACTATTTCTATTTTTCATAAATAAAATTTTACATTTTTTAAGTTTATGACCAAATTTTAGTGTTTTCTGGATATATTTTTATACTGCATGGTTAAATTTTAGTATTTTTGACAACTTCTTTTTTCAGTAGTAGACGGATTTAAATTTTTCCACCAAAATTTTTAATATTTTGCAGCCGGATTTTTTTTAGTGTTTTTGCTATTTTTAACATCTTATAAAAAAAAAATTGTACTTTTTAATAGTTTATGTCAAATTTTGTTTTTTTTAACATTTTTTTTATTCCTTTTAAACTTATTTTTATGACCAAATATAGGTTTGCTCTACCAATATTTTTGATATGTTATATTCAGTGCCGTAACTAGCTTCTGATGCGCCCGGTGCAAAAGCGTTTTTTTGCGCTGTTCACAATAAAAGCGTCAAACGCACCTTTTTGTTTTCTGTGTATTTTTTGCTATGCTAACAAATTCTTAATTTTTTTCTTTGACCTTTCCAAACTCTAAAGTTATAAAGTTAGGATGGTTATCAGCGCCCCAACCAAGCTACGCCCGGTGAGATTATCGGGCCGCTCCGGCCGCGGCTCAGTCATCTTCTAAGCCCGCAGGTCCCCGCAAACCTGAAGTTGTCACGGGCAAATCATTTGCAAACGCGGTTGCTCCACCGGCAATTCCTCCGGTAGCGAGTCAAGATGATAGGATAGTCGCTCTGTTGAACAACTTCAACGATTTTCAAAAGAAAGTCATGGCTTCTTTTCTTCAGAATCAGTAACGAGGAACCATTACTTTGTGTTTGTTTCTGGAATGTCAGAAACATTTCAGAAAAAATTGGTGAGGTGAAACAGTTCTTCATCCAAGAGAACCTCGACATCATGCTGGTATCCAAAACAAACCACCGTCCCACCCAATCGTTGAGACTACTGAATACTTTTACGTATTTGGGGTCGTCGGGGATTAGACTAAGGCATGGGACTTTGATTTTTGCAAAAAGATCATTGGAACACTCCAAGGTCGACACCCCCGAGCTAGTCTCTCTAGAATCAAATGCGATAGTGCCCGGCTTAGGGACATTAAAAATCGCATCTGGCTATCTCAGCCCGAGTAACCGAATCGAAACGGCGGATTTCAAATTTCAAATCGGTTTTATCAAACCCTCTCCCCACAATCATTGCTGGGGATTTCAACTGTAAACACCCGGCGTGGAATAGTTTACAGACAAACGTCAAAGGTCGAACGTTGTTTGACTTTGTAGAACAAAAAGGATTACAAGTAGAGGGTCCAGAAGAACCCACCTTCTATCATAGCGCAAGGCACCAAGGGGACGTTCTTGATTTTTCTATATTTAAGAACGTCAACCTGGTTTATACCATCCGAGTAGTCAACAATATGAGTTCCGACCACCTCCCGGTCTTGCTAGAGCTCTTCGGAAGGGGGATACCTGGGGAGGGAGGAAAGTCCGTCATTCGTACGAATTGGCCCCTCATCTCACGATCCCTAGAAAAGGGTATCAGACGCATGACTTCGGTGAGAACTATCTCGAGACGTGAAAGATTTAATCCGTAGACAAAATGCCGCCAAGCACCTTTGGCAGCGGCACCGCGACCCCTTAGATTGCATGACATTAAACTCTCTTCATGGTGAGGTGAAAAAAGCCATAAGGTTCTACAAAGAATTGTGTTAGAGAAATATCTTGAAATCCTTCACGGATGATGATAATCCAATGTGGAGGGTCTCCAAGTCCTTAAGGAACAGGCCGATCCCCATTCCAGCCATTCATGGCGAAAATGGGGTACAATACTCGCTTGAGGGAAAGGCCGAAGCATTTGCTGACAGCCTGGAACTCCAATGCTCCCCAAACATTTGTTTGGACTCGGAGCACGTCGAAAGGGTTGAAAGGGTGGTTAGGAGAGCCCTGAATGCCGCTGACGACGACGCGCCGCTGCAAAGCGTGAGACCGTCTTGAATTCGAGAAATTATCCAAAGACAAAAAATCCGGTCTGCTCCTGGCACTGACGGAATACCCAATAGAGCGCTAAAATGGTTCTCGCACAAAGCGATAATGGTTCTTACCAATATTGCTAATGCGATCCTTCGCACTGGGCATTTTCCTACGGATTGGAAAAGCTCAATTGTCATCAATATCCCAAAACCTGGGAAAGACCGGCGGTTTCCTCAAAACTACCGGCCTATCAGTTTACTATGCACCTTGAGCAAGGTCATAAAAAAGTCTATCTTAGATATTATTCAGGATCACGTTGATTCGAATAATTTACTTCCCTCGCATCAGCACGGCTTTCGTTGGCAACATTCTTCGGTCCACCAGTTAAATCGGGTGACTGATCACATTGTGGAAGGTTTTAGGTCGAAAAAGGCCACAGGGATGGTCCTTTTCGATGTGGAAAAAGCTTTCGACAAAGTCTGGCATAAGGGTCTTCTCTACAAACTTCTCAGTCAAAAATTTCCTCTACGTCTTATAAGGCTGATAGCCTCATATTGTATTAATATTAATTGTAATTCCATTTCTATGTTTCTATGTTTAATGTTGTTTACTCTTGACTTTTCCTATGTCTGTAGAAGATCGACTGGAATAAATATTATTATTATTATTATTATTATATTTAAACCGTAGATCCTTGGCTGTTAGAATTCATAAACACGTTTCTAGCTCTCGAAATATCACGGCAGGGGTCCCTCAAGGCTCCATTCTCTCTCCGGTCCTTTTTAATCTATTCGTTGCTGACATGCCTTCGGGATCGAAGCACGGAGTTAAAATGGCACAATACGCAGATGATGCTGCACTTTTGTACTCGTCACGGTCACCTCTGGTGATCACCTCTAGGCTACAAAAAGCCACCGACGATCTGGAATGCTGGTTAAATGACTGGCTGGTAAAGGTCAACCCGGAAAAAAGCAAAGCCGTTTTCTTCACTCGGCGACGGAACGCACCTCATGATAACGTCTGTCTCGACGACGTTCCCATACCGTGGTCCGATTCTGCCAAGTATCTTGGGGTTATCTTTGACAAGGGGCTCACGTACAAGTTGCACGTGCAATCATTACTCGATAAGGCTAAATTTGCTAAAAATCGTCTCGTTCCGATGCTGCGGCGGAACAGTGGTCTCTCTCTCCGGAACAAAGTCCGGTTATACACGTCTACCATCAGACCCATGATGACGTATGCGTGCCCCATCTGGGAAACCGCCGCAAATTTGCATCTAAATAGATTAGAGTCGTTCCTAGGTAATACCTTGCGGTGGCTCACTGGAGCTCCATGGTTCGTCCGGAATCGCGAAATTCAAAGCGATCTCGGGATTCCACCTCTGCGCAGACATATCGAAGCTTTGACCGCAAAGTACTTCGACAATCTCGCGGTTCACTCCAATCCTGATCTGGCCCGACTCGCCGAGCCAGATAAGGAAGTTTCGCGACACAAGCGCCCGGTTAATCAATTGATTAACATTTCCTAGAACTCCTTTTCTCTTCCCTCAGCCTATAAGGCGTTATGTCCCCCCCTCTTCGACACTGTCTTGTCTACAAAACTAATCAACGGAAGGTTTATGAGCTTTAGGTCTCGAACTTCCAGGCCTATCACCGGGGGGGAGTTTAGTAGGTAGGCGCCTGCCTCTTGCGGGTGAATCCGACACTTTCAGTCTTTAAAAGATTTGCAAGAGATGGTTGGAGATGCGTAAAAGAGCAAGAGTGAAACTGATGGGAGAAAGCTTGAATCCGGATAACATGATTGTAGTAATGCTATCTTTGGTGCTCAATTGGGATATTGTGGCTACCTTGATAGGGTCCATGCTACGTATGAAAGAAGAAAAAGAGAGTAAAATGGAAAAGGGGATAGGGCTTTTCATAAATGTTTTGTGGATTCACGTATAACTTTGTTTTTTTATGTATGATATGTAAACTGTTTTAGTCATAAAAATTTGAAAAACATTGAGTAAACAAACTAATTGTACCACCGCCTAAAATCTCAAGATGGAGTTGTCATTCCCGCAAAAATAAAAAGAAAGTGGTTTTAGTCAGTAAAAATCTGACACTACCTTTTGGGGTACTTTATAAAAGATTTCTACCTCCTTAGAAAAAAAAAAATTAGGTTAGGTTAGAACAATCATAATTATGATTTTGCCTTTTTTAAAATGTTATGTATTTTTCAACAGCGCATGGCCAGATTTTGGTGCTTTCTGACTACAGTGTAATATTAGTTATACAAATTTTTAATTTTTTAACAGTTTACTGCTAAATTTGGCTATTTCTAATAAAATTTTAATAATTTTTAAAATTTAATAAACAGTTTATAGCCAAACTTTGATGTTCCTTTACAATATTTTGATATTTAAAAACCAAATTTTAAAAATTTGACACTTTATAAACAAAATTTTGCCTTTCTAAACCGTTTAGCCATAATTTAATTCTATCTAACAATATTTTAATATTACCAAATTTAGTTAATTTCGACTTTTTATAAATAGAAACTTGCACTTTTTAACAGTTTAAAGCCAATTTTTTATGCTTTTTGAAAATAATTTAAAGTTTTCTAGCCGGATTTTGCTATTTTTGATATTTTATAAATAAAATTTTGCACTTTTCAACAAATTTTGCAAGATTTTGGTTACTTCTAACAATATTTTAGCTTTATTGCTAAATTTTGCTATTCCTCATTAATAGAATTTTGCTTATTTCATCAGTGGCCGGATTTTAATACTTTTTGATTGTAAAACAATCTTTCTGATTTTTTATTAATAAAATTTTGTGTTTATTAAGCTTGTATTTGCTATTTCTAACAACAATTACATAAATTTTGCGTCTTTTAAAATTTCATATTTTTGACAGTTTATGACTTTATTTTTTTCTAACAGTATTTTGATGTTTCAAGACCGGATTTATATTTTTATAGCTGGATTTTACTATTTTGAAATTTTATTAACTGTTTTACACTTTGCAACAGTAATCTAGGTATAACTGTGGAACAATTTTACAACATTATTTATAAACCTAGTCAATTGGATTTGGTTTTATTAAAATGTGCTCATCGTAATTTGTTTGGTTTAATAAGAATCAAATCCAATTGATGAGGAACAAGAAAGTAGCGCATTGTATTTATAAACAATCAAACCTCTAAAAGTAAATCCCTATATACATTGTATACAAAAAAATAACCAAAAATCTGATTGAAGCTTTGTTAATAAAAAGAAATACTATACTACTGTTAATATTTTGTATGCTAACGATGCTGCGATAGTGTGTGAGTATGAAAATGATCTACAGAATGCACTTAATTGACTGAATGTTGCAGCAAAAAAATGGATATCTGTATAAATGTAAAAAATACCAAAAATATGTGATTGTCAATCGGGTTAAACGGTAAACGCTTAGAGCAGGTGAATGCTTTTGTGCATCTAGAAAGAATGTTTAATAAGATGGTAATTTAGGTAAAAACATTGAGAGACGAGTAAATGCATCGCAAAAAGTAGTCGATATATGATGTATGAGTATGATTGTAAAGCCTGGCTCTGAAGCATAGGTATGTAGAGAAACACAAAAGTAAAATAGCAAAAGAGTTGTGTAAAAATAAAAAAACGTAGAAATATTTTTTTTGAAGTAAGATTATTGTACAGTGTTACTATTTACCCCGGAAAGGAATAGCGTAACCAGTTATGTATGTATGTACATATTAAAAGTTCAAAAGTGATAACATTGTACCTGATTGTAACTTTAGCAATTAAGTATGTTCTAATAATTTTAATGTGTTAATTTGTAATATATTTGATAATATTTGTAGTCTTAATATCTCTACAAACTATGGCAATAAAATTCCAAATAAAAAAAAAAAACTGATTTTGCGCTATCAAAACTAATTTTTATGTTATTTAAGATGTCCTTAAAATATGAAAAGTTCTCATCGTACTAGAAACGTTTTTACATAACACCAATTTAAAAAAAAACTCCAACAATTATAACAAATTACTGAGAAATATGTAAATAATCTGCAATTCCTAAGTTAATTCTTTGTTTTTTTAACAATATTAAAAAAAACACTTTTCAGCTGTTTATGGCCCAATATTAGTGCTTCCTGATAATTTATTGATGATTTATAAGATTTTGTTCACTTTTCAATAATTTGTGTCCAGATTTTAGTGGTTTCTGGCAATATTTTGACGTATAATTTGCTATTTTTTACATTTCCTAAATAGAGATTTGCACTTTTTAAGACATAATGACCAGATTTTAATCATTTCTAACAATATTTTGATATTTTATAGCCAGATTTTGCAGTTTTTGAAATTTTCTAAACAGTTTCAACAATTTTGCCTGTATTGACAATTTTTTGTAGTATAACAATTTTTTATTATTTTAAGACTAAAATTTTGATCAAGTTTAGCAACAATGTAGTAAAACTTTATTACTACCAACTGTAAACAATTCAATAAACTAATACAACAATTTTTACATAACTTCTAATTTGGGGACTTACTACCACCGTAATTATTAAAGTGTAAATTTTAATAAAATTTGGCAACAATGCAGTCAAACATCATAGCTAGCAAGTATATAAAATTCAATCAAATTAATTTGCAATTTTTCAACCCGTCACTATTTACGCTTAAGTAACAAGAGACACTAGAATCCTATAAAACTCTATAGTAACTCTGCTAAACCTGAGTTTAGTAGAGTCCACTTTAAAGCTGCAAATCAAACACCATCAAACAGCATGGTATCTAAAAGTATCAAATATGTGAGTACACCTTCACCAGGCAATGCTAATAGTTAGACTACCTGAAAAAAAAAAGAAAGACATAGATACGGACACACGTTTTATAGAAGAAGACGACGTTATCAACATTTATCCTTATACCCAAAAAAAAGGATCGGAAAAAGGTGTAAAGAATCTTGACTTATCAATCTTAAAACGTTTCTTCAAGATCCTACATCAAAGACTGTACTGAAAATGTGAGCTTAGAATAAGTGAGTCAATTTTTGAGCACAAACGAAGCAATTACTGCAACACAAGTTTTTGTCCAAAGTTGTCTCAATAAAAAATTTTTTTGGCTATGTTTCAAAAACTATAAAAAGACCTTTGATAAAGTACAACACTCCAAATTTGTCAATATCTTAAAAAAATAGACATTTAAAATAATATACGGTGTATAGAAAATATACTAAAACCAGACCGCTCAATCCAATATAATGAATTATATTACCAACACTATTAAAATATGTAGAGAGGTACAAAAAGAATGTGTGCTGTTAACACACTATTTAACTTATATCTAGCGGCACTAAGTAAAATAAAAAAAAACATAAAGTATATAGAGTCTAAATAAACAACATCTGATATACAGACAACACAATAACTATTGCACTAAACATCAACAATCTACAACATCTAGTCGATATTGGAGGAAAACAAAGCCAACTCAAAAAAAATTTAGCTTTAACACCAGAAAGACTCAATTTATAGACATTTTCGGGACCCGCAAACGACAAGGATGCTACATTAACATTTAATGACCTACCTATAGAAAAAGTCAATAACTCAAATAACTAATGGTGTGGCTCTGCAAAGAATAGACATCAGATATAAAAATTAAACGCCAAATCAAATATGCACGCAACCCATTTTTAAAATTCAGAGAAGTCTCTACTGGCAATGACTTTTACCTTAAAGTATGACTCAAAAAATGCTATATTGATCAGTTCTTTGCAAAATAAAAAATAAATAAAAAAAGTTCTACAACAGATAAATATACAGATCAACTACTGATTACAATAAAGAGACAAAAAATGGCATACCTAGACCACGTAATGTACAACTGAAAGTACCAACTTATCCAACTTATAATTAAAGATAACAATTAAAAAAAAAATGAGGATTGGAAAAAAAAATGCAAGCATCAAGCAGTAAACACAAATTTGGTCCATACATCAAAAGATTATTACAAAATGCAGCAGATGGTTGCAAAAATCTATTAATGGATGTATGCAGTACAAGAAACAAAAGTTATTTATTACAAAACAAATTATAGTTTCATAACTAATCATTGGATTTTACCCTAATTTGGCAAAAGTGTAGTCAAACATCATAACTACTAACTGTGCAAAATTTAATCAAACCAACGCGGCTATTTTAACATAACCTTTAATTTAGAAACGTTTTATCCGTTAAATGTTAATGTATTAATATATAACAAAAATAAATAATTTCAAAACTATAGATTAAGATCTAATCAAATTTTGCAAACAATTTTAAATACAAAATCCAAAAAATGCTCCTTTTTGCTTAACCCACTGAAAACAAAAATTGGTTTTATGGTTTTTGTGGCTTATAGACAGAGTGAAGACTTAAAATGAAGCCAGGATAGGATTCTACAAAAAATGCGGTTTTTAAATGTCAAAATTAAAAAACGACAAAAAAACTAAAAAAAATCTTAGAAATTTTTTTTAGAATTTTATAACCGCATAAACCAATCAAAAGACTACTAATAAGTTATAAAAACAAACTAAAAATACTAAAGCAAATTTCTTAATGCACCCCCCCCCCCCTCTCCTGCTGTGATCCGTTTGAAATAGAATTTTAGGTAATTTTGTTCAAATTGCTATAACTCGGTTATGGGGAAAGTTAGAAACATAAATTTTGGTTTTCATTTAGCCTAAAATAAATCAGTCTTAATTTTCAAATATTTTAAATCATTTTTGAACCACAGCCTAATTTATGACTGTGTGTAAGTTTAATTTAAAGCCATCGTGCTATTTTTTTTTTAAGTTCGCATAACTTGTTTGTATGTAAAGTAAGAAATACAAAATTTGGTTTCCAAATATAATAACCTAAAATATTATAAAACTACAGCCAATTTTTTTTATATTGTGTAAGTTTGCTTCAAAATTTTGTTCTAAGTACTGATAGTTTTGTTATTGGTAAAAACTCTAAATTTAGTTTTCAAACAGCCTAAATGTTTACCTAAAATTGACCGGATTTAATTTTTACATAGACAAAATAGTGGAAACCAAAAGAAAATCGGGTATTATCCATAAATATGTTGAGAAAGTATTCCACAGTATCAAAATCTTAAGTAAAGTAAATAAACATAAAGCTGATAAGAATTAGGATGCGCAAAACACATGTCCAAACGCTTCGGTTAATTCCAGGATTGAAAAAACTTTGTCAACACTACATCAACAGGTCCATTTTGAGTAACCAACAATTTACCCAAGACAAGGCTGAACTATACAGCTGTTAAAAATACGTCTGGAGATGTCTCAGCTAGATAGAAAATCATCCAAAGCTAAAAAAAATGCTATAAAATCACAAATTTTTGTAGTCGTCTTGAGATAAACTGCTACCAAATACCACATATCAGCTCTTTTGTCAAACAAATGACTGCACCAAACTAATACCAAGCAAAACTTTATTAGACAAGTTGATTGCCAGCTTCGGAACGTTGGAAGCTTCATGCCATACTGCCAAAAAAAGTAAAATGCAAGAAATTTACAACTTCAAGAAATTAAGCAACGCTAAGCTGTGTAAATCCAACGTTGTTACCGCAAAGTGCAAACCTCAATGTCCAAAACTTGAGCAACCAAATCAAATAATAAACTTTAAGTAATTTGTTGATTACATCAACGGATGGTCGTACTTACTGCCACAAATCCCACACCAACTTCATACCTTATTTTTCTTTTACTACAAAAAACTTTAGTAAACAAAATTCTCAAAAAAATGGTTGCACGCTCCTGCTTAGCAGGGTGACTCAACCGTAGCAAGCTATTAATTTTTAACTTATTCTCAGTCTACAAACGTCGGCGTTGCTTAAAAGCAAAAAAATCTACTAACGGACAACAACTCAGCTTTCAGCCCAACAAACTATCCGATTTAGTGCCACCAAGTAATAACAAACAAAACTCCATCAAGTAGCAACGTCATTAAGTTTAACTGAAAAAAAACAAAACTAAGAAAATATCACGTTAACGCGAGAGTATCAGCAGTTGTGATCACAAGGGTCCACTTAATTAGCCAGAGACTGAATGTGCTCGAGCTGCAGGAATGCGATGACGAAGGATGGGACAGGATCGGGAACCGTAGGTGGAGACCTGGAACTAGATCGGAAGTCTGGAGGTGGCTTGCGTTTTAACAGCCGCACAACGTCGGATGAATGAAAAAGAAATGTTAATAAACTTGACTTACGGTTTCGTTTAATTAATTGGTTCGGATTCAAAACGGATGAATGCAGGATTACTAGATGTTTTGCTGAGTGCAAGACAAATAATTTAACAATTTTTACAAAATCCAGAATTTTTTTACCTATTTTACAATCTTCTAAAAAACTCTAGATACTTCTAAAAATCTTGCAAAAAACTTTCAAAATTTTTTCTCAAACAAACAAAAAATTTAAAAAAATTTAAAATTTTATACAAATTCTAAAAGTTTCTATTAATTTTAGAATCTTCAGCAAAAATCTAGGTTTTTTTCTAAAAATTTTGCAAAAAAATTTTGAAGTTAATAAACTTTTTAAAATTTTTTTACACATTTTAATTCTTCTGCAAAGCTCTTAATACTTCCAAAAATCTTGCAAAAAATTTTCAAAAGTTTTCTACACATTTTAAAATCTTCTGAAAAGTTATAGATCCTTATAAAAATCTAACAGAAAACTTTGAAAAAAAACTTTCTTCTAATTCTAAAAGTTTTCTACTTATTTTAGATTCTTGCGTAAAAATTTGAAAAGTTTTCACAAATTCTAAAAGTTTGTTTACACAATTTAAAATCTTCTAAAAAGCTCTAGACACTTCTAAAAATTTTGTTTTAAAGTTTTTACATATTTTAGATTCTTCTAAAAATCTTGCAAAAAACGTTTACAAATTTCAATAGTTTTCTACGCATTTTAAAACCTTCTGAGAAGCTCTAGATATTTCTAAAAAACTTGCGTAAAACTTTTACAAGTTCTAAGAGCTTTATACACATTTTATAATCTTCTGAAAACTTTTAAATACTTCTAAAAATTCTGCAGACAATTTAAAAAAAATTAATTAACTGTTTATAAATTCCAAAAGTTTTTTTAGAATTTTCTAAGAAGCTCTAGATACTTCTATAAGCAAAACTTAAAACTGGACTTTAAATTGCAATCTAACCTCGCGTCCGCAATCCACAGGCTTGCAAACCAAAATTTTCGGGTAAGAGTTGCTTCGTTTTTTTTTTTTAAACCGCGGTTTTCGACGATTTCTTCGAGGCTCTACTGATTATATTCAGTTTACATGTTAACATTTTCAAAAAATAGTTGACAAATCTGTGCCTATACTGATCATTTACATTTCCATATTAAAACATCCGAAGCACACGCTCCTTAAAGTAGTTCCATAGCGCACAACCACAATCGTATTTTCTCATGTGCTTTCTTTTGGTTGCGATCGGGTGCTTTAAAAAAGTTAACATGTGAAGTCAAAAAAATCATATTTCATTTATAATTTTAATTATTAGGAGTAATTTTACTATTATTACATTGATTTGTAATAACTAATACTCTTAATAAACTTCTTATTACAATAATCGAGACATTAAATAAACAAAAGTTACTTTGTAATCTACAATCATAATTTAATTCCGTAAAACATCAAATCAAGTTATACATAATATACACCAATCTCACCTCCAGCTTCCTATTTTTTTAATGTTCTCTTTCAAACGGCAGTTTGCTTTCTTTATGGCGGAAGCGTTGATTAAACCCCTTTTTTTAAGACCTCTCCTCTTCGACTTCTTTATGTAACAAAGACGTAAAAATTATCTACAGCAGCTGAAATCGGGAAAATTACGGTTTGCATTGTACGGATAAATCGAGATCCTAAAAAGTAATTTATCTCGTGGAAGAAGTAAAAGCAAAAGAATAGCTCGCTCTCAAGTGTTAGTTTGAATTATGTTGTATAGGAACTGGAACAAAATATATACACTTTACAAAATTGAAATGAAAACGTTAATAATTGTTAGTCTCAGGTGAAACTATACTAACATTATTTATTTTTATTTTACTTTTTACGGATAAAAACACAACACTAACAATCACAATTTCCCCGTCGGAATCTATCAAGCTAATAATAACATCTAAGTCGAGGCAGGAAAACGAAAAGGAAATCGAATATACGGCGATTTAAAACATATCGGGGAGATTGAAGCGATCGTGCCATTTACAATAACTTACTTTATATAAACCATTTATCAGATTGGCGAGATTTGACGAAACTTTTCCGTGATATCTATCTATTTTTTTTTCTGATCTAGCTATTATTAAAATCTCACTTTGAAGGGTTAGGGTAGGCTTGGTGATTTTTTAGATCCTACTGGCTTATGTCTTGAAGAATTGATGAAAGATATCATAGATCTTTCAACGCGTTACTTACTCAATGACATTTTGAATCAAAACAAAAAATGTTATATTTATGATATTAACAAAGTGAAATAAATTCCATTGAATGGGTTAAGAAAATATGAACTGAACAAAAAGTTGCCTTTATAAATCCTACACCTTTTTTGATTAAAGTTTTCCTACTTTAGTATTACTACTACTGACCATATAGCGAGCAATAAATACGAAAGGGTGCTGTCTTAAAGCCGGTTATAAAAGATATCGTGCCAGTTCCATGTCCAACATTAACGTATAACCCTACTCCAACTATTTTTTTGTCTAACAAATCACGTCAATTTGCAGCGATGTGATTGTAATAATCGGACTTCATTGCAATCTCTCACGGAACCGTCCAAATTGCAGGTAAACATTCCACGTTCTCCTCCACACTGCGCTAATTTATTACATAGTTCCGCGCCCCCTTTTTATCGCTAGCGCCGTTCCCGTATCGTGAAATTGAATTAATCTATCGCGGAAAGCTTCAAGAGAAGAGACTGCATTATTTAATGTTTTTTTTTTCTATGCGGTTTCATAATGTCATTATGTTGGTTTCCTTCCAATTTGCTTTTAAAGCGTGCATTTGTGAAATTATGTGTAATTTAATGTTATTTCTTTTTGCAGAATGGGTCACAAAGAAAAATGAAATAAAGTAGTTTATGTTGGGAATAATGATACTTTTCAACTTCAGTGGTTTCTGGTGCTAATAAGTACGTACAAGTATGACATTACAGTGAGTGGAATAAGTGTGGAACATATAAATAGCACATAGCAGCTCAATGATAAAAAAATTAAACATTAACAAAATTAATAGTGTAAATAAAGAAACTATAATATAATTTGTAAAACCATAAAACTTTGTTCACACTATAAGTAAAAATAGGCAAATCTGTTGTAATTATTTATAAAAAATGTCAATTTTTTATTAATTTTGAGTTATTATATTATGATTATGATTATATTGATTCTGTACATATCTAAGAGCAAACATAGACTAGAAACTAGAAAACATTGATGTAAACATACAAATTCGACTGTGACTGTCAGAGAAACCAGCTACAGTCCAACAACAACAGAAGAACAAGAACAAATCTGTCCACTATCTGCCAAGTATCTAAAGAGGATATCAACGCAACCAACGTTCTGGACTCCACCCACTAGGAAAGGCAAACAGCACCGAAAAATTTTCCTTAGTCCGGATGAAACAGAAAAAAAAGAAGATATATTTTCCACCCCTTCTACCTACTAACGTGCCATCAGCCAACCCCTTCCGCAAAAAGATGATATTTAAACTGCTGCTGTGGACCTTAACCCCGCCGATGTCAACGCTTCCAACCCCACCCTAACTAACTTGTCATCAAACTCTTGCATTACTTCAATACAAACTACTAACTTGATATTATGCTAAGAAGCGTCCCACCCACTCACCCAAATGTTTGTCATTAAGAGATTGAGTATTTGACCTTTCTGTGGTCATCAGAAGCCATTTTCTTACTAGAGAAGATTGTAATCCAATCTTTTAAAAACACACTTGAGTGACTAGGTGAGCTACTCCAATCCAAATTACTAACTTGGTATTATCCTATAGAGTATCTCACCCACCAACTCAAATGTTTGTCATCAAGAGTTTAAAAATTTGACCTGTCTGCGGTTGTCTGAAGTTATTTTCTTATTAAAGAAGGTCGTGATCCAATCTCTTAAAGACACTTGGGTGAGTAGATGAGCCACTCCAATCCAAGTTTATGCTATGAAAAGTTTCACCCACCCACTCAACTGTTTGTCATTAAGAGATTGAGTATTTGACCTCTCTGCGGTCATTAGAAGCTATTTTCTTACTAGAGAAGGTCGTTATCGTTTAATCCAAATTAGTAATTAATAAAAATTTAAAAAAAAAATGAACGAGCTGGGATTCTACAAGGATCTGTCAAAATCCAATTTTATAGAATGTCAGCTACGACGGTATCCTGCATAAACTTATAATGACGTCATTTTGATAAAGTATGCAAATGATTCAGCAATGATGGTGTCAAGCAAAAAAATAGCAGAAGAAGCTAAACAAGCAATGACGAGAATAATAACATTGATGAAAAAGCGCGGCTTACAGTTAACAAAACACAAAACTGAAGCCGTCATATTAAAAAACAAAGATTGCTACGCCCGAATAGCCCTTGATGTTGTAAAGGCTATACCCAGGTTACTCAGTGAAGAGGGGGGGGGTCAAATAACACAGTTATATTTAAAAAAAAAAACGAATTATGAATAAAGTTACTATCATGAATTAAAAAGAAAGAAAAAAAAAAAAAGAAATGAGGACTTACCCTTAAAATAAATCCGTATCAAATTATTAACCAAGCGGGCTCCAATTGTTTAATCAAAACGTCACTTCCTCGTTCCTTGTCTCCGGCCACGTAAACAATAACGGTGCTGAAAGGGAAATAATTAGAGGAAGGAACAGGGGATATGGAAAAAACCAAATATCCTAAGTTACAAAAATTTATACAGCAAAGAATTGCATAAAACAAGATAATTACAATAATTATAAAAAATAAAAATATTGGTGAGTTAACACCTCCAAGTTTGCACCCACACACCAGACACACCAACTGAATCTTAAACTAAATAATTAACTAGTAAATTAAAGAAAGTATTGGAAATAAAAAAAATACAAAATGAAAGATTAACAGTAAAAATAGAATTTTTAAATTAAGCAAATTGGTTGATGGCAATTGCCAAGATACTCCAGCATAGGTTTCTTCTTCCACGTGGTCGGCAGATTAATTTAAGAATAGTCTATTAACTAGATCTATTACAAATCCAGTAAGGAATAGCGTTTAATATTGATCTCACTAATGTGAGCGGGATACTTTTAATTTGTGCTGTAATAGCACACAAATACATATGTATGTATAAACAATAAAAATACACGGGTCGACAAAGGACCTGGAATTAATTAAAAAGGGACGAAATAGAAAAATGAAACAGATTAAGTAGAAATAATAAACTCACCAGGATAGTAGCGATGCAGCAATAGGATTTAATTTTATTAATTAAAATATCGTTAATTAATTTAGCTTTTATCGGCGTCTTCGATATTTGTAACATCCGCACATGCGGTTTGAATATCGAAAAATATATCCGCAAATCTGCGATCTCTTACTGCAGAGAGTCACCGGTAAAAAGGATCGAACTCGGAACCTCCTGGACCTTCCCAAGATAAGTTGATTCTATTGCGCATGCTAATCTTAAATACCACAGTAAGAAAATTAAAACTACTTAAGGGAAAAAATTAAAGGATGCAGTAGAAGTAGGAATGACATCAGTAATTAAAATAACAACATTAAAAATAACCAATAATGAACGAAACATAGCTATAATTCTATCTGATATTTTAATGTGGAAATTTAAATTCAAACCGAAGCGAGTAACATTGGCAACAGTGTAAACTCGAGGTGTCGGTAACCGTTCCTGTAATGTGGTTGTGAACGTGAGCGACGGCTGACTGGGATTAATTAAATTAATAAAACAAATAAATGGTAAGTACAATAATTAATTACCTATTTTAAACAGTCATTAGTGATAATTAATTAATCAAGACTCCCTAAGCATGATGCTGAATAAAATTTAATAATTTATTTCCAATGCTAGGTTATCAAATACAAATGTCAAAGATGGATGTAAACAAATAGGAATTCAAATAAACTAAAAGGATGGAAATGGGTAGACAAAAGGAAGGCAATAGAGTACTAAGTAACAAGGAAAGGAATAGGAAATATGGATATGGTTGTACGAAGCCGAAGAACAATATCAAGTGAGTAACTTTATAAATTGTAAGCATCCTCATTAACCATATATGAAATGGATATTTTTCTTTCCTTTGTAATTCTTAAATTGTTAATAACTATGTAACTTTCAAATAATCAGTAACACAAAACAAAGAAAGTATAATAAATAAAATAACTGTTTTAGGTGACATCCCTATTTTCAACCTTCAACGAGCAACCCAACATACCGGAAAGCCAGGCGGCTAGTCGATGTATCTCCAATAATAATAAGATAAGTAAAAATAAAACATCTAAATAGTTTTAATACAAATATTTTGTATTTTTAGGTGTAGCTGAAAATTGACCCGTAACAAGATACTCAGAAAAGTAAAAACACATCAATATAGATCCAACGCAGCTTTGGCATTAATTTTTTGCACAACACAAACATGGACTTCCATACTCAGAAATTCGGAGAAAGAACGAACAAGGTTGCAACGTTTCTGGTACAAGTAATGCCTAATATTGGCGGACCAAAAAAACAAGAATAGTTTATACAGTGTTGTGAATTTTATAGTACTATATTTTCTGCAACCGCGTACATAAATCCCGTCAAGTTTATCTAAACGGCGGATTTCAAAACAATCTTTATAAACCCTCTTTCCTCAGTAGTTGCTGGAGTCTTCAATTTAAAACACCATGTGTAAAACAGTATCCAAACCAATGCCAAAGATCGTGTTTTGCTCGACTACGTTGAGTTTAGTATTAGGATAAACAAAACCCATTCACTCAGTATAGCTTTGCTGGCCACCAAAGCATTACTTTTAAGTTAAAACCAAAATTATCACATGACTCCTTAGCAGAACACAAAACCCAGTACTACTAAATAGCTACAAAAAAAAATCAAATAAAAGAAATAAAAATTTTGTAACCATTAAGAATTGGATTTTCTAGTCACAACTTCTAAAAAAAAAATTTGCAGGTTTGACCCGCTAAGAACATTTTTGGACATCAAACTTGTTTAATCTACAAATCCACAAAAATAGCTGACCTTTTAGGATTATCCCGCGCAATCAAAACAATGATACGCAAAAGAGAAACTGCTAACCATTAATAACAAAAACATTGCAACTCCAGAGATTGCAAGATCTTAAACTTGTTCTACAACAAAGCAAAAAATACTATAAAGTTGCACAAAAATCAGTGCTAACAATATACGCTAGAATCAATCAAAGAAAACAATCATCTAATTTAGAAGATTGTTAAAACCCTACAAAACAGGCGAGTTCTCATTTCAGCCATCTTTGAGAATAGAGTTTTTTGACCACCGCTAAAAAGCAAATCATCAAAAATCTCAAAACTTAATCTGCTTTTGGCCCCAACAAAATATCAAACAAAATTTTAAAATTTATTTTGTACAAAACACTAATGGTTCTCAGCAACATAGCTAATGTAATTCTTTAAATTTCAAATTCTTCAATTCAAATTAGACAAAAAATCTACGTTTTAAAAAAATTTTACCCACAGCTTAGCAACCTGTATATTTAAGTGTATTTGGACTGTCGGAAGACTATTTTCACCTAGCGCACGCATGAAAAATAGTGGTTTAGGAGGAAAAGATATACTATGCGTTTTGATCAAAAATTACTTCTATTAAAAGTTATAGAGCAAAAAATTTCCAATTGATATAGGTCATTTAAATTTTCCTATAATTTTCCGTTTTTCCGCTAGAAAACGATGAAAATAAAGTCACAATTTTGCGCGCTCTGGCGGGCAATGCACGTAAAAATTATTAAACCTATATCTATCAAAAAAATTTCTCTCTAAAAACTTTGATATTTTATAATTTTTTCAGAAAATGCATAGGTTTGGTTGAAAATCCAAAAAATCAGCAAAAAGTCACAATTTGCGACATTTTTAACATTCTTTAGCGGAAAATGCTCACACTATCGGAAAACCCAAATAACCAATATTAATAGGAAATTGTTTGCTATACAACTTTGATTTCTCTTGTAATTTTTCACCAAAATGCATAGTTTTGGCTCTAACTGCAATAAAATAAAATATATTCTTTATTTTCCGCGCCTTCTAGCAAAAAAACAAAAAAGTATAAAAAAACTCAAATTACCTATATCGATTGGAAATTTTCCGCTCTACAAGCCACCAGAAGCCCGGTCTTAAAAAAATAGTTTTGCTGTATATTTTGCAAATTTACTCTTTAATAATAAATCTAATTATATCAGATATGCAAGGGGTAAGTTTATATAAAAAAATTATTTTTAATAGATTTGTCAAGTTATGCGAGCCCTACGAGGAAACACGGATATTGCAAAGCCTAAGTGCATATGTTTATATTGTCCACGGTTTATTTGACGCTCAACGGTGTTGCCAATTTTTTCGTTATTAAACCGCATAAAATATTAGAAAATCAATCGGACAAATATTTGAATAAATGTGGCTGTTGAATATAAGTAAGTTATCACATAATAATTTTAAATAAATAATATAATGTTAGTATTCTAATGTTACATAGAGATCATTGTAAAAAAATAAATCTATACAATACCTAATTGTTGTTGTGACATAATTAGTAATTTCTAAATATTACATATTAAAATTAAAAAAAAAATATTTAAATGTATGTAAAGTTTTATGATTGGTTATTTATTAATATCAATACTTATAATTTGTTAAGTAATAAATAAAAATCCTTGAAGATGTTTGTGACATTGCTTTACTCAAAAACCTCTTAGTATTTTGTTAGCTCAGACCACAGTTCAATAATCTTAAATCTTTATGGGAAGAGTGAACAGAGGATTAAGAGTCAGTCTATAAGATCGACTAGTCGTTTTTTCTCACACTCTAGAACAGAGCATTACTTTTCTATATAATATTCAAACAGTTAAAAAAGTTGACTGCGTTATTTTTGATTATACTAGACTCATCTCGATAGCAATAGAAATTCTACAGGTTTTGCCAAAAATAAAATAGATTGATTGAGTTTCAACAGAAAACCAAAGAGCTCATCTAACTTTAAATAGCAAAACCTGAAAAAATCACTCTCGGCAAAGGTTTAGTTTGGTTTGGTGGTTGAACAATTATAAATAAAATTGCAATGGAATTTAAAAATAACATATTTTGTGTAACCAGTACTTTGTATATTCTTACCTAGAGATAAGCAAGGTATCGTTTGAAGCAAGCCAACTCTAGACTTGACTGTAGACGGAAAATCCAGTTCTAGGTCGCCGTTAGTTTTTCTAGTTTATTAGTCAAACTTGTCAATAGAAGTTTTGCCGCTAAACTAAATAAAACAGACACCAACAGCAACAAGTCAGTTAATGAGTTGATTACTCATAAAAACCTTCTACATATCAGGCGGCAGATCTTGAAAGCAATGCCGTTTATCTAACTCAAAAAGTTAAATATGGCATTTAAGGTTTCCAAAGAAGTCAGTTTTACCGTAACCGTGTTGTTTGTGCCAAAATTATTGTTTTAAATTTTCAATAAACTTTTTGAACCTCAAAAGGAAACTACAGTACTATTTTTTTTGTCTTGGTGCCAGTGTTTGGTGTTTTACAGATTTCTTCAAAAACTCAAAAAACTAAAGCAGCCAGCAAGAAAATATCAAACTACTAAAGTCCAAAAAAACTTCAAAGTTATAGAGATCCAAGTAATTGTCTCGTGATACATCGTATAAAAATAGTTTCCAGAAATCAAGCACTTGGGTGTATGGATAGAAACCCCAGTTAAAACTAGTGTCCCGCATTCTATAAACAAAATTCCTCGCCCTCCCACCCTGTTTGTTATCAAAAAGTTTGATTTGTCACCTACTTTGCCAAAACTAAAATCAAATACCATTTGGAGAGAGCAAAAAAAACACTTGGGTAGGTGGGCGGAAACCCCAATTAAGATTACTGTCCCGCATTCTACAAACTAAGTGCCCCACCCACCCACCAAACTGTTTGTTATTAAAAGGTTAAATCAATCACCCACTTTCTCCAAACTAAAAACAAATTGCATTTGCAAAAAAAAAAATCTAATTTCAGGATCACTAACACTGGGTGGGCAAAAACCTTAGTTAAATTAAAACTTATAAATTGTAATCAATAAACTGAGTCCCCCACCCATCCATCGGACTGTTTGTTATTAAGAGGTTAGATCTATCACTCAGTTTCTTCAAATTAAAGACAAATTACATTTGCAAGAAAAAAAAATCAAATTTCTGGATCACTAACACTTGGGTGGGTGGGCGGAAACCCCATTTAAAACTACTGTCTTTAAATCAATGAATTAAGTGCCCCACCTCACACCAAACGTTTGTTGTTAAGAAGTTTGGTTTGTCACCCACTTCCACCAAACTAAAAACAAATGACATTTGGAGAAAGAAAAAATATCAATTTTTAAATCACTAACACTTGGGTGGGTAGGCAGAAACTCTAGTTAAAACTACTGTCCTGCATTCTATAAACCGAGTGCTCCGCCTACCCACGCAACTAATTGTTATCAAGAAGTATAACTTGTTACTTACTTCCCTCAAACTAAAAACAAATGACATTTGGAGAGAGAAGAAAATACAATTTGTGAATCACTTACACTTGGGTGAGTGGGCAAAAAACCTAGTTAAAACTACTGTCCTGCAATTTATAAACCAAGTGCCTCGCCCACCAACCCAACTGTTTGTTATCAAGAAGTTAGATCTGTCACCTATTTCTTTCAAACTAGACAAATTAAATTTGCAGAAAAAAAAATCAAATTTCTGGATTATAAACACTTGAGTGGGTGGGCGGGAACTCCAGTTAAAACTACTGTCCTGCATTCTATAAATTGAGTGGCACGCCCACCCACTCGATTATTTGTTATTGTTTAATTTGTTACCCAATTCTCCCAAACCAAAAACAAATGACATTTGGAGAAAGAAGAAAATCCAATTCCTGGAAAACTTGGGTAGGTAGGCGGAGTTGCAACTACGGTCCCAAATTCTATAAACCAAGTGGTCCGCCTACCCACATGACTGTATGTTTTCAAAAAGTTTGATTTGTCACTTACTTCCCCCAAACTAATAACAAATGATTTTGAAAAGAGAAAAAAATCAAATTTCTGGATCACTAACACTTGGGTGAGTAATCCCAGTTAAAAGTATTGTCCTGCATTCTATAAACTGAGTGGCCCGCTTACCCTAATAGAGTTAAAAGTTAGACTAATAGCAGTGACGTTAATAAGACCATCGACTGCATAGAAGAAGTTCGGTAGCAGTAGTCCGTGAAACGGAAAGGGACCAACGGTAAGAAATGCAAACCGGTGAGTCCTTTGCAACCCAAGAGTTTGCGGTAAACGTTGATATAGAGTTTGTCAATCTGTGGGCATTGCGGTGGTCAAGTTGGATGAGAGATGGTTATGAGATTGCATGGTGGCTTTGGTGTGACAGTTAGTTTTTGTCAGTCCTGAGGCTTACGTTGCTAGACTAATATTGATGCTGTAGCTCTTTATACTCCCGGTCTTGTCTCTCATTGCTTATTGATGTTCCGCCCCTAAAGCAGAATCAACAAACACACAATTGTAGAATTGTTGGGTTACAAAATGCGTACTAATAACCAAAAATAAAAAAACCAAGTTTTACCATAAAGGCAAACAGCTTTCTAAACTAACATATAAATTGCTGCATTGACTTAATTAGAAATCCAAAGTCAAATAACGCCATTACCTAATGAGTTTTTTTGCAAACTAATAAAACTTTGTTTTTAAAGAAAATTTGTAAATGGAACTACTCTGCATAAAATGTTGGGTTGGCAAGTGATGCTGCTGAGTGTAGAAATACGTCCAACAATCTCCGCAAAATCGCTTCTTTAGCAGAAGTGATTGTTGCGGACAGTGCTTGGAATCTTGTGTTGTATGCAAAAAAAACATTACATAGACCTCTAGATAGACTATTCAGCAACCTAAAATACTACAAATAAATCCAGCAAAAAAGATATCAAACACAACAAACTTTATTAACTACAAAAATCCAAAAAAAAAAACTTCAAAAATATTGGCAACAGCTAAATAGATAACTTCAAAAATCTAAAAAATATCAAAGCAACACAAAATATGTAGCGGTTACGCTGGTCCATAAAGAAAAATTTCAAATCCATTAGCAATGGCTAAAAAAATCTTTGCAAAAATTCAAAAGAATAACCAAATAACAGTACCAAGGCAACAAAGTTAGTACCGGCTACTTTCCGTCCAAAAACCCACAAAAACTCAAAAAGATTACAACAAAAAACAACCAAAAAGCCTCCATTAACCCTTTTAAACTCCTAAAGTAAACCACGTTAAAACAAATTCTTTTAAACACCAAAAAACTATCACAAAACGTTAAAAAAACGTAAAACTAAAACAATTAAAATAATAAAATCCAAAAACCTCCAGAAACTTTGCGACTCGTGTAAGTTTTTGCCGTTAAGATTAAGCACACAAAATGCTTATTGATGGCTTTTGTTAATAAGACGTTTATAGTAAGAGTTACCACCCAAAAAACCACAAAAATAACTAGTGCTGCACAGACTAAATATGTAACAACTTTAAAAACTCAAAAACTAATACTAAAGACTAAAGAAACTTCAAAGTTCAAACAGCTAAATAGATTTTTTTCTTAAAATCCAAGAATCTAAAAGAAAACCTTTAGAAAAAGGTCTCAACTAAAAATAACACGGCAATAGTTTAAAAAACGTAATATGGCTACAACAATAAAACATATTTTTTCAAAAAAAAAAAACAAAAAAAACTTGCAAAAACATAAAACAGTAACAATAAAAATACAAAAAACCAACACAAAACCTTTCAAACCTAACAAAAATTAATGATACTGCTGTATATAGAAAAACGTGAAAAGTTTGGAATCAAAACAATGCGTTAGTAGCAGCAACGAGAAAATTGTTTTGGACTCAAAAGACCAAAAAACCAACGGTACAACGCACAATTTAGTGTAAAATATTAAAAACAAGACGTTAGTAATAGCAAAGGTAAAATAATCTTCTTTAGAAGTCGGTTAAACCGGGTTTTTCAAAAATCCAAAAAACTACCAAATCGAACAAAATCAAGACAAAAAAGTTAATACCAACAATGGTAACATATCCTTTTTCAAAAGTAAAAAACCACTAAGAAATAAAAAAACTTAGGTGTGTGGGCGGGAACCTTAGATAAAACTACTGTCTCGCGTTCTATAAACTGAGTGCCCCGCTCACCCGCCTGACTGTTTTTATAAAAAGTTTAATTTGTCACCTACTTCGCCCATACTAAAAACAAATGACAATTAAAGACAGCAAAAAAATCCAATTTCTGACTTGAGTAGGTGGGCAAGAACCCATTCAATTGTCTGTTATCAAGAGGTTAGATAAGTCATCCACTTTCTTCAAACTAAAGACAAATTACTAACATTTAGGTGAGTAGGCAAAAACCCCAGTTAAAACTACTGTACCGCTTTCAATAAATCAATTGCCCCACCCACCCACCAAACTATTTGTTATCAAGAGGTTGAATCAATCACTCACTTTCTCCAAACTAAAGACAATTTACATTTGCAGAAAGAACCAATACTAATTTCTGGATCATTAACACTTGGGTGGGTAAGCAAAAATTTTAGTTAAAACTATTGACTCGTAATCAATGAACTAAGTGCCCCACCCACCCACCTGACTATTTGATATAAAGAGGTTAAATCTGTCACCCAATTTCTTCAAACTAAAGACAAATTACATTTGCAGAAAAAAAAATCTATATTTCGGATCACTAACACTTGGGTGGGTGAAAACCCCAGTTGAAACTACTGTCTCTCAATTAATAAATTGAGTGCTCCACCTCATACCCGACGTATCAAAAAGCTTGGTTTGACACCCACTTTCTCCAAACTAAAAACAAATGACATTTGAAAAAAAATCAATTTCTGAATCACTAACACTTGGGTGAGTAGGCAAAAACCCCAGTTAAAACTACTATCAATTGAATGCCCCGCCCACCCAACAGTCTTGTTCTTATCAAGAAGTTTAATCTGTCATCCACTTTCCCCCAACCCCAAATTAAAAACAAATAATATTTGAAAAAATTTTTTTTTTTGGATCACTAACACTTGGGTAGGTGTGCGAGAACTCCAGTAAAAACTCTAGACTAGTAATCAATAAACTGAGTGCCCTACCCACCCACCCGATTGTATGTTATCAAGAGGTTACATCTGTCACCCACTTTCTTCAAATTAAAGACAAATTACGATTGCAGAAAAAAGAAAATCTAATTTCTGATCACTAACACTTAGATGGGTGGGCGGGAACCCCAGTAAGTAAGTGCCCCACTTCACACTCGACGTTTGTTATCAAAAAGTTTGGTTTGTCACCCACGGGTCTCGCATGCTATAAATTAAGTGCCCCACTCCTCCACTAAACTGTTTGTTATTAGAAGGTTAAATCAGTCACCCACTTTCTTCAAACTAAAGACAAAATACAGTAAAAAAAAAAAAATCCAATTTCTGGATCATTAACAATTGGGTGAGTAGGCAGGACCTCCAGTTCAAACTATTGGCTTGTATTTAATGAACTACCAACCCGACTGTTTGTTGTCAAAATGTAAGATCTGTCACCCATCTGTTTCAAACTAAAGACACACAACATTTGCAGAAAAAAGAAATTTTAATTTCTGGATTACTAACACTTGAGTGAATAAGCAGAAACACCAGTTGAAACTACTGTCCCGCATTCTATAAACTGAGCGCCCCGCCCACCCACCAAACTGTTTGTTATCAAAAAGTTTGATTTGTCATCCACTTCTTCAAATTAAAAACAAATGACATTTGGAAAGAGAAGAAAATCCAATTTCTGGATCACTAACACTTGTGTGGGTGGCGACGGTTAAACGAATTAAAAAAAAATGTACTAATTCAGACAAAACCAACGCAAAACAGTTAATACTGGCTGGCTACTGTAAAACATCTCTTTTCAAGAAACAAAAGTCCACAAAAAAAACAAAAAATCAAAACTTTTTCACTTCAAAATTCACATATGATGTACTATTGAAGAATAAAAAAATCAATTTAAAGTTTTGTTGCGCCAATTGTGATAAAGCAAACTTTTGTAGCTAAAATTTTTTTGTGGACAATGTTGCGTTAGCAAGCAAAGCTGCTTCTGTAAGAAGCATATAAAAAGTTTCTAAGTGGGGAGTAGTTGCAGTTAATATTGAAGTAGCAAATAATGCTGTTATATGTTAAGAAACGTCCAACATTTTCCACAAAATTACTTCTTTTGTGGAAGTAATTGCTTTGGATACAGCTGACTAATGTGTAGGATTAACGATAAAAAAGTCTTTTTTTGGAAATTAAAAATCCACCGCAATACGCAAAGTTTTTGCAAGTGGAAGCAAGACGTTAGTAGTAATAACAGTAAAAAAATATATTTTAGAAATCAAAGAAACCACCACAAAAACATTCAATGCTGCAAAAAAGAAATTACCAAAAGTCGTAAATCTAAAATACTACCCGTTCTTTTAAAAACTCAAAAAATCATAATCCTCAACTCTTTACAAGAGCAATCATCTCTTGGCAAACCAAATAATTCTCTAATAAACCCAAATTGTGGCTATTGGCGCTTAACAATTGGTCTACTTGTCAAACTAAAAAAAAAAAGGTGCTAAACTTTAAACCACGATAAACAGATGACCAGGTTCCTCTAGTACAATAGATGACCTACCGCATGCCTTTTGCAACAAATAAAAAATCTGTACGCAACCAAATTTAAAAAAATATACAAACTTTGTTAATAAACGCAACCTGAGGTCGTACACTCCAGGTTGTACTCATCAAAGCAATACAAAACAAAGCCTAAGTTGGCAAACACATAAACAAGACTACAATAATAACAAAAACATTAAAAAAATTAAAAATATCGACCGCATTTGCACCAACTGTCAAACACCAAAGTGTAGTTAAAAATAAAACTTCGTCGCCAACCAAACGACCTCAACAGAAGTTTATAGTAAAAACTCTGACAGTATACTATAGTCTCTAGAATACTCCTCTAGAAAGATGAAATAACTTTATTAGTACAAACGTTACAAACGTATTTAATGTTATGCTAAGTCTGCAAAGTCACAAGCAAAGCCAAAGCTTTGTTTTATTGAACTATTATCTGCTGAGCAATGTCAGGCACTTTAAACCTAATCTGCAAACCACTCAACAACTCCTTAGAGTCAATGAATATTTAAAATAAAAAATCTACACATCTGCATTTTTGGAGATTAAATAAACATTTACAATGCACTCATCTACAAACCCTCTAGAAACATTCTAAAAATTTACAACTAACGCATCTGCCCATGACATTGCATCTTAGAAGCCAACGGCATTTTTTGCCATTCTTCAAGCAAACACTAATACACACAACTACGTCTTGGCAAACATTTTCAAAAGCCCCTCATTTATTTACCTAAAAAGTATTATCAATGTTTTCCACAAAAAACTTAATTTAATTTTAAAAAAACTTTGCATAACATTTTGTGACTGAAATTACTCTTAATGTCAAGTTTAGTGGTCGCGTCCTGGTGGGGTTTTATAAAAAAATATTATTAGCAAACATTTTGTACTAAAATTTTATCACATCAAGAATTTTGGTGAATCTTTTCATCTAAAAAAATGTTGGCACGTACAGTGTCGTTTTTAAATTAACATTAGTTCTTATAAGACAAAACGTCAATCAACTCAATACCCTAACAAAAAGATTTTAGTCATCAATTATTTTATATGTTGAACTACATAACGAGTAACAAATTAACAAAGCACTAAATAAAAACTCCACTTTTTAAAAATTAATTGCGTAGAAACAATTTATCACATATTTTTTTTTAAGTTTGATGGCACAAATTGAATTTTCTTCTATAATGTGTGAAATTTTTATTCAATTATATTCTGTAAACGCTAATAATAACAAAACTATTCTCCTCCTATAACAATTAAAACTAAAATCATTTTGACGTTACATTTTTCACTTACAAAACCACCAAAATAGCAACTTGAACTGATCAGCCTTCATTAAATAATATTATTATTAAAAATATTATTTTTAATAAATTTTTTTTATTGTTGATGTTAATTTATTTAAAAATTCTTTAAGTTTTATTCCCTTAAATATAATATTAGTTTATCTTCAAAGTTAAACACACAAACAAAAACTCGCACACGTGAACAAAATTAATTAAAATTTGTGTATATTTTAAACTTTAATAAAAAAAATACCAAAAAAGTTTCCAACGTGAGCATAGAAACCCGCTACCGCAAAAACCGCCATGATTTAATGCTTATATTTAAAATGTTCATGCAGCACATACATTTTGTCCCCGTGTATAATTTTTCCGGCATTGATTTATACACGGAGGAGAAGAGAGAGTAAATAAAGGCGCGTGTGTATTTTACTTTGGGTTCGCGACGAGATTTATATATTTAAATGTCGAAAACGGAAAAGGGGACTTCTTTGAAGTTTTAAAATATTCATTTGCATTTAAATAAAATAACTCTGCGAAATTGATTCAGAGCCAGAAAGGAATTTTTCTCGCAATTATCACGCAGGCAGTCAGTACGGCATCTGCGACGAGCAGATTTATGAAATATATAAGACGAATGCTAATTTTGCATGTTTTTGAATCTTTTTTTTTTACTTGCATTCATTATGGGTTTTGAAAGATTGCATGCTTATTCTAATTAAAAAATTAATACTTTTGAATTTATACAACTTAAGATAGTTTTATATTTCAATAATATAAATGGTTTGTTAGAAATAAAGTTTAGCTACTCACAATGTGGAAATGTTAAGAAACTTATTTACAATTTCAATATTTGACATATTATTTTTACAAAACATTACAACTATTTTTACTAAATTTATTACTTACAATAATTAAAATAAAAATCATAAAATCAGCTTACCTGTAAAAAAAGAAAAAAATATTAGATACAATCTAGTTTTGTTTACAATCATTTGATATTCATTATCATATCTAATAAGTATTTATTATTGTATGAGTTGATCAAAATAATAAAAAAAATTGAAAAAAAAAGTTCATTATATTTTTTTCCTAAAAATGTTATCCTGAGAAATTACAAATGATCAAAAAATGTAAAAAAACTCAAAAACCTCATTTTTTTCAAACTTTGATTGTTTATTACTCACTAAAAAAATATCAAAAAAATTCATTTAATCAAGATCCATGTAGAGTCAGGCATTTTCAGTGGTTTGAGCAAAATCAAATTTTGATTCCGTACACTTGACTCATGTATGGCCATATATATGTAAACGATTACAATATTATACAAATAAACTCTTAATTTAATAAGTTTGAATACGTTTAAAGAAAGTTATACAGTATATGTCGTGTTCTGTGAGATATGCTTAATAGGTTGTTAAAGTGTGTTGCCTTCTTATCCACGACAAGTTTTTGGGTTTCTAAAAGTGCCTGTTTTACCGTTGCCATGTTGGCGTTTGCCAAAACTGTAAAAAATTTCTTGAAAAATGGTACTAATTTTGTTGCATTTAATAAAAAAGTCTGTTTAACCATCGCAAAACTTTCAAAGTTTTTTCAACTTTATTGCATCAAAATTTTAACTGTATTAACAACCTTTTCTTCAGCCTTTGCTAACTCAGTTTGAGTAGCAGTAGACGTTTTTGTATGCTGCCAAGAAAACCTACTCGCCGTCGCTATTACTACCGCATCGCTCTTTTTCGCAGTAGTGTGCATCTTTGCGGTAGTTATTTGGATTTCCGGAAAAAAACTTAAAAAGGCGTTTCTCTACACACAGCATTTGCCAACCCGACGTTGTTGCAAAATACACCTCACATAGGGACCTACGCACGCTTTGTACAAAAACGGCTTTATTTTTTAAAACCACATCCACTCCAAAAGACTGACACACGCTTCGCACAGAAACGGCGCCACACTCTTAAACTACATCCGCTCGGGAAATTCACACTCGCTTATTACAGCTATACTTCTTGAAGCCACACCTTGCACAAACATCGCTTTTGCGGTTGACAACGCCGTGCGTTTAGCTTTTACCTGTACGTAATGCCTGGGTTGTTTGCTATTGTTTTTGTTTTTCTCCTCTCCCTTGCAAAAAAACAAATAAAACTTTGCAACTACAAAAGTTTGTTAGGTGGTCACTATTTGCGCATTTATTATAAGCTCTTTTTAGTTCTTGACTTATTGCAAATTTTGTTTTAAAAGGTAAACCTTGGATAATAAGCTTATGCTTTTAATCTTCCATTACAAAAAAGTATAAAACAAGGCGGTTCTTTAAGCTGTTCTAAAAAGCATTAAATTTACGATATCCATTCATTGTGTCAATACAAAATCTGATACAATCTTTAAATTTTTTTGATAAAATTGTGACCAAGACCACTAAAAACACACGCAATTTCAAAAATATCACAGTTTTGCAAGTATAACAAAGTTACACGTAACTTCTTGTAATGAGCATAAAGAAGTAGTTAAAACAATGTTGTTAGAAGCTTGAATAAGACAATTTCCAAATCAACCAAAAAGTGCAATTCTTAGTGCTTATGTCAACACCCTACATTTAATTAATTGTAATAGCAACAATTGTTGCTGAATAATGTATTAAAATAAAACCGAATAATGAAAAACATTTAGTTTTAGTTTAGCGTAAACTACAAAGTAAAGAGCATTAAAAAGAATCATTTGTTTCAATATGGACCTTTATATATATTCATAATACAGGTATTACACTAAACTCTAATAAAACCGCTAGAGATGGTTGTCTCTACAAGTGGCATGCTAACTCTCAACTCAGATAAGCAACTCTGCTTCAGAGATCCGCCTCCTAAAATATAAAAAGCACAAGTATGGTTGTTGAAGTAGTCTAAAAATTCTCAATCGTTAATTGCTTCAAAACATCAGACTCATCAAAAGTGGTCTGACCAATGTCAAACCTGTCTCTGCAAAAAGCTCTAGAGGAATAAAAACCTTCTTCAAAAACAAAACAAGAAAATCAAAAGGCTTGAGAAGTACATCATCAAGCTAACCGACAAGGAGTCTAATTGGATTGGCAACCATAAACATATTTTCAAAGAAATCAAACTGAACAAAAAGGAGCTGCTACTAGAGATGCGCAAAATATCAAAGAAGAAAGCCGCATTAATGTTCGCTTTCCCCAGGCAAGTACCCTCAGCGCCACTAAAGCTAAAGGGTCTTTTTAGACATTTAAGTATGTCATAAGTGTGTAATATTTAGTAAAAACAAATTGTTTAATAAAAAGAAGACAATGCAAAATTAGTACTATGTTTAATGTAACACATAATTATTCAAAACACTCATTAGCCGTACCCTTTTACGTTTTTTCTCGCAAACCCGTCTGCTTTTATGTTCGTCCTCGGCTCTCTCTTTTACGACTCGCCCCTCTTTCCCAGTCGGATTCCGGTCTGATCCTATCTCTCTATCTCACAATGGACTTAAATGTAAGGATTTTCGTTCCCACATAAGAGACATCCCAATTGCATCAAGACTGATGCAGCTCAAGTAAAGTTAACAGCTCTAAAATATGTCTTAATATAAGTTAAGCGCATAAAAACAAATAAAAAACCTATCTCAATGCTCTACGTTCATTTGTTCCAGACGGCAAAATGTTGAAATATCTTGTCTCTCACCAAGTTGTGTAAAATCATAGTTAGCGTTAAGTACAAATGCAAATCCAAGAATGTTGTCCAATACTATCATTGCCAGCGTTATAAGCACACGGCATCACCTTACGTTTGCGTCATATGCACTGAAGCTCATCACTGCTCCACGTGTAAATTGACAAAAGTGTCAAGCATGTAGCAACTTGCGCTGTGTGCAAAAAGCCGCACATTTCTAGTTATAAAAGCTGCCCAGCTTATCTCAAGCTAAAAACAAGCCAAACTTCTTCAAATGTTCAACCCAAGACACCTACAAAAATCAGTTGTTTCTTTGCTTGGCTTAAGCAAACAAAGTTGATTTATTTATCTTTTATGCATTTACTAACTTAAAAAACAAGGAACAGACTATTTTTCAGTTTAAATTTAGACATAATTGTGGTACAAGTTCTTCACACTATGCAACGCCTATATGGCTGGCTTATGTAAACTCTCTAATATTTATCACTAAAACCATTATCAATTGGGCAGGAAGGTAAATGCAACACAAGTTGCAATCTTCTTAATTCAAACAACGAGAATTTATTTGGTAATCGTTTGTGAGAGTGAACGCTACACTTGTAAATCTTTAGAAAAATTCTCCTATTAATTATTAAAAAAAAATAATCTTTTTGTATAGAAATGGTGTCTAGGTGTTGTCAATTGTTTGTTAACTGTCACTATTGTTTAGAACGGAAATAGTTCATGTTGCATAAAGTATCACTGGAGATTTATTAAGTTTGGGTTTAGCAGGTTAAAATTATCTGAAACACTTGTAGCATGGGCTAGTTCAAAACTGTTTCTAAGTTCTAGGTTTTAGCGGTAGTTTCCGCGGTATTCTGCACTGTAGTGCCTCATATTTAGTATGTTTGTTCAAGACTAGTTTTACTACGCGGTAGATATATGTTGCACATATCCCACTAAAGATGTTGGTTAGTGCAACGTGTACGTTCACTAAGTGTCATAAATTCTCTTGCAGTTTCTGTATGTCGGTTTCAAGGTGTCCTGTGTGCCAAGGTTATTTTCTTCATCGTAGTAGACGGCAATAATGATATTGGTAAGATTTGTACATGACTACACATGTCGCATTAATGGCTTCGTCAAGCTTAATAACAGTTTGTTCCGGTGTGACTTTGTCGGGTTCTTGATGGCGTTCGGATATGAAAGACAATGGTTTAATTCCTGTCCGTTTTTTTATAGCGGTTTTTGTTTTGATGTCAACTGTAAAACGGCTTTTCTCTAACTTGTTACAAGTAGTGGTCACATTTGTTAGTGACTGTAAAACAGAGCTTACTTCTTGAACGCACTTTTCCTCACCAAACTCTGCAATATAGATTACCTGAATGATTGTGATTGCTTGCTGTGTTTAGTGTTCAATTTTGTTGGCAGTTACTTGTTAGGTCTAGATTTGTTTCAGTATATATTTCTGATTTGTTGTAATTATCATGTAATTTTAACAATTTTAGTCTATCCATTAGTCAGTTTATTGCCTCTTCTAGATATATGTAGGTCTGTTGTGCTGCTTGTAGATTGCTTATGCAATTGGAGTTTGCTATCATTGACATTAGTTTTGATAAACTCATTTATTAGATTATAACCTGCGGCATAATTGTAGATTTCCATATGTGGCTAAAAAATGTTCATCTCAAATAAATTGTTAGAGTGATGTGTTACAGTAATCAGACCGTCTATATTTTTGTAAAGTGATAGACTAGTATGTTTTGTTTTTTTTTTACCTTTACAAGTTTAAAAAAAAAATTAATTACACAATGGCTAAAATGCTATAATGGGCCAACGTCTTAAAAGTGAACAAAACAAAAAAATGTTGCTAAGTACAAAGTTGAAGTTGCACTGTGCTGTAAAAGATTGTTATTCACACGTTTGATGTTCTTAAGTTGTGTGCTAACCCGTACCTAGCATTAATTTATACGTAACCGTCGTTGAAAGCATGCTGTGCACTGGCATTTAAAACCTTAGTGTTCTACAATAACTGCAAAAAATTGTCACGGTTAGGTTAGGTTAGGTTAGGCTTTAAAGATACACTAGTAATAAGCAGTTATAAATACTCTAGTATTAAAAAATACTTTAGAGTTGTGTTGTGTTAAACAATGCTTTTAATATCATTGATATTTAAGTCTTAAATGTACGTTAGCGTAATAACCAAATGACGTGCTTAAATGTTTGCTAATTACACAGATTATATTAATAATTAAATGCAATATCAATTTATAAAAAAAGCTCGCGGAAACAATGACAAAACCTAGCAGTAGCGCGCTGATGTAAAATGACAAAATAAACCAGAAAAAATACTTTGTATACGACGTCTATAATTGGTGAGTAGTTAAAAAGCAAACAGGCATTACATTGTGTCAAAATTTAAAAAAAGTACCACTACCACACATGTTCAAACCCCATCAATAAGCTGAGTAAAAACGTAAAAATAAACAACTTAATAACAGAATAAAAATCAAAATGAATTGAAGCAAGTTAAAATGTCGGTATTCAACAAAATTCTTAGAATACCATGAACAAAAAAAATAACTAACTTCGAAGTCTTAAAGAGAATAAAAACAGAGAGAACTATTTAACTTAATAAAAAAATAGACTGGAGTAAGAACATGTGATACAAATATAATAGCGGTATGTTGTTAAAAATATATATATATATATATATTTAAGAGGGTGGTAATTTGTTGTGGTGTGTACTACCACCCCCTTAAATATTTTACATTTCTTTTTAAACACCCTGTATAAGAAACCAGTGTGGTATGATAAAGTATCAATCAGAAATTTTAAAACGTTAATAGATAGGCAACAGAAAAAGCTACTTACTTCCCAAAAATAAACAAAAAAAAATAAAAAACCAAGACTAAGCAAAAATCTCTTGCTATATTAGAGATGAAATTAAAAAAAAACCAATGCCACCAAAACCGCATAGAACAAGACTTTAATTAAAAAGATCACACTATAAATCACCAAAAAACATAAAAAGAATCTCTCAACTCCTGACAAAACACGGGTGCTTTAAAAACTCACGACAATTGTCGTGACAAGACAAGACAAGACACTCCGGAACACACAATCCTGAAATACAATAAGTGAGCCGCAATAAAGGAAAACTCCATTTTACCATATTTCTCTTGACACTAATGAAACATCTTTTACACCTTAACAATATAATGGTTTTCTTTTGAAGCTACAAAATATTATACTTCTAACTCAATCTGCTAATGATTTTAATCAATTCATGTCTATTTTGATCATGTTTTTCTTGCAAAAAGTTTCCTTAATTTGTAAGCACATATACCATAATCTCTTTTGTCGGTTTTGCAGAAAAATATACAATCAAATTTTAAACTTTGTAAAATTAAGATAACAACCAACAACGTTTTAAAAAAAAAATTAAACTACAACAATTTTTTATTAAAAAAAAAAGTGTTTTTCCTCTTAGAAACCGTTAAAACATAAACAAGTAACTATATAAAAAAAATTTAAAATGCATTTGTGTTTTTAGAAATAAAACAAGACACAAAAAAGTATAATGTATGCAGCCACTAAGATACCATCCACATTTAGAAAGTAAATGGTACCAAAAACAAAACAAAACATATTTTTGTAAGTATACAATATTCCATAAAAAAAATCTTCTTTAAAACAGAATAATCGGCTCCTATGTACAATAACACCAGAGCAAATTTATAGATAAAAAAACCTCAGTTGGCAGCCAGGCAAAACCAATCTGTGTATGATTAAAAAGACTATCTATCATATTCATTACTTGTTGGGTCAAACTACCATAGCTGACAAAAACAGCACCCAATTGTCAAAAAAAAACAACCTATTTTTGTAAAAATAAAGTATTAGGTTGACATTTGTCGTTATATAATTTTTTAATACGGTTTCTTAATTAAAATGCGCATCAAAAACCTTCCTTTTTATCCGAGCTTGAGACCGGCTATAGAGTCGCTAGGCTATACAGTGCACCCATCTTCCCTATAGGCAGTTCTTCTCCTACATCTTAGACAAGAACTTAGGCAGTCTGTCCATAATACAAACAAAAACTGATGTAGACTGCGCTTTTGACAAACTAACTAACAAAATATTGCTTTAAGGAAAACCTTTAAGTTGCGTGCAGGTTGGGTCTATAAAAAAAAAAAATGATCCAAGAATGTAGCCTAGCCAAGCGTATTTGGCAACGTTATCATATACCGAAAGATTGTAATACAATAAGCAATCTTTGTTGTCTAGTGAGTTCAGCTATAAGAAAACACAAGAACTAATGTTGGCGTTTGAATCAACCATAGAACGCAAAAATGTGGTGTGGCAAATTTCAAAAACAGTTCATAACAAACGGATGCCAATTCTATCTATTTATGGCTCAAACAGCTTAACTTACACAACTTAAAACAAGGCCAAAGCATTTGCTGACAACCTTAAATTTCAGTTCTTTGCAACAACAATTTAGACCACGCCAACTTTTTAAAGGACAATGCCAACAAAGCTCCACTTAAAAGTGTTTGACTATCAATGGTCAAGGAGATTGCAGTTTAACTTAAAGGCAAGTCTGCTCCAAGTCATATAATATTCTTAATAAGGCTTTGAAAATAATTTATACTAAAACAATCATGTCTTTAACTAACATAATAAACGTAATAGTTTGTCTGAGATATTTTCCATCAAAGTGGAAACGCTTAATCGTTATTAATATACCTGAACCAAGGACAGACAAGCAGTTTTCTTTAAACTACTGGCCCATAAGTCTTCTTTTCATCTTAAGCAAAGTCATAGAAGTCTTAAAAAAACTTCAAAATCACACAAGTTAAGCGCTTGTTGCCGGACTACCTTTATGGTTTTCAACACAAACTCTCTGCAGTACATCTATTAGTTCTTGTTACAGATTATGATTCAGAGACTACATTTGAGTTAAGAAAACATGTATTTTTTGACGCCAAAAAAGCGTTTGACAAAGTTTGGTCATTTGTACAAACTAAAGCACTTTAAATATGCAACACAACTTATTAAATTGATTGAGTTTTATTTAAATAACAGAACAATGGCCGTTTAATCGACTCTGGTTCAATTGCATAAAAATCCTCAAACCGTACGTGATGATCCTTGGTGAAGTACAATGTTATAAATTTTGTTCTAAATAATATTAACAGTCGACTGCCAGCAGCCGACAAAGAAGCATCGATCCGAGACGCCAGCTAGCAACCAGCCATAACAATCAACTACCTAACTGCAATTATTATTGCAAACTCGTGTTGATGGTTATTAATGCCAATCGGTATTAATAATTATTAATACTCAATTAATAATTTTCTGTTTTTTCAAGCACAAGTTTGGAAAAATAGATTTTTTTTTTCTAGCAACGCCACCGTCGCAATGGGCGACAGCCAGATGCCCGCCAACGCCGCGTCCCAGCAACTGGAACTGAACCGGCAGAAAAGGTCCAGGTCCAAGGGCGAACACCGCTCTAGGGAGAGGTCGCTCGAGCGGAGCTACTTCAAATCCAGGGCCGAGGTCAGGTACCTGAAGGGCTAGCTGACGAAGCTCCAACAGCAGCTGAAGACCATGGCGGAGAACTTTGAAAAGAAGTTTGAAGCGCTTCAAGAGACAATCGCGTCGCTAACCGCAACCTACGCGGAACAGGCCGCCACCGTCAAAACCCTGTCAGCCGCCCTAGCCCCTACCGCTTCTCCGCCGCTCTTAAGAAGAAGGGCAAAGTCAAGAAGAAAAAGAAGAAAACTTTTAATGCAATTTCTTCCGAAGCGGCAACAGCCGCACCGATTTCCGCCCCCGGAAAGCAAAAGCAAAATGAAACAGAAGGGAGTCAGAAGCAATGACGAAGACGTCACTTGCAACTTTCAGTCTGCCGAGTCCATCTCCGTACTTCCAGCCGCCATAGACCTCACCGTCAAGGCCTCAGCAGCACCTTCCAGCTCCATGGGACCCATTGTCGACGAGAATGGATTCCAACTGGTAGTTGAAAGAAAAAGAAAAAATTCCAGGGGCGAGTCACCCCCTCTAAAATTATGTAAAGGGCAATCAGCCACCTCCCAGCTGCCATCAGCAGCTGCGAATAGTCAGCCACCAGCGGCTACCCTCGCCGGCTCATCAGGCCACTCGGCTCTAAGGCCTTCTGCCACCAAAAGCGCCGCCCCCGCAAAAAAGGGAAACGCTAGAAAAAGCTACACTGAGGTAATATTCAGGCCTGCCGCATCAAATGTCAACCCCGCCGGTATCGTGGAAGCGGACAAAGAGCCTAACTCCGAAACCGCCGCCAACTCTAAAGCTCGTCTTCCGGCAATCGTCCTGGACAACAAAGAACTCTACCCTGAATTCTCCAAGGCGTTCAGAGAGAAAAATATTCTCATATTATCGGCGCAAAATACCCACGAGGGCATTCGCATGATGACCACAAGAAGGCAACAGATTTACTTCAAGCTCGCAAAGCAAACTTTTATACGTGGGCACAAGTTGACAAAAAATGCTTAGAGGTAGTAATTAAGCATGTACCAGGGGACGTTCTAGACGTAGCAATACTAAAAAACGTAAACTACCAGTATACCATATCCGTCGCCCAAGGCCATAGCTCCGATCACAGCCCAGTAATACTGGAGCTCTACGGAAGATGATCACACGGGGAGGAAGGAAAATTCGTAACACATACGGATTAGATTCTCTTCTCTCGATCCCTAAAAGAGAGCATTGGCTCCAGTACAAACGGCTGACGACATCAAAAGAGCCGTCAAAAATTTCACGCGCTAAATCCACCAAGATACGGAAAGAACTTCTAAGACCCATCAAGTCCGAGTAGATAATCCACTCAGACTATCACGCAAAATCAAGGCACTGATCCGCACAAAAAATGCCTCCAAACGCCAATGGCAGAAGCACCGCAACCCCCGAGATCGCAAAATCCTAAACTCACTTCATGGCAAAGTTAGGAAGACTATAAGGTTGCACAATAAATTGAGTTGGCAAACCAGCCTGGAATCGATCACAGCCAATGATAATCTGATGTGGAAGATCTCCAAAGCGCTACAAAACAGACAAACCCCCATTCCAGCCATTTTCGGCAAAAGCATTCGCTAACAGCTTGGAACACCAATGCTCCCCATTGGAGACGGCGGCAACGGAGCACGTCAAAAAAGTCGAACAAGTGGTTGAAGACTTGTTGGATGACTCTGACAACAACGAGCCGCTGGAAAGCGTGCAACCTTCTCGCATCAAAGAAATCATCAAACGTTTTAAATCTCGCATGGCCCCCGGCCATGACAATATCTCTAACAAGGCTCTTAAAGCGTTTTTGCATAAAGCAATAATGGCGCTCACCAACATTGCTAATGCAATTTTTCGAACTGGGCATTTTCCTTCAGATTGGAAAAGCTCTTTGGTAATTAATATTCCAAAGCCAGGTAAAAACCGTACGTTTCCTCAAAACTATTGGCCCATCAGTCTTCTCAGCACAATAAGCAAGGTTATTGAGAGAGACAGCTGGATCACACTGAATTGATCAACATCCTCCCCCGTCACCAGCACGGGTTCAGATGGGGGCACTCGTCAGTTCATCAACTAAACCGTGTGTCGGACCTTATAGTTGAGGGTTTTAGAGTCAAAAAGGTCACAGGGGTGGTCTTTTTTGACGTCGACAAAGCCTTCAACAAGGTCTGGCACGAGGGACATATTTTTAAATTGCATAGAGCTAACTATCCTCCTCAACTTGTAAGGTCGATAGCCTCATTTCTAGACAGTTTTAAAAGTTAAGCTGGGTAATCACATATCTACCCCTCGGGAGACAACGGCAGAAGTTCCTCAAGGCTCCATTCTCTCTCCGCTTCTGTTTAACCTATAAGTAGCCGACATGCCTTCGGGATGTAGGCACGGGATCAAAATAGCCCAATTCGCCAATAATACGGCTCTTCTATACTCTTCCAAGTCACCCAAGATGGTCACTTTGAGACTTCAAAAGGCCACTGACAACCTCGAAGAATGGTTGGACAAGTGGCAAGTCACTATTAACCCAGAGAAAAGCAAAGCTGGACTCTTCACAAAGCGGCTAATCAAACCCGACAATAACGTTTTTCTTAACAGTGTCTCTAAACCTGGTCCAATTCTGCCAAGTATCTGTGGTTTAATCTTGACAAGGGACTCACGTACAATCGTGCAGTCCGTTCTCGATAAATCCCAAATGGCTAAAAACGCTCTTACTCCAATGATGCGTCAGAATAGAGGTCTGTCGACCCATCCTAACTTACGCGTCTCCAGTATGGGGAACAGCAGCAAACTGTTATCTCAATAAGTTAGAAATTTTTCAAAACAAAACTATGAGGTCGTTCCACAGGGCTCCATGGTTTGTTCAAAACAGAAAGATTCGGGCAGACCTAGGACTACCCCCGATACGTCTACACATCGAAGCTTTGGTCACAAAGTACTTCGAGAATTTTGCAAATTATTCCAACCCTGATCTGGCCCAACTCGCCGAGCTGGACAGGAAAAACTTTTTCTATAAGAGACCGGTGAACCAAGTAGCCACACCCTAACTTTACTAACCCACTAATCCTAAACCAATACCGCACAAGCCTATAGGGCGCAACCTAACCAACTCCACACAACTAATCTCCAAAAGGAAGATACATACATTGTTCTAAATAAGATAATTCAAGATTTGGTATTAAGTTTGGTTCATATCTAGACAGCTTCATAAATAAGTATATCAAAGTAAAATAATTCTAGAGAATATAAGAATATAATTAATCACAGTTTCATCTCATAAACTATTCTTACTAATAATGTTATAATTAAGCGTTAGTAAACATAGAAAATATCAAAACTTTAATTTTATTAAAACTGTAAAACAAATATATTTCAAAAATGAATCAATACATATGCAAATAGTATATTTTAGTACGTTTGTTTACAAACCTATAATTAAATCATAAAACCACTTTCTGTTTTTGTTTTGTTAAAAATATTGCATTTCAGTTATTCAATTAATAACTTTATAAATAAAATTTTAGTTGTTTATATTGTTGCTCAAGCTTACGTATTCCCTGTTTTAAGCTAAATTAAGTTAAATAAAAGTGTGTTTTAATGTAAATAGTTTGAGAATTATTAGATTACAAAAACGTGTTAGCTAAATTTCATTTATAATCAAGGAATGCAGGTTTGTATGATACAAAAGTATTAATTTTTAGTCAAATGTATTTATAGCAACGTTATATAGATTTTATAAATTATAGTTTAAATGATTACCTTTATTTTTCCACATTTCATCAGGCACGTATATTATTTGCGCACTTACTATAATAATATATTAAAATAAACACTACAGATCTACATCCGAACAAGGTCTTCTCACTACTACGTCTCCTGTACATTTGCAAAAGCGGCTCCATACAAAAAAAACTATGCGATAAGAAAACTAAAATAAATCCCCTTACTTTTTAATCAAATAAAAAGTAGTAAAATGTTTTACAGAAAATAAATTAAATTTATATTATTCGACTTAAATGATTTTAATAACAAACAATTATTAACATTAATTAGTATAATATTTTAATTACATTTATAAATTGCCTCAAGTATTTAGATAATAAATATAACTTGTTTCCGCAATTTTATGCTTGAAATAATATTCAAATATTAAAATAATAAAATGTATGCTCTGTGCCCTTCTGCGGTATTTGTACATTAATAATGCAGACAAAAAATATTTCGTTTCTCGTCCCGAACAGGAAACGAATGTTCCGACAAACCGAGAAAATTTCTCTTGGCATTATTTACCCACAGAGAATTCCAACGGGGGCTCGACCATTTAAAACATCATTTATATTAAAGCGTCTTTATTATTATTTCTCTCAGACCGCAGATTACATAAGAATAATGTGTGATTGTGTAATAATATTTATGTTAACAGATATATATTTTACAAATAGATAGCATATGTATACTATAAATAAAAGTAAATGGTAAGTGGTGTAAATAATTTCAAGGGTCTAAATGCGTATAATATTGCTACCCTTATTATTCATTAATATGATAATGGCAACGCTTTGGGAATCAGTTGCAATATTATATACTTTTACTATAAAATAAAGCCATAAATTCACATAAAAACTAAATAAATTTCTAGAATCTTTAATCCATAGCAGCAATATTTTACCCTGCATGCAATTAAATCCGTTCTAGCAGTTATTAAAGATTTAGCAAAGCGCTATAAATCAAACGTAATTAAAGAGAAAATTTGTTACCAAAAACCCAGCCACCATTGAGCAACACTTAATAATGCATAACACTTAAATAATTGCGTTATACTAGGGCCCATTAAGTTATCAATTTTGGTTAAGTTACCTCCCTAACAGGCCTTCCCTATAGTTATATAATTACGAATATTTAATCAACATCACTAATGGATCGTAAAATCTTAATGGTACCTAAGATTTTGCATTTTTTGCATGCAAATATTTTGTATACTTAGGTTTATTTGTGTCGAGTACACAAAAATATTCAAAAGAGCGTAAAGTGTCATGGGTTGTGTGTGTTATTACATCGTGGAGTGGTGGCTTGAAATTTATATTATTTGCCGAATAAATTTCAGGATGCTCGTATATTTAAAGGACCATTAGAATATAATGGGCGCTACTTCTGTATAGCCTAAATTTTATTAGGGTTTAAATTATGTTGTTATATTGAAATTACTATACAAAATTAAATTGATCATTTCATAAAAAATATCTTTAATCTGTTAAATATCATATTTCTTTCCCCTTATTTATTTTTATGATTACCATTCAATATAAAGATGTATCAATTGTATCAACAATAAAAAGACGGAAATGTATTTGAATTACAATTCCAATATTTACTCGATCAGAGGAATAAAAATGAGCTGAAAATGAAATGTATTTTTTTAGCTTAAATATCAACAAGGGACAAGAATAATATTTAGATTGAAATTACTTTTTATTGTATGGAATGAATCCTTAGTTGAAATGTCGATTTAAAAATGCTTTTTGTGGGGTAGAAAAAAATACTTCAATATTTTGTGTAGTATTTGGTACTATCATTTACACTTTTTTTTAATTTAATTTATTTTATAATATATATCATTTAAATTAGATGAGATAATTTATATTTTATATAAAATACTCGCCTAGTCTAATTTTGTCTCTATATAATACACGCTAGATCATATTCAAGATTTTCTGAAGCTATTTAAGTAAATAGGAGCTTCATAAAGCGTGCATATTTGCATAATTTCAAAAGTGCATTTTCCTGGCAAAGAAAATTCCCATAAATTCCGACCCGTATATAATGAAGCTGTATTATGCTTATATAGCAAAACTTGATGTTTCGTATCTTCATTAAAGCCGTTTCATATATTTATTGTTGATGTATTAACGTATGGAAATAAAATATGTTTTAGTAATTATAAAAAATAAGTTATGAGTTACTTGCATTAAGTGATATTCACAACATTAAGATTAAGCCATTGTAATATATAATCAATTATTAGCTGCTACATCTCCCCAAACAGCCCCGCTAAAGAGTACCGGTAAGAATGAGAATTACAGGAATAAAACCCAAGAAGTACGAACAGTATGAACGCTAAATCTTACAAATAGGAAAACAAGAAAGAAAACAGAAAGAAAGAAATGCTTGCAATATGCTTATTGATATAGTTTACATAATAAAAAAAATAAACCCACTAGAAGATAACAAGCAATAATAATCGACGTCACTCTACCGAGAAAATCAGAGTAAAAAACTGGAAGGTACTAGACAAAAAAACTTAAACCTGCACCAGTATATCTTCTATAAAGAACAACCAATAAAAAAACAATAACAAACACAAGCACGACAAAAACAAAATAAATCTTGAATAAATTGAAAAAAAATAATCAAAAAACACTTTTAAAATAACCAAAAAAAATAGAACCAATCACATACAAAGCTGTAATGCCAGAAAAAAAGAATAAAGCCTAGATAGATAAACAAATATTGATAGACTCAAAGTATAGTTAACAAAAAGAAAGAGCGCTTGAAAACTAAAAGAGACCTTGCGAGATACAGAAAGAATAGAATTTTATTGGAGAAGATTACAAAAAAACTAAAAAAAAACTTAAAAATATGTTTAAAACAAAAAATGAAAAGATCTAATAGAAGAAATAGAAGAAGACGCTTGGGGTAAAGAGTACTGCAATATCAGAAAAAAAATCAAACCTAAACTGCTGAACTTACTAATAAAAGCACTTTTCTCGGAACACAAAAAAATGCGTTGGACAAAAAAAAACAGATGGCAAAAATAAAGCAATTAACTTAAAAATTAGAATTTTATCGTAATTTATTTTATCAAATTCTTTTTAAACATCTCTTCAATAAACTGTTTTTTTTCTGTAAAACAAAAACTATAATCTTAATTTTTAAACAGCAATTCACAAGTCATTACATTTTATTACTTTTTCAAATTTCTCACGTATTGTTTATGGTTATTTTCTTGTCATTTTTATAGACAAAACATACGAGGGGACTCAAAAGTAACAAAAATTGCGCTGTGGCAAAGAAGGAGACTGGAAAAACTCCTTGTTTAATTTGGTGTCCGTTAACGACACGACTCTTGAGTTAGTGTGCAAAGTTCTGTGTCAGTTTGTCTATGGGATGCTTTTGAGTGAAGCATTTTTTTTTTCATTTTGCCTATTGTCAAGAGCAACGCGCTGCTGTGAAATTTTGTTTCCTGATAGGGAAATCGGCCGCGTAAACTATTGTAATGCTTAAGACTGCTTATGGGGATGCTACCCTAAGTAAAACCAAAGCCTACGAGTAACTTTTACTTTTCAAAAATAAAAAAATGTCAATTTAAGAATAATTCCAAATAGGACGCCCCTCAACGTCAAGAAGTGACAAAAACAATAAAATCAATGCTTTCGTTTGTAAAGACCATCGCCAAATTATTGATCAACTTAAAGGAGAGTATCCAGAAAAAAAAAGCAAATTTTTGGCGCACAAGCGACTTGTTCTTCCATCATAAAAACGCGCCGGCTCACACCGCTCTCTCCGTAAAGCTGTTTTTAACTAAAAACGGCATAACACCAATTGTCCACCCCTTCTTCTTACCGGATCTAGCCCCCTGTGATTTCTTTTTGTTCCCTAGACTTAAAAGAGACATAAAAGGAAAGCGTTTTGCCACTGTGGAGAAGGTAAAACAAAAATTGCTAGAAAGCCTAAAGAACAACCCAAAAAGTAAATTTAAAAATTGTTCTAAACAATGAAAAGATTGTTTGCAAAAGTACGTTGTAATCAAAGAGGAATACTTTAAAAGTGATCAAAATTTGGTGTAAAAATATTGAGAAATAAAGAAGTTATGACAAAATTACCATTTTTTTTGTCCCACCTTGTATATCAAAAATAGCTGCAAGTTTTAACTTCAGAGAGACACCAAGCAGAACAACTGCAAACATTGACTATAATAATTTAAAAAAAATTTACATGACAAACTAATAACGGACAACCTGCAATTCTCATTGCACGTCACAGATGTTAGTTGGCTTAATCATCTAATTAGTATCCAATCACTAAGATTAGTTTGTTTGAATTAATTAATTATTAATTTAATTAATTAATAAAAATTTTTTTTTAGTACTGACCCTAACGAGAAGATATTAGACCGCAAAATTCTGGACGACGTTGGTAGAAAAAAATAAACTTCTGTTTAAAAACCAGGTAATAAACCCACATTTTAAAATCCTATATAATGGCATTGATACAATGCCAAACAAACAAGATTAGCAAGCTGGACTCCTAAGTCAAAACCCCCCTTAACAAGATGGAATCATCCATCAAATCCACCATCACCAAGCTCCTAGCTTCATCAGCAGCACCAACCTCACCTACTATGTCAGAGGCCTTGATGGAAATCTGCACAGTCGACTAGGTTCTGTCAGCCAAGCCAGCAGAACCCCAGCCCAAGTCTTCTTCAAGAAACCTGTCGCCGGTCTTTTCGATTCAATCTCTTCTAAGAAGGACGAGATGAAAACCAAATCCAACTACCCCAGTAGACTGTTTTATTCTAGTGAAAGGTAAGAAAAAATTAAAAAAGTCAAGAAAGGAACCAGGTAAACTCAATTAGGTTATCAACCGGCTCATTACGTCAGGTGCTTTTAGCACTATCAAAACAATCAACCATTAAAAGCAAAAAATTCAAGACTTGCCTTGCCACTAAAGCGCAGCCAATCAACTCTGGTCAAGCAAGTTGCTCCTTAAGTCTCTCAAGTCAGCTAGAACCCACAAAGACACAAGCCTCCCTCAGCCCATAATTATTTGAGACAAAACTAAATAATTAAGGCTAGTAACTACTTTGAAAGCATTAAAAATAACCATCCACCGCATCGTATCCCCAAACGTATGACGACTTCTGTAAAGCAATAGATTACTACAAAAAACATTACCTATCAACTAGGGTCTGAAAAGACTACTATTAAGTATGTTATTAAAAGTGTACTTGACTGCATCACGTTTAATTTGATTAAACTTATTGCTCAGAGGTACACCCCTTCTTATACAACACGCATGGAAAGAGACAAAAAACAATCCCCATGCTGTACGTACAGCTTCTCCAGGAAACAAAAAAAATAAACAAATTCTGTCTCTTACCATGTTATGCGGGCTTTGCGTAACCGTCAAAGTTTAGCTCATTCTAGCTTTGTTTGCACATTTTGGGTACGAACACGTAGAAAGCAAGTTGTAAGTTGCAACTAGCAAGCTGCAATAGTAGATTTTAAGCTAGAGTAAATGTTGTCATACATTTAAATGAACCCAAACATGTAACAAGATTGTTGCAACTTGTCGCGCATGTAAGCAGCAAAAATGAGCAAAACATTATTTTTAATCTTCTCAGGTACGACTTTTGTTTGCAAAGTAGAGTAGATGTGTGTGTTCAGTCTTTTTACTATATACACTAAATGCTTACTAATTATTTTGACTTGATATAATCATTATTGATATTGGTTTTAATTTTTTTTTTCTTTTAAAAAAAGTTTTTATTTTGCTTTATATTGTTTATGGTCATTTGAATTTACTGCATACTAATTTATTGAACTGCATCATGACTGATGTAGTTGATACCAAACAATTATATTTAAAACTGGTCACAGTCTAGTATAGTCTATACTAGCGCTGGCATTCTGCTTTTTACGTGTTTGTGCTCATGCTTGTAAGCGCTTACACTAAGCAAGTTATATTATAAGCAACAATCTTGCTTATTTGTCAGCTTTCTACGTGTTCGTGCTCTTACAAAAAAGTCCGGCCTTGTTGCTACATTCGCCGAGTGCGATGGGTCACATACCGCAAGTTATAAGAGCTGCCTGGTTTATCAGAATCTAAAGACTAGTTGCAACAGCCTGGCGCACAGTAAGGCACCTGTTCCCTGTAAGCAGACTCCTGCTCCACGTCGGAGCGCTCCCAATTCCAGCAAGGATAAATCCAACAGAATATAATATACCTCAGAATTTAGCATTTATTGATTAACAGCAATGGACGCAGCCAAGACAAACTCAAAATACTTTAACTTTATAAAATACATAAACTAAAACGCAACACTCCAAATGATAATTGACAAATATTCAATGACAGATCAAATCTCAATCAACAAAGACATTTGCCAAAAAACACAATGTTTTCATAGTTGTTTACGTATTTAAAAGATTATTATAGAACACAAAAAGTATACCTAAACCATCTGCGGTTTGCAAATAATATTGTTTTAATAAGCAGCAATCCTAAAAAATGAAAACGCATGATAACCCAACTGCACAAAGCATCCAAACTAGTAGGATTAAAAACAAATCTAGACATAACAAAAATTACGTAACAAAGTAACAAAATACAACACTTTTGACACCGTAAAAAAAAGATTACAACCATAGTGAGACCTTTAAATCAATTTAAAAAAACAAAAATGCTGAGATCACTAAAAGGAGCGACGTATAAAAAGTTAATTCATATCCTTAAAGATAAAAAACGGCAAACCGCAAAAAACTAGCTTAAGAGACGTAACACTAAAATTAAAAAACAAACAAAGGTTAAATAATATCATATAGCAGAACTCAAGTAAAGATGGGTGAAACATATAACAAGAGAAGATCATGGTAAATAGACAATAAAAACGGGTAAATGGCAACTACAACTAACAAAGAAACGCGTAAAAAAACTAAGGCTGAATAATATAAATGTTTGGTTGACTAAATTGCGGTTTGCTCTACAGATTAGTACAATTTACGGTAGAATAAGTTTTGTACTCATTAGATTCAGTTCAAACGCTTAATAAAACTCTTGCATAGTAGTGTTCTGACAACAATATACGAATCTACTGCTTCTGCCCGCATATTTAAATAAAAGTTTGGTTTTTGTGCAGGAAAACTAAATTTAGTTAGAATGTGAATTTTATAAAGATTAAAATATGATGAACTAAAGCAAAAAGTTTAAATAAACAAGCACTAATCCTCAAAAGTTAGAATTAGCTTCCCTGCGTTTTGAATACGAGGTTTGTCTAAAAGTATCCAACCTTTAGTTGGCGCCTACACAAATTTGGCCCACCGTTCTTTCCACTGCCAAAAACAAATCTAAATTATTTTTTTTAGATCGGTGTTTAACTCCGCTATTGCTTTCTGCATTGTCTCTTCTTAATTTTGAAAACAAAATTTCTTCAATGGCGTTTTCAATTTTAAAAATAACCAAAAGTTGCAAAAAGCACTATGTTTGGAGAGTAAGAGTAAGAGGCAAACGACTAAAATTCCATGTTTTGCCAAGAAAATCTGTATCATGTGCAATCCATGAGAAAAAGCAATGCGGTGATGCAACTGCCACTTTTATGCCATTCAGGTCTAGTCTTTTTACTGCATCACGGAATTGGAAGAGAATAAAGTAAATTAGTATTAATTTACATTTGTTAAGTTTGTACTCAATAATAATTATAAAGTTTATTGATACCAATTTTTATTTTAATCCAATGCATAGTTTAGTAGTTGTAGCTCAATTTATAGACAATTAAGCACCCACTTAAGTGTTTGTCATTCAATTGTTGAATAATCAATTGCTGATAATAAATTAGCAAATAAGATGTCAGAGATTGGGGCGGGTGATTTACTTCAATTCAAACTTCTTAATGGTAATATTCTTTTATTACGTATTGTTTTTTTGGTGCGTATTCGTAATGCACAACTTTACTGATATCAAATAATACTGTTAGCATCACTTTAAATTTGCTTTTTACCTGTCGCGCTTTTTTTTACCTTGGCAAAAAAGAATGCTTTTATTGCAACAACTATGCTTTTGATTCCAGGTTGTACCCGTGCACCCATGACTAATTTCCAATTACAACAATGTTTAGAAAACACGTATAACAGCATTTCACTTACAAACATACCTTTAGATAATTTTGCGCCTGAGGCCGTTAAAATAAGACAACAATATACCAAATAAAAAAACAAAAAAAATTGCTGCAGCTGAGAAAAGTCTTTAAACAGATTTTAACAAAATCTATCAACAAACTTCTGCTAAAATTAAAACTTATTAAAGCAGATGAGTTTTAAACTATTAACCTTAAAAATAACATAACATTTACAAATATATCTATAACTTAAACCAAAACCAAAAATATATTTGTTTTTTTTTTTGCTAGTCATCTCCACTAACAAAGTTACACCATACCTTCAGCGGTTTAAAACACCAGCAACATTGCAGCGGAAACAACCTTTTTTAGAAGTTTTTTTAGACAAAAGCCTGTTACATTCTCAAGTCTTCCTATCAATCATCTAAAAAAACTCAATTTAAACCACGCTAAATGCCAACTTTGAAATATTCAAGACTGTTTCGTTTTTACTGGACAAATCTAAAGATTATGTTCAAATATTTTAAATAATTTTTTTTAAACTGCTCCCTTGCATAGTAAATCAAACAAACAAAAACTAACTATATTAAGTTTAAAATTGTTTATATATTGCTACACTTCTTGTCCATTTTTTGTTCTGTTTACTTTGTTTACCTTTACAATTCTTCATAATTGTTGTAAATCTATGCATGAGCGCAAACAGAAAGCAAAAGAAAGAAAGTTTTATTGAAAGAAAATTTGTTCTTGTTGATAAAATTAGCAAAAAATTCTTTCCCTTATTTGAAGGACTATACAAAATTTTAAAGCAAGTACTTCCTGCTACTTCTATGTTATTTAATCTGGAAAAAAATAAAGCCAATTTCATAGTAGTCATCTACATTTATTTGTTAGTACTGCAATATGTAGATTAATTTAAATGTACCTAACATAACTGTAGGAAAGACTGTGCTTGGTAAGTTCATAATGTTATGATTAGAATAAATGTATGTACATTGTTTTGCAAACTCAATGAAAGACAATGTTTCCTTTTCTATACCTTCAGCTTATTCTAAATAAGGCAGTCTTTATGATTACAAATTACGTAAAACTTATTAAGAATACTTAAACGGTTTGTAGAACTAGTATTTTAAGCAAGTTTATTAGTTAATTTACGTTTTATATTTTATAAATTAACCACAAAAAGTTTTATATTTAAAATTGTTATTAGTTTACCACAGTTTTTTTTTTTAATCATTACTAGGGGAACATTTAATTACAAACAAATTTTAATTATTTTATAGCTTTCTTAAATTTGTTTTTCTGTAAATATATTCATAATAATTGTAATACTGTATTAATATAAAACAAATTAAATCTAAATAAGTTCTTTTTTGCAATTAGAATAAACTGTAATAGAACTATATTGATTCTCAATCTAAATTTAATAAATCCATGTCAAAGACGCCCACATTCCCATACCCTTATCAAACATATTAAAAGTGTCATTTATAAATTCCCTTCTGTATCCAACATTTAACATCATTACAGTAAAATACAATACGGGCGCATTTGTAAGTATTATTTTTAATTAACAATGCGACAACGTTTTAATAGAAATCAATACCAAATATAATTATGCAAAAAAAAATCGAAGCTTATATATCAATTTACTCCAATTAATAACGGTCTAAAAAATATCCATCAACCCCTCTCACAATTTTTGACAGGGATTTAGATCGATTTGCACAAGTTAACATAATTTCATTTTGGTGCCACAAAATGCACAAAGTGTGATATCGAACGACAAGCTAATTTCAAAAGTGCTGACAAGGCATTGATTTATAGCAAAAAATTTATATATCCAATCTAAAAAAATAAATCTAATAAAATTTTATTATAGAACATAAAGTTTATACGATTTAGTTAGTTTCATTAAAAATATATTTTGCGCATGAATTAATAAATTATTCTTGTTTCCTACTACCCCAGCTATCTTGTTTACTTAAAAAAGTTACAAATTATATTAAAGTGTTTGTTCGGTTGAATTACGTTCCAGAAAAACTAATAAGGCAAATACCAGCCAGCATTGTTTTTTCTCTGAAAGAAATTAATGCGGATTGAGATTAAAAAGCTTTAGATGATTAAAAACAGTCATTAGTAGAAATTTTTAAAGCAGAATTAATTTTTAGTAACGATGCAAACATTTTTTTATGCATTATTTTCGGTAAATAATTCACCTGCATATTTTAAGGAAATCTATTCTATACAATAATACACTTAAATTTAAATGATTTCTAATTTCCAATTCAAATCAAATCACTTCAAAAAAAAATTTTTTTAGATAAGCTCTTTCAACATTTGCATTTGAAGTGATATTTATTATGTTTAAATTTTATTTGAACAGAATAATGTGATACAAATAAGGAATTCATAAATTATTTTAGAGATTAACTGTTATAACTTACATTTAACAAATGTTTATACAGATGTACTATTATGTTTTGTTAAATTTATATCTTAAGACCATACCGACTGCTACCTTGGTTTCTAGTATTTTAAAAAAACGGCAACTTTAGCTTCATTGCTGCTTCTACAAATACTTTGATAATGGATTTATTTTTTTAGTTGTTTAGTTTAGCTACTTGTGTATGAGATGTGCTTCTAAACTCCATATAATACTTTAAATCCCGTTGAATTATCTATACAATTGCGTACTTAAGCAGCCATGAACCTAAACCTTTCAGGTGATGACATCAATGTTGACAACTTTACCAACCGCCTCTAAACGCATTTTCTAACTACCGCACTCGGTATAACCAAAAAACACAAATTGCCGGGCTTTTCTAAATATTTTAGCAATAACAACGTTGCTACCTACGTAGAGCAAAAACTTAAATCTTTTGGTTTTGCTCCTAATAACATTCATCAACTGAAAAACCAATTTTTGCGTTTTTCAATGATTTCTTTAAAAGAAAACTAAAAGCACAAAAATCAAAAATCTTGCTGAGGTCTTAGAACTAAAAGTCATAATTAAACCAAAAAAACAAGGTCAAAAATGGCAAAGCTGGTGTTTTTTTTCAAGCCCCAATTCTCCTAATTTCTAAAGATGATAATGATCGCTTTACAAGGCAAAAATAAGAAAACCGCTAAACTTGCGCTTGATCCCAAAATGGTTCTGGTTCTGTTGTCTTCTAAAAGATTGGTTTTCTGCAAACCAACCGCTGTGACAGCAAACATAGTTAATAAGTATTAGGCCGGTAGTTTGGTATGGTGTTTCCACCCACCCGCCCACCTGCTCAAGTACTTGTAATCAAGGAATTAAATATTACTACCACTATCAAGAATTTGGTTATATCACTTCTCTCTTCAAACTTGTCATCTGTCAGTCATTATCTTACGTTTGTTAGGTGCAAAAACACGGTAGATGGTACAAACACTTGAGCGGGTGGGCTAGAACACCATATCAAACAACCGGCTCACTACTTATAAACTGTATTCCCGCCCACCCGCCCTTCTGTTTGTTATCTAAAAATTTGTTAAGACTGCACTCTATTTCAACTTAATGACATTTGTCAGTCGATCTCTTATGTTTTTCAGCTAAAGAAACACGGCCAGTGGTAGTAATATTTAACTTCTTGATTACAAACACTTGAGCGGGAACATCATATTAAACTACCAGCTCATTACTTACATACTATGTTTCCGCCCACCCGCCCTGTGTTTGTTATCAAGATATTAGTTACATTATTTATTTATTTTTTAACTTAATCACATCTGTCAGTTATTCTCTTAGGTTTGTTAGCTGTAGGAGCGCGGTAAGTAGTAGTGACATTTAATTCCTTGAGAACAATCACTTAGACGTGTGAGCGGAAACACATTATCAAAATACCGGCCAATACTCATAAACTGTGTCCCCGCCCACCAGCTCAAATGTTTATCATCAAAACCATATTCCTACAGCCAACAAACGTCAAGTTAGGTTAGGTTAGGTTCTATGCCAGGAACCTGGTCATAAAGCATGCACAAGCAAATGTTCGGTATTCCAACAAGCTCTACAAGCTAGCAGAAAAATCACGAGACAAGTATCAAAAACAGCAAAATTAAAGACAATAAACAAAAAGAAAGTACACATTTCGGTAAGAATCTGAAAGACAATAACAACATCGAAAAAGTACTACAATGTAACATCGGCAGAGCCAGAGCTACAATGGGTCTACTGCATAAGACGGCCCTTAAAAACCGGGTAGATGTATGTATAGTGTCCAAGCCTAATAAGAACATGGTATCAGGTAGTCTATGAACTAAAGATAGAGACAGAGATGCAACTATTTGAGTATACAACAAAAATTATACTACAACAAAATGGGAACAAAACAGTAAAGGATTTGACTGGGCGGAGGTAGAAGGTATAATCATATATACCTGCTTTTAGTCTCTTAATAAAAACATCAAAGAATTTGAAACATATCTACATGAACTTGGAGAAAGTACCAAAAAGCATGACAAACCCATAATTGTAGCGGGTGACTTTAACTGTAAAGCAAGACTATGAGGTGAAGCAAAGAATGCCATCATCAATGATGAAAAGGAACCAACTTTTGTTAGAGCATCCAAATTGTATATTGCTTTTACTCTATATTCAGTAGATATAAGTAGAAAAATGCAAAACTGGCTAGTATCAAAAGAGAAAAACTTGAGTCTACACAAAAATATATATTATGAGGTCAAAACACCAGAAAAAATCGCAGAAAGCATAAAAAAAAATGGTAAAAGGTTAACACCAAACTTATGCCTGCGTTTATAAGCCGGTTTGTTGACAAAATGGCCAAGGTGACAACAAAAAGCACTAAAATCCTAATGCAATCAATAAAAAGAGCCATGAATGAAACCTTTAACAAAAAAGAAAAAGCATAAACTAACAGTGGGATATATTGGTGGTTTGAGGAACTGGAGAAAACCAAAAAAAAATGCAACCAAGTTAGGCAAGCCTCAACTAAGGCAAACAACAAACACAACTAAGATGCAAACACAAACAAAATTTTAAGTGACAAATTTAGCGATAAAAGAAAGGCTCTCAAACTAGCCATAGAGGAAGCTAAAGAAAAGGCATAGATACGGGTATGTGAGGAGATAGAACAAGAGACTAGGGGCATAGTATACAAAAATGTAAGCAAAAAGTTAAATCTATCAAAACAAACAGCGTTAAACAACAATAAGCAAATAAGAATAGCAACAGAATTGTTTCCCGTACACATTGAGACAAGTTCAGCACATCTTTTCACTACAGAGGAGCTGGAAAACGCCCTAAGAAGAACAAAAAAGAACAAAGCGCCTGGGTTAGATTACATACCTACAGAGATGATCAAACTGATTGCAAAGACTTATCCAGAGATTATTCTCAAAGTTGTAAATAACAAATACAAACAAGAAAACTTTCCGACTAAATAAAAAAAAAACAAAGTTAGTCTTGATAGAAAAACCCAAAAAACCAACTGAAACCAAGACAAAGTACAGACCACTAAACTAAACTTGATGGGCAAGCTATATGAACAATTACTAGCTGGGCGACTAAGAAATGAAATGCTGGAAATAATCTCTAGCAATGAGTATGAATCTATAAAGGAGAGATTGACCATAGATGCAATGAAAAAAGTTATAAAGGCGGCCAACGCAGCTAAAAATTATGCAGTACAAAACAGGAGATTTTGTATTCTAACAACCAATGATATCAAAAACGCTTTCAACATGGTACCTTGGAATGAACTATTAAAAATGCTAAAGAGGAAAAAAAATAGCAAACACATGAGAAAAGTGCTAATTAGCTAGGATGATAAAGCATGTAGGGTATTGCAAGGATCTGTTCTTGGCCCACTACTATAGAACTTGTACTACAACGACATTCTAAAAGTCAAACTGCCGACAGAAACAAAATTAATTTGCTTTGCAGATAACACGACACTAATAGTATGAGCCAAAAAAGAAAAGAAACTGATCAACCTTGCCAACTTTGCAATCTGGCATATAAAAAAAAAACTGAAAAACTAAAGCTACAGATTGAAAACAGTAAAACAGAAGTGGTTATCCTATATAGAGGGAGGAAACTAAAAGAGATTACTCTCAACATTAAACAGATACAAATCCATAAAATATCTTGGAATGTGGATAGATTACAACATGACCATGAAAAAGCACATAAGACAAACAGCAATAAAAACGGAAAAACCAGTGCTGGCAATAACAAGATTCATGCCCAAAATTAAAGGCCCGACAGCTGCAAAAAAAATATTGAGCACAGTGTCTCACTTAATAATGTTATACGGTGCCCCAATATGGAAAGAGCAATGAGACCAGCAAGCTATTGCAAAATGCTGGAAGCACACTAGCAAACACTTGCAATAAGAATAACTAGCGGGTACCGCACTGTTTCAACAGAGGCGATAAAAGTGATAGCAGTAATAACACCCGTAGAATACATGGTGGAACAAAGAGCAAGAACAAACAAAAAAACAAGCAAAAAAAAAGACGACATCAAAAAAGTGATGCTTGACAAATGGCAAAGCAGCTTGGACATAATGTTTAACTAAAAACCTTAACAAATAGACAACGTACTTTCTTGTGCTAAACTGCAAAACTAAAACTACTCGTTCTTTGCAAACAGTTTGCTATTTTTCAATAAACAACAATAGCATTTGAATTATTCCCCACATAAAAGTTATTTTAAAATAACTTTTTAAAATGCTCCCAAATACCCAATAAAGAAAGACGTAGGCCAAAACTCAAATTTTTCGGTTTTTTCTTCCAATAGTATTCATCAATTAAAAAACCAACCTACGCGTTTTCCAACCATTTTTGTGCAACTTAAAAAAAAACTAAAAGCACAAAAATCAATAGTTTTACTAAGTTCTAAGGATTGAAGATCACATTTGAACCAAAAAAAAAAACCAAGGCAAAAACATAGATCAATGCTAAAATGGGCCCCTACCATTTGGTAGACACATACCCACTACTAAATAACTTTCAAGAATGCAAATTATACATTAAAATAATAACCTCACAAACCAAAACTAAGAAAGATTTGCGCCAAGCTCAAGACGGCCCCGGCTAATCTTCTATTAAAAGTTCTGGTTCTCGAAAACCAAATGCTGTAGTAGTAAACATATCGTTTTATGCTTTGTACTTTTTTCACCAGCACCAAATGGACAACAATGGATAACTTGTAACATATTATTTAAAATTTGCTTTTAAAATGCAAACAGCAAAGTAGACTTTTTTGAACTAAACTTCAATAACGTTGATAGTATCTGAATCTAACCATAAACTTAGACATGCGCTGAAAATTTCAAATACGTTTAGATACTTAGAAATATTAGAAGTAATCCAAAACCAAGACTTTGATCATAATCTGAAGAGAGTTCTAAAGTAGATACTTTTATATTTCAAGCAAATACGATTAGAGCAATTTTAAAATAATTTTTACATCATAATTGCTGAAAATTTTAATTCTAAGCGTAAAACGGCGGAAAAAAACTTCAAAGACTACGTTGAGCAAAAAAAAGAACTATCAAGTATTATGTTCAGATAAATTCACTCACTACAGCTTTGTTGATCACTAAAAAATCGTTCTTAACGTAGCAATACTCAAAAACTTTTATGTTAAAATTAGAACTATCAATGATCTTAGCTCTAACCACAACGCAGTATTACTAAAACTTAAGAGCATACCGACCGCTACCTTGATTTGTAGTATTTAATGTCAAAGTCTTTTAGTCAAATAATAGTTAGGAAATAGCCGAAAAACCCCATCAAATAGAGAAATAAATGCGTTTTTCTGTATTTTTGAATGCATTTTGTTGCTATTTGCCAATATAATTTCACAAAAAAGACTTCGACAAATCATAGTTTAATCCTTTCTAAATGTACTAGTAAAAAATTAATTGATTATCAAATCATTTGTAGAAACACAGCAATGAAGAGGAAGTTGCCGTTTTTGTTAAAATACTACAAATCAAGGTAGTGGTCGTTAAGGTCTTAAGAAGAAATCTTAAAAAATATTTTTGCATAAAGCAATAATAGTCATAGTCAGCATTGCCAAACACTTTCAAAAAGCTTGCAATATTTTCACGTTAATAATGTTACAAAACTTAGAAAAAATCAAAGTTTCCTCAAACTTACCGGTTAGGGTAGCCCGTACTCAAGTTTTGGAGTGACCTACCTACCCACCAAAGTGTTTCTTATGAAGAGATTGAATATCTTACCTTTAACATAAAGATTTTATACGCTTGCAAAAAAGAAAAACTTCAATTTTTTGATAACTAACACATGGACAGTAATATTAAACTATCCGTCAGCAATAATGTTCTAAAGCTCTCTATTTGCTGACTCAAATGTTTGTTAGAAAAAAAAAACTTCCAATTTTATGCTAACTAACCCTTAGACAAGTAGGCGGGAACTCCTGATCAAATTATCTGTACGTAGTTACGTTCTGAAGTGACACACTCACCCACCCAACTGTTTGTCATCAAGCAATTAAATATCACCATCACCTTATTTAGCATAAAAAATTTCAACGCTTGCACAGAACATAAACTTTCTCTTTCTTGATACCTAAGACTTTACCAGAAGGCGGAAACATTAGTTCAAACCATCTTGCCGTAATTATGTTTTACCAACAATTGATCAGGTGAAAGGGAACCCTAGTTCAAACTATGCGTCCGTACCCAAGTTCAAGAGTAACCCACCCACCCGCCCAAGTGTTTGTCATAAAGGAATTGAATATCACATAACCTCCTTTGGCATAGAGACATCTAATGCATTTTAAAATCATAGAAAGGATGATCATAATTATAATACAAGACCAAACAAAATTTATCTATTTTTTTTTGCCTACTAACCTGTAAATAACTAAAAAAGAAAATTCAAACTTATCAGAGTAGTACCACAAGGCTCAGCACTAAGACCAAAACTATGGAACCTTGTTAGTAATAAGTTACTTCAAATAAGGTTATTTAGAAATGCGCATAATGTGTTTCTAAAGTATGCTGTCTTTCTTTGTTTCATATTTTTTAGCAGTTCACGGTCTTTATGTATTTGAGCTATTACCTCATCCTTCGTTATTCTATTCATCTACAAAATTTTCAATAAGCGGCAAATGGTCCACATAGACGGATAACTAGCTTGTTCATGGTTGTAACTTTTACCGTCTACGCCTCCATGCCATACAGTAGTACTGACCATACGTAACATTGTATAAAACAAATTTTTAGGTTTAGGCTATTGAGTAAAAAAACTAATAGAGGAACAGGTAATATACGGATAGGAGACCAAGTCATAACCATAAGGAAAAAATCAAAAATCTCAAAGTGACATTTTAAGCAAAGGGATATAATGAACAGGTTAAGAAAGCAGACATGGAAACAAAAAAAATGCAACAAGCTTAGTAGACTCATGCCAAACAACAGAGGTCCTGGAGAAGAAGCCAAAAGGTTAACAGCAACAGCAGCAAAAAGACAAAAAAACAGTAAAAAAAAGCTATAAGAGCCAGTTTGTTAAGAATTACAGGGTTTCACAAAAGACAGTAAAGGTAATTGACGCAACACCTCTTGCGGATATGATAGTGGAAGAAATAATGGAAATAAAAAAAACATGAAAAAGACAATGAAAAAATGACAAAAACAGTAAAATAGAAGAGAAAATAGAAAGAACAAACTTAAGACGTGCTATTATATAACACAAATATTGACCGGACATTAAACCTTTGGAAAGTTCTTGCAAAAAATTAAAAAAATCAATAAAGACAAAAGTATATTCTGTCAGGAAAAACACACACACTAATGCAGAACACACTCTAGTATGCAAAACGTTGGAGAATGACAGAAAAGAACTAAAAAATATACTGAAAAGCAAATTGGATAAAACAACAATCATTAAGAAATGCCTAAGAGCTAAAAATAAATTAAGGGCGCTAAGAAACTTTGTAACAAAAATACTAAGAAAAAAAAAGAGAAAATATATAGAACAAAATAAACAATAAAAACAAACACACAAAATAAAAGCCAAAGAAGAAAAAGAAAAAAACAAAAAAAGCAAAATAGAATAAAAAAAACAAGAAAAAAGATTAAAAAGAAAGAATTAAAGAAAGACAATTACGCAAACTAAAAAATAGCAAAAAACAGAAAAACATTTACAAAAATTACGTTACCAAACAAAATTGCAGAAATAAAAAAAGGAAAAAAGAAATGTTAAAAAAATGCAAAATAACAAAATTAACGGAGCAAATACCAAATGGTAGATACATTATCTTAAGATTGGTGGATAACAATATATTTAAGATGGACAAAATATACCTTGCAACAAATAGACACAAAAAAGTAATTCTAGATAGAGATACAACAACATTACTGGAGGTAAAATTAACAAATTTAAGACTGCCAAAAGAATGACTAATGAAACTTTATAAACTATTCATGAAAGAGAACGTTGAGATAAAAAGAAGTGAACAAAGACCTAAGAAAACTAAAAACGCATCTGAGAAAAAACCAAATAATTATAATAAATAACACCTGGCAATAACCAGCCTGCCTCAAACTACTGCTAAATCTAGACTAGTTTGACAAGGACATTATAACAACAAAATTTACGCAAAGAAGAAAACCGAAAAGTATTACTATGCGTAAGTCATTCTCAAGGGCCACTTGTTTAAGCCAACACTTAACTACGTATAAAAAAAAAACTTACAATTTGTACGTACAATTCATTTATACAAAGGCAGAATAACTAAAAACTTGCTAGTTTCAATTCTTTGGCAAAACAGAAGCATAATGCTTTGATACAAAATCTGATGTATATCTCAATTATCAAATCTCAGATAATTTTTGCGTTTTCAGTCTAGAGAACAGCGACCTTAATTGCCTTAAAACCTTACTTTAAATTTGTAACAATTTTGGTATTCTTTAGTTGCTCCAACACATCAAAACTTTGACTAAAAAGTACTCTAATAACTTCACGGTTTACCACAACCCTGATTTGGCAATATAAGTATACCTCTATAGGAAAACAATTTTTTACAAGGCTTATCCCACAACCTATAAAACGTTTCAACCAACCTTTTCTTAAATAGATTTTTTAAACTGAAAGTACACAATTTTTTTTTGCAAACCACAAAAAAAAACGTTAGTCTATCTTCAAAGTCAACCAGTCTCATAATTATTAGCCTTTGCAATAGTTACAGTTAACTTATAACTTTTGATGCAAAATACCGTCCACAGTACAAACATTGAATAAGTTTAAAAAAATTTATGCTTTGATATCTCTAAACAGAGGTTAATAAGCAAAAAGTTAATTTGCAATTTTTTGCTTAAAATCTAATTCTAAACAAAAATATTTTATTTTTGTTTTTTGCAAAATTAACCTGTATGATTTTTTAAGCAATCAACCAAAGGTTGCATAAACGTTTTAAACAAATATTCGAACAAAAGACAAACTAGTCAGTGCAAGTCCAAAAGCGGTTAGTGAGCTCACGGTAAAAAAATCTAGTTTGGATGTTAGTAGAAGTAGCATTTTTAAATAAAGTTGACTTAACTTACGCACTTACTCAAACACTTATCACTACGTACACACTCACCCAAAATGTTATTACTACAAATAGACTCAGCCAGAGTGTCACCGCGTACACACTCTATGAGTTTTCAAAACAGCTTAAAACTACCTATAATAATTGTACTAAATATTGTTACTCTTGATGCAATACTAAAGACTATAAAAAAATTTACAGTCAAATCTCTGTGCTAGTAGTGGTACCAAATTTAGATTAAATGTTGCAAAGCTATTGGAGCCGTCGGTAGAAGAGATGTTAAAATCCAGCCAAAGACGTCTTTACCGTGGTAGCAGTTTTAAAACAATTTAGGGTCAAAGTAGAAAGTAAATGTAGACTAAAACTTTAATTGTAAACCACTAGTTTTTTTTTTTACAAGAGCACAAATAGTAGTAGTTGACAAGATTTGCGTCGTAAGTCTACGTAAATAATTCTAAAAACAACTGTTTTTTGCCGTTTGTTCACCGTCAATGGTCAAACCATTTGCAAGCTAAGCATGTGTTACTGATGGGACAATTAGCGCCAATTGGCGGCCGTAACAATCCCCTTCCTTCCTTTGCAAAACCAAATTTAATGCGTAGTTGTACGTATAGATGTGTTGTCCACGTATGCATTTGAGGTTCTATATGTTGATCACTTTGTTCATTTTTTCAAAAGTTTTTACAATAAAAATCTCTATTAGTCTGTTGTGTTGCGGTGTTCAATTGTTGCTTGAACTTAGGTACTTTTCCAGGATACAAAACACAAAACATCTACCGGCCCAAACTTGATGCACTAAACTGCAGCGCGGTGACAAGTTATTTGAGAACATGGTAAGGTAAGCGCTAATGGATATTTTATTTGGCAATGTTATCAAGGTTTGTTTAACTTTCCGTCACTGGCACTTGATCCTACCTACACCGTCACTGGCAGAAAACTGAGACTCCGCACTCTTGTATTTTTTGCGGTTTTGTAAAAAATTGAAAAACTGATAGTGATATGGATAAAATACACAAAAATAAACAATTATTTATTATTTTAAATTAAATTATAATCCTCCAGGTGCAACATTAAACACTAATTAAGATCTCAAAACTGCCTAGAACTTTCGGTGTTTTTAGAATATAATATTACATCAAACATAAATCAAGAATACACAAATCTTAAAGATTAATTTAGTTCAAAATATGAGAACGAGAGTATTAATTTGTAAAATATTTAAAACTGCAAGAAAGTGTTACATCTCAAGTATATTTGTAACTGGCACCAGACTCACACTCTGCACTTGTTTATAAAACGCAAAGCTATCTCAAATATTGTTCTTTGTATCTTACTCAAAGAATACTTAGAAGAGCTGATTATTGAAGTTTCAAAGTTTAAAAATATTCAAAAATTAAAATCCGTGCGGAGTAAAAGACCGCGCGCCAGTGACGGAAGGTTAAAGCTTGACAAAACCTTTAAAATAGACCAGCATTTTATTCATCAAAAGTTTAGGGTGTTATTTACTAAATCAGCCGCGCTAAAGATATTGCCAAACTTAGCACATGCTCTTCTTTGGTGTGCTTTTTCCGAGTAGGTTTTCCACTCTACGAGCAAAACTGTTAAAAACGATAAAAAACCGGTTTTTAAGTTTTCTAGCATGTTCTAAATAATCACGCTATAGCCAATTACATGCCTAAGTTTGATTATATTGGCTTGTACAAAGAAGTTCGAGCAAAAGTCTACAACTATTTGGTGGATTTTAATTTTGCTGCAAGTAGCAATTGGCAGTTGTTGTGTTAAAACAATTTGCCAAACCAGGCACTACTCCAACAAGTTGGCTATATAAAAACAAAAAATTTACATAAAAAATGAGGCGTTTTCAATGCAGACTAACAATTGGAATTTCATTTAATTAAAGAATTTGACAAAAACTAAGAGAAAGTTTACTAGGTGCTTATTTTTTTTGCAAGAATTTAATTTTAAGGTGTAACATACTCCAGGCATTACCAACCTGCTGCCTGGTGTTCTCGGTAGACACCCAAGCAATAATACCATTGTCGTTTTTGTGGAAAAACCTAAAATAATCAACGTTACTAGACTGCCACCGCTAAATACCAAAAAAGAAACTAAACCACCGCCGCCAACTTTACAGCTTACCAAACGTACGGAAAGAGGTGCAAACGTTTATGCAAAGATGGATAATTTGTTTGAAAGTTACCGCTGGTCTAACACAATTAAAAGCCCCCCTAAACGCGTACCCGCTAAGCAAACCATGTAAAAAAGTAGCCATTGACAATATCGACCCTATGCACACAACGCAAACAAAAAATCTTTTGCAACTCACTCAAGCTAGTGCCAATACTAAGTAGTAGCTACAACACTAAAAATTATTTTATTACAACGATCCACAGTTTATAAGCCAGCAATAGTAGAAAATCTAACACCACATTACTGCAACCTACCATCTTCAGTTAATTAAGATGACCTTATAACCTTAACAGTGTTCTACTGTAATTTCAGGACAAACGTGGCAACAAAGCATACTACGAGCAAGTTATTATTAGGACAAAAACTATCCAAACCAAAAAGTTAAGATACACCTCAAAGAAAACCCAAAAATAAAAACTAACTAAGCCTATATCAAATTATAACTTTAGCAAACATAGCTCCTACAAGCTTTACGTCAAACTAGACCGTGGCGACCTAAAACGTAATATATCAACAAAACTCCTAACTCTAACACCAAAAATTGCAATCTAATAATTAAGTGGAAATTAATGCCGTTTTTAGGCAAAGTATCAACCAACCAATAAAGGCCAAACAGAAAATATAAACATTAATCAACCCACTACATCGACAAAACTCCTAATCCTAACACCAAAAGTGAGTGTGTTGCAGGTGGTGTGAATTTAAATTCACACCACCCGCAACACACAACAACACCTGTGAAAAAAAAAGAAAAAACTGATGATGACCTAACCGCCGAAACCGGTCTTAATATATAAAAATAAAATCAGCACAATAAAGTATAAATTTTTTATTAAAATACCCTAACCTCAATTATTTTAAACTGTGCAATAATCAGAAACAAATACTATTTTAAATTTTAGTTTTTGCACTAATTAACAATTTTTTTACTAAAATTCTGTCTATATTTACATAACATGCTTATTAATTCCATTCAAATTTAAAATACTTCATTAAAAATGCTATTTTTTTCTTTTTTTGGGTTTAAATTAATTTCCACCAAGTTGTTGGAAACAATAGACGGAATTATAATAAAATATGTTCGCGTTTTAGGGGACGACTTATATTCAAATGATGAAACTCAAACAACGTCTGTAGGAAGTGAGAAAGAAAATTTGTAGCAGGTTATTCCGCCCGAGATAAGGTCCTTTAACGGGAACGAATGTTTCGAAATGTGTATAGTATCTCCCGTAATGCGTTTTACAACATCCTGAATGATGCTAATTTTAATAGAACGGACTCGGAATTTTCGCACAGTATTTACTACGGATGTACTGAGCAAGCTCATGAAAAAATAATATAATTCGACAAGGATTTATAGTGTTTAAAATAATTAATTAAACTAGAAAACTAGTAATTAAGTTTATTAAAAATTTATTCTTTAGTAAATTTCAATTCAAACTACGATTGATTCATCCTGTTTTGCTCAGAAATTACAATTTGCATTTATCTGTGAATATGCTTACATTTCCGTTCATTAAGGAGCCATTAGGAAATTTAAAGCTTGTAGTAAGCAGGTTAAATGGTCGCGCGGTGCCGGGAGTAGTATATGGAACGTAGCGTGGAAATTGATTTTCGTTTTATTAGCTGTTAACTGCCTAGTATGTTGTTAAGATTAGGTTTTACGCTTATTCTAGTTACGCAATGTTGTTTGCATGGGTTTTATCTTGCATTATTACTATCAACATAATAGAAAGCTGATAAGCTAAGTAAATAAATGCAAATATCGTAAAATCTATAAAACTTGGTAGCGTTTAATCTTGTATAATCTACTCACTTTACAGGATCGCATTTAGTTTAACGATGTTTAGATTAAGATACTTACATTAGAAAATAATTTCAAAGCTACTAAGTTTGCAAAAATAATTAACATTGAAATATTTTTCTGATAAAATTACTTGTTTACTGACTATATTCAACAATAACAAACAAGTCAACTATAAAAACTAAGAATTTTGTATAAGTTTATACTGAATTAGGCCAAACAGTAGAAGAAGTAACTTGTTCACAAACTAAACTTTGTTTCCGCTTACCTACCAAAGCGTAAGTTATTAAGAGATTTATTATTATAACAATTCTCTCATATCTTAATCCAAACACACAAAAAGTGGGACAAAAAATAGATCTTTCAAGGACTAAAACTTGGGCAAGTGGGTAAGCAATAGTAGAAAAAGTAACTCGCCTACAAATTAAACTTTGTTCCCGCTTACCCACCCAAGCGTTTGTTATTAAGAGATTTATTGTTAAACAATTCTCTTATATCTTAATTCAAGCACACAATAGATGGGACAAAGAATAGATTCATTAATAACTAAAACTTGGGCGAGTGTGTGGTTCATAGTAGAAAAAGTATCTTGCCCACAAATAAAACATTGTTTCCGCCCACCCACCTAAGCGTTAGTTATCAAGAGATTTACTATTAAACAATTCTCTCATATCTAAATCCAAACATACAAGAAGTGTGACAACTAATGGATCCTTTGATGACTAACACATGGGCGGGTAAGTGGCTCACAGTAAAAGAAGTAATTTGCCTACAATTTAAACTATGTTCCCACCTAAGCGTTTGTTATCAAAAGATTTATTGTTAAACAATTTTCTAGTCACAAAATGCAAGCACACAAGAAGTGGGACAAACAATAGATCTTTTGATGATTACCTCTTGAACTGGTAAGTAGATTAAAGTAAAAAAATAACTTGTCCACAAATTCAACTTTGTTTTACCCACTACCCACTACCCAAGTGTTAGTCAACCAATTTATTAATAAAACTAGATTTGTGCTTAATAGAGTTGAATTTTTGCATAATAAAATCAAATTTGAAAGTATTTAAAGCCAGATTTAGGCATAATAAAACTAAATTTTGCATAACAAAGCCGTATTTGTGCATAATGAAAACAAACTTGTTCATACAAAACCGGATTTTGCAAAATAAAATTAGAAAATAAATTTTGCATAACAAGACCAAATTTGTATATATTAAAGTCAAAATTGCATAATAAAACCAATTTTATAAATAATAAAACCAGATTTGTGCATAATATAACTAAATTTAGTCATATCTAAGCCGGATTTTGCATAATAAAGCTAGAATAAAGCATAGTAAGTTAGTAATTGTGCGTAATAAGACCTGGTTTGAGCATATTAAGCCTAGATTTTTGCATAACAAAACCGGATTTGTAATATTAAAGTTAGATTTTGCTTAGAAAAACTGGATTTGTAAATAATAAAGCTGAATTTATGCATAATTAGATTGAGTTTTGCATTATAAAACTAGATTTGGAAATAATTAGACTAGGAAGATAATAAAGCATGATTTTGCATAATAAAACTAAATTTGTGCATAACAACACCGGATTTATCAGTATAAAAGACAAGATTTGTGCATATTAAGGCTAGATTTTGCATAACAAAGCCAGATTTGTATATATTAAAATTATATTTGCAAAACAAAACCAGATTTGTGCATAATAAGGCCGGATTTGTGCATAATAAAGCCAAATTTGCGCATAATTAAACCGGATTTTTTATAATCAGATTTAAACATAAAAAGTTCTTATTTGTGCATAATAAAACTTGGTTTAGACATATTAAGCTTAGATTTTTGCATAAAATAGCCGGATTTGTGTATAAAAAAGTTAGATTTTGCTTAATAAAACTGGGTTTGTGCATAATAAAGCTGAAATTATTCATAATTGAGCTGAGTTTTACATAATAAAACCAGATTTGTATATAATAAAATTGTAAAAACAATAAACCATCATTATGCATTCTAAAGCCAAACTTTTGCATAATAAAACCAGATTTGTAAGTATATAGAACCGGATTTGTGCATAATAAGGCTAGATTTTGCATAACAAATCCGAATTTATGCATAATAAAGCCAAACTTGTGCATAAAATACCGAATTATGCATAATAAAACTATATTTAAGCACAACAAACTTTCATTTTACCATAAAAAACCAAATTTTGCATAATATAACCGGATTTATACATAATAAGGTTGATTTGTGCATACTAAAACCAGATTTGAGCATAATAAACTTGTATTTGTACATAACAAGGTTGGATTTTGTATAACAAGACCGGATTAGCACGTAATGAAATTAGATTTGTATAATAAAACCAGATAGATTGTACATAATAAGGCCGGATCATGTCTGCTTCTTATTCTGTAAATGTGAATTTGTGAATAAAATAGCTGAATTTTGCATAAAATAGCCAAATTTGTGCATAATAAAGATAAACTTGTTCATAAAAAACCGGATTTTGCATATGAAAACTAGATTTAAGCATAATAAATTTAGATTATAGCGTAACAAAAACAAATTTTGGATAATAAAGACGGATTTGTAGATAATAGGGTTTAGTTGTGCATAATACTATTAAATTTTAAATAATATACGCAGATTAAAACATAATAAGCCTGTATTTGTGCATAACAAAACCAGATTTTGCATAACAAGACCGGATTTGTACATAATAAAGTTAAATTTGCATAATATAACCAGATTTATATAATAAGGCCAGATTTGTGCATAACAAAACTAAATTTATGCATAATTAAACCAATTTTTGCATAATTAAGCCAGATTTAAGCATAATAAAGACGAATTTAGATTTAATAAAGCCAAGTTGTGCGTAATAAAATTAAATTTATAAATAATAAGGCTCAATTTGCGCATAATAAACCCAAATTTGTGCGTAATACAACCGGATTTTGCATAATAAAGCCATATTTGTACATTTTAAGGCGGATTTGTGCATAATAAAGTTAGTTTTAGCCTAATAAAACTGGATTTGTGCATAATAAAGCTCAATTTATGCATAACTAGGCTGAGTTTTGCATATTAAAACCAGTTTTGTAATTAATTAGATTTGGAAGATAATATAGCATGATTTTAGGTAATAAAGCCAAATTTTTGCATATAAAAACCGGATTTGTGAGTATATAAAGCCATATTTGTGCATAATAAGACTTAATTTTGCATAAAAAATCTTGATTTGTGCATAATAAAGACAAACTTGTGCATAAAAAACCAAATTTTGCATATTAAAACTAGATTTAAACATAATTAACCTAGATTTTAGCATAACAAAACCAAATTTTGCAAAATTTGTACATAAAAAAGTTATTTTGTGCATAAAAAAATTAGATTTTAGATAATATAGTCAGGTTTGAGCGTATTAAGTCTGTATTTGTGCATACTGAAGCCGGATATTGCATAACAAGGTCAGGTTTGGACATAATAATGTTAGATTTGCATAATGAATCCAGATTTATGCATAACAAAACCAAATTTGTGCATAATATAGCCAAATTTACGCATAATTAAACTAATTTTTGCATAATTAGGGCAAATTTAGGCTAAATTTGTGCGTAATAAAACCAAGTTTGTAAATAATAAGGTCAGATTTTGCATAACAAAGCCAAATTTGCGCATAATATGACCGGATTTTGCATATTAAAGCCATATTTGTACATAATAAGGCAGATTTATGCATAACAAAGTTAGATTTTGCTTAAGAAAACTGAATTTGTGCATAATAAATCTAAACATATACATAATTAAGTTAAATTAAGCTCAGTTTAAAATAATAAAACCAGATTTGTAAATAATTAGAACGAAAAGATAATATAGCATAAATTTGCATAATAAAGCCAATTTTATGCATAATAAAACCGGATTAGTAAGTATATAAGGCCAGATTTGTGCATAATAAAGCAAGATTTTCCATAACAAATTTGTGCATAATTAATCTAAATTTATGCATAAGTAGACTGAGCTTTGCATAATAAAACTAGATTTGTAAATAATCAAACTAAATAGATGATAAAGCGTGATTTTGCATCATAAAACAAAATTTGTGCATAATAAAACCAGATTTGTGCATAATAAGGCTAGATTTTGAAAAACAAAGCCGGATTTATGCGTAATAAAGCCAAATTTTGCATTATAACATTTAATTTTAGATAATATAGCCAGATTTGAGCATATTAGGCCCGTATTTGTGCATACCCTGGCCGGATTATGCATAACAAGGCCAAATTTGTACAAAATAAAGTTAGATTTGCAGATTTATACTTAATAAAGCCGTATTTGTGCATAATAAAGCTGAATTTATGCATAATTAAACAGTTTTTTGCATAATTAAGACAAATTTAAGCATAATAAGAGCATTTTTAGACTTAATAAAGCCAAATTTGTGCGTAAAAAAATCAAATTTGTAAATAATAAAACCAGGTTAGGTTAGGTATATCAAGCCTCAATTTGAGCGTAATACGGCCGAATTTTGCATAATAAAGCCATTATTGTACATATAAAGGCGGATTTGTGCATAATAAAGCTAAATTTATGCTGTTTTTTAATAAAATATTTAGAAGATCATTTATAAACAACAACAAAAAATTTGAACCGCAATGAATTCCTTAAAGCACACCAGAAATTACGTTGATTGGTTTAGATAAGTGGTTATTTATTTTAACACATTACGTTTTGCCAGCCAGAAAACTTTTTATTCAATTTACTACATTTTGATTAAAACTTAGATGGTTTAATTTGGCAATTAAAATTTTATCGAATGCTTTTTCAAAGTCTGTGTATACAGCATCTATCTGAAACTTTATTTTCAAATGACTCCAGTATCTCTGATTGAAATAAAAGTAAGTTTGTTAGTGTGTATCTACTACTTAAAAATCCATGCTGATTATCCGTTAATGTTTCTTTACACATCCTTTTCAACTGTAAAGCAACAATAGAATCAAGCATTTTTGGAATACATGATTGATTGCAAACTCAGCTATAATTTTTAATTTCATTGCGGCTACCAGATTTATGAATTGGTTTGATATATGTCTTTTTCCAGAAATCTGAAAAAATTTCCTTTTTAATAGACTGCTTAAATAGATCGAAAATAGGTTTGGATAATGTGCAAATACATGCTTTAATAAACTTGTTTGGTATTCCATCGGGACCGGGAACTGCAAAGTTTGGCAGTTTTTTTATTCATTTATATATGTCAATTACTTTTAAATTAAAGGGCAACAAATTTACAGTCGGTATACACATTTGAAAAAAAATCTGCAAATAAATTTACGCTGTCCTGTCGATTGTTGCTTATTTTATAAGTCATACTTTCGGGAAAACCTACTGTTTTTCGTTTCTTATTGGCAAAAGTCAAACATTTTGGCAGTAAGTTTTAAACAAAGAAGTGGTTAAATCTTTATTTTTTTCTTAAAGTTTAAATTTTTTTAAACATATTAAGACTTCCAGTTTCTTTATATTGTTTATGGATTTCCATTTTTTGTTTGAATAATTTGATTAACTCTCCAGTAAACCATTTTAGGTAAAAGCTTTTTATTACCTGCTTTAGTGGAACATAACTATCAATCGCTTTATACAAAACTTTATATAAATTTTCAACAAAACTACTGACGTTGATTTCCACAAAAATGTCTTGTCAATCAATCAAATTAATTAATTGATATTAATGAATTAATAAATTGAGATTATTTCAATATAATTCATTCCATGATTATAGTTTGGTTTATTTATGTTGATAGAATAAGCTACATGGTGTTTACTATTTGCAAACAGAATGTAATCAGCTATATCTACTGAGAAAATTCTTTCATTAGAGAATACTAAATTTAAAAATACATTGCAAGGATTTAGGATACTATTACATTGGTATAAATTTAAAAGAGCGCATGACTCACATAGATATGAGCAGATTCATTTGAATAGTCTTCCAAATTTGCTCCCATGATATCATTTAGCCATTGGGTAAATTGTAATCTTCACCAATTATTAATGTGTCAGTTGGGTAACACAAAGATATGTTTTCTAATGTTTCTGAATAAGTTGTATATTTAGCAACATTATCTCTTGGGGTATGTACAAAGCTCCAAATATATAACTGGTATTCCCAAATTGTAACTTAACAAATAGTTGATCAACTGTTTGATGAATATTTTAATTTTTTTTAACGGATATTAAGACACCATCTCCGCCACTTTGATTGCTTGACAATTTACATCTATCTTTTCTAAATATGTTTTAATTTTTAAGGTTTAATTCCGGGTTTAAAACATTATCCAAAAACCATGTTTCTATTATTATAATTATATCATAATTGCTGAGACTCACATTTAGAAAAAATTTGAATTTTTGTTTTAATACCCCCCCCCCCCCCCCCGAATTAGGTAGATATATTTTTAGTTTTTTGTTGGATTTTTCTTATTAGTAAATATATATGGTCGTTCATTTTTGTATTTAATATAAATGTTACTTTCTCCGTCTTCTTTTTTCTTCTGTAAATTTTTTGTAACTACTTTAAGTTCTTATTGTTGCATTGGAGTTTTATCTGGCTTTATTTTTATTTTTTGGTTTTCTGCCAATAACTGTTAATTTTTTAATACTTTAACAACCGTTTCTTTGTTCTTATACATTACTTTTATGTGTCTTGATTTATTAGATTTTTTTCCAACCACTTTGCATGGTTCTGGGATCACCAATAGAACCATGCAAATATAAAAATATAACTAGATTTGTGCATAATAAATCTAAATTTATGCAAAAGTAGGCTAAGTTTTGCGAAATAAAACCTGATTTGTAAATAATTAGACTGAAAATATAATAAAACGTAATTTTGTATAATAAAGCCAAATTTGTGAGTAATAAAACCGGATTTGTGAGTATATAAGGCCGGATTTATGCATAATAAGTTAGATTTTGCATAACAAAGCCGAATTTGTGCATAATAAAACTAAACTTTTGCATAAAATACCGGATTATACAAAATAAAACTAGTTTTAAGCATAATAAACCCAGATTTTAGCATTACAAAACCGAGTTTTGCATAATAAAGCCGGATTTGTACATAATAAAATTGATTTGTCCATATTAAAATTAAATTTTACATAATGTAGCCAGATTTGAGCATAATAAGCCCGTAATTGTGCACACCAAAGCCGGATTTTGCAAAAAATTATTAAAGTTGCATAATAAACCAGATTTATTCATATTGAGGCCAAAATTGTGCATAATAAAACCAAATGTATGCATAATTAAACCAGATTTTGCATAACAAAACCGGATTTGTACATAAAAAAGTTTGATTTGCATAAAAAAATTAGATTTATGCAAAATAAAGCCAGAATTGTGCATAATAAAACTAAATTTATGGATAATTAAACCAATTTTTGCATAATTAAGCCAGATTTAAACATAATACGGGCTTAGACTTAATAAAGCCAAATTTGTGCGTAATAAAACCAAATTTGTAAATAAATTGATCAGATTTTTCTTAACAAAGCCAGATTTGCGCATAATAAGCCTAAATTTGTGCGTACTACAACCTGATTTTGCATAATAAAGGCATTTTTGTACATAATAAAGCGGATTTGTGCATAATAAATTTGAATTAGTGTATAATTAAGCTGAATTCTGCAAAAAAAAATCAAATTTGTAAATAATTAGATTTAAAAAATAATAAAGCATAATTTTGCATAATTAAACCTAATTAGTGCATAATAAAATCGGATTTGTAAGTATACAGGGCCGGGTTTGTGCATAATAATGCAATATTTTGCATAACAAAGCCAAATTTGTGCATAAAATATTAGATTATGCATAAAAAAACAAAATTTAAGCATAATAAACATGCATTTTAACATAACAAAACCAAATTTTTCATAATAAAATCAAAGTTGTATCTAATAAAGTTGATTTGTGCATAATAAAATTAGATTTTACAAACTATATAGCCAGGTTTGAGCATAATGCATGTATAATATAGTTAGATTTTGCTTAACAAAACCAGATTTATGCATAATAAAGCCGGATTTGTGCATAATAAAGATAAATGTATGCATAATTAAACTAATTTAAGCATAATTAAGCCAAACTTAAGCATAAAAGAAACAAATTTAGATTTAATAAAGCTGAATTTGTGCGTATTAAAACCAAATTTGTAAATAATAAAGCCAGACTTTGTATAACAAAGTCAGATTTGCGCATATTAAGCTTAAATTTGTGCGTAATACAGTCAAATTTTGCATAATATAGCCATATTTGTACATAAGTAGGCAGATTTGTACATAATATAGTTAGATTTTGCTTAATAAAATTAGATTTGTTTATAATAAATCTAAATTTATTCATAATAAAGCTGAGTTTTGCATAATAAAACCAGATTTGTAAATAATTAAATTTAAAAGATAATGAAGCATGATTTTGCATAATAAAGCAAAATTTGTGTATAATAACCAAATTTGTGAGTATATAGGGCCGAATTTTTGCATAACAAAGCAGGATTTGTACATAATAAAGTTAGATTAGCATAATAAAACCAGATTTTTGGGTAATAAAGCCAAATTTGTGCATAATCAATCCAAAGTTATGCATAATTAAACCATTTTTTGCATAATTAAACCAGATTTAAGCATAATAAGAGCAAATTTAAACACTTAATAAAGCAAAATTTGTGCGTAAAATAAATAATAAAGCCAGATTTTGCATAACAAAACCAGATTTGCGCATATCAAGCCCTAGTTTTAGCCGGATTTTGCATAATAAAGCCATTATTGTACGGATTTGTGCATAATAAAGTTAGATTTTGCTAAATAAAACCAGATTTGTGCATAATAAATCTGAACTTATGCATAATTAAGCTTTGCATAATAAAACAAGATTTGTATCTAGTTAGACCAAGAAGATAATAAAGCCAATTTTGTGCATAAAAACCGGATTTACAAGTATAAAAGCCGAATTTGTGCGTAATAAAGATAAATTTTGCATAACACAGCCAGATTTGTGCACAATAATAAAAAACTTGTGCATAATAACTAGATTTTGCACAATAAAATTAGATTTAAGCATATTAAACCCGCATTTTTAAATAACAAATTTGGATTTTGTATAATAAAGCCAGATTTGTACATAATAAAATTAAATTCTGCAGAATAAAGCCAGATTTAAGCATAATCAGCCATTATTTGTGCATAACAAGGCCGAATTTTGCATAACAAGGCCGGATTTGTACATAATAAAGTTAAATTTGCATAATAAAACCAAATTTGTGCATAATAAGGGCAGATTTGTGCATAATAAATTAAATTAAAACATAATAGGCTCGTATTTGTGCATAACAGAACCTGTTTTAAGCATATTAAGCCTAGATTTTTGCATTACAAAGCCGGATTTTTGGATAACAAAACCAGATATTTGCATAATAAAGTTAAATTTGCATAATAAAACCAGATATGTAATTTTTTTCTTTTTTTATTTTCTTTTGGAGGTGGAAAATCCATTTATGGACGGAGTGTGGGACTCCTCCTCTTGTTCTGAAGAGAGTGTACCCACTAAAAACCAACCCCCTCGATGTTCTTACCATGTTTAATGTTTTATTTTAATAATAATAATAATAATAATAATATACTTTATTTCTATTATATACAAATCATATAAATAGAAAAAGGCGAAGTTCAGACTGGGTCTGCTCTCCCTAAGTGGGATTTCAATTTTCACAATACTAATTTTGGTCTAAATCAGCTTCAAACTTCTTTTTCTTCTATCTCCTTTTCTGTGCTCCATTCAATACATGGTTTAATCATACATTTACGACTGTAGGTGTTGTAGGCACTCAAATTACTTTGAATTTTAACAGCAAAAAATTGTCATTTTGACCTTATTTCTGACATTAAAAAATGTGCATAATAAAACTATTTCTTAACATAATAAAACGGGTTGGTGCACAATAAAGTTAGATTTTGCTTAATAAAACTCAGATTGTGCATAATAAACCTGAATTTATGCATAACTAGGCTGAGTTTGGCATAACAAAAACATATTTTTAAATAATTAAACTTGGAAGAAAATAAACCATGATTTTGCTTAATAAAGCCAAATTTTTGCATAACAAAACTGGATTTTTGCATAACAAAACCGGTTTGTAAGTATATAGCGTCGGATATGTGCATAATAGAGCTAGATTTTGCATAACAAAGCCAGATTTGCGCATAACATGCCCAAATTTGAGCGTAATGCGTCCGGATTTTACATAATAAAGTTATATTTGTACATAATAAAGCAGATTTGTGCATAATAAATATAGATTTTGCTTAATAATACTGAATTTATAAAAAAAAACAAAATTTACGCATAATTAGCCTAAATTTTGCATAATAACATCAAAATTGTAAATAATTTGACCAAGAAGGTAATAAAGTATGATAAGGCTAGAACAAAACCGGGTTTGTGCATAAAAAAGCCAAACGTGTGCATGAAATACCGGATTATGCATACTAAAATTAGATTTAAGCACAAAATAAAATTAGATTTAACATATTAAAACTAAGTTTAAACATAAAAAACCTGTATTTGTGCCGGATTTTGCATAACAAGGCCGGATTTGTATATAATAAAGTAAGATTTGTAAAATAAAACCAGATTTCTGCATAATAAGGTCAGATTTGTCCACAATCAAAGCTAAATTTATGCATATACAAGCCGGATTTTGCATAATAAATTAGATGTAAACATAATAAGATTGTATTTGTGCATAATAAGACCTGGTTTAAGCATATTAACCCTAGATTTATGCATAACAAAACCGGATATGTGCAAAATTAAAATAAAATTGCATAATAAAGTTAGATAAGTGCATAAAAAAATAATAACTGTACATAATATAGTGAATTTGTGCGTAATAAAGTTAGATTTTGGATAATATAGTCAGATTTGAGCATAATAAGCCCGAGTTTTGCATAACCAAACCAGATTTGTAAATAATTAAACTGGAAAGATAATAAAACATAATTTTGCATAATAATGCTATATTTTTGCGTAATAAAACCGAATTGGTGAGTATATAGGGCCAGATTTGTGCATAATAAAGATAGATTTTGCATAGCAAAGCCGGATTTGTGCATAATAAAAACAAACTCGTGCATAAAAAACCGGATTTTGCATATTAAAACTTAATTTAAGCTTAATAAACCCAAATTTTAGCAAAACAAAACTAAATTTTGCAGAATAAAGCCGGATTTCTACATAATAAGGTTGATTTGTGCATAATAAAAGTAGATTTTAGATCATATAGCCAGATTTGAGCAAAATAAGCCTGTAATTGTGCATACCAATGCCGAATTTAGCATAACAAGGTCGGATTTGTACATAATAAAATTAGATTTGCATAATAAAACCATATTTATGCATAATAAGACTGGATTTGTGCAAAATAATGCCAAATTTATGCATAATTAAGCAAATGTTTGCATAATTAAGCCAGATTTAAGCATAATAAGAACAAATTTAGACTTAATAAAGCTAAATTAGTGCGTGATAAAATCAAATCTGTAAATTATAAGACCAAATTTTGCATAAAAAAGACAGTTTTGCGCATAACAAATTTGTGCCAAATACAGCCAGATTTTGCATAATAAAGCAATATTTGTACATAATAAGGCGGATTTGTGCGTAATAAAGTTCGATTTTGCTTAATAAAATAGGGTTTGTGCATAATAAACCCAAATTTATGCATAATTAGACTGAGTTTTGCATAATAAAACCAAATTTGTAAATAAATAAACTGGAAAAATAATAAACCAAAGTTTTGCCTATTAAAGTGAAATTTATGCATAATAAAACTGGATTTGTAAGTATATAGAGCCGGATTTGTGCATAATATGGCTAGATTTTGCAAAGCAAAACCGGATTTGAGTATAATAAAGACAAACTTGTGCATAAAAAACCAAATTTTGCATAATAATGCCAGATTTGTACATAGTAAGGTTGATTTGTGCATAATTAAATTAGATTTTACATAATATAGCAAGATTTGAGCATAACAAGGCCGGTTTTGTACATAATCATGTTAGATTTGCATAATAAAACCAGATATATGCATAATAAAGCCGGATTTGTGCATAAAAAAGGCAAATTGGTGCATATTTGAACCAATTTTTGCATAATTAAGCCACATTTAAGCATAATAAAGACAAGTTTAAACTAAAAAAAACCAAATTTTAGCGTAATAAAACCAAATTTGTAAATAATAAGGTCAGATTTTGCATAACAAAGCTAGATTTGCGCACAACAACCATAAATTTGTGCGTAATACGGCTGAATTTTGAACAAAAAAACCATTTTTGTACTTAATAAGACGGATTTGTGCATAATAAAGTTATATTTTGCTTTAAAAACTAGATTTGTGCATAATAAATCTGAATTTATGCATAACTAAACTGAGTTTTGCATAATAAAACCAAATTTGTAAAAAATTATACTGGAAAAATAACAAATTTTTGCATAATATAATCTGATTTGTGAGTTTATAGAGCCGGATTTGTGCATAATAAGGCTAGATTTTGCATAACAAATTTGGATTTGTGTTTAATAAAGCCAAACTTGTGCATAAAATACCGGATTATGCATAATAAAACTAGATTTAAGCATATTAAACCCGCACTTTAGCATAACAAAACCGGATTTTGCATAATAAAGCCGGATATGTACATATTAAGGTTAATTTGTGCATAATAAAGCCAGATTTGAGCATAATAAACCCGTATTTGTACATAACAAGGCTGGATTCTGCATAACAAGGCCGGATTAGCACATAATAAAATTAGATTTGTGCATAATAAAGCCGGATCATGTCTGCTACTTATCTTGTAGATGTCTCCTAGTGCAAAAGTTGTCACAATTTTTTTAAGGTTGTTGTTTTGTGATGCTTAAAAAAGAATTTTTTAAACTAGTTTGGTCTCATCTACTTTAATAAATGTAGGTTTTGAGCCTGCATTGCAAAATTTTATTAAATGTATTGTCCAAGCAGCAGATACGTTTATATTAAAACTTAACTGTACTGTAGTCGGTTTATCTGTTTCTTGGTAGAACATGAAACTAAAGACAGCTGTAGAAGAGCAGAAACAGGTTTGCAACAAATTAGTCTTAACGCAGATTTTTTTTTTTTTTTTTATTGAAAGCTACGTATTGACGATTACAATAGCCAAGCGTTAGTTATCAAAAAATTTATTGTAAATTATTCTTTCATTTCTAAACCCAAGTGCACAAGAAACAGAAGAAACAATGGATCATTTAAAGATTAACATTTGGGCGTGTGAGTAGGGCACAGTAAAATAAGTAATTCGCCCACAAATTAAACTTTGTTTCCACCTACCCACCTAAGCGTTAGTTATCAAAAGATTTATTTTTGAACAAATCTCTTATATCTAAATCCAAACAAACAAAAAGAGCAATAAACAATGGATCTTTTAATGACTAATACTTAGATGGACAAGACACAGTACAATAAATAACTCGTTTACAAATTAAATTTTGTTCCCACCTACTCACCCAAGCTTTAGTTATCAAAAGATTTATTGTTAAACAATTTTCTCATATCTTAATCCAAACATATAAGAAGTGAGACAAACAATGGATCCTTTGATGACTAACACTTAGGCTGTAAGGTAAGTCACAATAAAAGAATCTACTTGTTCATTAATTAAACTTTGTTTCCGCCCACCCACCCAAGCGATATTTATCAAGAGATTTATTGTTAAACAATTTTCACATATCTAAATCCAAGCACACAAAAGGTGAGACAAACACTAGATTCTTTGATGACTAACACTTGGGCGGGAGAGTGGGTCACAATAAAAAAGCTACTTGCTCACAAATTAAACTTTGTTCCCAGTCACCTACCCAAGCGTTAGTTATCCAGACATTTATTGTAAACCATTCTCTCATATTTAAAGTACACAAGAAGACGGACAAACAATGGATCCTATCAAAACATTTGGGCAGGTGTGTGGTCACAATAAAAGAAGGAACTAGTAAAAAAAAGCAAAGTTAAGAACAAGAAAAAAAACAATTTAAAGAAAACAGAGACAGTGAAATAAAGATGAATAGAGAGAATGGACAAAAGAACTAATGCCTTATAAACTCAAAAAAGAGTTATTTAACCAAAAATTTACAAAAAAATTAATTTTAAGGTAATTAAATCCGTTAATCATTCAAACAAACATTTACAACTAAAATGCTCATTAAGCATTAAATTAGTAACAATTTTGATATGAAATATTAACGTTGACTGTTATGGGTGAGAAAAAAGTTTTAATTTTTTAACAAATTTATAGTATAGCATTTTATTATTTAAACTAGAAAAAGCTACTCTAATAATATTACATGTATTTATTATTAGTACATAATAATCAATCATATAACTGTCTCAACATTGTTATTAATGCTTCCTTACCAATGTGCATTGTTGTACTGTAAAGGCATTATACCGACTAATTAAGTTCATAGACTAATAGTCCAAATCACATAATTGGAAATGACCAATTATTATCAGTTGCTAGTTACGGAATCTAGATACATCAAAGCATCATTCATGTAATATACAAAGCTGCACGGATGTGCATTATCATCTAATTAAGTTATAACTAAGTAACTTCCACAAAACAATATTTTGAATTTTTCATATCAATTCTAATATATTATTAAATTTTAGAAAGTTTTTCATCTTGAAATTTCCCTTTCGGTGAAACGCGGGTTAATGGATCCGGAATCAATAGTAATAATTATAATTACCTTCCTTCAGGCTACGTTTCCATTGGAAGATATTCCATTTTAACGCCCAAATATTTATTGTTCCCTAAAAAGTTATGGATTAATAGCGGTTCCAAATAGCGCCCTTAAACTATGATGGTTTATTTTAATGAATTTTCTATTGTTAATTATATTTTTACTGATTGGACATATTTTCAGAAAGTTATATAAATTATATCTAGAAGTTTTAAAAACTACTTATAACGTCAAGCACGTTTCAAAGTTAATTAATGCAATTTAAAACTGAGTTGATGAATAATTTACTGAAATTGTCTGTAATAACTGTGGTCAATTTATTAACTTAATATGCTGCTGCTTGCTTTGCTGCTTTGGATTATTCCAGGAAGTTTATTAACAACCTTGCTTGTTGATTCTAACTCTTACATAATTTTGTTATAAAAGAATTAATATTTAAATTTACAATATGTTTAATTTAATCATAATATATTAATTATTTATTCTCTTCGTTTGTTTGAATTGAATTTTTTTTTTTTCATTATTTTTTAATATCTGATTTCTTAGTTAAAAAAACTATTGATGATTCCCAAATAAAACAATCTAATTATAAATATTTTTAAATTATAAAATAAAACATTTATCAACGTTATTATTTTTGACTGTTGATTTTACAAACAAAACAAAAACTGTAATCACTGCGGCTGACATGAGTATCGACATTTGTATCAATAATTTTATTAGCGCGTGCAGAGTAACGCAGCAACATAATGATGATTAATGGATAACGACAAAAAAAAATAATAATCGCGTCGAATCCGCAGGCAAAAAATCGACGTATAGCTTCAAATGGCCTCCGATGCGGCCGGCTATTTAGCAATTTATTCGCGATAAATTTACTGGCTGTGTCATCGACAAAACTCACGTTTGGAAATTAATTAAACCAGCAAATTGATGGACTACTACACGAATGGATGTTGAACTCTTTATCAGAGGTCAATAAGAAAATTAAAACCTTTTTCTTTAGTAGGTTAATTCAAATAACTTATTTAATTTTATTTTATTACAATATTTTTGTTTAATTTACTAATCAAACAACTCAAAAATGCATGAAATAGACAGTATTAGAATATTTTATTTTGTCTTTATTAAGATGTTATTGAAGTGTGTATTTTTATCTAATATTTAATGCTAGAAATTTTATGTTTTTTTTTGTATATTTACATCAAAAGATAAGGACAAAAATATATGATATATTTATTTTATTCTGAATAATAAAGCATCGCAATAAAATGTGAATTTAAAATATTTTTAAATTCTTCTTATATTTATTTTGTTAGCATTTCTTAATATAATAATTCATGTATACAGAGTCTTTTTTTATAAAATAAATCTTGTAATAAACTTTTCTTTTTTTTTTCGGCTTTAAAAATTATACAACTTAACATAACATTTGCCATATAACTATAATACTAATATAATATACAACCTTAATAACTCTAAACCCTGTTTTTAGTTAATTATTTATCAGTACTGTTTCATTTTTATAAATTACACAATGGTCAGGGGAGCTTTAAGGGGTGTAATTTAGCTATAAGAAGTTTTTCACACATAAACCGGTCTTAAAGGTGTGTAATACAAAGTACATTGACAGGAAGGTCATTGAGGTTCTGATAGCTATAGCATGCCTGGACCCCAGACTTTGGGGACAAGGGATGGTGAAACCCATTCCAGGCGCGTCTCCAGGTGGCGGATAGGGGAATGCATGCGCGGACCAACACTACCGTGCCCTCGCTACGGCGAAGAGACTACCACTTCCCACTCTTCTTTAATTCTTTGAACTATCGGCTCTTGGTCAAACTTTTCAATCTACTCTAGATTATTTTCTGAGAACCGACGCTATTAGATTTCGAGGGCTAGAGAACCAAAACACTTTTCATTTCTTTCCATTTTATTTTTTCATTTATCCTCATTTCTCTTCTTCAACACTGGACTGGAAAACAATGACGAACACAAACCTGGCAGGAGGTAAAAAATGCACGGAACTTGATTAGTTAAATATGGTAAACACTAACTTACAAAACGAGTATATAGAGCAGAAGAGGGATACCTCAGCCACGGTCGAGGACAAGTGTGATCAAGCGGGCACACCTCGATCGTCATCCAGCGACCGCAAGAACTATGACAAAACAGCGCAACACACGGATTCTCTAAGGACACCGACACTGACACTGGGAGGGGCACCCAAAACACCCAAAACATTAACGACAAAATACGCAAAAACCCGGACTCTCTTAACAAGAAGCAAACGGAGAATACCAAACCTATCGCAGAAAAGCTGGCGTTTGGCAGAAGCGCCAAGGTGATAAGATCGCCGACAAACACCGAGAGCAGTAACCAATGGCCAGTAACCAAAACGATGGTTGAAGCAGCAGCCAATATTTTTAAGACTGCTAGCATGGCTACAAATGGCGAAATAGGCCAGACAACGCCGACTAATTTAGAAAGACCTACTTCTAAGTGGAAACGACTGGGCAGCCCTGAGGCTTGCCTGAAGGAGGCAAAGGAGATAAATGACTTCCTTACAAGAGTTGGTAAGGAGTACGCGAAGGCCAAAAATCTACTGTCAAAAATTACTGCAGAAACGGACAAGCTAGAGGACTTTGTGGCCATATGCCCTAATACACAGAGGGGCATAAAAGAGTGTGCTGCGAGGCTCGTCGGAATGGTCGGAAGGTTAGTACCGGCTTTTGGCTTCACCGATGAGCTTATGACGGCAATAGAAAACAGAGCAAAGGAGTGCGCGGAAGAGGGAGTAACGACCCAAATCACCACTGCTGAAGATAGCATACAAACAACCAGCAAAAAGGAAGAGGAGAAAGCAAACCTAGTTGCAAGGAGCGAGCTCAACAAGGACCTGGATGCAGTAGAGTTTGCTGCACTCAGCGAGCTAAAATGGCCCGAAGAAGTCTATAGCAGATGTAACTAATTTACAACATTGGAAAAATGGCTTTAAAGAAAGGTAAAACAGACCTTGCGTGCATTACGAGCCGTAAACATGACCAGTGGTACGTGAGAAACGTTTAAGAGCACGTAGGAAAAAAACTTGGAATTCAGATAAAACTGTTCAGGAGAGGCAATGAGCCGAACCACCCAACAACTGGTGACACCAACGCAACAAGAGCCTGAAAAGGCGAAAACAGGAAAGAAACCATCACTATTGTCCCTAAGGAAAGTGCGACATATGCGGACATTATGAAACACATGAAAGATAACGTGGACACAAAGGGAGTCACGGTGACAAGGATAAACAGGGTAGACAGCAATACGGTTAAGATCCGGGTAAAGGAAAAAGACGACGGAAACAAGCAAGCGTTCCAGGAGGCGCTCCAGACCAACATAGGGGACATGGCCAAAGTGAACGTCAGGTTAAAATCCAAGACCTTAATGATTATGGACATCGATGAAGCCATTGACGGTAAGAAGATACAGGAAGCCCTGAGCACGGCGCTCAAAAAACCCAAAGCGCTTATAGAAGAAGAAAGCTTCAGACTGGCCGATAAAACAAACAAAAACGGCGTAAAGAACGCGTTCTTAAACGTACATAAAAAAACGGCTAGAGCGCTGCGAGCCATTAAACATCTTGACAAAGGCTGGAATAGATGGCGCGTCAGAGAACTGAAGGACGTCCGCAAGTGTTACAAATGCAACAGAGTTGGCCACATGGCAAAAGAATGCAGTGCGGAAGGAAAAGCTTGCTACAAGAGCGGTGAACCTGGACACAAGATGAAGGAATGCCTAAACCCCCCTTAGGTGCTACCTCTGTAATGACGCAAACCACAAAACAATGTCAATGCGCTGCCCGGCATACAAAAAAATTGTAACAGCGCAGGAGAAAGAGGGAAAGGGTAAGCTAGCCACGTCAAAATGCACAGAATAGCACAAGTCAACCTTGGCAGGGGCAAGAAGACCTCGGACCTGCTAACTGGGAAGTGCAAGGAGAAAAATACCACCTTTGCTCTGATTTCCAAACCAAATTGAAGTCTGGCCAAAGCCAGCCCACGATGAATTGCCGACAAAGGCACGGACGCTGCTATCTACGTTCCAAACGCAACCACTAGGGTGACCAAGACGGGATGCGGGGAAGGATACGTGTGGGTGGAGGCCAAAGAAGTCGTACTCTATAGTGCTACTTCAGACCCACGACAACTCCTGAAGACTTTGCGCAAAATCTAACAAACTTGAGCGGCGACCTGAAGCAACACACAAAGCGGTTGCTGATAGGGGGCGATTTTAACGCAAAATCACACAGTAAGTGCTCCCCGACTGAAGACCGAAAAAGAAGCCTGTTTGCTGAATGAGCAAGAAAACACGACTTGGTAATCTTGAATAGAGGAAACAAACCAACTTTCGAGAGAGCTGGTGGCAAGTCGTACATCAATATAACTCTCTGCTTAAACAGCATAGCAAAACACAAATGCCAGTGGGAGGTAAATGGAGAGAAAAACCTCAGCTTCCACAACACCATTAACATCTGTATACAAACAACGCTCCCAACGCCTAGCAAGCCTGAGAATCAGAATGTGGGCTGGTACTATAAAAATTAAAAGGCTGAAAAGCTGGCCAATTTTATATACCAAGCGACAAAGCGGGAAGGATATAAACACTCCGTGCCTGAGCTATTGAAGGCTATTACAAACGCATGCAACACTTAACATATCAGGAAAAAAAAAAACAGCCGCCAAAGACCGGTGTATTGGTGGACTTCTAAAATAGCTGACATCAGGAGCGAGTGAGTAAGTGCAAAGAGGAAACAGCAACACTGTGCGTGACGATAAGCTGACGGAGTCCTATAAACAGCTGAGAAAACAACTCAAGGGAGCAATAGCGACAGCTAAAAAGAAATCCTAGGATGCCCTGTGTCATAAAGTAGACACAGATCCGTGGGGCATTGGCTATAAAATTGTCACCGGCAAGTTAGAACTGCGTTCACCGATACTCTCCGACGACGCCCAGTTACAGGTTGTAAAGAACCTGTTTCCCGAGCACTTAAAGCAGGTATGGCCGGGTATCAAACTACAACCGGGAGATGTCCCTCCAATCACGGTAAAAAAATCGTGGAAGCGAGAAACAAAATAAAAACAGGCAAAGCCTCAGGCCCGGACGGCATCCCACCAGAAGTCATCAAGGCAATCGCTGAAAAGAGATCCGAACTTGCTTGTTAGCAAGGGCACCTTCCCAGAAGAGTGGAAAACCGCTAGGCTTACCCTTATCAAAAAGCCAGCCAAGCCCGGAGAGGGGATGAAAGTCGTCCTGGTTACGTTCGATGTCAAGAATGCTTTCAACACCGTGCAATGGACTGACATCATGTACGAACAGCAAAACATAGGAGTGTCGAATTATTTAATTAAGACAAATGGAAGCTATCTCGAAAACCGACGCATCCTCATTGGAGAGAAGAACAGGGCTCAGTAAAGTGTCCGACCTTATGGAATGAAAACTACAACGGCATACTGCAGCTGAAAATGCCGAAAAACGTTTCCCTTATCGGTTACGCGGACGACGTGGGTGTGGTCGTTGCAGGACTGTATGTCAAAGATATGGTCAATGATGCCGAATGAGCAGCAAGCAGGATAGTCGGGTGGCTAGGTAAAAGGAAGCTACAGCTTGCTCACAACTGCAATATGGGCTCACACATAGCCTTAGCCGCTAAAAAAGCAGACCGTGTCACTGCCAAACTTTCGAGACTTATGCCAAATGTGGCAGGACCTAAAGAGAGTAAAAGGAAAGTAATATGTAGCGTGGTATCGTCTATTGTTCTGTACAGGGCACCTGTCTGGAGCCAGTGGGCGACCGTCCAAAAGTACAACGACATCCTCTTGCGGACACAACAAAAAGTAGCAATTAGAGTAACGTGCACCTACAGAACAATCTCCACCAAGGCGGTGCTTGCAATTGCAAACACAATACCTTTGCATTTATTGCCTTTGGAGAGAAGCCATAAAGCCCGAAACAACGAGCAGAAAAAGAAGGCGCGAAAGGCAACAATTGCGCAGTGGGAAAAAGAGTGGCAGGAAGAAGAACCGACTGAAAAATGGACTAGGAGACTCATTCCTGAAATAATCCTATGGATAAACAGAAAACACGGCAACGTGGACTACCACTTGACTCAGTTTTTCAGAGGCCATTAATGTTTCTGGAATTACCTTAACAGGTTTAAGCGGAAAGCTGAAATGCCCGTAATGTAAGACGAAAGACACGCCTGAACACACAGTTATAGCATGCGCTAGATGGCTAGAAAAAAAAGCAGCTGGGCGGCTGTACTAGGTGCAGAAGAGGTCACAGCAGATAACATTGTATGGCACATGCTGGAAAGCAAGCCCAAATGGAGGTGTGTCCAAACGGGTATTGAAAACATACTGAGCAGGACAAAATAACGGAAGCCTTCCCATAAGTTTGCAAAATTGAATTAGCAAAGTAATAGCTGCCAGCGAAGCAGTGCCTTATGGCAGTCCCGCTGGTAACTCCGGAACACGAGAAGTAGTTTTAGTGGGTAAGGTAGCAATATCCAATCCTACACTCCAATGCATTGAATTAGGGCCAGTGCATAAAGCATTTCCACCTCTCACAAAAAAAAGCATGCTTGGAGAGCTGAAAAGATTGTTATTTCACACTCTGGCAGCCAAACCCTTAGGGTTGTGTGAATAACACTGTATACGGCAGTAAGGCCTTATACGTGACAGCGTGCACTGACAGTTGAGGCCTTGGGGTTGCACAATAACATTACAGCGGTAAGGAGCAGTTATAAACACACTGGTATTAGAGTATACCTTGGAGATGTGTTAATTAGATAATTAGTAGTATACTATGTATTGATATAATTATAGGGATTCTGGCATAACAATTGTTCTTGTGCTAGAGATATTTATTTATTAATTGGACAGAATGTTTTAATAATTGTGTGCAGGTTCAATTTATAGAAAAGTACACGGGAACATTACCGAAGTATTGCAAAAAGACAAGATGGACCGGTTCAGCACAAATGGATTGCAATGCGGCGCAGTAGGAGTCGATTACGGGACAAAAGAAGGAGAATCAGTAACGTCGGCGCAGTGAAGAGATGCGGTCGAATGGTTTGACGGCAATAAATTGGTTAATAAATTAGTAATAATTATTTAAAATACAACGTTTAAGCACGGTGTGGTGGTTGAGAAGTTTGACGTGCGTAGCGTCAGTTATATAAAAAAATAAACTTGTATAACTGGGCGTAACACTTGTTTTAAAACTTTCCTGTTTTCTTTCAGTTACCCCAGTTAAGCTTAGTTCTAATAGTTGATGATCTGATTTTACTTTTATTTCTACTTTAAATGTGGGAAGAGGTAGACTCCCACGCTTCCTCATTCACAACTTCATAGACCCATTTATCTCTATTTATGTAAATTCCTTATTTTTATCTTGTGTAAAGTTTCAATTTAAAATGTCCCAACACTTTTCTTCTATAATTTTTATCAGTTTCCTTCATTCTTTATTTTTTTTTTGGTAGTTGTGTCTTTTGATTCTCTGTTTTTTGTGTAGTTATTTTGTCTGATTCTTTCTCCCCACTTTCCATATTTTTGCATTCAATTTTCTTCCTTTAATCAGTTTTCTTTCTTCTGTTATAGTTTCTAACTTTTGCTTAGTTTTTTTTTATATTTCTGCTGTATATTGATATTACTTTATAATTTTCACCTCCCCACAAAAAAATTCTCTCTTGTATTCCTTAATTTTCCTTAACTCCATTCTCTTTTTGACTTATTTTCATTTGTATATCAGTAATTATCTTTCCTTTGGCTCTTTTTTTTATAGCCGGTTGGCATTTTCAAATGTATTTGGCTGGCATGTTGAGCTACAACTTTTCCTATCCCTTTTCATTTATCTACGTCTCTACCATTCTAATTATATTAAAAGTTTTTACATATTTCCATTATTGTCAATCCCAACCACGTTCCAAAACAAAATTTTGTTTGTCTGATTTCTTACTGTTTTAATTTTTTGCTATTTTTTCCTGTTTTTTAAATTTTGTGTATCTAAGCCATGTTCTTAGTCCTTGTACGCGTTGTCTACTGCTTTTGTATTTGTGATACTATTTAATTTTTTGCTTTTTTTTTACTTTCTTTTAAAAATCTTTCATTTTGATCACTCCAATTGTATACCTCTCTATCTATTTTTAATTTTCTAAACCGTACTCATACACTTCTACTCTACTCTACTCCACTTTTCGTCCTTTGCTATCTCTCTTAGTCCTTTCTGAACTTGCCTTTTTTCCAATGTCAAATCATGTTTAATGTATATATTTGTACTCTTAAGTTTGTTTTTGTTTTTCAAAATATCTTGTTTTTGAGCCTATGACTCTGTTTCTGCTATTATAGTCTGGTTTTCTTCTTTTTTTACTAAGTATGCAGTAACTGTTCTAATCTCTATTTTTAAGATTCTTTGTATAATTTTCTCTATAGTTTTTTTTCTGTAAACCTATTATTCTTACTACAAACTTGTTTTTTTTTTTTATTCTTATTATTTTTGTTTTAGCTTGTCTTTAATAAATTGCTTTTATTGTAATCTTTAGTTTTTTATTCTCTACTTTCCATTTTTCTTCTCTTTTTATCATCTTTTTTTGCATATTTCTAATTTCCTTTTATAATTCTTTTGTGTTTTTTTTTAATTTCTACTATCATCTGTTGCATCATTTGTTCAATTTTCTTCATCTCTTTTTCTTTGCCGAGAGAAAGTTTTTTTGGCTTGTTGCTTACTTTTCTTGTATCTTCTTTTCCTCTCTGCTCTGGTGATTTTACTACTTTCTCTATTTTTTTTTTTATTTTTTTTATATAAATTTTTCTTTAAATAGTCCGTGCGCAGAGCTTTGTAGAATTTTGAAAAGTTTGACGATCGAAATATAACCAAACCAAAAAAAAAAATTTTAACGGAAGATAAACTTTGCCTTAAAGTTGTGGAATGTCCCCCAAACACCCAACTAAAGTTATAAGCCAAAAACATGAGTTTCTTGCTTTCTTAAAAAAAAAAAAAAACACAAAAAATCAATAATTTCACTGATTTTATTTATTTTAGTGTACCGTTGAACGTAGGAACAAAGCGGAGACGTAACGCAATATCAAAAATGCTAATGTCACAACCATTTTGGTGTACAGGATCTGCTTACCCTTACCAAGCGCCGAACTGACTCAAAAACACATAACCAAATTGTGCTTTCTGATTTAACACATTCTGAAATGTTAAATTTACAAGACATTTTTTTCTCACAAGACAAAAGTAAGCGCAACAAACAAAACAAACTCAAACTCAAATTGACCACAGTCCTATTTTTATTTAAGATTGCGCAAACCAGCCGTAGTAACTACAATCAAAACTTTGCATATGTGCTCTCTTCTGCAGTATTAAACAATTAAAACACAAAGTTAATCGCCGTTTGCAAACAGTCTGCTGCTTTCTAACAGATTTACTGCCGACCTTAAAAACCAATTAATAACACATCTGACGTCTTACTAAGAGATAAAATAAACAAAATAGAAACTTTTTTTTTAAACAGAATATTGACAACAAACATTTAATTTTAGACAAACCTATCCACTACAGTTCAGCTAATCACCAAAGAGACGTTCTTGACATAGCAATACCCAAAAACGTCAATTTTAAAGTCAAACTGAATACAATCAATAACCTAAGTTTTGACCACATCCCAGTACTAATAAAACTGAACTAAAACTAAAAAAAGTCAAACAAAAAAAATAACAAAATCTGTAGTTTTTTCTTTACTCTTAGATGCGAGCATAATTAGCCTACCTCTAGTAAGAACAATTATAGACTTAAAAATGTAGTTAAAAAATTGATTAGTTCAATCTACTACACCACAAACAAAAATTTTAAAATTTATCTGACCCTGTTTGGGTTGGACTTTTAGGATTAAGAAAACAACGCAAAATTAACGCTGCTAAACACCATTGACATGGTCTTTGCAACTCTATAGAGCGTAAAATCTTAAATTTACACTAAAACAATTTAAAAAAAATTACACTTAAACTTGTATTGGCAAAAAACGTTGACATCAACCACAAAAATAAAAATCTAATGTAAAAAAATTTCTAAGGTCTTACGTAGCAAACAAGGTTTTGTTATATCTATGACAAAAATGATCTGCCGAATTGCCGAATGTTAACGGTGAAAAATTAATCTGTTTTTACCTCCAATAGTACTCCTATCAAAACCTTTAAGGGGGGAGAATAGTTGCGCTATTATAAGGGTTCACAGCATCAAACTCAGCAAAAAAACGCCTGAATATAATTGAATAAAATTCACAAAATTCACACATTGTAGAAGAAAGTCCAATCTGTGTCTTCAAATTTGTAGAAACTTGATGCGATAAATCGTTTTTCCGCAATTAATTTTTAAAAAGTGACGTTTTTAATTAGTTCTTTGTTAATTTTTTACTCGTTAAATATAGCTTTAAATCTTTAACCAAAAACATGAAGACATAGAATATTGTATGTAGTTCAACATATAAAAAAAGTGATTAATAAAATCTTATCGATTAGATATTGAGTTGATTGGCGTATTGTCCCATAAGAACGAGAAAGGTTCACCGATAATCTCGTAGATGTGATAGGATTTTATATTTTTCCATAACATTACTACTAGTGGAAACACAGCACGACGGGGCGACTAAACTCGGCAATTTTTTAGCGTTAAGTATTTTTACACAATACAATAATTATAGCACTAACTAATATTACTAAATCAATTTTCCGCACCGGGCACTTTTCAAACTCTTAGAAATGCTCACATGTAATAAACAATCCAAAACTAAAAAAGAATCAATAATTAAAATCATAACAATTTTTTTTTTAAATTGAGGTGTTGGATTTAACAAGTGGCTTTTGAGAATGACTAGCGCATGGCAATACTTTGCGGTTTTTTTTTTTGCGTTGGTTTTGCTGTTAATTTGTTCTTGTCATTTTACTAATGAAGTACTAGTTTGAAGCTGGTTTTGGCCACGAAAAATTTATACAATTTGCTGTGGGAACAAAAGCTATCTCCAGCTAACCTTTCCTTATACCCTCTTTTTCTTTTTCTGTCTTATTTCCTAAACTAAAATTCATTTATCTTTTTTCCCATTTTTCGTTATTCAGTCTAGATGTTTATTTTGTTTTTAAGTATCTTCTTTGTTTTTCTATATCTTCATTAACTTCTTCCATGTTGTATATATTTTTTTTTTATAAATATTTAGAGTAGCTCCAGTAAATGTGATCTCTTTAGTAGTCCTAGATTTGCCAGTTTTACTTTAAATAAGATTCTAGAATAATCTTTGTTTGGAATTAGTGAATTAGTTTTTTGTGTTTTCTTCAGATATACTTTGATCATTTTAAAAGTTGCATTGTTTGTCAACCTCGAGACAGCGTATCTTCAGTATAGAAACTGCTTAATCAATTCATTTAGTTTGCTTTCTTTTAGCAGTTTATTTCTTTTGCTCCTTATTTCAGCAATTTTAGTTGGCACTAATGTTTCAGTAAATGTTTTTCTCTTGTCTATCCTTTCACCGTCCATTCCTTGGTAAGCATAGCTGTCTTGGCCTTTTTTGTTTTTTTTGCTTCTACTTAGCTTCTCGCTCTTCCTTTCTTTTGTTTTCTGAGGCTTTTGATCTGTGTGTTTCCTTCCATTTTGATTTATTTAAATCTTAATACTTCAAACTCTTCTTTCTTTTACTTCAGTACTGTTTTTGCATAGATTCTTAGTGCTTTTCATATTTTTTTTGTCACTCAGGCATAAATTAATAATTGTGGATTTATTGATTATGTTTTACAATACTTTGCGCTCTACTAGTGTATGTTTTGAGTTGTCATGTGTGTCGTCTTGACAGATTAAACATTTTTTTCTTCTTCATCTTATTTATTTTTTGTAAATAATAAAGGCTCTATGTGCGGTGAGTAGTTGTGTTGTTTAGTAACACGTTGCTGATTTATTCTCTACCCAATTGTTTATTTCTGGTATTAGTTCTCTTGGCCATTGCCCTTTTTTCCTTCTTTCCACTGTTTTTGTCATATTTCTATCGTATTTTCTCTTGCTCGTTTCTTTGCTTCTTGTTTACTAGTTCCTTTAGTTACCATTTTCTTTATGTCTAATCTTTCTTCTACCATCAAATCTGCGGATATCGTTGCAACGATTACTTTTAGTGCTTCCTGTGACACTGTCTTGTAGGCCCTGCAGATCTTTAACAAGCATGCTTTTGTGGCTTTTCTTTTTTTATGTTTTTTTGTGTCTCCTGGTTATAGGCAAATATAATCTTAAATATATTTCAAGATCACATTGAAAATAATAATCTTCTTTATGTTTACCAACATGAGTTTGGACAAAAATATTCTGTATTTCCCCAACTAAATAGCGTAACTAACCACACTTATAAGTTTTAGGTTAAAAAATATATAAGTTTAGTCTTGTTTACGTCAAAAAAGCCATTATCAAAATCTGGCATAATAGTTTATTCTTAAAATTGCACAGATTTAAATTTCATTTGCGTTTTATAAAGCAACTCTGGTAGTCAAGTTATTAAACCACATTTCTACCTCTTGACAGATCACGGCAGTAGTTTCTCAAAACTTTAAACTTCAGTTCTCGGTTGCATAGAATAATTTCTCTAAGATTACAAAACGCAACTAATCATCTTCAAAATTAACTAGCCAACTGGTAAACCTATCTAAATCCCGAAAAAAAGGCTGTTCATATAACTACATTCTTTAAATAATGTTTCTATTTTGTTGTCTAATGCTAAGTATTTAGGTATCACTTTCAACAAAATTACTTACAAATTGCAAATTCAGTTTATTCTAAACAAAGTCAAAATAGCAAAAAAATTGCTACTTCTAATTCTTTAACAGAATAGCGTCATGTGTACTTCTATAATCAGACTTCAAATTACTTTTGCGTTTTCCAGTTTTAAAAACGACGGCTAACACGCATCTCAACTAAATCTACTATGCGTTGGTTTGATAGAGTAATATGTTTCTAACAAAGACAATTTATAATAATCTGAAATAAAAAGAAAGCTCAATAGACTCATGCCAAACAACGGAAGTCCAGGAGAAGAAGCCAGAAGGGTAATAGCAACAGCAGCAAGAAGCAAATTGTTATACGCCGCAAGAACATAAGAAGAAGCCATAAACACATAAAAAACAGAAATGAAATAAGAAGAGCTACAAGAGCCAGTTCATTAAGGATATACAAGGCTTACAGAAAGGTGTCACAAGAGGCAGTAGAGGTGCTTGCGTCAACACCTCTCGCGGATATGATTGTGAAAGAAATGGTAGAAATAAAAAAACTATTAAAAGAAGAAACCAATAAAAAAGAAGCTTAGTTAAGAGCAAAAGAGAAAACAATAGAAAGATGGCAGAGACAAACTCGAAACGTGCTATTATACAACACAAATACCGACCGGACATGGAGCTTTTGGAAAGTTCTTTAAAAAATTTAAAAAATTAAAGAAGACAAAAGATGTATATTCTGTCAGGAAGAAACACACGATAATGCAGAACACACTCTAGTTGAATGCGATGCGTGGGAGAAAGATAGAAAAGAACTATTAAAAATACTGGAAAGCAAACAACAATATAATACTTAGTACATGTGTTTTATTTATTTTCTATAATAAATAATAATAATTTAGTTGTTAAGTTTGCCCAACAATTAATTTGGTTACAAATAACACTCAAATAATCTCATATGTAAAATAAAATTAGTATCAAGAGTAAGTTCCAGATACTTTACTTTTTTTTGTAATCAAATATGTAGCTTATTGTTTTCAGATTTCTTAATCTTCAATATTTTGTTGTTTTGTAAAAGAACGATTGGCGTTTTGTTTGAGTTTACTAATAGCCTTTTCTTATTTGCACCGGTTTTTTACAATGTTTAGTAGATGCAATTACTTAGACAGTAATTTTTCACACACCGCCTTTTGGGCATCTTCCAGCAATTTTGAATCATACAGTTTTTGTGATAATAATTTAAGAACGTTTTTATAAAGGTTAATTGAGTCTATAAATTTAGATAATTGAGTTATGCGTTCATATCTTTTAAAAATCTACAGTTTTCAAAACCGCCAATACCACAGACCCAAAATATCAGATCAGAAAAATCCGAGAAAAATTAAAGGCAGTTCAAAACTAATTAAACAACAAGAAAAGCCCAGTCAAAGACCGCATAACAATTGAAATACTCAAAATAGTCAAAATCTACAAGAAAGTGTCCAAATCCTACTAAACAAATGTATAAAGAAAGAATCAATTCCAAACAGATGGAAAAACGCAAAATCAATCTATCGTTCTACACACAAAAAAACACAAAAACAACAACAAAAAACTACCGCTTGATAAGCACCTGTGCAAACTTCTAACTAAAATCGTCACCAATAGACTGACACAAAAACTCATCAACCAGTCAAACAAGCTATATTCCGAAAGGGATGCAGCACTACTGACCACCTACAGATACTCAGAAGCCTTATCAAGAAAAGCAACAAGTATAATATACCCATTTACATTGCCTTTGTGGATTTTCAAAAGACATTTGATTCCGTTGAAACCTAAACAGTTCTGAGCGACTAAAGCTAGAATACACAAAAATTCGAAAAGTTCAAACAGACAAAGATACAAAAACAGATAGATATAGATACAGATACTGATCAAAGAAGGAGTACGGCAAGGGAACACCATCTCTCCAAAGTTTTTCACAGTTGCAAAAAAAAAAAATCTTTAAGAACTAGACTGTGATCATATAGTCCCTTCAAATTAGAAAACAAATTAAAGTTTTAGAAAAATTTTACCCACAGCTTAGCAACCTGTATACTTAGGTGTATTTGAACTGTCTGAAGACTATTTTTACCTAGCGCACGCATGAAAAAGGCTGGTTTTGGAATAATAGACATAAATATATAAATTTTTGCGTTTATAAATGGTTTTTTGCATTTTTAGCAAAAACTATGCATTTTGGCCAAAAACTACATTTATCAAAATTTTCCGCTCTACAACTTTTAACAGAAATAATTTTTAACAAAATACATAGTTTTTATAAAAAATGCAAAAAACCAAAAAAAAAAGATATATATTTATGTCTATTACTCCAGAACCACCTTTTATCATGCATGCGCTAGGTAAAAATAGTCTTCAAACAGTCCAAATACACCTAAACTAATCTGTGGGTAAAATTTCTTTAAAAAATGTCTAATTTGAAGGGACTAATATAAGCATCTCAATTGATGGAGTACACCTTAACTATCTAAGATTTGCAGAGGTTATCGTTCTTATCAGCACAAATTCAGATAAGCTACTCACAATGCTAGTACAATTACATTAAACATAAAAAAGATCGGTTTAGAAATGACATAAATAAAAAAACATAACCAACGGAAATAAAATATTTGAAAACTTAACCGACTATGTTTATCTCGGACACAAAATAAAACTAGGTAAAAAAACCAATCCTGTAAAATACCCAAAAAAATAAAACTCTGTTGGGCGTCTTTTAAAAAATTAGGCTTCATACTCTCAAGGCACCAAAAATCCCTATAAACTTAAACAAAAAAGTATACAAATCGTGCGTACTACCAGTTTTCACCTACGGGACCAAGACCATGGTAATATCTATAAATTACACAACAAACAATGGAGAAAGCCATATTGGGGATTAGCATTAGGTATAAATGAAACAAAGAAATCTGGAAAAAAACTCGGATAACAAATGTGATAACGCAAATAGCACAACTGAAATGGAGATGGAGCGGCTAAGTGGCAAGACAAGATCAATCAAAGTAAACAGGGTAACACGATAGATCCAAAACATTGTAAGGAAAAACTGGACTCTAACAGCTTAAGACAGAAACAGATGGAAGAAATCGAAAGAAACTTACATTCAGAAGTAGACACATACAAACTAAAAAAAATTAAAAAAAATGATTCTCTTAGTGTTGTTTGTCCATTATGTTGGGGATGACCTCTGCTTCTAAAAGTTTTAGCGTGATCTCTATTCTAATTTTTTTTTCTACATATCCGGCCTATTTAAAGATCGTTAGCGTCGATTACTCTATTCATTTTTTGCAGTTTTGTATTTGAGCCTATCTCACCTAACAAAAAAATGAATCTGAAGACCAAAACTCTGTCTAAAAAACAAATCCAGCATAGCTTATCAACATACCACAAACTTCCACAATGGCAACATTACGACAACCCTTGCAATACATCTAGAAACCTTAAACCAGCATCTAAATCTGTACCAAAATTCCTAACTAGCTTTCTAGCTTTACCCAGTGGCATTACACTTCTAACACGGTAAACCACCATTTACCGTTTCATTACATGAGACCCCAACATTTTCAGTATTACCACAAGTTTCAATAGACTTTGAGCCTAGGCTACGTTCTGCGACAATAAACTTAGATCAACTTCCACACGTAGTATACTATATTTCTTATTTTAGAAAACTTTTTTGAAAAAATAAGAGTTTTAACTTTGAAACTTTTACATAGTTATATATTTCCACGCTAGCATGCATTTCTAATGCACACATAATTTAGTGCTGCATTTAAAACTTTACTTAAATATTTATAAATGATAACGCAGCTTAATGTATTCTATATTTGTAAGCACTAAAAGAATTATGAACTTATTTTTATTCAATCAACTAGAATCAGCAAACCTACTTCCTATAGTAGCTAATGTGTAGCCAACTAACCGCAGTATTTTATAATATTTGATAACCTGATAGTGTAGATATTGTAGATATTGTAGATAGCGTTTATTGTAGAAAAAACTTTGTTTCAATATAAACGTCCAACTCACCTGAAACAAAAAGTATACAGTTAATAATAGCTAACAATAACAAATAAATTATTAAAATTATTTTTATTGCTTCTAAAAAGTATGCAATTTTATATGCATATGGTATTGCGTGCTAAATGTGAATATTGCGCACAAAGCTACCAAAAAATCAGTAAAAAAAATTAAAAAGTTTTTTTTGTGTTATCTACAATTATTATGACTAGACTTGAAATAAGATATTTTAATTTAGACCTAATTTTTTTTACTTAATAACTATTTGATATTCCGTACAAACGTACAGATTATGCGTTACACTAAAATGTGTTTTGCGGCATGCTAAAAAACTTAAAATTGATATTTTAAATATTTCTTTTAATACTCTGCGTTTTCTTTTAACTAATAAAAATCTGCACAGTAACTTTTAAAGATTTTTTTGAAGCAAAAGTCAAGTCAGACACTTACAGACAACCACAGACACATACAGACACTCACAGATACACACATACACTTATAAATACACAGATAAACCACAGAAAACCACAGACGCACACAAAAACACATAAGGACACCCTACAGACAACCACAAACACATACAAACGCCCACAGATGTTAACAAAAATCAATTGAAAAATTAAAAATTTCTAATTAAAAACGTAGACATGCGTACATTTAAACTAATAATGCAAAAAAATGTTGACTAAAATAATTATTTTCCACAGATGTTTTCTAAATGTAATTTAATAAAAAAAAAACATTATATTGTATTTAACTTCATATTTAAAATTCAATTACAACCTTGCCATACATAAAAAAAATGTAATATTGAAAATTCATCATTGTGACAAAAATAAAATAAAGATTGATGTGGTTTGTATACACACACCGGTAGGTTTTAGTGGATCATTCACCTACTCCCTGTTAGCATGGTAAACTACCTTCAGTCACCCCTTATCACACAGATAATGGAATGCTCAGTAACAATCGAGTATTGATTACTATAGAGATTTAGATAGAAGGGATATATAAGAAGATATACGGTCCGATTTATTTAAACTAACCACGAAGGATAACATAAGATTGAAGTAAGAGCTGCATGCAAATGTTGGATTACGAGTACAATTTGATTTTGATGAAGGTACAATTTGGTTAGAAAAAATGTTTTGTTGAATTAATAAGAATGAAAGTTGTGTACATATTATGAAATGGATGATACTAACTTTCAACAATGCATTAGTGTTAATTGTTTTAATTATAAGGATATATAAAACTGGAGTATGATTAATATTACATATACAAAATTGAATTAAATTGTTTTGCAAATTTAAGAAGCACTTTGTATAATTGTAATGTACTGTACAGTAATTTTAATTTAAATAAATTTACACACTTTAATGTTCAATTATATTTTATCACTACTATGTTTAGTTTTGGGTTTTAATAATTGAATGATGTGTTTATCATTTGCAATTGTGTTTAAAAAAAATGTTATAATTATATTTTATAAAAAAAAGAATTTTTATTGCAAAAAGCTTTAAAATTAAAAGAAAATCAAACTTGGTTTTGCTGTCCTGGTTTTTTTATCTTATCTTCCATTTTGTTTAAACTTTTTTTTTATTTTGTTGCTCCTTTTACGCGTAAGGTACATTGCTTCCTCTACAAAAATGTTGATTGGTAATACTTCTGCAATTAACAGCACCGTTTCTAGAAAAGTAATGCTATATATCTTAGTATAGCTCTCATCTATATTCTAACAATTTGCAGTTTTCTCTTCTCCTGGATCACCTTACTCAATAAGCGCAACAAATTTTCAATTAATTATAGTTTATGTTGTTTGTATACTATTTCAAGCTTTTTGTTATTTAAAACTTGTTTATAATAATTGAAAAAATAATAAGTTGTCTTTCTATAAGTTACATTTAATTTTTATTTATAATATAATGTACAATAAATGTATAGAAAACCTAAAAGTTACAGTTAGTTTTATTCAACAATATTTGATTATAACTTATTTATAAATTAACAATAGGCATACATTCATTTACCTCATTTAAGTTAGATTGATGAAAAATTATTTTTTTATATTCTTTATATTTACTCATTATTTGTAATACTACTATTGACAACATAATTAATATGATAATTACAAAAAATGTTGTCTGTTTATCACTCATATTTTCAACAGATTTTTTTAACAAACTTGAATCCTCCATATTGGGTTTAGTGTTATCACCGTCCTGGTAAAAAGTTTTGTTTTTATCAATGTGACTTGCTTCATCTGTTGTGTGCCTATTAAATAAAAATATATATATAATTATTTAAAACAGATAATCCAATTATTCAAGTCATACAAAACACACAGACGAGGTTTGTATAACCAAAATAATTGTCTGTGGCGCTGTGATCGTTGAACAAATTATTAATTCATATTATAAATATTTAAAGGACAGGTTGTAATTATATTTATTATAAAAATGAAACAAATGCACAATACTTACTTTAAATTATTCGTTGCTATATATTCTTTTATTATTGAAGAAATATCCGCCATTATATTGTACAGGTTTTGAGATTCATTTTTCGATGCCTTTTCTTCTAATACTTTAGAAATATTTTGTGTTTTATTCAACATTGCTCCTTCAAGTTTGATTTTATTATCAAAATCAGAATTTGCCATAATCGAAGTAAAATTTGTGTTTTGTTGTACGCATGCTATGCCATGAATGCTTACATTTTCTTGCTCTTTTCCATAAACCACATCAATTTTAAATGTTTTAAATGATTGTAATATATTAGATAAAACGGAACATTCAATATGATTTTTATCTATATTTATGCTTCGTAGTTGAGTATATTGATGTATTTGTACCGGTTTTAAATTTTCAATAGAATTGTTATATATATTTAACTCCCATAGAGAATGAGTATTTTGAAAGACAATTTCATTAATTGTTTTAATTCGGTTAGAACTAATATTCAAATATTGCAGCGATTTTAATCCAACAAATGAGCTAATATCTAATGCACTGATAAGATTATTTGATAAATCTAAAGTTTCAAGCAAAGATAAATAACCAAAAGTGGCTGGTTTTAAATTTTCAATACAATTATTATTTAAAAAAAGGATTTTTGTAGAATTTAAATTTTTAAAGTAAAGTTGCATAAATTCTGAAATTGAGTTATAACTTAAATCTAAAATTTTGACATTATTAAAATTTTTGGGAAGCATTGAATAAGTTGAATTTATAGTACAATTAGATAGATTTAGTGAAATAACAGAACTTAAATCATCACAACAATCAGATTCAAAAACATTTATTGGATTTCCTTTCAAAATTAAATTTTCTAATATTTTTAATCCCGATGAAAAGTTTCTTTTAATTTTAATTAAATTATTATTGAATAAGTCTAAAGTTTTTAATAAATTTAAATCTGTGAAAGAATTTTCTTCAATATTTGAAATATTATTAGAATTAATGAATAACTCATTTAAAAATGGCAAAGATTTAAAATAGAAAGATCAAATTTCTGTAAGATTGTTAAAAGATATATCAATAGTTCTAATATTGTTATTTTCAAGTGCACCTAATTCAATTGAATTGATAATATTTTGAGAAACATTTAATGTATTTAAATAATATAAACTTTTTAATAAATCTTTATCTATTGTGCTTAAATTACTATTTTCTATTCTAAGTGTATTTATACGGTGAAAAGGACCTTCGAATATATTACTGGAGAGTATTTGAGTAAATAAATGTAAGTATAGAAATTGTCAAAATCTAATTGATTTGCTTCATTATAAGTTTCATTACTACAGAATAAGCTATTACCATAGCTACCATTATATTTTCCATTACAACTCAGAGCAACAAAATAAAATTTTAAACAAAACACAAGTATTATCTTTATACATTTTGTCATTGAAGCCATAACTAAAATAACAAAACAAATTAATTTATGTTTAAAAAATTACACATTAACACTTACTTATATAGTTAAAGCACTTTATTTATTACAATTTAAATTATTTTGTACGTCTTTACAAACACTCAACATATTTCTTATAATTATATTGATTACTAGTGTAGCGATAGCAAAATATAATTTAATTACGACGAAAATATAAAACTGATACTGTATTTCCGGCGTTGATACAATTTTATCAGTCTCCAGACTAGACAGCAAAAATAATAACATATAAAACCAAAAACTATTATTGAATAATTTTTCTTATCCCGTTTGTTGCAAAAATTTTAAATACGTTATAAAAATTTACAAAATCTGTTATTGCAAAGCCGTGTTTAATTAATTTTAAGAATTCTATAAACTGCCCAACAAGCCACATTTATCAAAAATTTACTCTAGCGTACCTTTAAATTTATCGTACGCCCTATGCATACGAATTTTCAAATTCTACCACTTTTTAACTACATTTTACATAAACTACTTAAAAAATTTAAAGTCGTACTAAAATGGGATATAAGCCAAATTAGTTTTTAGTACGTTCTTTCTTATATCAGTGTTTTTCAAAAAAGCCAATTTAAAGCCTTGATCATCTACCCTTAATTTTCATTTTACGTAAAAAATACTTGTTGATTAAAAACCTTATCTAGTAAACCTGCCACATTTTTAAATTAAACTTTTAACTTTAACTAAAATTGACATAATTTAATATGCTAAACACGTTTGACAAATGTTGGCTAGAAACGCATAAAAACTGTTTAAAAAAAGGAACACCAAACCTATTGATTTTCTAAAAATCTTTAATATGCAGCCGGATTTACCTTCTACATACTGTTCAAGAAACCCAACGACTATAGCAAAGCAAATTCGCAAGGTTTTTTCAGAAACTAAAACGGCTGTCCAATATTTTGTATACAAAAAATACATGATAAGATGAAATAATTAAAAACAATCCAAAAATTTGATAAAAATACTTAAAACCGCAAATAAATTAGACAACAAATTTTGAATAAGCAAACAAAGGCTATTTTCATAACCGGTAAAAAATCCAAAAGATAGCTAAAGCGTTTTTGTTAAACTAAAGTAGCTCTAAAAAACCATTTTCAAGAAATTTAAAAAATATTGTAGCATAATTGTATTGGTTCTTACTATAATTTAAGTACGTAAAAAGTTCTATCACACATACACTTTGCTACAACTTAGGATCTTATCTTAGCTACCAACAAAAGTACACAGTCAATTGTGACCGAGGCCCATTGCTGATCCCGCAGCTGCAAAACTAAAAAGTAAAAAAAATCAGCTAAAATCTATTGATAAACTTTTAAAAATCTTTTTAAAAACTTTACAAAAACAAGACCTAAAAGATGAAACTTACAACTTAAAACCAGCACCAACCAAACCAAGACAAATCATTACATTACAGAAAAACAATTTTGCTGAACTCTATCCGATCTTTTGCCTCTCTCTAAAAATGAACAAGACAAGTGGTAAAATGGCATCTAAGAAAAACCAAGAGAAACTTAAAACAACCAATGAAAAAATGTGAAAGACGTTGCCAGAAAGTAATAACGCCAAACGGACTAAAACAAAAAAAAATTTAAAAAAAAAATAAAGAAAACTTACGTATAGTAAAAAATTAGTAAAACATTTGTAAAAGTATTATCCAGGAAAAGTGCTGACACGTGCAATTTAAAAACATTGCAATACTCTTAAACTTTGTCAGTAAAGATTAAATTAAAATTAAGATTACTCATAAAAAAATGCCTTAGATACGTTTGTGCAAAAAAAGCAAAATTGTATGGCAAAGACTCTTGAAAAAAAAAATAAGAAGAATCTCTTATAAATTCAAACTGTTTATTTAAATCATTTAAAATTTTAATTTTATCAACAATATACTAACCGCCTACTCTAAAAACATCAAAAAAATCCTAGCCACACTATTCTTCTAGACTTCACTAACCAGAGTGGTTATTGTGATTGTCAATACAAACCCGTTTCTGCTGTTTAACAGCTATCTTAGTTTTCCGTTCTACCAAGAAACAGATAGATTGACTATAGGACAGCTAAGTTTTAATATAAACGTATTTGCTGTTTGGACAATACATTTAATAAAATTTTGCAAAGCAGGCTCAAAACCTACATTCATTAAAGCAGATAAGACCAAACTGGTTTAAATTTTTTTTTCTTAAAGCATCACTAAACAAAAACTCTAAAAAAACTATAATTACTTTTGCACTAAAAAATATTTACAAGATAAGTAACAGATATGATCTGACACAAAGAATCCAAATCCAAAACTAGATTACAAACGCTTAAGCAAATGGTTAGAGCACTACAGTTTATGATCCTAAGCAAGAAATTTAAGTTTAAAAATTAAAAGTTATTTTTCTCTATTAATTATGTTATAGAGTTGCTCATCCTCCCACCCAAATGTGGATTATTAAAAGATTGCATATAATCAACTCTTTCTTTAGTTTAAAAATTTTTAACGCTGCAGAAAGAACAAACTTCTAACTTTTTAGTAGCAAACGCTTGGGCGTTTGGGCGGACACTTTAGTTAAAATTACTTGTTAGTAATTATATCATAAAATGGCCCACTAAATTTTCTGACTTAAACCATCTAACGCAACAAAGAAAAGAAACTTCCAATCTCTTGTGCGGGTGAGCAAAACTCTAATTAAATTTACTTGCTGGTAATTATGTTATGGAGTGGCCCACCTGCTTACCCAACTGTTTGTTATCAAAAGATTGTATGTCAACTACTTTTCTTCTGAATTTAAGACTTCTAACGCTGCAGAGAGAAAAAACTTTCATTTTCTTGATAACAAACACTTAGGCGGGTAGTACGCCCACCATTCCAGTTAAAATTAATTGCTGGTAATTATGTCATGGAATGGCCCACTAACTCCTCTGACTTGGAAACTTTTATTGCTGCACAGAGAAAAAACTTCAACTTCAAATTTCTTGTTAACAAACTCTTGGGCAGGAGGGCAAATACTCCAGTTTAAATCACTTGCTGGTTATCATGTTATGGAGTGACCTATACACCTGCCCAAGTGTTAATCATCATAAAATTGAATATCACTCTTTCTCTGATTTAAAGACTTGTAAGTGAGCAAAAACTCCAGTTAAAATTACTCGCTAGTAATTATGTTACAAAGTAGCCCACCCACCAGTAAGTGTTTGTGAATAGAAAATTGTATGTCACCAATTCCTCCTCTGACTTAAAACTTCTAACGCTACAGAGAGAAGAGATTTAAATGTTTCCTAATCAGACGAATACCATATTTGGTAAGTAATGCATGGAACTCTTTGCACTTGAATTGGACGGCATTGTCACATATGACAAACTTTGGGCTTCCAAACATCAAATCGACGCTTTCTATGAGATGTTTAACGACAATAGATTCTGTGGCATGTCGTAATGAAAACATCATCACAAACTTACTAAATAAATCAGCTACTACAAAGATGTAAGCGTACCTTTTTGGACTCCTTGATAGAGGACCCATTATATCAAGTTGTGTGACCACAGCAAAAAATAGTGGTTCGTCCGTACGGTAAACTTTGCTCCTTCTAAGTACGGCCTAAATTTTTCGATGGCATATATATCGGCCAGACATTCACGTTTAATAGTTGTATAATTTCTCTCGTTTTTATTTAATGACCTGCTGATGTATGCAATAGCCTGTTCTCTATCTTCATGATTTTGTGCCAAAACGGCACCTAGACCGTATCCCGAGGCATCCGTGTATACTATAAAAGGTAGAGAGAAATCAGGGCAACCAAGAACCGGGGCAAAAATTAAGGATTGTTTGACCGCTTTAAGTGCTTTGTTGCTAAAAGAATCCCTACAAATTTTCTGTTTTTCTTAAGTAAACCACTCAGAGGCACAATCATGGTGGCAAAGTTGGATACAAATCGCTTGTATCATGAAGCCATTCCTATTATTCATCGTACTTCGGTCACCGTTGTAGACGTTAGTATATTTATAATCGCCGATACCTTTTCTGGATCAACATAAAAACCTTTCCAATCCACTAAATATCCCAATTACCGTAATTTGGGTCAACAGAATTAGCATTTGTCTTCAGCTAAGGTCAGACCTGCATCTTTCTGGAATACAAGCTGTACAATTTCTAGATGTTTCTCAAAAGTTTGCGTGACAATAACAATATCGTCCAGATAAACAAAGACTCAGGGTTCCATTTCTGGACCCAATACGTGGTCCAGTAGTCTTTGCCATGTTGCGGGATTTGAATGTAGCCCGAAAGGCATTCTCTTAAACTGAAACAATCCTCGAGCAGTTCCAAAAGCTGTATACGGTTTAAAGTCATCGTCCATCGGGACTGGCGTCACAAGAGAGTAGGTACCGCGCGTCTCGCAGTTTATCCAGTATACCTGCAATGAATGGCATAAGATATGCATCGGCCTTGCTAACGTGATTGAGTTTACGGAAATCTACGCAAAATCTGTAACCTCCGTCTTTCTTTTTCAATAAGAAGATTGGTGAGGACCAGGCGCTTGATGATGGCTCTATTATGTCGTCTTTAATCATTTGATCCAATTTGAGATCTATCTGTTTTTGAACAATGGGGTTTCTCTGCTTGATAAGCGGTGATGTCACAATTTTGTGCTTTACTAGATGTGTACACCCTATTCCTGATGGCATAGTAGAAAATAAAGATTTAATTAAATTCGAGTTTCAATTTTTGTCTGTCAGTTAGTTCCGTCTGCGGCTTTAGTGTAGCTACCACATTAATGTTAATATTGTTTGAAAACTTCCATTCGTCATGTCTTAAATCGGGAACAATTATTAAAAGTTTCCAAAAATTGGCGCCTAGAATGAGTGTATGAAGCAAGGTGGGTATTACTAAAATCTCAATTAATTTCTGTCGTCCTCGTAACTTGATGGGTAAAGTTACAACGCCAAGAATTTTAAAAGAATTACCGTTGGCTACCCTACATTCTTTGAAATTGGAGTTATAGTATTTAATCACCAAATTCTCGAAAAAATTCCAACCATTATACCCAAAAATTGTTCTACATGCCCCGAAATCAAGTAGACCAAAAAACTCTTTGTCAAATAATTTTACCTTTGAGATAAACCAAAATAAAATCTAAAAAGTAGGATGTTTTATCGCTTACAGTCGATATGCGGAATGAGTCGGCTAGTCGACTACCTAACAACTCATTTGTTCGTTTCCCAAACAAGATAAACATGTCCAAACAGTGACGTCGGCTTTACCACTCTTGTAGCAAAACTTCTTTCGAGGTTGTGAGCAATTGCTAAAGCGATATCCGACCTGTTTGCAGTTATAGCAGGTAATATTTCCCCAAATTTTTATTTTGTCAAATTGTACAGTTGTGTCCACGTAGGCTAAATCTGGTTCAAGAAATTTTGAAGTTTTTGTTGATTTCGGCGGTTGGTAATTATCTATCGAATCTTGATAGTTTATAGAATTTTACCCAAAGAATATAGTTCGGTAATGGTTGTTATCTGAGTTAAGTTTAATGATGTAAGGTAATAAGAAGCTAGATTTCTTCTGATAATGGTTAATTGTTTTTCTTTTGGCAATTTGTTGCTTAACCTATTAAATAAGGATGTCATAGTGGCAATGTACTGGCCGATAGGTTCATTCAACCTTTGAGTACGGGTTTTGATTTCATCATACAACCTTTCATCGTAATCCGATGGTTGGAATTGTTTGCGCAGTAACTTTACTAAGCTGTTCCAGTCTGTCACAAGATCTTTATTTGCGCAATACCATAGTAGGAATTTATCGGAAAATAAATCAATTGCAGATGTGACTAGTTCTGCGTCGCTAATTCCACGAGCAAAGCGCAATTCATCGACGCGTTCTAAAAATGCATTAAGCGACATGATCTTATTGTCTCCCGTAAATTTCAGGTCCTAGTTAGAATCTGGTACTGATCTCGGTGAACTAAAAAATTTAGGGGTGAAATTTGCAATTGAAGTAGTTGCTTGTGGGTCAGGCAATGGTTGTGTCTCTTTGGGTGGATGTAGAGATGATAAGCTAAGGTCTAAAGTTGAAACACCTGCAGGTAATTTAGCATTTAACTTATCCATGCTTCCAAATACTTTCACCAAATATGCTGAACGCGTTTTAATATCATCGTCACCTTTGGTAACGGCTCTTTGAACTCTTCCTAGAATATGTGTAAGCAAAGAGTATATTTTTTCGGTCACCGGTGAAGTCTTTTATCAACTCTTCTATATCTTTCAATGTGATATCGCAGCCTTTCAGGTCGTCTTGAAAAGAAAATGGGTGAGTTGGTTTGGTAAAGTTACCAAAGTTTTCTAATTTTAATATGTCTCTAATTGTTTTTCGCATCTTGTCAATTTGTGTGAGTTTAATCGGTTAATGTCTATGTTTATGTAGTGGCAATCAAATAATATTTAAACAAATTAAAAATGGCAATAAGTTGAATACATATAACGTAGGAAAGTTGGTTAGAGACAACACTTAAAAAAAATAAAATATATACCTAAACTCGATTCACAAAAATATACATGCGCACCTACGCACAATACATATATTATACCTAGATACCTAAACAAACAATCAATCACAAAATTAACTGGCCATACAAAAAAAAATGAAAAATTTTGAAATTTTTTTTTTTTTTTTAAAGTTTCCTAAAAAAATTGTTAATTATAATTAGTGTGAGCCCCACGTTGGGCTCCAAATTGTTACGTGTCAATTTTCCCTTAAGGTATAATTAGCACGTATGAATATCTAAACTCAAATTGGCATGTAGTTTTCAATAAATATATTATACAGTCCACAAATTTAAGTATTTTATTTATAAAAATAAATATTAATTATAAAATTTATTAATATTGAACAATATACTAATTATTTAATTATTAAAAATCAGTTTATATAGTAACAAACTCAATTACATTAGAATTAAATTTTTAATTTTTCTTACATTTATTCATTATTACTAATATTAGTATCAATAACATAACTAACACAACAAAAATAAATAAAGTAGTTAATCTATGAACAATGTTTTCCAGTGATTGTTTGGAATAATTAGTTTCTTCCATATTAAATGTTACATCATTGTTGCGATTCTGTTGATATTTGCTTCCTTCACTAATAAATAAAAATAATCTTAATAAAATTTAATTATTACATTTGTATTACTTACTGGGTAATATTTGCTGCAAAAATATTTTCAATTTCTTCTTCTTTAATATTTATATTTAATTCAACACATGATATTCCATGAATGCTTAATTCTTCTTGCTCCTCCCCATAAGCGACATTAATTTTCAAACTTTTAAACGAATGTAATATATCAGACAATACAGAACAATCAAAATTATTCCTGTCTATATTAATAGTTTGCATTTTAGTATATTGATGTAATTTAATAGTATTTAAATTTTCTAAAGAATTGTTACACAAATTTAAATCCAATAAATTGTGCGTATTTTGAAAAGCTATTTCATTAATTGTTTTAATTCGATTATAACTAATATTCAATCTTTGCAAAGATTTTAATCCAACAAATGTACTAATATCAATAACACTAATAAAATTATTTGATAAATTTAAAACTTCCAAAGATGATAAAAACCCAAAAGTTGCTGTTTTTAAATTTAAAATACAATTATTATTCAATAACAATACTTTTAATTTTTTTAAACCTTCAAAACAATTTCCTTTTAGAAACTTAATATAATTCTTAGATAAATCCAGAATTTGTAATGATCTTAAATGTTGAAAACATTTAGGTAAAAGCGTTTCTAATGCATTACCTATTTTCAAATCAGTTACATTTTGTAATCCAGTAAAAAAAGTTTCGTGTAAAATATTGATAGGATTATTCAATATATATAATTTTGATAAAATTGATAAATTTTGGAAACAATTTGGTTTTAATTCTGAAATTGAATTATTATTTAAATTTAAAATTTGTAATTGTTTTAAACCGTTTGAGAAATTTGAATTAATTGTGTTGATGAAAAAATTAGATAAATCTAAGATTTTAATTGAATTTAAATCGCTGAAACAATTAGGTTCTATTATATATAATGGATTACCTTTTAAAATTAAATTCTGTATTTTAATCAACCCTATTGAGAAACTACTGTTGATATTATTTAAATTATTATTTGATAAATCTAATGTTATTAATGAATTTAATAATGCAAAAGAATTATGTTCAATTTTTGAAATGTTATTAGAATTAATTGACAAATATTTTAAATTTGGTAAGGATTTAAAATAAAATGATTTAATTTCTGCAAGATTGTTATAAGCTATGTCAATTGTATTAACATTATTGTTATCCAATGCTCCTAATTCAATCAAATTAATAATATTGTGGGATAAATTTAACATTTTTAAACTACATAAATTAAAAAAAGTAGCTTTTTTAAAAATTGAAATATTGTTTAAAGCTAATTCTATTGTGTTAATGTATGTAAACATTTGCAACGAGTTTGATTCAATTTGATTTAATTTACTATTTTCTATTTTTAGAATTTTATTTTCATCTAAATAATTTCCCATAAATAAAGTGTTTGTCAATATTGAAATATTACAATCAATTAAATAAATGCTTCTATCAAATTTTTCAATATTCAGTTGGTTTATTTCGTTGTACGTTTCATTGATGCAAACCTTAACTTTGCCATATTGATTATACGAAACACTACAATCCATTTCAATGAAAATAAATTTTAAAGACAAGATCAAAATTATCTTTACAAACTTCATCATTTCTAAAATAAATTAAATTAATTTTAAGTATTTTAAAAATTAAAACTTACTTTCAATTTGAAGCACTATTTTTATTTATTATTTATTGCAGTACTTGTCTTTGTAGCGAACAGAATGTTACTTATCATTGCAAAAAGAGAATAAAATTTTAAAATTATGTAACTGATTAATTCATTTCCGATTTCGCTATAAGTTATCTATTACATGATAAAATAGACCTTCAAATAATCATTTTATTACATAATATTAAAACTTTATTAAATCAATTAACAAATTATTTATGTTATTTAAAAACAAATTTTAGTTGTTGTTGCTTTGAAACTCCTACTAATAGGTTAGTTTAGGTTTTATCCAGTTTTTGCGTTGTTTTGGTTAAATTATTTTTTTAAGATTTTTAAATTTATTAATTAATATTAAATACAAATCTCTAAAATTATTCTCACATTTATTAATTTTTTTTTTCAAAAAGTTTAAAAAAATATTTTAAATTTTTTAAATTTTATTTTGAGTTTTGCATCGTATTAAGCAATATTTTAACTATATTTTCTTAACATTTTGGAAAAATATTTCAAAAATTGTAACTTTGACGTCAGCACCTACAATGTTAAAAATTGTAAAAAAAAATATTTTTTAATTAGAAAAAAATATTTTAAATTTTTTAAATTTTATTTTGAGTTTTGCTTTGTGTTCAGCAATATTTTAACTATCTTCTGTTAAAATTTTAAAAAATTATTTCAAAAATTGTGACCTCAGCATCTGCATCTACAAAATAAAAAATTTAAAAAAATTTGAAATTTAAAAAAAAATTGCAAAAACTGTTTGGATTTTTTAAATTTAATTTTGAGTTTTGCATCGTATTAAGCAATATTTTAACTATCCTTTCTTAACATTTAGAAAATTTATTTTTAAAATTGTGACCTTGGCGTCCGCATATGCAAAGTTAAAAATTATAAAAAATCAATTTTTTCAAAAATTTGCAACAAATATTTTGGATTTTTAAATTTTCTTTTAAATTTTTGTAATTTGTTAAGCACTATTTTAACTACCACTTGTTAACATTTTGAGAAATTATTTCAAAAATTGTGATTTTAGTATTGAATCTGAAAATCTAAAAAAATTGAAAGTTTTCAAATATTTGCAAAAAAAATTTAACTACCTTTTGTTGACATATTAAAAAATTATTTCAAAAATTCTGACTTTGACGTCTGTGCCTACACAAACTACAAGTTAAAAATAATGATTTTTTTTTTTTTAATTTGGAAATGATGTTTAGGATTTTTTAAATTTAATTTTTATTTTTGCTTTGTGTTGGGCAATATTTTAATTATCTTCTGTTAACATTTGAAAAAAATATTTCAAAAATTGTAACCTCGGTTTCTGCATCTGCAAAATTAAAAATTCTAAAGAAATTTGAAATTTTTCAAAAATTTAAAAAAACTGTTTTAGATTTTTACAATTTAATTTTGAGTTTTTATTAGTGTTAAGCAACATTTTAACTATCCCTTATTAACATTTTGAAAAAGTATTTCAAAATTTTTGACCTCGGCGTTTGCATCTGCAAAATATTATAAAAATTAAAACTCAAAATTTCAAAAATTTTCAAAAATTATTTTGGATTATTAAAATTTAATTTTGAGTATTGCATTGTGTTAAGCAATATTTTAACTACATTTTGTTAAGATTTTTAAACATTTATTCGTTGGTGTTTGCATCTGCAAAGTTAAAAATAAAAAAATAAAAAAACTACAAAAATTTGCAAAACAAAATTTAAATTTTTAAAATTTAATTTTGAGTTTTGCATCGTCTTGAGCAACATTATAACTACCCCTTGTTAACATTTTAAAAAATTATTTCAAAAATTGTGACGTTGGCGTGTGTATCTGTAAAGTTGAAAATTATAAAAAAATTTAAATTTTTTTAAAAATTTGCAAAAAATATTATAGATTTTTAAAATTTAGTTTTGAGTTTTGCATCGTATTAAGCACTACTTTAACAACACTTTATAAACATTTTAACAAAATATTTAAGAAAATTGTGACCTTGACGTATGCAAAAGTAAAACATTTTAACAAAATTTAAATTTAAAAAAAATGCTAAAAATATTTTAGATTTTTAAATTTAATTTTGAGTTTTGAATCGTGTTAAGCAATATTTTAACTACCCTTCAAAAAATTATTTCAAAAATTGTGACTTTGGCATTTGCATCTGTAAAGTTAAAAACTCTTAAAAAAAATATTTTTTTCAAAAATTTGCAAATAATATTTTAAATTTTTAAAATTTAATTTTGAGTTTTGCATACTTTGTTAACATTTTGAGAAATTATAGCAAAAATTGAAACCTCGGCGCCTGCATCTGCAAAGTTAAAAATTCTAAAATTATTTAAAAAAATTCAAAAATTTGCAAAAATATTCTGGATTTTTAAAATTTAATTTTGAGTTTTGCATCGTATTAAGCACTTATTTATTTACGATTTGTTATCATTTTAAGAAATTATTTCAGAAATTGTAAACTAAAAATTTAAAAAAAATTTAAAATTTTTCAAAAAATATTTTGGATTTTTAAAATGTAATTTTGAATTTTGCATCGTGTTAAGCACTATTTTAAGTTAACATTTTAAAAAATTATTTCAAAAAATGTAAGTTTGAAGTCTGCATCTGCAAAGCTAAAAATTCTAAAAAAAAAAATAAAAAATTTCATAAATTTGCAAAAAATATTTTAAGTTTTTAAAATTTAATTTTGAGTTTTGCATCGTGTTAAGCAATATTTTAACTAATTTGTTGTTACCATTCTAAGAAATTAATTAAAAAATTGTGACCTCGAAGCCTGCATCTGCAAAGTTAAATAATTTATAAATATTTCAAAAATTTCAAAAATTTGCAAAAAATATTAAGAATTTTTAAAATTCAATTTTAAGTTTTGCTTCGTAATAAGCAATATTTTAACTACCTTTTGTTAACATTTTAAGAAATTATTTCAAAAATTGTGACTTTGGCGTCTGCATCTGCAAAGTTAAAAAATCTAATAAAATTTCAAAAATTTCAAAAATTTACAAAACATACTTTGAAGGTTTAAAATTTAATTTTGATTTTTGCATCGTGTTAAGCAATATTTTAACTAACTTTTGTTAAAATTTCATAAAAATTCTTTATAAATTGTGACCTAAAAACCTGCATCTGCAAAGTTAAAAAATTTATAAATATTTAAAAATTTTCAAAAATTTGCAAAAAATTTTAGTTAGTTGAGTTTTGCTTCGTAATAAGCAATATTTTGACTAATTTTTGTTAACATTTTAAAAAATTATTTCAAAAATTGTGACTTCATCGTCTGCATCTGCAAAGTTGAAAAATCTAATAAAATTTCAAAAATTTCAAAAATTTGGTAAACATATTTTGGACCTTAAAGATTTAATTTTGAGTTTTGCATAGTGTTAAGCAATTCTTTAGCTATCTTTTGTTAACCATTTATAAAAATTCTTCAAAAATTGTGTCCTTGGAGCTTGCATCAGCAAAGTTAAAAATTCCAAAACAATTTAAAAAAATTCAAAAATTTGTAAAAAGTATTGAAGATTTTTAAAATTTAATTTTTTAGTTTTGCATTGTGTTAAGCAATAATTTAACTATCTTTTGTTAGTATTTTAAACACTTCAGATTTTAAAAAATTCAAAAATTTGCAAAAAAATATTAAGAATTTTAAAATTTAATTTTGAGTTTTGCGTCGTGTTGAGCAATATTTTAACTACCCTTTGTTAACATTTTTAAAAATTATTTCAAAAAGTTAAAAATTCTTAAAAAATCAATTTTTTTTTTAATTTGCATAAATTAATTTGGATTTTTAAAATTTAATTTAGAGTTTTGCATCGTACTAACCAATATTTTAATTACATTACATTAAAAAATTATTTCCAAATTTGAGACCTTGGCGTCTGCATCAGCAAAGTTAAAAAATCTAATAAATTTTCTAAAATAATCAAAAATTTTGCAAAAATTTTTTGGTCTATTTAAATTTAATTTTGAGTTTTGCATAGCGTTAAACAAAATTTTAACTATCCTTTACAAATTAAAAAGGTGAGACCTCGGCGCCTGCATTTGCAAAGCTAAAAATAATAAAATATCAAAAATTCTTCAAAAATTTGCAAAAATTATTTTGGAGTTTTAAAATTTAATTTTGAGTTTTAAATTGTGTTAACCTACATCTACATCTGCAAAGTTAAAAATTATGAAAATACTAAAACTTTTTAAAAATTTTGAAAATCTGTTTTAATTTTTTTAAATTTAATTTTTTTTTCTAAAATTATGACCTTGGCGTCTCTGCATCCACAAAGTTAAAAATGTCTACATCTACAAAGTTAAATATTCTTAAAAAAATTAAAAAACTTTTTTTTTAAATTTTTTTAAATTTTATTTTAATCATGTTTAGCAATATTTTAACTGCAATTTATTAACATTTAAAAAAATTATTTTTAAAATTGTGACTTCAGTGTCTGCATCTGCAAAATTAAAAATTATAAATAAATTTAAATTTTTTCAAAAATTTGTAAAAATTATTTTGAATTTTTTTAATTCAATTTTGAGTTTTGCGTCATGTTAAGTAATATCTTAACTACAGTTTGCTAACATTAAAAAAAAAATTAAAAATTGTGACTTCGGCGTCCGCTTCTGCAAAAGTTAAAAATAATAAACAAATTTAAATTTTTTCAAAAATTTGCAAAACTATTATAAATTTTTAAATTTAATTTTGAGTTTTGCATCGTGTTAAGCAATGTTCTAACTACCCTTTGTTAACATTTAAAAAAAAAATTTCAATAATTGTGACCTCGGCGTCCGCATCTGCAAAGTTAAGAATTATTAAAAATCTAAAATTTTTCAAAAATTTGCAAAATATATTTTGGATTCTTAAAATTTAATTTTAAGTTTTGCATTGTGTTAAGCAATATTTTAACTACCCTTTGTTAACATTTTGAAAAATTGTGACTTCGGCGTCTCTGCATCCACATAGTTAAAAATTCTAAAAAAAAATAGTTTTTTTTCAAAAAAAACTGCAAAAAATATTTAAAATTTTTAAAATTTAATTTTAAGTTTTGCATTGTTTTGAGCAATCTTTTAACTGCAATTTGTTAACATTTAAAAATAAATTGCGACCTTAGCGCTTGCATCTGCATAGTTAAAAATTATAAAAAAATTTTTTTTTTTTAAATTTTGCAAATTTTTTTTTGGATTCTTTAAATAAAATAAAATTTTGTTTTAAGTTTGCATTGTATTAAGCAATATTTTAACTACCCTTTCTTAACATTTTGGAAAAAAAAATTAATAATTGTAAACTCGGCGTCTGCATCTGCAGAAATTATAAAAATCTGAGATTTTCACAAAAATTTGCAAAAACTTTTTTGAATTTTAAAAATTTAATTTTGAGTTTGACATCGTAGTAAGCAGTATTTTAACTAACCCTTGTTAAAATTTTGAAAAATTGTTTCAAAAATTGTGACTTTAGCGACTGCATCTGCAAAGTTAAAAATTATAAAAAATCAATTTTTTTTTCAAAAATATTTTAGAATTTTAAAATTTAATTTTGAGTTTTGCATCGTGTTAAGCAATATTTTAACTATCTTTAGTTAACATTTTGAGAAATTAACTCAAAAATTGTGACTTTGGATCTGCAAAGAAATTTAATTTTTTTCAAAATTTTGCTGTCCAAAAAACACAAGAGTGTCTCCCGGTAATTGTGGTTACCCAAAAGCAAATTTTTCCAAGACTCTCAAAACACTTTAAAGCACCGCTCACCTCAAATCTGTCTGAGCAGACATACGTGGTCAACCGCCAAAGAACACTGCTTACAGGAAGTAATTAAACACGTTCCCAAATATATTTACAAAAAAAATGGGCCTGGCATTAGATTCTCTTAGATTCTCCTCTACTAACATGCAACGCATGAGAAACAAATTTATTGATTTTTTCATGGTCTCGGTGCAGCTTCCAAAAAAAGCAAAAAGCGTGAAGTTTATTTTATTCTTTAATACTAAAAGTGCCAGCGGCACAAACACACCGCTAAAAAAATAATTTGTAAAAAAAATAATAAAAAAATTAAAAATTTGGTCTGCTTTCGGCCCTGATTAAATATCTAAAAAAGCGTTACAGTTCTCACTAGTTTTCCCGGCCTATAAGTTTTCAATGCACCTTGACTAAGGTCATAGAGAAGGTAAGTACTCTACTGTTTGCTTTGGTTGACAACTTTGTGCCTTTTTTCCTTTAGTTTCTGCTGTGATTGCATCTCTGACTTATTCACTTTTCTCTGTTTTTTGCCAGATATGTTTGAATTTTTTTTCTTATATCTTTTAATTCTGTTAATCTCGTTATCAATGTTGTCTATTTTTTTAGTTTTTCATTTTTCTAACTATATCTGAATAGGACGCACCATGTTCTCTAAGCTTCAGTAGGATCGTTTCTGTAGTTCTTTTTCAGTCCCTAACCATACTGATCAACTAACCAAACCACAAATGCAAACAACAACTTCTCTATAGATAAAAATTGCGCACCAAATATATTTTTTAAAAAGAAAAAAATTGTTATGGAGCAACATAAAATCAGCCGTTTCCAAAATTCATATTGTCAACTAGTGTCTTCGCACAAATCTAAAATAAAATTAAAATTAAAAAAAAAATTAAAATAGTTTTATTCAATGTATATAAGTTGATAGAATCAAAACATTTAAAAAATAAAGAATAAACAAACTGCATTGCTGCTACAATTTTTTATAATGATGGTTAGTTTAAAATTGATAAACTTGTTACAAATATATTTACTTATTACAATAATTTTATTCAATTAATATAAATAAACACCTACAAATAAAAAATATGATTATATAATTCAAAAATATATTATTATTATTATTAACAATTAAATTACACGTAATAATATTTTGTAATATTTTAACTTATATTATTATAGGCAACAATTCATTGACATTATTTGAACTACTTCTGTTGAATGTTATTTTCTTGTAATTTTTAAATCTAATCCACAAAAATAAAATTATTATTATAATTATAGCAAACAACAATAATATGAATAAACTTTTTTGTACATTCAACTCGCTTTCCATTATTTTTTTTATTAAAGCAAATTGTTCAACATAGGATGAATTGGTATCCTTATGTATTAATTCATATGATTTAGTATCATCCAAGTAATCTTGTTGAGTTTTAGTTGAAGTATTTAAAACAGACAAGTTTGAAACTTTATCAAGTTCATCTTCTAAAACCTTAAAAGTGTTAATTTTTGCTAATATTTTTTTGTTTATATCAACTCCGGTTTTCAATTGCTGCATAGTAGAGGACATGTTTTTCAAAACTTTCAAAATATCTGAAATGTTATTAGAAAATTTATTCACAGAATCCTGAATTGATATATTATTTGGTCCAGTATCAGCGTCAAAAGTGTTAGAAAAATGTTTCTTCGTCTCAAATGCAGTTTTGTTATAGTTGGATCCATTAAATATAGCTTCGTATTTAAAATTAGAAGTAACATTTGTTTCTCCTCCATTACATGATATACCATGAATACTAATACTTTCAATTTCTTCTCCATACACCACCTGTATGTTTAATTTCTTAAATAATTTTAACATCCCAGAGAGATCAGAGCAATGATAGATATTTTTGTCAATATTTATTGTTTGCATTTTTGTATATTGATGAAATTCCATTGGATCCAAAGTTTGTATTGAATTGTTTTTTAAATTAAGTTCAAGTAATGAATGAGTATTTTGAAAAGCAATTTCATTAATGAATTTTATTTGATTTGAACTAATATTTAAATACTGTAGTGATTTTAATCCTACTAATGAACCAATATCTAAAACACTAATTAAATTATTTGATAAATCTAAAGTATGCAAAGATGATAAGAAACCAAAACTAGCTGAGTTTAAATTATCAATGTAATTGTTATTTAATAATAATATTTTCAAATCATTCAATCCTGCAAAGTATGAACCTGTTATAAGATTTATATGTTTTTTTGATAAATCCAGTTTATGTAATGATTGGAGATGTTCAAAACATTTAGGTGAAAGTGTATCAATTTCAGTACCTAATTTCAAATCTATTACATTTTGCAAACCAAGAGAAAAATTGGAAACAATTATTTTTAAGGCAAACTTTGTCAAATCTAATGAATGCATAAAAACAAAACCTTGAAAACAATTTGGTTCTAGTCGAGTGATTGGATTATTGTTTAAATTTATTTCTGTTAATAGATTTAATCCATTAGAAAAAGTTTGATTTAATATATTTAAATAATTATTAGATAAATCCAAGTTTGTTAACGAATTTAAATGTTGAAAACAATTTGGTTCCAATTCTATAATCAAATTATTTTTAAGATTCAATGTTTCAAGATTAATTAAAGCTATAAACAAATTACTGTTTATTTTATTTATATTATTATTTGATAAATCTAATGTTATTAATAAATTTAAATTTGCAAAAGAATTATTTTCAATATTTGAAATATTGTTAGAATTAATTGACAAGTATTTTAAATTTGGCAAAGATTTAAAATAAAAAGCTTTTATTTCTGTAAGATTGTTATACGATATATCAATGGTTTCAACCTTGTTATTTTGAAGTGAGTCTAATTCAATTAAACTAATATTATTATGTGATAATGTTACTTCGTTTATAGATAAAAAATCTTGTAATGCATTCGATTCTAATTTAGTTAATTTACTATCTTTTATTTTTAGTATTCTAGTGTGATACGTATATCCATTAAAAATATTTGAGGATAAAACTGTAACATTACATAGGCGTAAATCAATAATATTATAATCATTATAACCAATAGAAAACTGATTCATTTTATCAAAAGTTTTATTATAGCAAGAATAACCATAACCATATTTAGAATGAGTTGGTAAACAATCCATGGTTATAAATTGGAATTTTAAACAAAACAAAAACAATATTTTTACAAACTTTGTCATTGCAATCATTGCTAAAAAATAAACAAATAAATTTAAACAGAATTAATTTAACAAAATAATACTTACAAATGATTAAACAAATCACTTTGTTTAATTATAAACTAATTCTATTGTAAATAGATATCACAACAATTGAATTACAACAGAAAGCTACAAGTGCAGCAATGACAAAATAACATATAATTACAGAGCAAACAACTGATTACTCAGTTTCCGACTTGATATAAGTTTATCAGTAAAAGGAATATATTAAATATTTACATAAATATAATTTGTATCCGATTTATAAATTAAATAATTTCTTTACTTACAATAGAATGTAGACTTTGTATTGCAGATTTTATGTTAAAATTGTAGCAAAGTATGTTACGAAATCTAAAGCTATACATTTTTTCTTGCATGCTTCAATATAACAAAATTTAAACTAATACTATAATTAAACAAACATGAAAACAGTGTACTAAAACTATTTAATCTTCTATTAATTTTCCTAGCTTTAAGCACCAAATTGGCGCAGTCGCTAAAAAGTGTTTTGCTGATAAAACAGTTTTCATAACATTTGTGTAAATGAAATTAGTGTTACAATTGAACACTTCTTGATGGCATTTTCAATACGGTAGTTCAATTTTATTTAAAGACTTCCATAAATTGCCGTTGTTCGGTTCCTTTTTCGGTGAAAATGTTAACCGAGAATAGCACATTGTTGGACTATAGTGCAATTAAGCTAATGCCTTCTTTAAAGTAAATATTTGGTAAATTTTTGTAAAACACTAAATTGGCGCAGTCGGTAAATATTTTTGTTCAAGGTTGTTAATGAAATTAAACAAAAATTAAAAACAGTGATATGTAGTAGAAGTTGTATCTTAATACAGAGAAAGATTGTTCCAATCCAATAGATGCACAGTAGTCATGCTGATTAAACTGTTTCTGTCATGAAACTATGTGTATGATTCCATAACATTGTATAGATCCATCACATTTTTCCAATAAGTACCCTTCTTTGTAATAGTAACATATGTCGTCAAAAGTCTTGGTTTACTGGTAAGTCGTGCAATAATCAAAAATTAAAATATCTTTTATTTAACGTTACTTCTTGTAATGTTCAAATTCAAGTGCCATAAAAGTGTTTTACAATCTTAACTTTTCGCTTTTTGCACACTTCTTTGCTAATTTGACAATTTAAAAAATCTTTTGATATTTGAAACTCTTTTGTTAGTTAATTTTAATAGTTTTACATGTAAGATATTAAAAAATCTTGGTCTACCTTGCGGTTATAATTGTTAAAAATATTGTGCTAAAATTGTATGTTGAGACTTTCAGATTCTTTTTATAAAAAGTCTTATTGTCCAGGCTGTTTACCTGACTTTATAGACAGATAATGCAACATGAATCTTCAAATATAATCTTAGTGTGTTTGGTCACAGTACAACAAAAACAATTACCTAACTTAAACAAGCCTACAGTTGCAAAATGCAAAAATTTTTGGTGATTTAAAACATTAAAAAAAATTGAATTAAAGATAAACCACGAAGAGGAAAGCATTTATAATCAAAAACTAATAAAAGTGTCAACTAATTTTCTTCTGTTTAGATCGTTGGTTGACTGTTAGAATTAAATTTAACAAAATTGGCAATGTAAAAAAAATGCGCAAAAATTATTTTAAAAAACTTTTTGCAAGACTACAAAAATATCATAAAAAATAGTGTCTTTACTTTTTCAAACTGATTGAACTACTTGTATCAACTTAAGTGTTTAAGTACTTCCTAAAAACCAAGCGCCATAACATGGAACAACGCACATCAACCTCTTCAAAGCCCAAATAAGCAAAAAATAGCTAAAAATCAAATTTGTTTTTGTAAGGCAAAAAATTGTTTACAAAAAATAATAAAAGGCCATACTCTTGAGACCAAACAAAATAAGTTTTTTCAAAACAATTTAAATAAACAAATTTCTGTCTAGTACAAATTTTCCTGTAACTTCAGCCTCCTTATTTGCATAATCTGAGTTTTTGTTAGTTTTTCTTTTAACAAAAATTTTAAATTTACTTCAAAAAACAAAAACATTCAATTAACTGTAACCGACCAGCTGAAAACTAGTCCAGTATACAGGTTTTATCACTGCTATGAGAATTAGAAGAATTGTCTAAAGTAGTAGTAACAGCAAAGCTACTGCAATTTACTGCAAACTCCTAACAATGGGTAAAAGTAAGTAACTTTTACCCATCCGCAACTCCCGACTAACGTAATAGATGCTTTTATAGTCCAGCATTTATGCTTAATCAGACAACTGCTAATTGTTCTAAAGAGCAGCTCTGCGTAAGCGTAAAATTTCTGCATAAAAGCACAGATTATGTGCATCAATTGCGGTGGAAAACATTATACAAGATTACTAAATTGTCCTAAATTAAAAAAAAAATCAATTAAAAAAGTGCAGACAAAAACCAAACCTTTTTACTTTGAAACATAGAAGTTGCTAATATTTGCAATACATACATCCAAAACATTTTATGTTAAAACTACGACTTTATTAAAAACTCAAGTCAACATTAATGATTTAGATAACCAAATTTTACCTCCCTTTGTTGCTGCTTTAACTGTGTTTAATCAGTGTATGGCAGCAAAATATAAAAAACTTTGCAAAACCCTTTAGAGCATTAAATGTCAATCAATCTGACCCGAATGAAACAAAAGCGAGATGATCTTTTTCATATGAGAAAGAATTATCTACATAAAATGTTAGAACAAACCCATTATTTTTTGCTGTTGCTACAACCAAACAAAGATCCAAACAACGCCAACAGCTACAAACTAATCTTGCTTACCTGCTGCCTCAGTAAAATTTAAAAAAAACATCAACAACAATTTGGTGTAGGTAATAGAAAGTTGCGGTCTTCAGACAAAACTACAGTATCGTTGATTCTTTAATCTGCCTAGAAAATTCCAGCAGAAATTTTTGACCTAGAAAACACTTAAATTTTGCATGTATTAGGATTTAAGTGCCTTATTTCCATCTTTCATAATTTTCTTATAAACTATTGCAAGTTTAAGGTAGTTTGAAACCGCTAACTCTGAAGCGTTATATCTAGAAAACGGTGTTTCTCAAGGGTCAACAATTAGCATCACCCTTTTTGCAATCAAGGTAAATAATATTGCGGCTTTATTAGTTACAATTGTAGATAAATGCCTAAACGTCGATGATTTAGTAATCAACATACACCTGGTATAACACGTCAACTCCAGATTACTATAGACTAAGTGGACAGAAATGCAGAAGCAAAAGGTTTTTGCTTATATACATCAAAAACCTTGTGCGTGCACTTTTGTAGTCTTAAAAGTTTTCACCAAAATCGCGCGCTTGCCTTGCAAGGTTCCAGAATTACATAAGTCAAAACAATCCGTTTTTTTGGGAATGTGCTTGATAATTCTTTTCTTTTGTGTCCAGGATTAACTAAGGTTGTGCGGTTTATTCATCCGACAAAAAAATCCGTAATAAAAACTCTAGACGATGTCCACAACACAGGCATAAGATACGGTAAAAAAGTATTTTTGATTCCTGCACCAAGTCTTTGCTGCAAAACTAGTGTACTCCCGCTAGCCGGTCGTTAAATTTGTTTAATCTTAAAGTACGTTACGGCACTGTGAAAAAACAACAATTGACTTATATTTACCGTCAACTAAAATAAATACAGACATAGTCCTACCGTCAGTAGGACAGAGTGCGTCTAAGCGCAAAAACTAGAGATGAATCTCAGTGTTAACTATCCGATAATATTTAAAGTCAGCTTTGGCAAGTTACTGCCTTGGTTGATGCTAGTTGTAAAAATTAACCTTCCAGAGTAAGCAAAAAACTTGCTTTAACGTCTTAAATAACAAGATTCTTAAAATTGTTGTCGCGGATGTATACAAACGGTTTAAAAAGAAATTGGAAAGTGGAAAATGTCTTCGTTTTAAACGGTGCAGCCTATTCATAATCTTTCCACCGTATACACCGCAGAATAATGTGCATTACATGAAAAACTGTTAAACTGTAAAACATTATTTTACAGCTTGTTCCAACTTGCTGAGTGCTATTCTGAGTATAAAGTTTACGTACTCAGTCAATCCAATAGCCCAGCTCATACAAGTTTTGGTATTTGCCTGGGCGGGTTTGTACAAAAAGTTATCTGTGGCTAAACGGAAATAAAAAAATACAAGCGTTGGTATACATAGACTGAGAAAAAGAGCTATTCACAAAATGCTACTAGACGTAATAGTAACCAGTAGTAAAAATACAACATTAGCAATTGCTAATGCATAAAAATTAAGGTAGACACAGAAAAAATCATTATCGCAGAAATAAATTAAAAAAGAATGGCAAAACTAAACTAATAGTCATTAACAAAAAAAAAAAAAATCAAAGAAAAAGTTTAGGTAAAAATTTGATAAAAATCAGAAAAGTAAACATCACAAAAATCAACAAAAAAATAAGACGCAGACAAACTAAGGATTCTTGAAAGACAACTTTAACGTCAAGGTAGACAAAGTAAAATAATCAAATAAAGTATTTAAATGATATGGGTAGGTTGAAGATGGCCAATTAGGACAAACAACGAGTTGAATTATATGAAAAGTATTTTATTTAATACTAATACACGGGCAAACGTTTCGGGGATATATCTATTCCCGAATAGATTAAAAAAAAACTGCAAAAACTGTAGGAGTTCTTGGCAAAAATTTAAAAAATGCACCAGCAAACTAGAGTACTACTTGTGCGAGGTAAAAAGACAAACAAAATTAAAAAAATTAAATTTGAAATATATAGAGTAAAAGACTTGTCAAAAAACAATAAACTATAAACTAGTCTCAGAACCAATAAGAAACCTAAGTAAAGACAAGATGTAATTATGTACTTTTAATAATTTTCCCCAAATAACTCAAAAAATAGTTAGCAGAACAAAGAAAGACAACAAAAAGTAAGATTATTAGTAGGGACTTTAAAAACACACCCAAAAACGGACAAAAAAGAAACATGCTAGCGGAACAAAAATATAAAATTCTAAAAAAAGATGCAACTACTTTTCAAATAAACAAATTTAAATCTATAGGACACTTTAGGCTCAACTAAAATGACCACATAAACATACAGAAATTAAACCCAAAAAACTAAATAAAAAAAGAAAACAAAAACTGTTTCTTCCGTACTGAACAAAACAAAAAAAATAATGTGACTAAAATAAATAGCAAAAGTCCAATAAACATTAATCTACTACAAAAAACTCTAAAAAAGACAATAATAGACTCAAAAAAGATGACATAAAAAAGCTACGTAGAGTGAAAGGTACCAATTGCTAATATAATGTGTTTGTGTTACCGGAATGCACAGAAAAAGAAATATAGTACGTAACCAAACTAAAATAAAGAATGTTCACGGTACAGATACGATCTCTCCTGAGGCAATCAAGACCATATGGATACAAAGATTGCAGATCTGTTTGAAGGTATACGACAAATATATCAAACAAGATTTTTTTCCCACAGACTAGAAAAATGCAATATTAGTACTAATTGAGAAACTTACCAAAACAAACAAACCATTCCATATGCTCACTAAACTTGCTAGAAAAATTCTATGAGCATATAAGAAACTTATAAAGGAATCAAATAAGAATGGAGCCCTAAGCAAAAATCAACACTAGTTTAAAATTAGTCACTATTCATTTGATGCTCTTAAGCATGTTAAAGAAGCTGTCAGTTAAACAATTCAATTAGTATTAAGTCATTGAAGAGTAAAAGAATAAAAAAATTATGACTGAGATGTGTTTTTAATATAAAGTAATTAATAAAATGCAATGTATTCAGAATGATTAAAGTAAATTTTATTTTTATTTTATCAAACTGAGTTATTGTGTATGTATACTATTTCATTTTTTTTTCATTACTTAAATCTTGAATCTATAAATTTATGTTCTTTTATATTAAAAAAAATGTAAGTTAAATCTATTATTAATAACGAATTATAAACCAAATTGTAAATTTAATGTTCAATAAAAAAGTGTTAAAAAAATTTTTTTTATTAAAAAAACATAATATTTTAGTGCACAGTAAAGAACAAATCAATCAATAGTGTTTTACTATTTAAACTCATACAAAACATTTTTTGTATTTATCTCTATAAACATATTTAACAGACAAAAAATTTGTAATTATTATAACAATTATAACTTTTTGACATTGACTGGGTATAAACAATATGCAGTTCAAAATAAATTGTTGAAAATATATTAATAGAAAAGATACAATAAGTTTAACCATTTTTTTTTTTTTAATAATACTACAAAATATATTAACCATACATAAAAAAAATTAGATAAAAATAGATATAGTAACCAATTAAAATAGGTTTACATTAAATTTAACAATAATTTTATATATTACGACTTAGATTATAGGTAATAATTCGTTCACATCATTTAAACTCCTATTAAACGTATGCCTCTTATGTTTTTGAAATTTATTCCACAATAACAACAAGATTATTACAAACGTAAGAACTATTAAAAATATAAATAGATTTGTTTGTATATTAACTTCGCTTTCCATTAATTGTTTTAGTAAACCAACCTGATCAACGTTGGAAGAATTAGTATTTTTGTTATCTATATTCCATTGATATGATGTGCTCTCTATGCTATCTTGTTGAAGTATAGATGTAATATTTTTTTGAACATGTAAATCATTTGTAGTTATTTCTATTATAATTTGCTGCATGGTAGCGGACATGTTTCTTAAAATGTCTATAATCTGAGAGTTGTCGTTAAAATTATTATTTGCTGGAAACTGTACAGATATATTTTTTATTTTATTATCATCATGAATTGTAGATGTATTTCCATTTGCTATTGGTACTGTTTCTTCAAATTTAAATTCATTATGTATTCCATCAGTATCATAATTAAACGTCATGTTTGTCTTCTTTTCATTACATGGTATACCATGGATACTAACTTCTTTCATTTCATCTCCATACACCACCAATACGTTTAATTTTTTAAACGATTTTAATATACCAGAAAGAACAGAGCATTCATAATTATTTTGATCAAGGTTTATTGTTTGTATTTTTGTATATTGATGTAATTCCATCGGATCCAAAGTTTGTATTAAATTGTTTTTTAAATTAAGTTCAAGTAATAAATGAGTATTTTGAAAAACAATTTCATTAATAAATTTTATTCGATTTGAACTAATATTTAAATACTGTAGTGATTTTAATCCAATTAATGAACCAATATCTAAAACACTAATCAAATTATTTGATAAATCTAAAGTATGCAAAGATGATAAGAAACCAAAACTAGCTGAGATTAAATTATCAATGTAATTGTTATTTAATAATAATATTTTCAAATCATTCAACCTTGCAAAGTATGAACTTGTTATAAGATTTATTTGATTTTTTGATAAATCCAATTTTTGTAATGATTTGAGATGTTCAAAACATTTAGGTGAAAGTGTTTCAATTTCAGTACCTAATTTCAAATCTATTACATTATGCAAACCAAGAGAAAAATCAAAACTAATTTTTTTTATGCGGGTGTTTGTCATATCTATTCGACGTGTACTGCTTAAGCTTTGAAAACAATTTGTTTCTAGTTGAATGATTGGATTGTCATTTAATTTAACTTCTGTTAATTGATTTAATCCATTAGAAAATGTTTGATTTAAAACATTTAAATAATTGTTAGACAAATCCAAACTTGTTAAAAAACTTAAATTTTGAAAACAATTTGGTTCCAATTCTATAATCAAATTGTTTGTAAGATTCAATGTTTTAAGATTAGTTAAACTTATAAACATATTACTATTTATTTTATTTATATTATTATTTGACAAATCTAATGTTATTAATAAATTTAAATTTGCAAAAGAATTATTTTCAATATTTGAAATATTGTTAGAATTAATTGACAAGTATTTTAAATTTGGCAAAGATTTAAAATAAAAAGTTTTAATTTCTGTAAGATTGTTATACGATATATCAATGGTTTCAACCTTGTTATTTTGAAGTGAGTCTAATTCAATTAAACTAATATTATTATGTGATAATGTTACTTCATTTATAGATGAAAAATCTTGTAATGCATTCGATTCTACTTTAGTTAATTTACTATCTTTTATTTTTAGTATTCTAGTGTGATACGTATATCCATTAAAAATATTTGAGGATAAAACTGTAACATTACATAAGCGTAAATCAATAATTTTATTATAATAAGAATAAACAGAAAACTGATTCAATTTATCTAAAGTTATATTATAGCAAGACCAACCATTACCATATTTAGAATCAATTAGTGAACAATCCATGGTAATAAAATAAAATTTTAAACTAAACAAAAACAATATTTTTACAAACTTTGTCATTGCAATCATTGCTAAAAAATAAACAAATAAATTTAAACAGAATTAATTTAACAAAATAATACTTACAAATGATTAAACAAAACACTTTTTTTAATTATAAACTATTTCTATTGTAAATAGATATCACAACAATTGAATTACAACAGAAAGCTACAAGTGCAGCAATGACAAAATAACATTTAATTACAGAGCAAACAACTGATTACTCAATTTCCGACTTGATATAAGTTTATCAGTAAAATGAATATATTAAACATTTTCATAAATATACTTTGTATCCGATTTATAAATTAAATATTTTTTTTACTAACAATAGAATGTAGACTTTGTATTGCAGATTTTATGTTAAAATTGTAGTAAAGTATGTTAAGAAATCTAAAGCTATACATTTTTTCTTACATGCTTTAATATAACAAAATTTAAACATATACTATAATTAAACAAACATGAAAACAGTGTACTAAAACTATTTAATGTTCTATTAATTTTACTAGCTTTAAGCAGCAAATTGGCCCAGTCCCTAAAAAGTGTTTTGCTGATAAAACAGTTTTCATAACATTTTTGTAAGTTAAATTAGTGTTACAATTGAACACTTCTTGATGGCATTTTTAATACAGTAGTTTAATTTTATGTAAAGACTTCCAAAAATTGCCTTTGTTCAGTGCCTTTTTTAGTAAAAATATTAACCGAAAATAGCACATCGTTGGACTATAGTGCAATTAAGCTAATGTGTTTTTTGAAGTAAATATTCGAAAAATTATTGAAAAACACCAAATTGGCGCAGTCGGTAAATATTTTTGTTCAAAGTTGTTAATGAAATTAAACAAAAATTAAAAACAGTGATAATTAGTAGAAGTTGTATCTTAATACATAGAAAGATTGTTCCAATCCAATGGATGCACAGTAGTCATGCTGATTAAACTGTTTCTGTCATGAAACTATGTGTATGATTCCATAACATTGTATAGATCCATCACATTTTTCCAATAAGTACCCTTCTTTGTTATAGTAACATATGTCGTCAAAAGTCTTGGTTTACTGGTAAGTCGTGCAATAACCAAAAATTAAAATATCTTTCATTTAACGTTACTTCTTGTAATGTTCAAATTCAAGTGCCATAAAAGTGTTTTACAATCTTAACTATTCGCTTTTTGCACACTTCTTTGCTAATTTGACAATTCAAAAAATCTTTTGATATTTGAAACTCTTTTGTTAGTTAATTTTAATGGTTTTACATGTAAGATATTAAAAAATCTTGGTCTACCTTGTGGTTATAATTGTTTGAAATATTGTGCTAAAATTGTATGTTGAAACTTTCAGATTCTTTTTATAAAAAGTCTTATTGTCCAGGCTGTTTACCTGACTTTACAGACAGGTGATGCAACATGAATCTTCAAATATAATCTTAGTGTGTTTGGTCACAGTACAACAAAAACAATTACCTAACTTAAGCAAGCCTACAGTTGTAAAATGCAAATTTTTGGTGGTTTAAAGCATTTAAAAAAAAAATAAATTGTATATAAACCACAAAGATAAAGGCTTTTATTATCAAAAACTAATAAAAGTGTCAACTAATTTTCTTGTGTTTAGATTGTTGGTTGACTGTTAGAATTAAATATGACTACACTACCTTTCATTAGATTTTGACCAATAAATTGGTAATGTGAAAAATATGCGCAAAAATTATTTTAAAAAACTTTTTGCAAGACTACAAAAATATCATAAAAAAAGTGTCTTTACTTTTTGAAACTGATTAAACTACTAGTATCAACTTAAGTGTTTAAGATCTTCCTAAAAACCAAGCGCCATAACATGGAACAATGCACATCAACCTCTTCAAATAAGCAAAAAATAGCTAAAAATCAAATTTGTTTTTGAAAGGCAAAAAATTGTTTACAAAAAATAATAAATAGCCAAACGCGTGAGACCAAACAAAATAAGTTTAGTCAAAACAATTTCAATAAACAAATTTCTGACTAGTACAAATTTTCCTGTAACTTCAGCCTCCTTATTTGCATAATTTGAGTATTTGTTAGTTTTTTCTTTACCAAAAATTTAAAATTTACTTCAAGGAACAAAAACATTTAAAAAACTGTAACCGACCAGCTGAAAACTAGTCCAGTATACAGGTTTTATCACTGCTATGAGAATTAGAAGAATTGTCTATAGTAGTAGTAACAGCAAAGCTACTGCAATTTACTGCAAACTCCTAACAATGGATAAAAGTAAGTAACTTTTACCCATCCGCAACTCCCGACTAACGTAATAGATGCTTTTATAGTCCAGCATTTATGCTTAATCAGACAACTGCTAATTGTTCTAAAGAGCAGCTCTGCGTAAGCGTAAAATTTCTGCATAAAAGCACAGATTATGTGCATCAATTGCGGTGGAAAACATTATACAAGATTACTAAATTGTCCTAAATTTAAAAAAAAATCAATTAAAAAAGTGCAGACAAAAACCAAACCTTTTTACTTTGAAACATAGAAGTTGCTAATAATTGCAATACATACATCCAAAACATTTTATGTTAAAACTACGACTTTATTAAAAACTCAAGTCAACATTAACGATTTAGATAACCAAATTTTACCTCCCTTTGTTGCTGCTTTAACTGGGTTTAATCAGTGTATGGCAGCAAAATATAAAAAAAAAACTTTGCAAAACCCTTTAGGGCATTAAATGTCAATCAATCTGACCCGGATAAAACAAAAGCGAGATGATTTTTTTCATATGAGAAAGCATCATCTACCCAAAATGTTAGAACAAACCCATTATTTTTTGCTGTTGCTACAACCAAACAAAGATCCAAACAACGCCAACAGCTACAAACTAATCTTGCTTACCTGCTGCCTCAGTAAAATTTAAAAAAAACATCAACAACAATTTGGTGTAGGTAATAGAAAGTTGCGGTCTTCAGACAAAACTACAGTATCGTTGATTCTTTAATCTGCCTAGAAAATTCCAGCAGAAATTTTTGACCTAGAAAACACTTAAATTTTGCATGTATTAGGATTTAAGTGCCTTATTTCTATCTTTCATAATTTTCTTATAAACTATTGCAAGTTTAAGGTAGTTTGGAACCGCTAACTCTGAAGCGTTATATCTAGAAAACGGTGTTTCTCAGGCGTCGACGATTAGCATCCCCTTTTTGCAATCGAGATAAATAATATTGCGGCTTTATTAGTTACAATTGTAGATAAATGCCTGAACGTCGATGATTTAGTAATCAACATACACCTGGTATAACACGTCAACTCCAGATTACTATAGACAAAGTGGACAGAAATGCAGAAGCAAAATGTTTTTGCTTAAATACATCGAAAACCTTGTGCGTGAACTTTTGTAGTTTTAAATGTTTTCACCAAAATTCCGCGCTTGCCTTGCGAGGTTCCAGAATTACATGCGTCAAATCAATCCGTTTTTTTAGGAATGTGCTTGATAATTCTTTTCTTTCGTGTCCAGGATTAATTAAGGTTGTGCGGTTTATTTATCCGACAAAAAAATCCGTAATAAAAACTCTTGACGTAGTCCACAACAAAGGCATAAGATACGGTAAAGAAGTATTTTTGAGTCCAGCACCAAGTCTTTGCTGCAAAACTAGTGTTAAATTTGTTCTATCTTAAAGTACGTTACGGCAATGTAAAAAAACGGCAATTGACTTAGATTTACCGTCAACTAAAAGCAAATACAGACTTAGACCTACCGTCAGTAAGACAGTGTGTGTCTAAGCGCAAAAACTAGAGATGAATCTCAGTGTTAACTATCCGATAATATTCAAAGTCAGCTTTGGCAAGTTACTGCCCTGGTTGATGCTCGTTATAAAAATTGACTTCCCAGAGTAAACAAAAAACTTGCCTTAACGTCTTAAATAAAAAAAAAATTAAATTGTTGGCACGGACGGTTCAAAAAAGGGGAGTGGAAAATGCCTTCGTTTTAAACGGTACAGCCTATTCATGATCTTCCCTCCGTATACACTGCATTACATAAAAAACTGTTAAACTGTAAAATATTATTTCACAGCTTGTTCCAACTTGCTGAGTGCTATTTTGAGTATAAAGTTTACGTACTCAATCAGTCCAATAGCCCAGCTCATACAAGTTTTGGTATTTGCCTAGGCGGGTTTGTACAAAAAGTTATCTTTGGCTAAACGCAAATAACAATAATACAAGCGTTGGTATAGATAGACTAAGAAAGAGAACTATTCACAAAATACTACTAGACGTAATAGTAACCAGTAGTAAAGATACAACAAATTATCTACCAAAAATAATAACATAGAGGCAACTGCTGATGCATAAAAATTGAGATAGACACAGAAAAAATCATTATTGCAGAAATAAATTAAAAAAAAAAAGAATTTCAAAACTAAACTAATAGTCAATAACAAAAAAAAAACAAAGAAAAAGTTTGGGTAAAAATTTGATAAAAAATCAGAAAAGTAAAATCACAAAAATCAACAAAAAAAAAGACGCAGACAAAGTAAGGATTCCTAAATGACAACTTTAATGTCAAGGTAGACAAAGTAAAATAATCAAATAAAGTATTTAAAATTAATAAATGATGGATTTAACTGTACTACAGCTCTCTTTCACACACAATCAGTTCAACGTTCCTCCTAATAGAGGGCATTGCGTTACCACCTTCAAAACATAAAGTAATTATCTTGCTTTTGTAAGCATAAATTAAAATAGAGCAGAACATCTTTCAACAAAATAGAATACAAGCTTAAGCTAAAACAGATAGATGCTGATTCAAAATCGTCTCTTTACCAAAATGTTACAGATGCTTTAAATTGAGTCTGCAAAATGTAATGTAATGTAGGAGTTCTTGGCAAAAAAATTTAAAAATGCACCAGCAAACTAGTGCTACTTGTGCGAGGTAAAAAAACAAACAAAATAAAAAACAATAAATTTGAAATATATAGAGTAAAAGACTAAAAAACAAGAAACTATAAATTAGAACCAAATAAAAAACCTAGGTGAAGACGAGATGTAATTATGTACTTTTATTAATTTTCCCCAAATAACTCAAAAAATAGTTAGCAGAACAAAGAAAGACAACAAAAAGTAAGATTATTAGTAGGGACTTTAAACATACACTCAAAAACGGACAAAATAGAAACATGCTAGCAGAACAAAAATATAAAATTCTAAAAAAATATGCAACTACTTTTCAAACAAACCAATTGAAATCTATAGGGGTTACTTTGGGCTCAACTAAAATGACCACATGAACATACAGAAATTAAACCCAAAAAACTAAATGAAAAAAGAAAACAAAAACTATAATTAATAAATAGAAAAAGTCCAATAAACATTAATCTACTACAAAAAAACTCTAAAAAAGACAATAATAGATTTAAAAAAGCTATGTAGAGTAAAAGGTACCAATAAAAAATAATCAAAAAATTTTGCTGAAAAAAAGTTATGACTAAAGCAATAAAATTATTTCTAAACCACGGCAATACAACGTGTTGGTATTACCTACATGTTCAGAAATAGAAATATTAATGATATGTAGTCAAACTAAAATAAAAAAAGCTCACAATACAGATACGATCCCTCTTGAGGCAATCAGGACCACATAGATACAATAATTGCAATTCTGTGTGAAGGTATACGACAAATATATCAAACTAGGTTTTTTTCTCACGGACTGGAAAAATGTAATATAGTACTAATTGAGAAACTTACTAAAACAAACAAACCAACCCATATGCTCACTAAACTTACTGGAAAATTTTTATGAGCATATTAGAGACTTATATAGGAATCAAATAAGAATGAGCCCTGAGCAAGAATCAACATTAGTTTAAAGGTAGTCACTATACACTTGATGCTCTTAAGCACGTCAAAAAAGCTTGCAATTAGACAATTCAATTAATATTGAGTCATTGAAGAGTAAAAGAATAAAAAGGTAATGACTGAAATGTGTTTTTATATAAAGTAATTAATAAAATGCTTTGAATTCAGAATTATTTAAGTAAACTTTTATTTTATTTTATCAAACTGAATCATTGTATATGTAAAATAACGAGTATATTTAACTTATCTTCTCATTATTTTTTTTTTACTTTAATCTTGAATCTATAAATTTATCTTATATTATATCAAAAAAATGTAAGTTAAATCTAATAATAATAACGAATTATAAACCAAATTGTTAATTTAATGTTTAATAAAATAGTTTCATTTTTTATGACAAAAATATAATATTTTGGTACACAGTAAGAAACAAATCAATCAATAGCGTTTTTAATATTAAAATTTATCCTACAAAATATTTTTTGTATTTATCTCAACAATCACAATTAACAGACAAAAAACTATTCAATACTTAATTATTATAACAATTATGAGTTCAAAACAAATTGTTGAAAATATATTAATAGAAAAGATACAATAAGATTTTTTTTTAAGTTAATACTAAATATATTATAAATACACAAAAAAATTAGATAAAGGTAAATATAGTAAACAGTTAAAATAGGTTCACATTAAATTTAACAAAAATATTACTTCTACAACTTAGATAGGTAATAATTCATTTGAATTATTTGAACTACTCCTGTTGTATGTAATTGTTTTATGTTTTTAAAATTTGTTCTATAAAAATAAGAATAATAATACAACCGTAACAAGTATTAAAAATATAAATTGACTTCTTTGTATATCAACTTCGTTTTCCATTAATCGTTTTAGTAAATCAATATTATGATCAACGTTGGATAAATTAGCACTCTTGTTACCTATACTCCATTGAAATGATCTGCTCTTCTCCATGTGATCTTGTTGAAGAAAAGTTGATATATTTTTTAAAATACGATAAACTCCATCTTTTTTTTCCATAACTTCAGATGTGTTAAGTTTTTTGATGTAGTTTTTTTATGTGATTAAGTTTTGCTAAAGGTGTAAAAAACCAAAAACAACAAAAGTTAACTGTAAAGAATGCTATAATAAGTAACAAAAAATAGCAAAACGGACAAATACGCAACCAGATTCAATAGATATTTGTTAGATTCCGGTGCATCTTGCAGGTGTAAAGGTTAAATATTTAATATTTAATAAAAAAGTTAATAATTACGTCGTTTTTTCAAAAAATTATAAATCTTTACTTTTAAACCTTTTTACCAACGCTATATACTTCTTACAAAAAAGAAAGTAGTAGTTGAGTTGGTTAAAGATTTTTTAAAATTTTCAGTTTATAAAGTTTGGTAAATGGCTTCTAGAATTGGCCAAAGGTTTTTAGAATTTTATCAAATGTTTTTGAATTTTTTAAGAGTTTTAAAGACTAGTCAAAAAACTGTTCTGAAGTTTCTAGAATTTGATATTAAGTATGCAGTTTTGGTCAAAACATTCTAGAATACTTTAATAATTTCTTGAATTTGTCAACGGTTTCTACATGTGATAAAATCTAGAGTTGGTTCAGCTAAATTATCTTAAAAGTTTCCAAAAGTTTCTGAATATTTTTAGGAAAGTTGGTTATAGATTGTTAGTGCCTTTTAAGTGTTACCAGAATTTAGTAAAAACCTTCTAGAAATGACCAATAGTTTCAATTTTTTTTTAAGATTTTCTAAATTTGCTTAAATATTTTTAAACCGTTTCAGAAATTTCTAGAATTCCTCAAAAGTTTCTAAAACACTTTTAAAGTTTTTAGAAGATAATTAAATGTATTTGCAGTTTTTAAGATGTGATTTGCTTTTTAAGGCATTGCTTGATGTGCGTTCATAGTTAGGAGTTTTTTATTCTAAAAATGTATAGTGCGTATACACCCCCAGTGGTAGAACCATATTCGGTTACTATTAATTTTGTGACCTACCGATAAGAAGATAAAATATTTGTCTAACTTTTGGCTACTGGCATCCGCAAACTCTGATGATTTGTTTTTGGATTGGCGTTGATTTTTACCTAAAAAAAAAGTAAGAAAAAAGATGTTTGGTTTTCTAGACCTTGAAACCTAATAGCGTTGATTTTTGGAAAGTGGTTCATAGTAGATAAAAAAATATGACAGAGGAAAGCCGACAGTTCAAAGTAGATAAAAAAAGAAAAAAAAAGGTAGCTTTATTGAAGCAAGGCAAGGTTTTCGTGTGCAACTCCTCTATCCGCGCCTGATAGTAGTTTTTTAAAACTTTTTGAGATTTTCTAGAATTTGATGAAAAGCTTTTAAAGTTGGCCAAAAGTTTCTAGAATTTGATTAAACAATTCTGAAATTTATTAGGAATTTCTGAAGGTGAACAAAGGATTCTAAAACACTTTAAGGGAATTTGATTTTTTTCAGAAATTTTCAATGTTGGTTCAACAAATTTTTTCTAAAGTTTTTCAAGTTGGTCTATTATTTCTGGAACCATTCACTTTGTAGAGTTTGGTGAAAAGCTATTTAAAACACTAAAATTTTATTAAATGTTTCTGAAGTTTTTGGGGCTATTTAAAAGTTTCTGAAACTCTTTAGGAATTTCTAGAATTTGATAAAAAATATGTAGTTTTGGCCAAAACTTTCTAGAATACTTTTACTTCTAGAAGTTTTTTGAATTTGTCAACGGTTTCTACATGTGGTAAAGAGCTTCTAGTGTTAGTTTAGCTAGATTATTTTAAAAGTTTTCAGAATATTATTACAAATTTCTGATTTTTTTTTGGAAAGTTGGTTATAGATTGTTAGAGCTTTTTAAGTGTTACCAGAATTTGGTGGAAATTTTCTAGAAATTACCAAAAGTTTCAAAAACTCTTTAAGAATTTCTAAAATTTGCTCAAATATTTTTGAAATTTCTTAAATTTCTCAAAAGTTTTTAAAACACTTTTGAAGGTAATTAACATATCCATGTTATCATTAACGAATTTGAATTAAACTGTCAAAAATTTAAACAAATACAAACATATTTTTATTTGTAAAAGTACAAAAGACATTACATAATACAATAGTACTCAAACATAACATTAAGTTTTAAATTTATTGTGGTACATTAACTACAATCTAAATTATTGGCAATAATTCATTGACATTATTTAAACTATTTCTATTAAAAGTATTTTTCTTATGTTTTTTAAATTTACTCCACAGTAAAGTAATTGCTATTATGATCACTATAAGTACAAAAAATATAAATTGATTTCTTTGTATTTTAACTTCGCTTTCTAATAATTTTGTCTGTAGATTAACTTGATTCATGTAAGAAAAATTGTTATCATTATTACTCCAATATGCTTTCTTTTATGTGATCTTCTTGAAAAATGCTTGTAATATTTTTTAGAGTGTGCAAAATTATTTCATCTTCTATATTCTTAGAAATGTTTAATGTGCTTAATCTGCTCTCAGGCGTCTTTTCCTGTATGGCAGTTGAAATGTTTTTTAAAACTTCCAGTATATCAGATTTAAGAATTTTAGTCATATTTCCAACTGCTTTTAGTATTTCTTCTTCAAATTTAGATTTATTGCGCATAACTTCTGTTTTTAAATTAGATTCTGCATTATCTTTATTACATGCTATACCATGGATACCAACACTTTCAATTTCTTCTCCATGTGCTACTATAACATTCAATTTCTTAAATGTATTCAATATTCCAGACAAAATTGAGCACTGATAGTTGTTTTGGTCTATATTTATTGTTTGTAGTTTTGTATAGTGATGGAATTTCATTGGATCTAAACTTTGTATTAAATTGTTTTTTAAATTAAGTTGTAATAATGAATGAGTATTTTGAAAGACTATTTTATTAACAAATTTGATTTGATTTGAACTAATATTTAAATATTGTAGCGATTTTAATCCTACTAATGAACCAATATCTAAAACACTAATCAAATTATTTGATAAATCTAAAGTATGCAAAGATGATAAGAAACCAAAGCTAGCTGAGTTTAAAATTTCAATGTAATTGTTATTTAATAATAATATTTTCAAATCATACAATCCTGCAAAGTATGAACCTGTTATAAGTTGTATTCGCTTTTTTGATAAATCCAATTTTTGTAATGATTGGAGATGCTCAAAACATTTAGGTGAAAGTGTATCAATTTCAGTACCTAATTTCAAATCTATTACATTTTGTAGACCAAGAGAAAAATTAGAAACAATTATTTTTAAATGAAACTTGGTCAAATCTAATGAATGCATATTTGCATTATTGTTTAATTTAATTTCAGTTAATTTATTTAATCCATTAGAAAAAGTTTGATTTAATATATTTAAATAATTATTAGATAAATCCAAGTTTGTTAACAAATTTAAATGTTGAAAACAATTTGATTCCAACATTTTAATTGAATTATTTCTTAGAGTCAGTGTATGTAAGTTACTTAATCCAGTCGAAAAATTTGAATTGATAGTTTCTAATTTAAAATTAGATAAATCTAACTCATTTATTAACGTTAAATCTTGAAAACTATTAGGAGATAATAACTGAATTGAATTATTATATAAAGATAAACTATGCAAATTGTTTAAACCATTTGAAAATGTTTCATGAAACTTATCAATATTATTATTTGATATATCCAAACTAGATAAAAAATTTAAATTTTGAAAACAAGTTAGTTTCAATTCTATAATCAAATTATTTTTAAAATTCAATGTTTTAAGATTAATTAAAACTATAAACATATTACTGTTTATTTTATTTATATTATTATTTGATAAATTTACTGTTATTAATAAATTTAAATTTGCAAAAAAATTATTTTCATTTTTTGAAATATTGTTTGAATTGATTAATAAGTATTTTAAATTTGACAAAAATTTAAAATGAAAAGTTCTTATTTCTGTAAGATTGTTATACGATATATCAATAGTTTCAACGTTGTTATTTTGTGAGTGTAATTCAATTAAACTAATATTATAATGTGGTAACATTACATTATTAATAGATGAAAAGCGTTGTAATGCATTTGACTATTTACTATTTTATATTTTTAGTATTCTAATGAAAAAAGTATTTTCTTTAAAAATATTTGAAGATAAGAAGAAACAAAACATTACATTGGCGTAAATCAATGATTTTATTATAATAAGAATTAACAGAAAACTGATTCATTTTATCAAAAGTTTTATTATTGTAAGAAAAACCATAACCATAATTAGATAAAATTATTAAAGAGTCCATGGTAATAAAATGAATATTTAGACAAAACAAAAACAATATTTTTACAAACTGTGTCATCGCAATCATTGCTAAAAAAACAAAATAATTTAAATTTAAAATTAATTTAACAGAATAATACTTACAAATAAGTAAACTAAACACTTTTTTTAATTATGAATTATTTCTATTGTAAACAGATATAACACAATTTAAATAACATTTAATTAAAGAGCAAACATAACTGATTACTCAGTTTCCGACTTGATATAAGTTTATCAGTAAAACAGACAATATATTAAAAGTTTACATTAATATTCTTTGTATTCGATTTATTATTTAATTTTATTACTAGCAATAGAATCTAGTATTACAGATTTTATATAAAAATTGTAGCAAAGTAGTATTAAAAAAAAAGAAAACATACAATAGTTTAGTTTATTATTAAAAAAATAAAATTTATCTTACATGTTTTAATATAATAAAATTTAAGCAATTACTATAATTAACCAAAAATTTAAATATTGTAGTAAAACTTCTTAATTAATGTTCTATTAATCTTACTAACCATAAATGGCATACAACACATAGCTGTAACTAAATTTATAATAGCAGTATATTTTAAAATAGCCTTTTCTTTTAAAGCACTGTTACGATTAGTAAAAAAACACCCTTTATCATAAGAATTTCTAAAAATGATTCCAGTTATTTGTTGCTAGCCTATTACAGTCTAAATGAAATAAGCGCATAAAATCAAAACAAAGGTTTTAAAAATATAAAAACTTATTAGGCCAAAAACCCCGGAAACCTTCCCATTATCGTAGAAATTGACATTCAATTCAAACATTAATGCAAATTTTAACGGAGACCTCAATTCATTAAAATGCCCTCAAACTAAAATGGATGATTTGCTTGCAAGAACTAATAGAATCGCAAAATCTAATTTAAAAAAAGACAGGAAAAATAAATGTTCATGCGCATTAAAACAATGAGAGAATACGGTAGAAGATATTAGCAATCGGTATAAATATAATAAAAAAGATAAGCAAACGCAAAGTAGGTAATCTTCAAGTAATCATCAATTCAAATAATCAAAATTCAATATCAAAATTAAAAAAATAAAACTTTCAATTTTTGGTAGATGACAATTTAAAGTTATTAAATTTTATTTAAGAGTAAAGAGGTAAAAGTAATTTATTTCAATCAGCAACTTGTTTACTTTCTGTTAATTAAAAAGGCAAAAATTAATTATGATATTCAAAGAAGAATCAATTATAATTGAGCTACTTGGCAAAAGATCAAAGATAGATACCAAAGAAAATATTTATGTTTTATAACATAGATTAACATGTTACAAAACTATTCAAATGTTTTCGAAATAGTATAAGTAATAAATTATAACCTAGACCCATATTAAATCTATTGCCTAGAATTTGCCAAAATTATCACAATCAACAAACTACAGTTTAAGAAAAATTTTAAACAACTTAAAACAACCAAAGTATTGCAGATCATTCAACATTGGTGACAACGCGTTATAAACTACCCAACCAAAAAATGCTGGAATTTTGGGCTCATCAATATAAAAAATGCTCTAAGTATTTGCGTAAGTTTTGCTAAAGGTGTAAAAAAACAAGAACAACAAAAGTTAACTGTAAAGAATGCTATAATAAGTAACAAAAAATAGCAAAACCAGATTTATTAATCTTTACCTTTAAACCTTTTTACCAACGCTAGACACTTTACAAAAAAAGTAACCTATGTAGCAAAAACTGCAAAAGCAGCAATAATGGGATTTGAAAAAGTGCAATTTGTAGTTTTAGCTAAAGCTTTCTAGAATACTTTAGGAATTTCTAGAATTTGATTATTGATATATTGTTTTGTGCAAATCCTTCTAGAATAGTTTAGGAGTTTCTAGAACTTGTCAAGTAATTCTACATTTAGTAAAAGGCTTCTAGAGTTAGTTAAAGGTTAAAAAAATTTAGAGATTTATTAAAAGTTTGTAAAATTTTTCAAAAAGTTCTTAAGTTGGTTAAAGATTTTTTTAAATTTTCAGTTTATAAAGTTTGATAAATAACTTCTATAATTGGCCAAAAGTTTCTCGAATTTGATCAAATGTTTTTGAATTTTTTAAGAGTTTTAAAGGCTAGTCAAAAATTCCTAGAACTGTTCTGAAGTTTCTAGAATTTGATAAAAAGTATGCAGTTTTGGTCAAAGCGATCTAGAATACTTTTTTTTTATTATCAAAATTTTTTGAAACTTTTTAAGAAAGTTGGTTATAGATTTTTAGAGCTATTTAAAAATTTGGTAGAAACCTTCTAGAAATGTCCACAAATTTCTAAAACCTTTTAAGAATTTCTAAAATTTGCTGAAATATTTCTGAAATGTTTCAGATATTTCTAGAATTTCTCAAAAAGTTTTTCTATTTTAAAAATTTATAGTAGGTATACATTCCCAGTGGTAGAGCCATACTAATTTTGTGACTTACCGATAAGAGGATAAAATATTTGTTTAGCTTTTGGTTACTGGCATTTGCTCACTTTGATGATTTGTTTTTTGATTTGTTGATTTTTACGTCAAAAAAAAAATAAGAAAAAAATGATGATTGGGTTTCTAGCCCATAAAACCTAATAGCGTTGATTTCCGAAAAGTGGTCCAGAGTAGATAGAAAAATATGACACAGAAAAGCCGACAGTTCAAAGTAGAAAAGAAGAGAAGAAAAAGGTAGCTTCATTGCTAAATCAAGGCAAGGTTTACGTGTGCAATTCTTCTATCCGCGTCTAGTAGTAGTTTTTAAAACTTTATGAGATTTTCTAAAATTTTGATGAAAAGCTTCTATAGTTGGCAAAAAATTTCTTGAATTTTATTAAACAATTCTGAAATTTATCAAGAATTTCTGAAATTAGACAAAAGATTCTAGAACACAAAAAAAGTTTCTGAATTAAAAAAAAAATTAAAGTTGGTTGAACGTTGATTTTTTCAAAAGTTTTTTAGTTGGTCTATCATTTGAAGAACATTTTAATTTGTAAAGTTTAGTGAAAAGCTTCTAAAGTTGGGCAAAGGTTTTTAGTACACTAAAATTTTATTAAATGTTTCTGATATTTTAAAGGTTAATCAAAAGATTTTAGAATTTTTTAGAAATTTCTAGAATTTGATAAAAAGGATGTAGTTTTGGCCAAAGTTTTCTAGAATACTTCTACTTCTAAAAGTTTTTAAAACTTAAGAGTTTCTACATTTGACAAAAGTCTTTTAGAGTTTGTTGACGGATTTGGATTATCTTTGTTTTATAATGTTATTAAACTATTTTAAGAAGTTCTAGAGTTTGTCAAACGTTTGCAGAGCTATTTAGTTTGTAGAATTTGTTAAAAAAAATTGTAAATTTTTTTTTTAAGTTGGTCAATGGTTTCTTTAGAAGTTTCTAACATTTAATTTTTAAAGTTTTTCAGAAATTTTTCAAGATTTTAGAAATATTTAGAGCTATTTAAAAGTTCCTAGAACTCTTCCGGAGTTTCTAGAGTTTGATTGAAGATATATACTTTTGGGCAAAGTTATCTAGAATAGTTTATAAGTTTCTAGAACTTATCAAGAGTTTCTAAGTTTGATAAAAGGCTTTAAATGATTCTAGATTATTTAAAAGTTTTCATATTTTTATCAAAAGCTTTTGGAATTTTTTCAGGAAGTTCTAGAATTGGCCAAAAATTTTAAAAATTAGCCAAAAGTTTCTGAAACATATTAGGAGTTGCTAGAGTTTGATCAAATGTTTCTGAAAATTTTTAGAAGTTTTTAAAACCACTCAAAAATTTCTAGAACTATTCCAAAATTGAAGAACTTGATTAAAGATATATGGTTTTGTCTGAAGATTTCTAGAATGTTTTAGGAGTTTTTAAAATGCTTTAGAAGTTTTTAAAATGTTTTAGGAGTTTCTAGAACTTGTCAGGAATTTCTACATTTGGTGAACAACTTTTAAAGTTGGTTAATAGTTTTTAATTAAATTTTTTCAGGAGTTTCAAGAGAGGTTTCTGAATATTCTAGGGGTTTTTAGAGTTTACTGAAAATTTTCTAAAGTTGTCTAAAGAACATTCTATCTTAAATTAGTTAAACGAACTTAATAATTTTTTTTTTTAATTTTATTAAAGGTTTTTAGATTTGGTAAAACATTTCTATAACTTTTCAAAAAATTTTAGTTTTTAGTTAAAAGCTGAGCAAAAAATTCTAGAACAATTTGGAATTTTCTGAAATTTTACAAAAAGTTAATCAAACGTTTTTAAAACTTTTCAGTTTGTAGATTTTGATAAAAAGCTTCTAGAGTTAATCAAATGTTTCTAGAACATTTTAGAGGTTCTTAGAATTTAATCAAATGTTTCTGAAACTGTTCAGGAATTTTAGAAGCTATTCAAAAGTTTCTAAATCTTATTTGATAAAAAATTTTTAGTTTTTGACAAAGTTTTCTAGAATACTTTAAAAGTTTTTAGAATTTGATTATTGATTATAGTTTTGGGCAAATGTTTCTAAAATATTTTTAGAGTTTTTAGAAGTCAAGAGATTTTACATTTGGTAAAAGGCTTCTAGAGTTAGTTAAAAATTTCAAAATTACCTTAAAAAAAATCTGAATTTTTTAGTTATAAATATTTTCAAGAGGTTTTTGAGTTGGTTTTTAAAACTTATTAGTTTGTAAAGTTTGGTAAAAAGCTTCTAGAATTGGCCAAAAGTTTCTAGATTTTTATCAAATGTTTCTGACATTTTTCAAAAACTTTAAGGACCAGTCAAAAGTTTCTAGAACTGTTTTGAGGTTTCTAGAATTTGATAATAAGTATGCAGTTTTGGTCAAAACATTCTAAAATACTTTAATAATTTTTTGAACTTGTCAACGGTTTCTACATGTGATAAAATCTAGAGTTGGTTTATCTAAATTATCTTAAAAGTTTCCAAAAATTTCTGAATATTTTTAGGGAAGTTGGTTATAGATTGTTAGTGCCTTTTAAGTTTAACCAGAATTTAGTAAAAACCTTCTAAAAATGACCAATAGTTTCAATTTTTTTAAGATTTTCGAAATTTGCTTAAATATTTTTGAAATGTTTCAGAAATTTCTAGAATTTCTCAAAAGTTTCTAAAACACTTTTAAAGTTATTAGAAGATAATTAAATGTATTTGCAATTTTTAAGATGTGATTTGCTTTTTAAGGTATTGCTTGATGTGCGTTCATGGTTAAGAGTTTTTTATTCTAAAAATGTATATTGCGTATACACCCCCAGTGGTAGAGCCATATTCGGTTACTATTAATTTTGTGATCTACCAATAAGAAGATAAAATATTTGTCTAATTTTTGGCTACTGGCATCCGCAAACTCTGATGATTTGTTTATGGATTGGCGTTGATTTTTACCTAAAAAAAAAGTAAGAAAAAAAATGTTTGGTTTTCTAGACCTTGAAACCTAATAGCGTTGATTTTCGGAAAGTGGTTTATAGTAGATAGAAAAATATGACAGAGGAAAGCCGACAGTTCAAAGTAGAAAAAAAAAAAAAAAAAGTTAGCTTTATTGAAGCAAGGCAAGGTTTTCGTGTGCAACTCCTCTATCCGCGCCTGATAGTAGTTTTTTAAAACTTTTTGGGATTTTTTAGAATTTGATGAAAAGCTTTTAAAGTTGGCCAAAAGTTTCTAGAATTTGATTAAACAATTCTGAAATTTATTAGGAATTTCTGAAGGTGAACAAAGGATTCTAAAACACTTTAAGGGAATTTGATTTTTTTCAGAAATTTTCAATGTTGGTTCAACAAATTTTTTCTAAAGTTTTTCAAGTTGGTCTATTATTTCTAGAACCATTCACTTTGTAGAGTTTGGTGAAAAGCTATTTAAAACACTAAAATTTTATTAAATGTTTCTGAAGTTTTTGGGGCTATTTAAAAGTTTCTGAAACTCTTTAGGAATTTCTAGAATTTGATAAAAAATATGTAGTTTTGGCCAAAACTTTCTAGAATACTTTTACTTCTAGAAGTTTTTAGAATTTGTCAACGGTTTCTACATGTGGTAAAGAGCTTCTAGAGTTAGTTTAGCTAGATTATTTTAAAAGTTTTCAGAATATTATTACAAATTTCTGATTTTTTTTTTGGAAAGTTGGTTTTAGATTGTTAGAGCTTTTTAAGTGTTACCAGAATTTAGTGGAAAATTTTTAGAAATTACCAAAAGTTTCTAAAACCCTTTAAGAATTTCTAAAATTTGCTCAAATATTTTTGAAATTTCTTGAATTTCTCAAAAGTTTCTAAAACACTTTTGAAGGTAATTAACATATCCATGTTATCATTAACAAATTTGAATTCAACTGTCAAAAATTTAAACAAATACAAACATATTTTTATTTATAAAAGTACAAATGACATTACATAATACAATAATACTCAAAGATAACATTAAGTTTTAAATTTATTGTGGTACATTAACTACAATCTAAATTATTGGCAATAATTCATTGACATTATTTAAACTATTTTTATTAAAAGTATTTTTCTTATGTTTTTTAAATTTACTCCACAGTAAAGTAAATGCTATTATGATCACTAAGTACAAAAAATATAAATTGATTTCTTTGTATATTAACTTCGCTTTCCAATAATTTTGTCTGTAGATAAACTTGATTCATGTAAGAAAAATTGTTATCATTATTACTCCAATATGCTTTGCTTTCTTTTATGTGATCTTCTTGAAAAATGCTTGTAATATTTTTTAGAGTGTGCAAAATTATTTCATCTTCTATATTCTTAGAAGTGTTTAATGTGCTTAATCAGCTTTCAGGCGTCTTTTCCTGTATGTCAGTTGAAATGTTTTTTAAAACTTCCAGTATATCAGATTTAAGAATTTTAGTCATATTTCCAACTGCTTTTAGAATTTCTTCTTCAAATTTAGATTCATTGCGCATAACTTCTGTTTTAAAATTAGATTCTGCATTATCTTCATTACATGCTATACCATGGATACCAACACTTTCAATTTCTTCTCCATGTGCTACTATAACATTCAATTTCTTAAATGTATTCAATACTCCAGACAAAATTGAGCACTGATAGTTGTTTTGGTCTATATTTATTGTTTGTATTTTTGTATATTGATGGAATTTCATTGGATCTAAATTTTGTATTAAATTGTTTTTTAAATTAAGTTGTAATAATGAATGAGTATTTTGAAAGGCTATTTCATTAACAAATTTGATTCGATTTGAACTAATATTTAAATATTGTAGCGATTTTAATCCTACTAATGAACCAATATCTAAAACACTAATCAAATTATTTGATAAATCTAAAGTATGCAAAGATGATAAGAAACCAAAGCTGGCTGAGTTTAAAATTTCAATGTAATTGTTATTTAATAATAATATTTTCAAACCATACAATCCCGCAAAGTATGAACCTGTTATAAGTTGTATTCGCTTTTTTGATAAATCCAGTTTTTGTAATAATTGGAGATGCTCAAAACATTTAGATGAAAGTGTATCAATTTCAGTACCTAATTTTAAATCTATTACATTTTGTAGACCAAGAGAAAAATTAGAAACAATTATTTTTAAATGAAATTTGGTCAAATCTAATGAATGCATAGAAACAAAACCTTGAAAACAATTTGGTTCTAGTTGAGTGATTGGATTATTGTTTAATTTAATTTCTGTTAATTTATTTAATCCATTAAAAAAAGTTTGATTTAATATATTTAAATAATTATTAGATAAATCCAAGTTAGTTAACAAATTTAAATGTTGAAAACAATTTGATTCCAACATTTTAATTGAATTATTTCTAAGAGTCAGTGTATGTAAGTTATTTAATCCAGTCGAAAAATTTGAATTGATAGTTTCTAATTTACAATTAGATAAATCTAACTCATTAATTAACGTTAAATCTTGAAAACAATTAGGAGATAGTAACTGAATTGGATTATTATATAATGATAAACTATGCAAACTATTTAAACCATTTGAAAATGTTTCATGAAACTTATCAATATTATTATTTGATATATCCAAACTAGATAAAAAATTTAAATTTTAAAAACAAGTTAGTTTCAATTCTATAATCAAATTATTTTTAAAATTCAATGTTTTAAGATTAATTAAAACTATAAACATATTACTGTTTATTTTATTTAAATTTTTATTTGATAAATCTAATGTTATTAATAAATTTAAAATTGCAAAAAAATTATTTTCAATTTTTGAAATATTGTTTGAATTGATTAATCAGTATTTTAAATTTGGCAAATATTTAAATAGAAAAGTTCTTATTTCTGTAAAATTGTTATACGATATATCAATGGTTTCAACGTTGTTATTTTGTGAGTCTAATTCAATTAAACTAATATTATAATGTGGTAACATTACATTATTAATAGATGAAAAGCTTTGTAATGCATTTGACTATTTACTATTTTATATTTTTAGTAAGTATTCTAATAAAAAAAGTATTTTCTTTAAAAATATTTGAAGATAAGAAGAAACAAAACATTACATTGGCGTAAATCAATGATTTTATTATAATAAGAATCAACAGAAAACTGATTCATTTTATCAAAAGTTTTATTATGGTAAGAAAAACCATCATCATAATTAGATAAAATTATTAAAGAATCCATGGTAATAAAATGAAATTTTAGACAAACCAGAAACAATATTTTTACAAACATTGTCATTGCAATCATTGCTAAAAAAAACAAATAAATTTAAATTTAAAATCAATTTATCAGAATAATACTTACAAACGAGTAAACTAAACACTTTTTTTTAATTATGAATTATTTCTATTGTAAACAGATATAACACAATTTAAATAACATTTAATTAAAGAGAAAACATAACTGATTACTCAGTTTCCGACTTGATATAAGTTTATCAGTAAAACAGACAATATATTAAAAATTTACATTAATATTCTTTGTATTCGATTTATTATTTAATTTTATTACTAGCAAAAGAATCTAGTATTACAGATTTTATATAAAAACTGTAGCAAAGAAGTATTAAAAAAAAAGAAAACATACAATAGTTTAGTTTATTATTAAAAAAATAAAATTTATCTTACATGTTTTAATATAATAAAATTTAAGCAATTACTATAATTAACCAAAAATTTAAATATTGTAGTAAAACTTTTTAATTAATGTTCTATTAATCTTACTAACTTTAAATGGCATACAAAACATAGCAGTAACTAAATTTATAATAGCAGTATATTTTGAAATAGCCTTTTCTTTTAAAGCACTGTTACGATTAGTAAAGAAACACCCTTTATCATAAGAATTTCTAAAAATGATTCCAGTTATTTGTTGCTAGCCTATTACAGTCTAACTGAAATAAGCGCATAAAACCAAAACAAAGGTTTTAAAAATATAAAAACTTATTAGGCCAAAAACCCCGGAAACCTTCCCATTATTGTAGAAATTGACATTCAATTCAAACATTAATGCAAATTTTAACGGAGACCTCAATTCATTAAAATGCCCTCAAATAGAAACTAAAATGGTTGATTTGCTTGCAAAAACTAATAGAATCGCAAAATCTAATTTAAAAAAAGACAGGAAAAATAAATGTTCAGTCGCATTAAAACAATGAGAGAATACGGTAGAAGATATTAGCAATCGGTATAAATATAATAAAAAAGATAAGCAAACGTAAAGTAGGTAATCTTCTAATAATCATCAATAATCAAAATTCAATATCAAAATTAAAAAAATAAAACATTCAATTTTTGGTAGATGACAATTTAAAATTATTAAATTTTATTTAAGAGTTAAGAGGTAAAAGTAATTTATTTCAATCAGCAGCTTGTTTACTTTCTGTCAATTAAAAAGCCAAAAATTAATTATGATATTCAAAGAAGAATCAATTATAATTGAGCTACGTGGCAAAAGATCAAAGATAGATACCAAAGAAAATATTCATGTTTTATAACATAGATTAACATGTTCCAACGTCTAGAAAACTATTCAGATGTTTCCGAGATAGTATAAATAATAAATTATAACCTAGAACCATATTAAATCTATTGCCTGGAATTTGCCAAAATTATCACAATCAACAAACTACAGTTTAAGAAAAAATGTAAGCAACTTGAAACAACCAAAATATTGCAGATCAAACAACATTGGTAACAACGCGTTATAAACTACCCAACCAAAAAATGCTGGAATTTTGGGCTCATCGATATAAAAAATGCTCTAAGTATTTGCGTACATTTTGCTAAGAGTGTAAAAAACCAAGAACAACAAAAATTAACTGTATAGAATGTTATAAAAAATAACAAAAAATAGCAAAACGTACAAATACGCAACCAGATTCAATAGATATTTGTTAGATTCCGGTGCTTCTTGCAGGTGTAAAAGTTAAATATTCAATATTTAATAAAAAATTTAAAAATTACGTCGTTCTTTCAAAAAAATATTAATCTTTACCTTTAAACTTTTTTACCAACGCTAGACACTCTTTACAAAAAAAGTAACCTATGTAGCAAAAACAGCAGAAGCAGCAAGAATGGGATTTAAAAAAGTGCAACTTATAAGGCGACAGGATTCTCTCCATTATTTTGGAGGCAAACTTTGCACATCAGATGAAAAGTTTACCAAAGAACACAATGCACAAGTAAAAAGATAAAAACAAATAACATCAGCAAACTACTAAACTATTTAAAACAGGTTAAAAAGAGACTAACAGAAGTATATAAACAGAATGCACAAATTTATAACTTGAGACAACAAAATGTTTAGTACAACTAAATTACAAAATATCAAAAAAAAATTGAATTTAGTTCAAAATTTATAATATGTAATTAAAAAAAAATAGATCTAAGCACTAATGACTTAGAGAGAGTGCAAAGGCGTTCAATTGAAGTTTGGCATGATAAAAGCAGAGTTTAAACACTGTTTTTCCAATCGGTTTTTGGGTCCAATGTTTTCTTTAAGCCATTTAAGAACTGTCGGTTTGGCGTATAAATTATCTATACTGATATGTTAAAGAAGCCTTAGATTTGAGAAGCGTGCAGGTTCATTGTGATTATGTGATTGGCACCGACTACCGATAGCATGTAAGCTACAAGTTTTGCAGAGATTGGTGCCCAACTCTTGTCCTTTTTGTCTTGTCTGGCATAAGAAAAGCATGGAATGACAGTCAGTAGTACATGGTACAGTAGTACATCAGTAGTTTCATAAGGTTATTGCTAATTTCCCCGCTGCCGGATTTCACGAAGTAAATATTATTATACAGAATAGAATTGAACCTAGAAGCATTCAAAATGTGGTGCTACAGAAAGATACTCAAAACTTCATGACCTAGTAGAGTCACCAACAAATCAGTAATGCACCAAATAAGTCAAACCAGAAAAATTGCTACCTCAATAAAAAAACAAAAACTAATGTATTTACATTGAACAAATTCTGAAAGAGGCAAATAACATTTTTAAACTAATAATCTAAAGAAATAAACAAATTGGAAAAACAATAATATTGTGGCTGGTTTGAATGCACATCCACCAAGCTAACAATCAAAACAACAATCCAATCTCTGATTAAAATAAAACTTAAAGAAAAAAACAAACCAGAAACAAAAAATGTTGATTTGAGCACATGCGTGAATTATTGTACTATAAATTGGATTAGCTGCGTACTCAAAGTTTTTTTGCGTATATTCCATGGTAAACTTTATAAAAAACAGAGCGTAGAGCAGTGATTTAAGCATCCGATCGCTGCACCAAAGATCGTAGGTTTGATTCCCATGTACCGTAATCTACTTTTTTACGTGTTTATACGCTCCCCTACTTAAAACAAAATAACTTAAAGACTCAATATAGATATTGATTCAATTGTTTCATCACAGATCTTTGTTAATCACAAACGGATTTACTTTAGACAAACATTAAGAAAATCTTGGAGTAGCTCTAGACATTTTTAAACTATTTAATAGGGTATTGCATCATAATCTTATCAACATCTTATTATTGTCCGTACGCCACTGTTGTTAATAACATTGTGCTAACAACAAATCAATTTTAATTAAGTTTTAACCTGTTTAAATTATTTGTGTCATTGTTGTATTGTGATTTTATGTACGCTAAATTGGCTTGTATAGTTATTATCTGTAAGATTCATCTGATTCGATTATTTGTGTAAGTAATCTAACCCCACTTACTCAGCATAAACATCTATAGCGCGAGCGCGCAAACAAATCCAGCCTTTATTGTGTGCCAGTGGCGTAACTTGCAGTATATAATTAAGGTTTAATTTTAAATATTTTTAATATGTAATTTTTATTTATACAATTATCCGTACTTCCCATTTTTACCTTTGTTGCACATATTTTAATATTTCCACGGTCCAGTTAACCAAGTTTGTCATTTATAAGTCTCCACAACGGACCTTGTAGGAGTGAAGTGTGTACTCCTGTGTTGTTCCTATTAGTATGATTTTCCATTTTTAATTACTGCTATTTTAATTTTTTTTAATTTATTCTTATTTATATACATAATGGCTCTTTGTAATTGTTGTAATAAACAAACAAAAGATTTGGAAGCCATTTGATGTTTTGTCTGTAAAGATTATTATGCATGTTTATGTGTTGGTCTTCCCCTATCTGACTCTCGTGTGCTACGATCAAAAGCAAACTATAAATGGACGTGTAATAGTTGCTCTGACTCAGGAAACACAATACCTGTGTTAAAATGTATAGTGTCAGACTTGAGTCAACAAGTTAAAAAGCTAAAAGCTGCTCTATCAAAATTATCAGCTCCAAATAACGTTTCAATCGGAAATCTAAGTTGCGAAGCATACGAAAAGGTCATTATAGAATGTCACCAACGAGAAAAGCGGTCTACAAATAATATCATATTTAATGCTCCAGAAAATAATACATCTAACGACAATGTTGTAGCTTGTAGCAGTTTTGCCGATATTAAAGTCTATTGTACCTGTATTGCCAACATTTTTTTTTAAAAACTACTAAATAATAAGCCACGGCCGATTAAAGTAATTTTTACTAGCTGGACAGACGTTGTAAAAGTATTAAAAAAAGCAAAAAAGTTGCGTAGTTCTGCTACATATAATAAATTTTTTATTAATTCCGACAAAACTCCTCAACAACAAGAGTACGAAAAAATTATTCGTGCTTCTATAAAGTCTCGCATTGATAACGGCAAAAAAACCTTTATATTAAGTATATAAACAGTACTCCTACAATACTTGTACAAAAAAACTAACATTGTACCAACAGAATGAATTAGTAGCACACTTTTACTATCAAAACATACAAGAATTAAACACAAAAACACAAACTTTCTTTGATAGCGTATGTTCTTCTAATTTTAATATTATAGCAATAAGTGAAACCTGGTTAAAAGACGGAACGCTCAGTAGAGAATTATTTCCAGATAATTATTTTGTGCATAGAGTTGATCGTACACGATGTAGAGCTGGTGGTGTTTTAATTGCTGGTGATGATGCAACTGCACAATGCATTCCAATTACTAATGCGCACTGTCCAATTGTTGAAATAGATTTTTCCGCAGCTACCATTCATTTTCATAAATACAAGTTAACTCTTTTAATAATTGTTTGTTATATACCACCCTCTCAATCAACAACTGTACATGAAGCATTTTATAAATTTATCAAAGAAAACTTTGATATCAGCACTAATACAATTATTGTAGGCGACTTTAATATTCGTAATCTTTAACAATCACTGTCTGGTCATCATCCTGATCAGTTAAGCAGTAACTCTTTAAATTTTTTAAACTATAACAATCTTTTGCAACATAATAATATTCGAAATACTAATGATAGAACACTTGACCTTGTTTTAACGTTCTCTGATATTAAATGTTCACTTTCACGTTGTTATTCCCCATTTGTAATTGAGGATACACACCATCCAGGTCTTGCTTTTGACATTAAAATTTCTACAACTACTAATTTGCCGTTTTGTCCACAAGAGACATACAAATATTGTTTTAAAAAAGCTAACTTATCTAACTTGTACACTGCTTTTCTTGACACTGATTGGTCATTAGTGTATGCTGAGACAGATGTTGACGTATGCTGTGATAAGATTTACCAAACAATATCAAAAATATTGGACAGACATGTTCCAAAGTCTAGATATCCTCGGTGGTTCAGCACTAATTTATGCAAATTTCTTGGCAAAAAAAACGTTACCACAAATTATATAGTCAACATAAAACCAATAATTTTCGGCAAAAGTATTTCAAACTTCGAGGAGAAACAAAACGCCGTATTTCATTGGACAGAAAAATGTTTACTACTGCAGCTGAAACAAAGTTGAAAAACAATCCAAACCAATTTTGGTCATACATTAATTGCTTGAAAAACAGTTCAAGAATTCCATCATTTATGATTTATAATGGAATTATGACGTCAAACCAACAAGAAATCGTAAACTCATTTGCAAATTTTTTTAATAGTGTTTACAAAACTTCAAATTTTCCATGAAATTCTAACTTTGTCAATAATACTACTCCATTTAGAATTAAATCCATATCATCCAATAAAGTTGTGTTAGAAGCAAAAATCACGTCAGGTCCTGATGGCATTCCTTCTTTCTTAGTCAAAGACTGCGCTACTGTCTTAGCCAATCCATTGCATTATTTGTTTAACTTAATATTAAAAACTTCAACTTTTCCAAAACTATTAAAAATTGCCCGTATTAGCCCAATTTTTAAAAAGAAAATCAAAGAAGACATATCAAACTATCGTCCAATTGCTTTAATTAACAACTTTGCCAAAGTTTTTGAACGGCTTTATTTTGGAGTAAAAAGTCTAATATCAGATAACCAGCACGGTTTTGTTAAGAAGAGGTCTACTGCGTCAAATTTGCTATGTTTTACAGAATTTGTTTCCACATCGCTCAATATGCGACAACAAGTAGATATAATATACACTGATTTCAGTAAAGCATTTGACACATTATATTAGATAAACTACGTGTTGTTGGATGCGATAACTATCTTTATAATCTATTACAGTCATATCTTAATGACAGATTGCAGTATGTTGAGGTTTTAAACTTTAAATCCGCTAACTATCCAGCACTTAGTGGTGTTCCCTATGAGTCCAACTTAGGATCATTAATTTTTATCATTTTTATTAATGATATTTGCAAAACCTTAAAAAATCAATGTCTACTATATGCTGACGATTTAAAAATATTTTCTACAATTTTATCTATGGCTGATTGCATATCTCTTCAATCTGACATTCAAATGTTATCTATGTGGTGTAAAACAAACTACTTACAACTAAATATATCAAAATGCTGTACGATTACTTACTCTTGCAAAAAATTAAATATAGTTTTTGATTATACCATTGACAACCTTTATCAACAATTACAACCTACAAAGATCTTGGTGTGCTGTTCGACAATCAATTAACATTTAATAGTCACATAGACAATATTGTCAACTCAGCATTAAAATCGCTAGGATTTATTATTAGGTCAGCAAAACCATTCTCTAATAAAGAATCTTTGCACGTACTCTATTTTGCTTTTGTCAGAAGTAAATTAGAATGTTGTAGTACGGTGTGGTCTCCTTACTACGCAACTTATTCCTATGCTCTGGAAAAAGTTCAAAGACGTTATTTAAAGTATATGAGTTACCGAGAAGATGGCCACTACCCGCCTCGTGGTCGTAGAGATTATAACGCCCTATTAAGCCGTTTTGATTTTGACTCTCTTCAAGATCGTCGTAGAAGCGCTGATATATCGCTGGCCACTAAGCTGGTTTGCGGAGATGTGGATTGTCCAATCCTATTAAGCAGTTTGAACTTCCATGTACCAAGACAGCTAGAAACCAACCAACATTTACTTGTTTTAGGTTGCACAGTAATTTAGGAGTAAGAGCACCAATGAACAGAGTAATGAATGCTGTAAACTCAGTAGCGCCCAATCAAGCATTTTTTTAACCATTTTATTTAATATAATTTGTAAAACTTTTGTTTATTTTTTGTTCATTTATATTTTTTTGTTTAATCTTATCTCATAACTTCTTTATTTAATTTTATTGTATCATAATTATTTTCTTTCCTTGTATCTATCTACGTATGTCTGTATATTAATCTCCATGTTGGAACAATTAGTTTTGTTGGGATAATAATTTAATAAATAAATAAATAAATAAATAAATAAATAAATAAAATAAATAAACAAGTTCCATTGTATAGGTCTTGATTATAAATCTTATAAGCTATATATATTCAAAGCCAAAATTTACATACTGCTTAAATGTAATAGTTTCACTCGTTGAAAGTCAAATTGAGTAATTCCTAAATGTCCAGGTAAAAACTATTTTAGTATCTGAGTTTCGCACTGCTATGATGATTAGAAAAACTGTCTACAGCGCTGTTTGGCTTCTCAAAGTGGTTTTTTTGATCAAAACAATATTAAATTGTAATTATATTTAAATTTTTATTACTTAATTTACACACTTTGTATAATATGCATTTTAATAAACTTGTATTTAACAATTATAAAAATTTAAAAATTTTCCATTTATAAAAATATAAAATTTGTTATTAGGCCAAACTAATTCTATTACCAGTAATCTTACTGCAATTTAAATTAAAATATTAACTTTACAGTATATACATGTTTATACTAAGTTTTTTGTTTTTAATAAATTAGTTCTTTAAGCTGATAAATTACAATTATACTTTCAAGTAGCCTAAACATTAGTTTTGAGCACAGAATACATAAAAAATGTTAACACATGTTATAAATTGTATAACTTTCTATAAAATCACACAACAAACTTTTACAATATTAAAAACTATACCAAAATAAGATTATTCGTTACAAACATTATATAATTATATTTTTTATTTATTATAAATAATTATTATAAATATAGCTAAAATAATTAACAGTTTAAATTTAACAAAACATTTTTGTACAACTTAAATTATAGGCATAAGTTCATTTACATTGTTTGGACTATTTCGGTTGAATGTTATTGTTTTATATTTTTGAAATTTGGTCCACAATAATAACAATATTATTGCAATTGTAATAAGTATCAAAAATATAAATTGACTTCTTTGTATATTAACTTCAATTTCCACTAAATGTTTTAGTAAACCAAACTGGTCAATGTTGGTAGAATTCTTCTTATCTATACTCGAATAAGATGATTTATTCTCTTCTTCATCTTCATCTTTATCTTCCTCAGAAATATTTAAATTTGTTATTATATTTCTTTCAATGTATTTATCTATCAATCGTTGCGTGTTACTAGAAATATTTTTTAAAACTAATGAATTGTCGTTTGCATTATCTTCCAGAGTTTTAGACATATTTCCTATTGCTGTTAATATTAAAGCTTCAAATTTTGATTCATTCGTGATGGCTTCAGTTTTAGAATTAGATGTAACGTTTATCTTTCCTTCATTGCATGCTATGCCATGGATACTAACTTCTTCAATTTCTTCTCCATAGACCACCAATATGTTCAATTTTTTAAACGTTTTCAATATTCCAGAAAGAACAAAACATTGATAGTTATTTTGATCTATATTTATTGTTTGCATTATTGTAAATTGATGTAATTCCATTGGATCTAAATTTTGAATTGAATTGTTTTTTAAATTAAGTTCAAGTAATGAATGAGTATTTTGAAAAGCAATTTCATTAATGAATTTTATTCGATTTGAATTAATATTTAAATACTGTAATGATTTTAATCCTACTAATGAACCAATATCTAAAACACTAATCAAATTATTTGATAAATCTAAAGTATGCAAAGATGATAAGAAACCAAAACTAGCTGAGTTTAAATTTTCAATGTAATTGTTATTTAATAATAATATTTTTAAGTCATACAATCCTGCAAAGTATGAACTTGTTATAAGATTTATTTGCTTTTTTGATAAATCTAATTTTTGTAATGATTGGAGATGTTCAAAACATTTAGGTGAAAGTGTATCAATTTCAGTACCTAATTTCAAATCTATTACATTTTGTAGACCAAGAGAAAAATTAGAAACAATTATTTTTAAATGAAACTTGGTCAAATCTAATGAATGCATAGAAACAAAACCTTGAAAACAATTTGGTTCGAGTTGAGTGATTGGATTATTGTTTAATTTAATTTCAGTTAATTTATTTAATCCATTAGAAAAAGTATGATTTAATATATTTAAATAATTATTAGATAAATCCAAGTTTGTTAACAAATTTAAATGTTGAAAACAATTTGATTCCAACATTTTAATTGAATTATTTCTAAGAGTCAGTGTATGTAAGTTACTTAATCCAGTCGAAAAATTTGAATTGACAATTTCTAATTTAAAATTAGATAAATCTAACTCATTGATTAACGTTAAATCTTGAAAACAATTAGGAGATAATAACTGAATTGGATTATTATATAAAGATAAACTATGCAAATTGATTAAACCATTTGAAAATGTTTCATGCAACATATCAATATTATTATTTGATATATCCAAACTAGATAAAGAATTTAAATTTTGAAAACAATTTGGTTCCAATTCTATAATCAAATTATTTTTTAGATTCAATGTATTAAGATTAATTAAACCTATAAACAAATCATTATTTATTTTATTTATATTATTATTTGATAAATCCAATGTTATTAATAAATTTAAATCTGCAAAAGAATTATTTTCAATATTTGAAATATTGTTAGAATTAATTGACAAGTATTTTAAATTTGGCAAAGATTTAAAATGAAAAGTTTTTACTTCTGTAAGATTGTTATACGATATATCAATGGTTTCAATATAGTTATTTTGAAAAGCACCTGATTCAATTAAGTTGATATTGTTATGAGATATATTTAACACTTTTAAATTATTTAAATTATTAAATGTACCTTTTTCTAACATAGAAATGTTGTTAAAGTAAATTTCAACTTTGTTAATGTGTACAAATTTTTGTAATGCACTTGGTTCAATTTGATTTAGATTGCTGCTTTCTATTGTAAGAATATTAATATATTGATAATTGTAGTTTGTAAACATATTTTGTGACAATGTTAAAATGTTACATTGAAATAAATAAACTTCCCTATAATCGTTATAATAGTTATCTAAAAATTTATTCATTTTATTATAACTTTCGTTTTTGCAAACTAAATTATCATACCCACTACGACATTCCATAATAACAAAACAAATATTTATACAAAATACAAACAATATTTTTAAGAACTTCATCATAATATCTTAGCTAAAATAATGTATTAAATTAATTCTAATAGAAACATTTATAAATGATAAAACTCACATTAATTTGAAGCACTATTATTTAATGATTAATTTAATGAACGTGTACGTAAACTTAATAATACAACTGAGTTTCTAATGCAGTGAAAACAAAATAAAATTTAATTACAAAGCAAATAAAAAACTGATTAGTCAGTTTCCGATTACGATATAAATTTATCAGTCACAAGACTATACATTAGTTACATTAAATATACAGGGTTAGTTAAAATAACAGGAACATCTAAATAATTCTTCAATCGTAAAATCAAAAAAAGTTTTAAGCAGAACTTGTATAGATTTAAACAAACTATTGATTAAAAATATTTTGAATATACAAGGTGTTCATTTTATTGTAAAAATTTAGTAATTTTTTTTTTCAAATAAAACCCTCTGTATATTTTTAAACTCAAATAAGATTTTTTGTAAAAATATTGTTCTAATAAAACGCATCATTTTTGAGCTATAAGCAAACTCATAAACTTTAAATAAAGAATATTTTCTCACATACATACACAATTATTTTAACCAAAAAATAAAAAAGAAATAAAACAATTATTAAATCATTAAAAAATGAAAAAATATATAAGAAATTCTATTTTAAAAAATTCAAATTTTTATAACAAAATAGTTTTACACTTTTTAACTTTAAAATTAATTTTAAAAAATACAGCTATACACAAATACTGTGGCCTTTATAATAGGCAACTTAGTATACACAAAAATTATGTTTAATGTGGTTAAACTAATGCCTTTGCCCGTTTTAGCATTTTTCATTTTTGCTTACATTTTAAACATTCTATGAGCGACGTTGTTCTGGGATTGAAAGATGCTAAAACTGGCATAGGCATGAGTTTAACTATTGCTATTATAGATGCTACACTATTTGTGTATAGCTGTAGTAAACCGTAGCAAAAATAAAATAGAGCAGCAATTACACATTAAAGCAAACAAGCAAGCAAGTCGATTGCTGACCAAAAATAAGTTTGATAATTGATAGAACAAGTTCCGCAATCTATCATTAAAACAATAATTGAATTAGAATTAAATATTTAATTAAATCAAATAAATTTTTCAGCTTAAAGCCCGACAAGAACCTAACAAATTTCAACATCCTGGATATGATCAGGAACGCACTGGAAGCGTACAACTTGCTTTGGTAAAGAACAAACTAAAAAGATCAACGTCCATAAAAACAAAAAGAAAGCTTTCTCCAAGAAGAAAACCAATATAAAGACCACCATCAGCAGGCTGTCCACTCAGCTTCCCCTCCAGCCACAACCTTCAAAAAAACCCTAAAGAAGCAACCAACCAAACTTTCCATCATCCAATTCACCAAGCCAACAAAATCCTCTATCCAAGCCTTTTTTAAGAAAATAGCCGCCGGACCAGCTGATGCCAAATCTTTCAAAAGAGAAGAAATAGACGTTCAGCCGACCGGCAAACTATAAAACCTTGCTCTGCCAAAAATAAAGTCAAAAAAATTGAGGAAGCAAACAGGTGAATCTTCTTTAGGGCACAGTCAACCAACTCTGATCCGTACGGTAAACCGCACAATGCTAGATACAAGAAACAAACTGAAGAATAGCCGCAACAGCCAAGTTCACGGTAAAACATCTGCTTCTTATCAGTAGACTCCTGCTCTACCCAGATGCAATCCAAACGCTTGCAAAAAGCAATCCTATGCGCAAGCAACAGAATTAGTACAAATCGCACTATTTTCAACTAAAAATAGCTATTTCTCCGTTTATTCCAAACAAGTAACAATGATTTTATGAAGATGTTTTTACTTTTAACAAAATTTTTAGTCAACTGAAAACTAAGCTTTTAGATAAGTGTAGAACCCTGACTTAGACGTACTATGTAAAAAAAACCGTAATGAACATTTGTTAAACAGGAAAGCAATGTCGCACTAGTGACCAAACTTCCAGCATTTATAGGTTTAATTTGTAGCGGCTCGTAAATCCAACACAATACAATGTATTTAGGAAGATTCCCTCCTTACCCAAAAAATAAGGCAAACATTGCAACTTTGCCCACCAACTTCTAATCTGCATATTTTGCACTAAATTAAAAGCGTGTAAACAAGTAAGCCAAAACCGAAAATTACCATTTGGTATCTCGGAAACATACAAAAAAAGATTAAAAAAAGTTAATATTGTTTATCTGTCAAATTACTTCTAAAGAAGGTTAGGTTAGGTTAGGTTAGGTTCCTGGACTGGAAAAGGTGTTTTTAGTCTGTAAGAATCTGACACTATCCTTTGGAGTGTCTTATAAAAGATTTTCCAACTCCTCAAAAAAAAAAAAAAAATTTTCCTGGACTCCAGATTTTGGGGACTTGGAAAGGTGAAACCTCTTTCAGGCGCGTCCCAGGTGGCAGATAGAGGATTGCACACGCGGACCAACACGATTGCACGGTAGCCTTGTTACAGCAATGAGACTACCTTTTCTATTACTCTACTATACAACTCTTTGGTCTTTCTTGACTCACTTTCTGGTTATCAAGCTATTAGGTAACAAAGGCTTGGTAACCAAAACCGCATTAAAATCTTTCATTTACAGTAAAACCCAACACTATAAACCACTAAAAGAATGCGCGACTACCCGGAAGTCAGAAAACGGAAAATAAGAAAACGAAATAATGCAAAAAAGTTTAGATAAATCTACCCAGGAAGAAAAACCCTCACTGTCTGCTAAGACGGTGTGACTAGAATATAGGCGTGGCAACCTAAACAAAACTGACAACAACAATGGCAACGAAAACGGACAACAAAACTAGACTACGAACACGGAAGATAAGTTGCTGAGCAGGCGTGGCTCAGCCAGACACAAAGATTTGTCAGCGGAAAAACTTGATATCATGCAAAAATACAACAGGCGAAAAAGTATAAGGTCTCCTAACAGAGAACCTGTAAAGGAGTCCAAGTGAAAAATCAAAAAAAGAACCGACAAAACCGCAAGAATTAAAGGAAAAGAAAAAGGTGATTGATAAGAAAAACAGACTAAGAGAAGACAACCCTCAAGGCAAACCTGTCAAAAAAAGCGTAACAGCGTTAGAGCATTGCCTTACAACTTAGAAGTAAATATGACTACGCTGGCAAAATGCATAAAAAAGTTGCAAAAAGAAGTGGCTCAAAACACCAGGGTGGACCTAAAAAAGGCCATCGACAAGGTGGCCCAAAATGAGAATTCAAGAGCTGTACGCCGTAGTCACGTTAGACAGAGGTCCCCAGGCGCACATCCTGGACTTAAATAAAATAAATATAGGGTGGGCACGGTGCAGGGTGGAGGCCTTTGCTGACATAGACCGCTACTTCAACTGTCAGGAAATTGGACATATGGCAGCAGAGTGCGGCGCCGCAAAAGTGGGTAGGCGGTGTCACAAGTGCGGAGAGGTAATGCACTTAGTAAAAGACTGCATTCAGGAGGCAAAATGCAGAAGACGGGAAAGGTCGTTTGCTAGCAGAATGAGCCGCGTGTAACAACCAAACTCTAATGGGGCAGCGCCCACGTTCTGGGGAGAGGCACGCTCGTACATTGACGTGACTTTCTGCGGGACAAAGATAGTGGAGATAGCGACGGGGTGGGAAGTGATGGAAAAGGAGTGCCTCAGCGACCATTGTCTCATCAGGTTCGGTGTTGGCAGAACGGTTAAAGAAAGTTAAGGAAAAGGTTGGGGGGGGGGGGGGGGGCTTATCAAGTCGGCCAAAAAGGTTAAATAGAAACTTCTCGTCGCAGGAGTTTTAAAATAGTGATGGGGAAAGTAGGTAGAAAACCGCCAAAGGTGAATACGGCGGTTCAAAGAGCGGTAGGGGAACTTTTTCCAGCGCAAGTGGGGAGGGTTTTCATAAAGTGGCCAGTTGCGACTGGAGGCGTCCGACTCTATGCGGAAAGAGAGCTTTTAGAAGCCACGGCAATGATCAGATTAAAAAAGGCACCAAGGCTTGGCAAGTTCCTTACAAAACTTGTCAAAACCCTAATCAGACGGTGCCATGAAACCTGGCTAAAAATTTACAATCGGTGCCTGGTCAAAGGAAGTTTTCCGGAAGTGTAGAAGAGGGCAAACCTGGTCCTGTTGGATAAGGAAAAAAGAAGTACGGAGACTAAAGCATATTGCCCAATATGTTTCCTAGACGTGGGGGAAAAAAATCTTAAACATCTGGTAGTAGAAAGGCTTTTAGAGGTGCTCTAAAGTGACACGGCCCTCTGCGTGTTAATCACATTGGACGTGATGAACGCCTTCAACACTGCCAATTGGGGCAGGATTTTATAAGCGCTGGAAAACAGGGGGGTACCAGGCAACCTGCTGAATCTAATCAGCAGTTACCTGTGGGGTAGGATTTTGTTGCTGGGCAAGGGAAGGCAAAAGGAAAAGAGAATAGGTTAAACTGTCGGGGAGTGTGACACAGTGGTCGGTTCTAGGATTCACGCTGAGAGTCGTTCTGTATGACAGCGTGGTAAACCTGAAGATGACAAACAGAATACAGGTAGTGGCACACGCGGACGATTTGGCGGTAGTGGTAACAAAGCGCTCTAAGTTTGAGGTAGAAGAGGCTAGTAACCACGCCGTTAAGTTAATAGAGTCAAAGATGAGCGAACGAGGGCTGAAACTGGCGCCGAAAAAAACAGAGCTTGTGGTACTTTCGTGCTCAAGAAAAGTAAAAGAATCAGCTACGGCCCACACCACCACAAATTCAAATAAATGTCACGGGGACCACCGTCAGGTCTAAGAAACAGCTAAATTACTTAGGGGTTGTACTGTCCAGCAACATGGCATGGGGCGGGCAGGTGCGGGAGATCTGCATGAGAAGAGAGAAGGTCCGGTTGTTGGCGGGTTTGATGCTAAATCTAGAAAGAGCAAGGGTTTCCTACAAGCGCCTGCTGTGTTCGGTTGTTTTCTCCATAGTGCTGTACAATGCAGAAATATGGGAGAACACCTTGCGAAGCAACGAGATGCAAAAGATTTGCAGCGCCTACAGGACGGCATCGACTGCAGTTTTTCTGGTGGTTGCGGGGACAAAGACTTTGTAAAAAAACGGAGATGTAGGATGGGCGTCTCTCGAGAATAGCATAAAAGGTGGGAAGAGTGTGAGTCGAGTGAAGATGGTAGTGAACTAGGGTGGTCAAGGCGGCTTATCGTAAACGTAAAGCAGGGAGTGGCAGGAATCACGGCGAGGTAAACAACTACTTCACGCAGGTACTAATAAAACACGGTTGTTTCCTGGCGTAATTGCAGTGGGTGAAAGTGTGCAAGAGCGACAAACGTTTGTATTGCGGGCAGCGAAACACGGTCAAGCACACCGTGTTTTGTTGCAAGCGCTGGACAGAAGTGAAGGAGAAAATGATAGTGAAAATGGGCGGAGCAAGCGTAAACTATGACAACATAGTAGAAACAATAATGGCGTCTCAGACCGGCTGGGATGTTGTGTCCACTATGATAGATGATTATTCTCCGGAAAAAAGAGGAAGAGAAGAAGGAGCTTGTTCCGGTAGAAGAATGGGGGGTGGGAGTGGGGGTTTTGCCTGGGGTGGACCCGTAGCTGTTTTTTTTTTACTATTGTGTAGAAATATGATTGGAAATTTTTTGTAAAAAACTTGTCTGTAAATTTTTGATTTGTAAGTTTGTAAAAAAAAAATTGTTTAAAAAAAAAGGGCGGCAGAAAAAACTAACTGAGGTCCGGGATTCTCCACTACAAAGTAATGCTTTGATGCAATTTCGGGGTGGAGTAAAAACAGATATATCCTTCCCTATACCACTAAGTAGTAGAAGTGCCATTCTTTACACGCACAACAAAGACACTGAAAACAGTAAACTTATTAAACAAAAGCCGTACGTTTTTTCACTGTTTATGCATTGAGATTTGAATAAGAAATGAGACAAAATAATAAAGTTAAAAGCAATAAAACCTTTGTCAAACCCTAGGAGTTTTTCTAAAAAAGACAAATTTCATTGACAAAAAATTCAAAAAAATGTAAAAATAAGCATATTTTTTTTAGTTTAGACCCTTAAAACTCAAATACACAAAATTTATATTTTTCAACTAAACTACATCAAAATACGTCAACTTAAGAGTTTAAAAAAAATGTAAAAAATGCTTCTTTTTGCCCAGCCCTTAGAACAAAAAAATGGTTTTATGGTTTTTGCGGATTGTAGACAGAGTATAGACTTGAAATGTGCGCCAGATTTAATTTCTACAAAAAATTTTTGATTGATTTCATTAGCAAATTTTTTTTTGTAAGTTAATTTTGCTGTTTTCATACAGAAAATAAAATTAAATTTAAAAACGACAAAAAAAATGGGATTTTTTTTTAAGATTTCATATCTTTATGAACCGATCAAAAGACTACTAATAAATTATAGAAACGGAAAAAAATACTTAAGCAAATTTCTCAATGCAACCTTCCCTCTGCTCTAGTCCGTTTGAAATGGAATTGCCCATATATAAAAATAGAATATATTTTATATATTGTGCCAACAAAGTATAAATTCTTTTATATTTATTTTTTAAATTGATAAAGTATGTTTATCTATATTTAAGTCAAATTTTATAAAAATATATTTTTTTTTATATAATTTCTTATAAAACTAAAATCTAATTTTCTTGACATTTAATTTCAAATTAATTTTCATAAAAAAAATAAAATAAACAGCAATCATTGATTTAATTTGTGTATCAGAGCAAAACCGCGTAGTAAATGGAATTTTTCATTAGGCCACATAGCAGCTACTACCCCACCCAGAAAACAATTCCCCCTAAAACCAAATTATAACCACCACAAAGCGGCAATACTCAATTGATTTCACCATTACTTATCCTGACATATTACATATGAGTCTATCCTAAGAGAACAACAACCAAAATCAATATAATACTAACACACTAATTTATCTCACAGTTCTTACTTCTATTATTTACACAAAAACAATAAAAAATACATGACAGATTTTTTTTGCAATAATTAATATTATTTGTAAGCTGTGAAAAGTGCACAGTAATGTATTGATAATGAGTTCATGTCAAAGCTGAGTAATGACAAGGTTTTTACAAAGGATATTTTTTTGAAGTAAGTGGATGCTAATCTAAAGGAAAGAAGATGTTAGAAAAGAGCGTTGGAACTCTAGTTGTTTGTCATAAGAGATTTTAAATAACAAGTGTATAGCGTTAATAAAGCGCGATAATTTTCTTAAATTTATAATTAATATTATTTTTAGTTACAATATTAATTAAAAAAAAATGTAATACCATATATTTTTAATCTTATTTACTTTTCAGTATAAAATAAGACACCGTAATAAGCTGTATGTACTAATTAATTGTTATTAAATTAATAAGTGTACTCATTCTATACAAGAAAAAATAATTATAAACAAATATATAATTTTTATCTAATGTTACTGTAAAGTCTGTCAAGAGAATAGTGAGAAACAAAATAACTCTACTTTACATCAAATTAATAAAACACATTTACTATGTACAATATTACAAAATATAAAGAAGTTTACAAAACCATCAAAAGAAAAATTTGTGAAGCAAAAGAAAACTGGATGTCTGAGAAGATATTGAAAAGCTGCAAAGTCAATACGACAGTTTCAATCTACATAAGAAAACTAGAGAACTAACAGGAACTAATTATAAAAACAAAATCCGGCAAAATAATAACAGACCAAGCCCAAAAACTCATACGATGGAAAGAATATATTGAAGAGCTATTCAACGACACGAGATGCCCTCAAAGTAAAACGCAACAACATCTGCATAGCCCTAGCCCTGCTGAAATAACAAAACACAAAGTAGAGCAAGAAATAAGGAGCGTGAAAGAGGGAAAAGCTGTAGGCCCAGATAAAGTGCCCATAGAACTATTAATACCAATAGAAGATGAGGAAATTGAAATATTTGTTGACCTATTCAATACCATATATAGAACAGGCGTAATACCAAAAGAAATCTACATTTATTACGATTCCGAAGAAGTTGAATGCCCGAAAATGCAGTGACTACAGAACAATAAATCTTATGAGCCATACCTTGAATGCATTCCTGAAAATAATACATAAAAGACTTTACACCAAACTTGAGCAAGATATTAGCGACACTCAATTTGGATTCAGGAATGGCTTAGGAACACGAGAAGCATTATTTGGCATTAACGTACTACTACAAAGATGTATGGATATGAATATCAAGGTACACGCCTGTTTTATAGACTACAAGAAGGCGTTCGATAAAGTACGCCATGAACTACGTGTAACACTCCTAAAAAGCAAACGTATTGACTCCGAGGACATACAATTGAAAACATGTACTAGAACCAAACAGCAACGGTGAGAGTGGACAATGATTCCACTAAAAGCATAAACATTGAACGGGGAGTGAGGCAAAGCTGTATACTGTCACCGATGTTATTCAATCTATACTCAGAAGCTATATTCAAAGAAGCTTTATCTGAAGAACTTTGTGGGCTTGTTGTTAATGGGCGACCAATTAACAACATTAGATACGCTGATGACACGGAGATAGTAGCAGACAACATTGTAGACCTGCAAAAAATGGTAGAACGCACAAAAACTGTCAGCTCAAAATATGGATTAAATATGAACCTCAAGAAAACAAAATACATGATCATATCAAAAGCACGTATACCACCTAACGCAAATCTTCTTATTGATAACACCTATATTCAAAAAGTAACCAAGTACAAATACCTAAATACGTGGATAACAAATACAAACAAACAGACAGTAAAAATCAAGTCCAGAATAGAGATGGTTTGAACTGCCTTCTTCAAAATGAGAGATTTCTTCTGAAATCGCGATCTAACGCTAGAGCTTTGTTTTAGAATGGTAAGATGCTATACATTTCCAATTATACTGTATAGTATGAAAACATAAACACTGAACCAACACCTCAACAACATACTCCAAGCTTTTGAGATGTGGACGTATCGGAGAATCCTGAAGATCTCATGAACGGACAAAACCCCGAATGCCGAGGTCCTCACAAAAATAGAAAAAGACCTAGAAATCCTTCACATGATAAAGATCAGATAGCTGAAATATTTGAGACATACCATGCAAGGTGTTGCCGCACGGAGGCGGGACTCCGTCCACCAATCAGAGCGCAGCGCGCGCAACCGTGCGCCAATAAATATCGAACTTTTCTCCCCTGCTCCTCAGACAACATCGAGAGCCCAAAGCAGTAACATCGAAACGGACATCATCTGAACCACCATATCAGCTGGCAATCCGCTGGGTGCCCCTCAGATCACCCTGATCACCACCACTGCAGCTTCCGACACCGTCACCCACTGCAACCGACGAGCACTTCCTCCGGCTCCATCCAAGGCTGCCAGTCGCCTTGCAGTCTACCTCTGGCTACATCCAGGGAAGGCTTTTACACCCGGAGCTTGCACTCCCCGCCCGGGTTTCAGGACGGCCACTGATCCTTGCCTTGTGCGGGTTCACGTCGATCCACAAAACAAACCACCGCTCACACAGAGCGACGTGGTGCACGCTGTGTGCGTGCGTGTGTGCGCGTGTAAGAGGGCCCAGTGTGGCAAGCGCCTGTGTGGCGAGCGTCTGTGTGACGTGTGTGAGAAGAACTTCGGTTCAAATACATAAAACAACAAGTACAAACTCGTACCACCATCATCCGGAGACCACCTCCGGACTTGTCAAGCAAACTTCACAACTCCCAGAGAAGGATGCCGGCAAAAACAAATGGCGCCCAACGTGGGGCAAGGAACGGCAAAGTTCTACCGTCCAGACCTCAACATCAACCTGAGAAGAGACAGAAGAAGAAGACTCGGCGACAGAAGCGTCGCGAGCGAGAAGAAGAAGAACAGTCGCTGCAGGAGTACCTTGCTGATTTCGAGCGTTACGACCTCGAACTACCATCCAGCCGACCGACCGCCTGCGTCGGGGTACTCACCTGCGAGTACTAAGGTCAAACCCTTGACCCAAACCCCAAGCGACTTGTGGACAGAACCAGGTTTATAAAGACCACCTTAGAACCACTTGAACGAGACGTGGAGGAAGGACTATCTGGCATGCGAGATTGCGACCAGATCCAGCAGATAGTCGAAGTAAATATGACATTGCTGAACGCGATCAACTCTGGAGAGGTTTACGTGGAAGAAGAACTAGCCCACAGCGCATCCAACCGCCTGTGGAGCGCAATCCAGTGGTTACGGTGGAAGCTACGAATCCGGCTTGCAACCGTCAGCGAAACTACTGCCAAGTTTGAGTACGTCCAGGCACTTTATCCGGAAATGACTCAGGTGCCTCCCCAGTGCCGGAAACCGCCGGAACCCGGAAAGTAAACAATTTGGACAAGCCCGTGCCGCGAGTGATAGACCTGTTAATCCCTCGCGACACCAGACTAATAGTGGAACCCTAGTGGACACTTCTTTCTCTGTTACAGACAATTCTCGTCCCTTGCAATAGTTGAACAACCAGAAGCCGATGATACCTGGACAACATCTTCACCAGGCGGAAACGGAAGCTCAGCCTAGGAAGTTGGGGAAAATTGTTGCTGCACGTAGGCGGAGCCCCGTCCACCAATCACAGCGGCGCGCGCGCGACAGCGCGGGTATAAATAACGAGCATTCAACTCCCAGCCTCATTCGAGATCGGGAGCCCTAGCAGTTAACATCTGGACCAACATCTTCAAGACACCGATCGACTGGCTTCTTCCGGTTGGGTGCCACTTGAGGATCTACCACCAGCTGCAGCTTCCGCATCGAGAACAAGACGTCCATCAGGAAAACCAACCTCCGGCTCATCCGAGACCGCCTCGCTGACATCCAAGTCTACCCCTGGCTCTTCCAGGGATCATCAGCTTACCCGGTGCTTGCACACCCCCGCCCAGGTTTCAGGACGGCCACTGATCCTCGCCTTGTGCAGGATCACGTCGATCCGCTAACAAACCACCAGCTCTGCGTGAGCGACGTGGTGCACGCTGCGTGCGTGCGCGTGTGTGTGCGCGTGTCTGTGCGCGTGTGTGTGCGCGTGTGTATGCGCGTGTGTGTGTGTGCGCGTGTGTGTGTGCGCGTGTGTGTGCGCGTGTGTGTGCGCGTGTGTGTGCGCGTGTGTGTGTGCGCGTGTGTGTGTGCGCGTGTGCGTGTGCGCGTGTGTGTGCGCGCGTGTGTGTGTGCGCGTGTGTGTGTGTGTGTGTGTGTGTGTGTGTGTGTGTGTGTGTGTGTGTGTGTGTGTGTGTGTGTGTGTGTGTGTGTGTGTGTGTGTGTGTGTGTGTGTGTGTGTGTGTGTGTGTGTGTGTGTGTGTGTCCTGCAACATATATTTTTTTTTTGTTTTTGTGGAAACAAATGTAATATGAAACACAAACCCAAAACAACCAAAAGTTAGCTGCATAATAAACAAAACCTACTAATGGCACAAATAAGAAACTACCTCGAAGACACAACTGTACCACCTACACTAAAAACTACTGCTAGTACAATAAAATCACAAAAGCAAAATCAGTCTAGTAATACTACCCAACATTTGAAAATTAACCGGCAAAAAGAAACAAAAACAAAAACCTGCTTAAACTTCATTGCATCAACAACAATCTCAAAAAGATATCCCGATTGATACCACAACTTAAAAAAAAAACCATTAAAACAAACATTTATAGAAAGACTGATAAGCTAAAAAAAAGAGAAACATAACCCCGTTCTTAGGAATGCATTTGTAAAAATAGATCTTTAAAAATCACGTACGTAGCAAGCAAACCAAGAAGTGGCTCTTTAGCATATCAGCCAAAAACTTTTGAAAATAAAGCAAACTTTAAGTCGTTGCTCTAAAAAATTAGTAGATCTGAAAACGGGGCCACAACTAAAACCAGTTACCCTAAATTAAATAGGTTAGCGGTGCTAAACAACGTCTGCGTCAAGACCTAACAAGTTGTCAACTTTAAACTAGATAAATGTTATGAATGATTCATTGCCAATCATCAACGTAAATTCAATGTTAAATATTGTGCAGATTATTTTACTGTCAAGGAACCTTAAATACAAAAAAATAATCATGCAACAAATATTATACCTAAACACATACTAAACCTAATGCTATATGAGACGTATTTTTCAAAAACCTAATGGTAGCTAAAGTTGCAATAAAAAAATAATTTTTAAATCCATATGTCGTCTCTACAACCAGATGCTACTTCTATCGCCTGTCACAATCAACAAGCTTACAAAAAAAAGCCAACGCACCCCTAGTTATTGAATACAATGCAAATGCTCACCACATAGCCTAGAAGAGCAAGATCGTAAACATAAAAAGTAAAAAACTCTTTTTCTAAATTTGTAATATTAGTTTAATGCATAATTATTTGCCGTTTTTAAGCGTTATTTTGATGTTACGTTACACCATCTCAAAAAAAGAAGAAAATTTTAATTATTTTGCAAACTCAACAATCTTTTTGGCAAAGCAACGGTTAGCAAAAGAACATTCCAAGAGTAATTAGTTTGCTTCAAAGATGGTGATACCTGCTTAAACAACAAGTAAAAAAAAATTAGTCTTCAGATAACCAAGTTTTTCTGGTGGCTGTAGAAAAAAAAACAGAAGTGTACCACTAAGACACTGGCTAAGAACGTCAACACCGATCAGTCTACAATTGTTTCCTATCTCAAAATCCAATTTTTTACCAATTTATTTGAAAAAAAATTGCTAAACCCAAATACTTAACTTTAGCATAGTAAACAAACGTTCCAAAATTTGACATCACACTAACAAATAGAAAAGCCATTAAAATGATACGTGTCAAACAAACTTTGTTTGTCTGATCATGTCACGCATGCAACAAGTTTAGAATTAAATCTAAAAAACAAAAAACTTGACAAAGCTACAGAAACACTAAAATGCTGTTTAACACTGCCAACAGAAACGGTAATTAGGATACGTATAAAGCCAGTCTCACATCATACTACAATGCCATAAAAATACATTTTGAGCATAAATTGGAAAAGCATTGTCGACGCAGGCTATAAGTTAATAGAACTTTCTGTTTTAGAAAAACTGCTTAACAAACACAAGTTTTTAAAAGCAAACCTAAATAGTTAGTCAAAGTATCACGTTTGAACTGAACTGAAGTAGAAACTGATGAGTAATATCTTATCATGTTAACAAAAGGTAATTGAATCTGAGAGAACCTTTATGCAAAATTCTCAGAGCAAGTCCAGCTTCACACATACTAAACAGCTCAAAAGCAGTTTAAGTAGTATTTATATTAATCATCAAGTACATTCAAGACGGCTTTTTTGGTAGCATTTACAGAAGATGCTGTTACAAGACGCTCACCAAAAACCACATTGTTATACAAGATAAAAAAATATTTTGAGTTAAAAATAGTTTCTTATCACTTTGTACATAATGAAAAACTAAAACCATATTGTTGCCAATTTTGATTAGTTCTTAAGCCCCTTAAGCCGGGAGCGTATCCCACGTTTCCAAACCAACTCCAAATCGGCAACTACCTGACGTCAACTTGCGCTCGATCCCTGGGGCCCACCAACACAAAGTGGTCACATTAGAGAGTCTACTAGCGTGTTATCAAGATCCCAATACATACTACTCGTATGACAGCGTCTGTGTCACGTTTTTGTTAGAATCTCTGAATTTGCGCGTCTGTGTGACGTGTCCGTCCGAACCTCCGGGTTTACGCGTCTGGGTGATAGTTTTTTCAGAACCTCCAACAAATCTATAGACACGTACACAACACCGTCCAGAAATGACTCCTAAACTTGGGCCGGCAACTCCCATAATTTTGTTTGTTTTCTATAATTATAAAATCAGAAGAAAACGCCTTCAATAAAATGAAATAACTCTAAGCAAGCTGTGTAACCTAAAACCACTTAACTGTGTTGCCGCACGGAGGCGGGACTCCGTCCACCAATCAGAGCGCAGCGCGCGCAACCGCGCGCCTATATATACCCAACTTTTCTCCTCTGGTCTTCGTCTAAGGCATTGATTCGCAGAAGAAATGCCGCCAGACATCAATAGCAAAGGCATCGCAACCCTTTAGATCGTGAAATTCAATGCACAAAAATCGATGCTGGCAGGAAAAGATGGAATCAACCACAAAGAATACTAATCTGATGTGGAAGATTGCCAAAGCTTTACGAAACAGAAAAGTCCCGATACCAGTCATCCATAGTAAGACCTGGCTCCAATATTCTATAGAGAGAAAGGCCGAAGCGTTTGCTGACAGTTTGGAACTCCAATGCTCCCCCTCGAGAGAGGAAGATGATACGGAGCACGTCGAAAAGGTTGAAAGAGCGGTGGAACGCCTTTTGGATAGCCCTGACGACGACACCCCGTTGAACCACGTTCGACCGTCACGGATCAGAGGAATCTTATCTAAACTTAAAGCTCGATCTGCGCCAGGTCCTGACGGTATTCCGAACAAAGCTCTTAAAGCATTTTCGCACAAAGCAATAATGGTTCTGACCAATATTGCCAATGCAATCTTACGTACAGGGCACTTTTCTTCAGCTTGGAAAGGCTCACACGTAATTAATATCCCAAAACCTGGGAAGGACCGACTGTTTCCTCAAAACTATCGGCCAATCAGTCTTCTATGCACCTTGAGTAAGGTCATAGAAAGAGTAATCTTGGATAACCTCCAAGAACACGCAGAAGAAAATTCTCTTCTACCATCTCATCAGCATGGGTTTAGGCGTGAATACTCTGTAGTACACCAATTAAACCGCGTGACAGATCACATTACCAAGGGCTTTGGACTTAGAAAAACCACAGGGTTGGTATTTTTTGACGTCGAAAAGGCCTTTGATAAGATATGGCACGACGGGTTAATTCTAAAGCTACATAGACTTAAATTTCAACTGCGGCTCATAAAGCTGATAGCATCGTATCTTGACAGCAGAACTTTAGCAGTTAAGCTTCAAAATCATGTTTCGACCTCCCGGCCAATTACGGCAGGTGTACCTCAAGGCTCTCTTCTCTCGCCTTTGCTATTTAACCTTTTTGTTGCCGACATGCCATCGGGCTGGAAGCACGGGGTAAAAATGGCACAATACGCCGACGATACGGCACTTCTCTACAGCTCAAGGTCGCCTATGGTGGTCACCATAAGGCTTCAAAAAACAACCGACAATCTCCAAGAATGGTGCAATGATTGGCAGCTTAAGGTCAATCCTGAAAAGAGCGTTGCTGTTCTCTTTTCGCGGCGACAAACTAAACCGCACGATCACGTCTTCATCGATGACGTACCGATTCCATGGTCAAATGCTGCAAAGTATTTGGGAATCACTTTTGATAAAGGTCAAACGTACGAATTGCACGTTCAGGCTGTTCTTGATAAAGCCAAATTGGCAAAAAACCTGCTAGTCCCAATGCTCCGCAGGGATAGCGAGCTATTGCTTCGGAACAAACTCCGAATGTATACGTCTATCATTAGACCGCAATTGACGTTTGGTTACCCAATTTGGGGAACGGCGGCAAACAGTCATATAAGGCGTCTTGACGCATTTCAAAATCTAACTCTTCGTTGAATTATAGGAGCGCCATGGTACGTTAGGAATGCAGATATTCACAACGACCTAGGCATCACTCCGTTACGACAACATTTCGAGGCGCTCGCCGAGAAATATTTTACGAATTTAGCGATTCATTCGAACACCGATCTAGCCAGATTGGCAGAGCCGGACAAACAGGGCCACTTCTATCGAAGACCGGTCAACCTAATCTAACCAGGTGGGTTCACCCCACATCCTACAACCTCACCCCACAGCCGATACGGCTTCCTATCTCTATTCATCCCCTTAATTTTCTCCCAATGGAAGGTTTATGAGCACAGGTCTCGAACTTCCCGGTACTCAAAATGGGGCGGTTTTAAGTCGGTAGGCGCTTTCCTCGTGACAGTGAATCCGACACTTTGAGTCAGTCTTTAGAAGATTTTACCGCCCTGACCACCAAAAAAAACAAAAAAACAAACTGGTCTTCGTCTGAGGAGCAGAGGAGAAAAGTCGCTCCTATCCATCGCGACATAGACAACAACCTCTAAAGGCAAGAGAAATTGGAACCGGTTGAACGGTTTAATGTCGATATATTGGACGTCCATCACATCGAACGCAGACAAGTGAAAAAGAAGAAGGAAAGAAAAGGAAGAAGAGGAGGAAAGCGATGTTCACCGACCGAAGTAGAATTTTGGACAAGCCCGTGCCGGGAGTGATTGACGTGGTAATCCTCCGCAACACCAGACTAATAGTGAACCCCAAGTGGACACTTCTTTTATGTTACAGACTACTCCCGTCCCTTGCAATAGTGTCAACAACCAAAAAGTCCGAACCTGGACAAGATCTTTGCCAGGGTGAATTGGAAGCTCGGCCTAAGAAGTTAAAGGGGATTGTTGCCGCACGGAGGCGGGACTCCGTCCACCAATCAGAGCGTAATTTTTCTGTTGCTGTCGCGGAGGCGGTTGCTCCAAAGACGGCCGAGTTACAGCCCTCCAAAGACCAACCTGGGGCACACGCGCTTTCACCATCCGAGGCCCCAACGCGGAATTCTCACCGACGTTTTGTCAGCGGTCCGCGCGTCTTGACTAGCTCGGCGAGAAACTCGAAAACACCAACCTATTCGAAGGCCAAATCCACGTTAGCTGGACTTGGAAAATGAACTGCCACTGATTAGAATCGCCCACGCCGACTCCGTCAACAAGGACGCCGCCGATCGTCAACGATCCGCCGCAACCGCCATAGACAACCGAGCCTGGGACATAGCAGGATTTGCCCCTGCTTTATTGCACCGGCAAACATTCAAAAGAGCCACTTATTTGGCAGCCTCCGGGCGTCGTATAACGTCCTACGGTTTTACTGATCGCAGCCGGGATCGATCTTTTCAGACTGACCCCGCGCTATTTCAACCAGCGCAAACTTGTGACTTTAATTAGTCATCGTTTAATTAATCTTTTTTTTCTGCTAACAGTAACCCGGAAGTAGCCGTGCTAAGTCACCATCGACCCAGTCCGACAACATTTCTCCTCTGCTCCTCAGACAAGATCCAGAGCCCAAAACAGCCACATCGAGATGGACATCCTGAACAGCCTCTCAGATGACCCTGATCACCACCGCTGCAGCTTCCGACAACGTCACCTACTGCAACCAACTAGCACTTCCTCCGGCTCCATCCAAGGCCACCCGTTGCCTTGCAGTCTACCTTTGGCTATTTCCATGAAAGGCTTTTACACTCGGTGTCACTTTTACTGATCAAGGCAAGGATTCACGTCAATCCACAAACAACCACCAGCTCTGCATGAGCGACGTGGTGCACGCTGTGTGCGTGTGTGTGAGCGTGCGTAGAAGAGCCTGTGTGGCGAGCGTCTTTGAGACGCGTGTGTGAGGAACTTCGGTTCACCTTAATTAAAACAAAAGTACAAACGACGTACCACCATTATCTGGAGACCACCTCCAGACTTGTTAAGCAAAACTCAGAGAAGGATGCCGGTAACAATTCAAAAAATTATGAGCCCCAAAACCATGCCCATACAAGGCTAAATAAAAAGACAAACGTAACACTACTGTAAGCTAGACTAAACAAAATAAACTTTTGTGCGGCTAACAAAATCAATAGTTTCATATTTAAAATATGCGGCAAAACATTTTTTATAATGTCAACCTATGCTCCAAAAAAAAAAACTTAGTGACCATAAAATAATAAAACCTAACAGTAAATAAACTTTAAAAAAAGTGCCCCAACGCAACAAATTAATAAGACTAAAAAACTGGCAATTATCGACAAAGCATGCAATATAACTTTCTGCAAAAAACTAAATAAAAAACCAGATGTTTAGTGAATATTGCAAGTGCAAGAAGAATATGCATAGCGGCTAAAAGGTAGATTAACAAAGCATATAGAAAAAAAAAACTACAAAAACTAAGTAACCACAAATCAAGACTCAAGATGCAAATCAAAGCTTAAAAAGAAAATGCAAGGAAACTAAAGAAGATATAGAGAACAACACATGAAGAAACAGGTATAAGATTCCAACTTAAAAATTAAATGCACATTTAGTAGCTCTTTCTGACAAAAAAAACAATTCTAAATTGAAAAAAAACTATTCTTTTGCCACAAAAAGATCAAGTAAAAGAAAAGTCAAAAACAGCATTCCATCATGCTCAAAAGATGAGATAAAAAAACGATGTGCAACAAAATTTTTCCCGAAAAATAATAGGTAGCCAGGCTCATTCTCTTAGAAAAACTGTTTTGTATAGACTGTAGTGCCTTATAAACACAAACTATACAAACAGAACAGTAAGTTAATTAAAAATTAAAAAAATGCGGCAGGTTATCTGATCAACAGTACGGCTTCAGAAACAAGGCGCCTGTTAAAAGAAATATAAATTTATGCTGGCAAAAGTACAGAAATGATTAAATTTGCCGGGGCTTACCAAACGGTGTTGGCACAAAGCAATACAGGTAGTATTGGCTGTAATCTCATTGCATCTCTTAACAAAAAAGCAAGTAATCTCATGAGTTAAATACAAAAATAAGCAAATGCTTATAAGCTGATTAAGAGGATTACGACAAGGCTTACTAGAAAACACATAGAAGTGTGCTACTTTGTTAGCCAATTCTTTACAGGGCAAAACTGCCTAGACTCGTATCGTGAAAAAACAAACCTAGCACTTACTGATAAGTGCATGTACTGCCACTATGATGATGACTACCAAAAAGATGGCGTAACATTATTTAGTAATTAAAAAAAATAATGTAATATTTTTTTTAGTTCAATACAAATACGGGGCTCAAGCGGTGTACGAGGGTCCGAGCTTACAACACATTTTAGTGATCTATGCTCGGAGCGCTGTTCGATGGTCGGATCGCCGTTGTGTCCACACACTTATTGTTACTTACTGTATTCTAACGATCATTAAGCAGATAAAATTATATTCCTTATTTTCTTCAACTCACCTGCAACAAAAACAACAAACATTAAACTCCAAACTAACAAACATTGATAAAGCACAACAGCCAATTCAAAGTACTATTAAGTTATTAGCATTGTGTTAAACATAAGTTAACATTAAAGAAGGTTCCAACATTATTTTCAAATCGTGGTCAAACGCAACGTTACCAGCTTTCAAATATTTTTATACATAAAATGTATAATAGTAATTATGAATTTATGTAAATTGTTTCTTTGACTAATAAAATACTAGGCGTACCTTGAAATAGTTGTGTATGTCTCACACTGATTAAAGAAGCAATCTACATAAAACTATTTATTAAATTTTTTGTCGTTTCTGGATATGAATTGATCTCTATTGTTTTGTAGGTAATAGATAGTCTGCAATCTATTAAAAACTAAGCTTAACACATTTTTATAAAGTTATAAAATAATTTTATTTGCAAACTGCATCAATATTATTAATTTTGAGATTATATTTCAATTCAAAATAATTACCTTTTGAAATATATTATATTAAATTAATCATAATATCTGTATTTATAATGAAAATCAAACCTACATTATGTATAATAATACAGAGAAACAGAACTTTAAATGCCACCACTAAAACCAAAACACAAAAGCAGAATTATTAACAGAGCCGCCAAACAAACATTGAAATTTATAATGAGCATTAATACCTGGTTTTCGAGCACAAATAAAATCAATTTCTTTTATTTGAAATATTTAAAAATAAAATCAATACAATCTAGAAATGTAATAGATTAGTTTACAATTCACATTTATAAAAAGACATTATTGGAATTGCATGTGAAATTTAATTTAAAATTGCAAACGTGTTAAGTACTGTAACTGCATGAAATTTAATTTTATAATAGGCAAAAATAGTTTCTTTAAAAGGTTTAAAATGATTTTGTAAGTTTTAATATGTCTCGTGCAAAAATGCAAGTTTTCTTCAAATATATTGGACTTAAAATATATTGATGCAAACTAACTATTTGCATTTGCCCCCAAACAATTCTATCGTTGCGAGAAACAATTATTATATTATATTTTGTCTACTTCTGTCTTTAATTTGTTGTTTAGTAATAGTTTACACCAGTACGTAGCCGATGTACTTTAAAAATAACTAGAAAGTTGTGTACTTAATTCCAATCCAGACATATAAAATAATTCTCATCAGTTTTAATATAAATTTATATATCATATTTGTTTAGTACTGAAAATATAAAATATACAAACGTTAAATAAACACATCAAACTACATTGAATTGGCATCCCACCCAATTGAGTTAAAAGAGCTCATATAGAAAATCTATCGCCAGATAAATAATATAAACGCAATTACCACAGACTGTAAAATATATAATCTTAAAATATAAGGAAGTATAAAATAAAATAATGTGACAATTCTCATTCCGGTGTACTTAACTTTCCTGGAATATAATTTATGTGACAAAGTTAAAAATTTCAATTATCATTATCAGGTGGAACGCATCCTCGGCACGGCCAAAGAATTTTCATTTTAAGCGCAAAACCAAATTAAACATGCACTTGCATTTTTAATAGAAAAGAACTTGCACAATGAATATTAAAACAAGCTGATTCGAATTCACTATTATTCATGAAGTAGCTGCAAAACATTTTGCATATTAATTACCAAATTAATTAACAACCTCTAGTAAATACTATTGAACATAATTACTCATAGAAACTACAATTAGTTTGATTTAAAACAATTAATTAGTTAACTGTAAAATTATTATTATATAATTAACAAAACTTATTTAATTTCTAATTTAATTTAATAAACTAATATAATTTAACAGGGTTAAATGAAATGTCATACAAATATTTGCAGTGCCTCAATTAATGTTGTATTTAATAACGAGCATGTTTTTATTGGCATGTTTATTCAATCCCTATTATTTTAATTAATTTCTAGTTAAAATGTCGTCCACTCAAATCAAATAATTTATAATTGAAAAATCCTACGCAATAATATTTTTAATTAATTAAAGTTGATCAATTATAAAATTAAATATTACTTTCTGTAATTATAATCAATGTTTTATCATTTATATTTTTTCTTTTAAAAATTTAACAAAATTTAGGAATTATTACTACTCCCCAAAGAATATTCGTTATGCTAATGTAATCTCGATTTAATTTAAAGAAATTGTACGGAAATTCCCGGTTCTAATTTATTCATATTTTTTTTCTTTCTCGCGCCATTGCTGTAGGCTGTCTGAGTAAAATTTTAATTACCTTAAAATTTCTCTAAGTAGAACAAATTTAGTTATTTTGTGAATGCTGAAAATCTTGCAATATATTTTGAACAAAAAACCTGTTTATGTACTTTACGGATTTAAGGTTTTTCTTGTTGATGTGAATCGATATAAAGCAAAAGGAACTTGGGATAAATTTTGAGGATGAAGTGGGATCTGACGTATAAAATATTGAGTGGTGATGTTATAAGTTGTGCTTTGGAATATTGAAATATTTACAAATATATCTGAATTTTATATTTTATCTACAAATACTTTAATATAAATAATAATTAACAATTTTTAATTTATGTTACTTTTATTTATTATTTAATTATATTATGACAATTTGACTTTTTATAAAGCCATACTGCATTCTAAAGTAAAAGTCCCTTTTGTTATGTTGTGCTGTACAATAACAGTTCTACATAAAGATATACGAATTAAAGTTTAAAGGGGAACCGAATCATACCGACAGAGAAATGTACTACACAGATACTCTTTAAATATATTTGAAAAATTAGTTATTGCTGCTGGGAATCAAACCCAAACTGCCACTTGCAATAATAAAATTCTACCTTCACTGGACATTGAAACGCTTAATCTAATAATAATATTTATAATAACATTAATAACTTCCATAAAAGCAATTAAGTAATCATAAAAAATATGGAGTTTAAAGAAAATTATAATTTATTAACTAAACAAAAGCTTATCTCCAAATTGATATACAATTTTAAGATCTTGTATATAATAATTCCTTTTTTTAACCCCCTCTGGCGTTACTAACACAAAAACAATTCACAACTTTTTCTTGACTATATTCAATCCTGAAATTTTTTTCCCTAGTTTGGTGTTAATGTTTTTAAAAGCATCCTAATTTTTAAACTTTTTTATCCATACCTAAACTTCAATTTAAAATTGAATATGGTTTGTGTTTTTGTATCTTTTCTTGAGCCATATCCCTTACCGCCTTTAGCTAGACACTCATATATTCTATAGGTAGTTTGGATTTTTGTTGAAGAAATTTGTGTAGTTAGCATTATAAATCACATTTACCTTATAACTAGATATCAAAAACTTTCTACTTCAAAAATGCACATCATTATCTGTAATAATAATTTCAAAAACTTTTTTTTCTTGGAACAAAAAGTTTTTTATAAAAATCTGTAATCACAAAGAGGAAAGTATTTCCTTTAAAACTTTGTAGCAAGAGTCCAATCAAGTCTATAATCAACATCTGCCCACATTTGAACACCCAAAGTCTACAACCCAGCTGATTTTTGCTATTTTGAATTATATTTGGCACAAACTGTACAGTTTACGCCAATACAACTTTTTAGCAAACCGATTCTTCAAGACCATCCAAACTGAACCTTATAAGTCAATATAATGTATCTTCAATTATCATCCAATTAAGAGTTTTTCCCTGACATTGAATGATTCCATTTATTACTTACAGAGTAAACTTGTTTCTAAACTACTATACTGGTTAATTTCCTGAGTCAAAATGTCAAAGAAAATGTAAAAAAGGCATTCTTTTTTTTTAACTGAAGGAGGAGTGATTTTTAAAAACACCCATCTTCTGTGGACGTGCCGGATTCAGACTACTCTTGTAGCTGCTACCGACTAAAACTCCTTTTCTCTTGTTGCCGCACGTGTGCGGAGCCCCGCCTACCGTATAAATATCCAACATTCGACTCCCATCCTCATTCAAGATCGAGAGCCCAAGCAGACCACATCTGGACCAACATCATCAAGACACCGATTAACTGTCATCTTCCGGTTGGATGCCACTAGAGGATCTACCACCAGCTGCAGCTTCCGTATTGATACCAGGACTTCCATCAGCAAAGCCAATCTCCGGCTCATCCGAGGCGGCCCCGCTGACAGCACAGTCTACCCCTGGCTCTTTCAGGGATCATCAGCTTACCAGGTGCTTGCACTCCCCCGCCTGGATTTCAAGACGGCCACTGCAAGATCACGTCGATCTGCTAACAACCACCAGTTCTGTGTGAACACCGGTGGTGCACGCTGTGTGCGTAGCAAGTGCCTGTGTGGCGTGTGTGTGCCGGTGTGGCAAGGCCTGTGTGGCATCTGCGAGTAGGAACCTGGGGGTTCGGCGTCTGTGCGACGCGTTAGTCGGAACTGCAAACACTACAAAAACAAGAGTACAAACACGTTCAAACCATTGTCTGCGATCACCCCCGACTTGTCAGGCAACCTCTCATCGCCCAGCGACGAGAATGCCGGTAACAAATGGCGCCCAACGTGGGGCGAGGAACGGCAAAGTTCTGCCGTCCAGACCTCAACATCAACCTGAGCAGAGAGTGAAGAGGAAGACTCGGCGACAGAAACGTTGCGAGCAAGAAGAGGAGGAACAGTCGCTGCAGAAGTACCTTGCTGATTTCGAGCGTTACGACCTCGAAATACCATCTAACCAACCGACCGCTCACGTTGGGGTACTCACAACTGGCCCACTGGCCCATAGCGCATCCAACCGTCTGTGGAGTGCAATCCAGTGGTTACGGTGGAAGCTACGAATCCGGCTTGCAACCGTCGGCGAAACTACTGCCAAATTTGAGTATGTCCATGCACTATATCCGGACACACCTGAACTTCACGAAGTAGTTATCGAAGAGGTGCACTACAAGCTGGCCCTACCGCTTGTGACCATCCAGGAGCACCACGTAGCCAAACTCATCGGTACCGAGTACGACGAAAAAGCGACATGCTTTGGCTTGGCATCATCGAAAGTCGCTACCATCTGCGACGATAACGCACCAGACACCAACGTCGAAAGCCGCTTCACGGCCGACGTCACCCTTCCGAACGTGACAAGACAAGAAGAGTTGGAAGAAGACCGCTTCACGGTCGATTCCGAGGAGGAGAAGATATACCAAGGCGACCCAGAGATATCGGCGGGAATACAGACAGACACACGTCTAACCCCAAAGCCAATCCATCAAAGGAGAACATGGATACCATCTCGGACACACCTGCAGTTGAGCGCGGCGTAGCCCCTAGCGCGACGTACGCAGTCCATGCTATGTCACCAAAACCGTCGCTCCTATCCATCGCCACTTGGATGGCAACTTCTAGAAACAGGAGAGTCTGAAACCGGTTGAAAGGTTTAGTACAGCCAGATTGGACGTCCAGCACATCGGACGAGTGAAGAAGAAGAAGAAGCTGAGGGCAATACCCACCGACCGACAACTTAGGTGGATCGCGCGCAGTTTGGATCTACCGCATAGTGTTCTACGACCTGGTTTGCGACAAGTGGCCGGACCACCAGACTAATAGTGAAACCCTAGTGGACACTTCTTTATCTGTTACAGACTATTCCCGTCCCTTGCAATAGTTCAACAACCAGAAGCCGATGATACCTGGACAACATCTTCACCAGGCGGAAACGGACGCTCAGCCTAGGAGGTTGGGGAGAATTGGTGCCGCACGTGGGCGGAGCCCCGTCCACCAATCACTGCGGAGCGCGCGCGACAGCGCGGGTATAAATATCCAACATCCGACTCCCATCCTCATTCGAGATCGAGAGCCCAAGCAGACCACATCTGGAACAACATCATCAAGACACCGATCAACTGGCTTCTTCCGGTCGGGTGCCACTTGAGGATCTACCACCAACTGCAGCTTTTGTATCGACACCAGGACTTTCATCAGCAAAGCCAATCTCCGGCTCATCCGAAGCGGCCCCGCTGACAGCCCAGTCTACCCTGGCTCTTCCAGGGATCATCAGCTTACCCGGTGCTTGCACATCCCCGCCCGGGTTTTAGGACGGCCACTGATCCTTGCCTTGTGCAGGATCACGTCGATCCGCTAACAACCACCAGTTCTGTGTGAACACCGGTGGTGCAGTGGTGAGTGCCGGTGTGGCAAGGCCTGTGTGGCATCTGCGAGTAGGAACCTGGGGGTTCGGCGTCTGTGCGACGCGTTAGTTGGAACTGCGGTTCAAACACTACAAAAACAAAAGTACAAACACGTACAAACCATCGTCTGGGATCATTCCCGACTTGTCAGGCAACCTCTCATCGCCCAGCGACGAGGATGCCGGTAACACTTTTTTTGCTGGGTGGCAACGGGATTGCGTAAGCATTACTTCATTGCCTCCAGCATGTCCTTCTTTATCCTGTTTTGTTGTCTTTCTTCTCTTTGCCTTGATCTTTCTTTTTTTTCTTTGGTCTTCATAATTTTTGTAATTACTTTTTTGGTAGCATCTCATTTACTTTTGATTTCTAGCATTAGGTTAACTAAATTTTCTACCGCTACTTTCTCGGGTAGTTTATCTTCTACCTCTTTCCTCTCCGTTTCCCATTTTAAACACAGGAATAGTGTGTGCTCCGGCGTGCTAACCTCTTTGCACTATACACAGTTATCCTGCTGTTGCAAATTTATCTTCTTCTGCTATACCCCAAAACAGCCATGCCCCTTTAGAATTTGAGTCAAGTAATAGTTTAGACTGCCATGATTTCTTCCTACTCATGGCTTGATGTCCGCGATAAGTTTTTGGGTCCAGGACGCTGTGCCAGTATTCTTTCTCCATTCATCAGCCAATGTCCTAAAAGACTCTTTTCTGGCAGCTTTTTTTGCTTTCCTCCTTGTTGTCATCTTTCCTATAAAATCTTTCTCTTACCATCAGGTGTATTGATATTGTCCTTGTAAATATGTACTTGCTAAACCAATTGATATGACTCTTTTCGCCTTCTCCAGTAACCCTCTGTGTTTTTTACTTTTGGTATACTCCTTCTAGATTGGCCCTCCGTGTAGTATTACCTAGTTCATCACTGCCAAAAGTGATCTTCTTCTTTCTTCCTTTGCCCCTCTTGTGCGCCGCATGATTTTTTTGAGCGCCATGGATAGCCTTACCGCTTTCTGTATAACTTCCTTTATATGTAGATTCATGTTCCAGTTTCTCCCTATCCTTATGCCCAGGTACTTGACACTGTCCTGTATTTCAACGACACTATTTCCTACCATTATCCTCATTTTAAGCTTCTTCCTTTATCCTGGTAAGATTACAGCATCTGTCTTGTGGGTTGGCAATTTAAGACCTTTCTGTTCAAGCCATCGTTCCACTTTCTTAACTGCCAGTTCAGCGTCTTCTACTAGCTCTTCCATATTCTTGCCGCACACAACTAGCGCGAAATTACTCGCGTAAGCAATCATTTTTGTATGTTCCGGCATTTGTTCTCTTAGCAGAGCATCATAGTATATGTTCCACAGGGTAGGTTCCAACACCAAACCCTGTGGTACCCCGCAATAATAGTCATTATTTAGTTTTTACCAACCTCGATCGCCTCTCCTGTAAATAGTTTCCTATTACTTTTTTTAGGTGTGGCGTAATCTTACTTGTCTCTAGTTCTCTCATTATACCGCTCTATGAGACCGTGTTAAAAGCATTCTCAACATTTATAGTGATGAGTATGGAGTACTTTAGATGTGCTTTGCCGCTATATTTTTGATCACTTTGATACTTTGCATTGCGTCTACCGTCGTGTGCCCTCTTCTGAAACCATCTTAGTTTTCTGATAGCCCACCATTTTTGTTAATTTGCTCTATCAATTTTTTGTTGATGATCTTTTTGTAAAGCTTTGCCATTGAGTTTGGCAAGCATATTGGCCTGTATTTACTCTGCATTTCTGTGTTCCCTGGTTTCCCAATGAACGCAAGTCTTGCTTTTTTCAATTTTTCTGAAAATTTCCTTGCCTTCAAGAGAGAGTTTATCGTTCCTGTCACACTCTCTGTGGATTGTGTAGTTAGGACTTTCATCACTTCAGCTGGGATTCCATCTGGTCCTGGTGCCATTTTGGTTTTTAATATACTACCCATTGTTATGATAAAAAAGGTATTTTTTATGTTTAATTTAAAATTGAAATTGCTGGAGCTTTATAGTCCATCGGCCTACCTTAATATTATAATAGTCTGTTATGACTATAAATCTGCCCCTTTAAGTTAACACCTTAGTTTTTTAATGCCAAATCCTTCTTTGTTAAAGAATATCTCCTTTCTACATTTGTGGAAAAGCGCAATAAATGGCAGATCATCCGCTTCATGCCACTAATTTCTTGGTATAGCATTGCCCCCAAACCCACAACACTTGCTGCATCACACTAGATAGTAAACAAGCTAAAACTAACCTTCAGTTAACAAATTTGTCGTTTTTTAGCACTTTTTAGACCAATCAAATTGATAACCTTTTTGGATAAGATTGATTAATAGTTCAGATATTTCTGAAGGTTTTAGGATAAACTTCCAACACCAAAACATCATCCCCATTAATCTTTAAACATCCCTGACTATTTTTGGCGCCGGCGCATATCCACAATTGTCATTAAATGACTACATACCCCAGATACACAAATTCATCTCTGCAGTAGACACATTTTTTTCTGATTCATGGTTAACCCTGCCTCTATCAACCTTTTAAATGTCTTTTTCTGGATACAAAAATGGGTTGAAAAATCTAGAGTAGTTATAACATTGTCAAAGTACTTGAAGCAACTCGAATCCAAACAACTTGAAATGAGCACAAACAATCAACCCTGCTAAAACTAGAAAAGTAAAAATTAAAAGCGGTATAGGCCCTACTATAAAGATCTGCAAATATACTAATTTAATACTGAGGCTGCTAAAAAATAGTAGGTTCCAAGTTTAGTCAGAATTAAATTGATATGAAATAAGGGGTACAAGCAAGGTTTTAAGACAGCATTTAATTTGGAGTAATATGCACAAAAGCAATAAGTCCTATTGCTCTTTAGAACTATTAGAATAGATCCATCCACTAGTGCTTCGCTGTATTACACCCATCCACACCCATTGCCCCAAAGTTTAACAATCCTATTATTGATATGCCATATAGACTTACTGTTAAGGAAGCTGATTAGTCTAGAGTAAAATTAAGGTACAATTTATTTATTTTCTCCTTTTAACTCGCGGTAATTTCTAAATTTAGGTTTGTTTCCGTTTGTTTCTCATATATAATTATTTCTATTCCAAAATTAATGTATTATTAAGCCTCCCCAGCTACTTCATGTTGCACTGTACAGAGAGAACACCCAAACTGTTATAAGCAATCATCCTACTTACGTTGATCTTCTATCACGCAAGCAAGCAAGCAACTATTGTCTTTAAAACACAGTTAACTCGTTCACATGGGTATCTCTGCGGATGGTAGATAGCATTGCAAACCACAGTTACTTGGCAACTACAAAAACTCTTTACTTCAAACTTGCACACTATTATCTGTAATAATGATTTCAAAAAAATACAAAAAATACGTTTTTACAAAAAGGAAACGTTGAGCAAAACTTGCTAACAAAATTCGTAATCACAAAGAAAAGGTATTGTCTATAAAGCTTTGTGATAAGAGTCCATGCTCAACATCTGCCCACAATTGGACACCATTAACCTACAACCCAGCTGGTTTTTGCTATCTTGCCAAATCTGCCTGCATTTTATATCCATAAAACCTTTTACCCAGCCAATTGTATGTTTTAAAAATCGAAAAGTGTCTACCGGTAGCATTATCATAAAACTTATGTTCCAGCCACCTCAGTAGCATCCACATTAAGCCCCATAAGTTAAAATAATATATCTTCAGTTACATACCTTTAATTAATTCACTTTGTCTCACATTAAATGATACCACTTATTATTTACAGAGTAAACTTGTTTATCAACTACTATCTGGTCAATTACCTGCGTCCAAGTATTGACAAAAGTTAACAAAGCAGTTGCAAATTGCTGAAACTTTAAAGTCCATTGGCTTAGTCTACCTTAGGTTCTTTCAGATTGTCTAGACTATAATGAACTGTTATGACTGTAAATCTGCCCCCTCAAGATAACACCTCAGTTTTTCAATGCTTAAAATCACACACAAACACTCTTTTTTTATAAAAAAAAATTTTCTCTCTGCAATTGTAAAAGATCGCAATAGATGAAAGATCACCCAATTTTTTAGAATAACATTGCGTCACACTGGTTAGTGAACAGTTGAGTAAAATCAAGACAAACTAACATTGGCGGACTAACCAGTACCTCTTACAAAAAAATTTCAGCTTCCCCGCACTGTTCAAATTGACTACTTTTTTGGGGAATTTTAATTATTGGTTTAGATATTTCCCTATTAATCTTTAAACCTCCCTGACTATCTTTAGCTTTGCCATCTCCACAATTGCTCGCACTTTGTTGGAATCAACGTTCAGCCATTTTCTGTTCTCTACATACCCCAAATACACAAGTTCATCTTAGCAATAGACATTCTTTTTTTAATTTAAAGTTAACTCTGCATATACCAATTTTTTAAATACCTCTTTCAGAATACAAAGATGGGTTAAAAACTTTGGAGTAGTAATTATGACGTTGTCGAGAAACTTAAAAAGATAAAATTCAACATTTTGTTTACAAAAGCTTGGAATGAGCTTAGAGAACCACTTAACCCAAACGCCATCTACAAAAATTGGAAAAGTCCCTAATAAGCCGTACTATTATTTGCCAATATGCCAATTTAATATCAAAACTGCTAAAGAATTGTAAGTTTCCAAGTTGCACAAAGTTGCAAAACAGCATTTAATTTGCGGTAGTTCACACAAAAGCAATAAGTCCTATCGCTCTTTAGAACCATAGGAATTGGCAAACTTCACTCACTAGTGTTTTGTTCTAAGCATGAGAAACGATAGAGAAAATAGGTTAATAGAATTCAGTCAAAGTAAAAATTTAGTAGTTAGAAATCAAATAGACTATATCCTAATTAGAAAACGATATAGGAATAGCATCATCTCAGTCAAAACCTACCCAGAAGCCGATCCTTCATCAGACCACAAACCAGTCATAGCCAATGTTAAAGTGAGGCTTAAAAAACTAGAGTCAGAAAGAAAACCTGTAAGAATTGCAATCAAAAAGCTAAAGGATACTGAGATAAGAGAGCAACTCAAACAAAAAACATAAGCAAATATTCAGAAAATAGGCACATCAAATACTGATAATCCCAATGAGAAATGAGAAAACTTCAAAAGAACGTTACTGGAAGAAAACAGAGATATGCTAACACCAGACAAAGTTATACCAAATCAACAATATATGACAAAAAAAATTTTAGACCTTATAAATGAAAGACGGAAAAATAAAGAGAACCATATAAATCATAAAGAAGTTCACAAGACCATCAAAAGAAAAATTTGTGAAACGAAAGAAAACTGGATGTCTGAGAATCTACATAAAAAAATTTGAAAACTAACATAAACTAATAAGAAACGAGTAACACCAATTATTAAAACAAAATCTGGCAAAATATTAACAGACCAAGCCCAAAAACTCATACGATAGAAAAAATACATTGAAAAGCTATTCAACGACACGAAATACCCTCAAAGTAAAACGCAACAACATCTGCATAGCCCTAGCCCTAAAATAACAATGCACGAAGTAGTGCAAGCAATAAGGAGCGTGAAAAGAGGAAAAGCTGTAGGCCCAGATAAAATGCCCATAGAACTATTAAAACTAATAGAAGATGAGAAAATCAAAAAAATCGTTGACCTATACAATACCATATATAGAACAAGCGTAATACTAAAAGAATGGCTTGAATCTACATTTATTACAATTCTAAAAAATTTAAATGCCCGAGAATGCAGTGACTACAGAACAATAAGTCTTATGAGCCATACCTTGAAAGCATTCCTGAAAATAATACATAAAAGACTACACCAAACTTGAGCAAGATAACACTTAATTCGGATTCAGAAATGGTTTAGGAACACGAGAAGCATTATTTGGCATTAACGTACTACTTACAAAGATGTATAGATATGAATGTCGAGGTACACGCTTGTTTTATAGACTACGAGAAAGCGATTGATAAAGTACGTCATGAACTACTTGTAACACTCCTAAAAAGCAAACGTATTGACTCCGATGACATACGAATAATTGAAAATCTGTACTGCAACCAAACAGCGACGGTGAGAGTCGACAATGATTCCACAGAAAGCATAAACATCAAACGGGGAGTGAGGCAAGGCTGTACACTGTCACCGATGTTATTCAATATATACTCAAAAGTTATATACAAAGAAGCTTTATCTAAAAAACTATGTAGGCTTGTTGTTAATAAGCGACCAATTAACAACATTAGATACGCTGATGACTCGGTGATAGTAGCAGACAACATTATAGACCTGCAAAAAATAGTGGAACGCACAAAAACTGTCAGCTTAAAATATGGATTAAATATGAACCTCAAGAAAACAAAATACATGATTATCTCAAAAGCAAGTATACCAACCTAACCTAACCTAACCTAACGCAAGTTTTTTTATTGATAACATTCAAAAAGTAACCAAGTACAAACACCTAGGTACGTGGATAACAAATACAAACAAACAGACAGTAGAAATCAAGTCCAGAATAGAGATGGCTAGAACTGCTTTTCTCAAAATGAGAGATCTCTTCTGTGATCACAATCTAACACTAGAGCTTTGTGTTAGAATGGTAAGATGCTACATATTTCCAATTATACTGTATGGTATGGAAGCATGGACACTGAACCTACACGTCAGCAACAAACTCTAAGCTTTTGAGATGTGGACGTATTGGAGAATCCTGAAAATCTTATAGACGGACAAAACCCCGAATGCCGAGGTCCTCACTAAAATGGGAAAAGACCTAAAAATTTTTCACATGATAAAGATCAGAAAACTGAAATATTTGAGACATACCATGCGAAGAGATAAATATAGTGTACTGCAGCTGACTATGCAAAGAAAAATAGCAGGCAAAAGAAGTGTAGGAGGACGCAAAATGTCCTTGATGCGGAACCTAAGAGACTAGTTTGGCTGCACCTCTAAAAATCTTTTCCGAGCTGCTGTTTTAAAGATCAGAATAGCCACAATGAGAGCTAACCTCCGAGTAGGAGATGGCACGTAAAAAAGAAAAAGCATGTAGACACCATTAAGTTTTTTTCTTGCTTTGAGTTTAGGCTCTAATTTGCGCTTACAACCTGTCATTATAGTTACGAGGTAAAAATTTACGTTGCAACTACTCGCAAATTCCCTTCCATCAACAAAATCTTGCCGTCCAGCAACTAAGTAAGGTAAATAACAAAACTTCTTTACTATTTCTAGGAACCCATTTACGCTTACGTTTTTTCTACCACAAAACTTAAAATCTCATTTGTTTACCGTCGCTTTCTTCATCTAGCATCTCCGAGAAATGTTAACCGTTAAAATCTCATATTTTTCTTCAAAATCAAATACAGAAGCTAACTTCCAAGTGGAATTAAGGTAGACCTTAAATCACTTAAGTTTATAATAAACTGTGCCAATGCCAACTCTATCAGCACTTTGAACTCCGCCTTTTTTTGCATCAAATTCCAAAATTTGTCATAAGTGATCATGCTAGTAACACCTTTCTAATCTTGCCAATATGTGGCCAAACTTTATCTCAAACTTTTTGGTACTAAAATCTCCAACCTTTAATCCATTACCTTTATTAATTCTGCCAATTTCACCTAACACTCATCAATATCCTTATTAGCCGTTCCTTCCCAAACACTTTTAAAAACTGTTTCCGCCATTTTCAGCTGTTAGAAGCCTCTAAAGGCCATTTCTTTAACCGTTTCTTGTTTTACTTTTACACCTCTTAACGCCAATTCGTGAGTTTCTTTTTTAATTTCCTGGTTTTAATTTCGACATTTTGTCAATTACACAAAAACCAAAAATTTACGTTCAAAATAATAAAACTTTTTCCAAACTTTCCAAGTACTACAAACATTTTATATGAGCACAAACTTAACAAGCCTCACGTTGGGCGTTCAAATGCCACGCGCCTTTTAGCCTTTTTTATGGTCTATTTTCTTGGTTTTGCTTTGTTTCTTAAGTTGTTTCCCTATGTCGCCAGCCTGCTCTTAGGCAAAGAAGTATATGGAAGTTGTATCCGATATTGCATATTGTACAACCATAGTCGAAACTGTTTTGTAAGCACTGTCTTATTACGATTTTTTTTTTTCTGTATTAAGTATCTTTCTGATATATGTTAATATTCTTCTTCTTTTAAGTTCACCTATTAACTTTCTCTATAGAACTGAGTTAAAAACGTACTTTATTATTATATAACGTGTATAGTGCGCAACTACTTCATTGGCAGCATATTTGGCATGCAAGAAAATTAAGTGTCCAATGACTTCTTCTGAACCTGTGTTAATTCTTGCTCAAGCTTTCGTTTTTATCCAATTTCTATGTAAGTCTTTTGTTGAAGATATGCTTATTAAGTTCTTCCAGTGAGTTTGGTAAAAAAATAAGTTGATATGTCTTGCCTTTGTGTGATTTGGTAGGTTTTACAATAAGTACTTACTTTCCAGTTTGTGGAAAAATTGTGTTCTTCTACATCACTCTGTTTGCTTGCGTAGAGATCATGTTTATGTTATTTTTCTTAGCTCCTTTTAAGTTTAGTGTTTTGTATAGTTTTTTCATAATTTTTTTTTGTTTTTTAGAGTTTTTCTTTCTCTGCTCTAAAGTTTGTAGTTTTTGGCAAGCGCTTGTATTTCTTCAATCCTTTATTTGTGAGCTAATTTTTTTATTCTGTCTTTGAGTTGTATTTCCTTTGCTTCTTCAGTTGGCTTGGTTTGCTTTGTTTTATCCAGCAAGCTACATTCGGAGTGCTGTTTTGTGTTAAAACTTTGTTTTTCTTCTATAAAATTTACCTTTTTATTCTATTGTAATCTTGATGTATACCCATACAGCTTGTGGGCTGCGAGAAATACTTCTTAAACCTTTGCTTTCATCAATTATTTCCCTTAGCAGCTCCTTCATGTACCTGTAGTCTAGCTTTAAGTTTGAGGGGGGGAGAATGTCAGCTGTTTTCAATTTTGTTGTTGTTTTGTGATTGATGAAAGTAATTTAGCATTATTTTTTTTCTTGTTTTTAGTTGATGTGGCAGGGTTTCAATTTTATTTTTTGGAACGTTGAAGTTAGGTATTCCTTTATCGTTCTTTGCTTGCAGCTACTTCCTGGCCCTTTAGTGCTTTTTTTTCCTTACCTCAAAAGTAATCTAGCCGTGATCTTTTGTCCTTGCCTGGTCGGCATTGCTGTTTGTGAGATTGTTGTTTCCCCAAAATCTGTAAACCAGACTTCCTTATCAATAAAAGATTTTTAGTTTTTAAAATTGCATAAGTTCTTATATATTATTTTGAAGTATTTCCAGTCCATTTTGAGAAAAAAGACAAAGGAAGATAAATGTTGTTTGAGTCTCTAGTTTTCAATTCCTAATAGCGTAAGAAACCAAAAAATGTTAAAGTTAAAAGTGCACCAAAAAGTTTTGACCAAAAAAAAGTCAAGGGTCTATAGAAAAGAAAGTCAACATAACTGCGGTCAATTTGTAAACTAATTTAATCACTAAACTTCTTTTTTAGCAAATCAAACAACATTAAGAATAAGAAAGTAACGCGTCAAACAATGATAAAAGTTGTTTCAATTCCTAATAGCGTCAGAAACCAAAAAGTGTTAAAGTTAAGAATGCACCAAAAAGTTTTGACCAAAAAAAAATCAAAAGCTTGTAGAAAAAAAAATCTACATGGCCGCGGCCAATTTATAAAATAATTTAATCACTAAACTTCTTCTTTAGCAAATCGAACAACATTAAGAATATAGAAGACGCGTCTTGTTGAAACCATATCTCTTCAATATCAATGTTCTCAAGTTTATTGGTGCAGCCATGTCATAAACCACACCACACAATATTTTTTTTACAACGTAATGGTATTTTATGAAACACTTATAAATTGCTTTTGCACTAACAACGGCCATTTTGTTTAGTAACAATGCCATTTACCCAAAAAAGTGTCTCGTCCAAAAAAATGATTCTTTTGCCAAAATCAAAATCTTTTTCCAAATTTTTTGCTTGTTTATTTAAAAAAAACTTATGCAATATTTAGATTTTCTAAGCAATTTTTGATGAATTTCATATAATATAGGTGATTCACAACCAAATTTTAAGCAAAAAATGTCTTTTGCACAATTTTTATACCAAAAAAATGTTTTTTTTTTTAATCAATCAAAATTATTAAGACTCAACTAAAAAAAAATTCTAAAAAAAAAAGTATTAGTATTCTTTGACTAGCAAAGTGTACACAATAAAAATGCCAAATAGTGCTTCTTATCACTATTGTCAATAAGTAATCCACATTGTTTTATAGTTTAGTTATAACCCTTTTTAATTGAGCAATATAAACATTTTATCAAATAAAATTTATATCTTTCATAAATTAGAATGACCTGTACATTATTAAATTTCATTTTATATCAACGAATAAAAATTACATACTGGTTGGTTTATATTCGACACGTAATAATCCAGCGACTTTTCGATTATAAATCTATATAAGTGATGGGTTAACGGCGAATTGGGTTAAGCACGTATTTGATTCGGCCAGGGAAGCGGGCTCGTAAAATCATAAGTTTTAGGGGATAGTTGCCGCGGAACCTGCAGTTAAACGCCAATGTAATAGGGTCCCGATGTAAACGGTTGGCCGTGTCGACGGCGCGGTTCTCTCTGCACCCGGGATTGAAGCGCGCGTGAAGCATTTTATCGCCGGTTCGGGTATAATGGTAATAAATCGTCCGTGAGCGGTTAAAGATACGTATGATTCGGCCATTCCCATTTACTCGCGAATCAAGGATTTGTCTCGTTGATTTACGTGCAGTGAACCATGGGAGATGTAAATTATACGTTTGACAGGCGCTGTTACTACTTTCAAATGCGCTTTCCATCTTATATTGCAGGATTTTTTTTTAGATTATTTGATATGCACGCCTTTTAAAGATAACGTTAAAGGCCTCGTGCTTTTAGCAATCGTAATGTAATTCAAATTCTTTGCTGTTTACATTATAACACATAACACATTCAATAACAAGAAGATAACAAAAAAACTTATATAAATATATTAATTAGTACATAGACAACAACAGTTAATTGCATTTTCAGGTACAAGTTGGAAAAATTAAAACCTGGTCAATCTCCGTTGCACAAGCGGATCTATTCACTTCTCTTGACACAATTGGGAAAAACGTTAAAATGACAGTTACAAACTAACAACAAACGGTCACAAACTCGACAGTCAAACATCATATTAAAGTGACAAGCACGACAATAATACAAATCTTTTGCTAGACCTATAATGCCCACAAGAAAGCTTGGTCTTTGAGCAAGTGAAGATATGTTTGGCTAGCGACATCGTCAAGAGCAGCTTCTGTGCCCCAGTAGTTATCGCAAAGAAGAAAACGCCTCTCCACGTTACTTTATAGACTACAAAGCACGACGTGATCCGGCTGCTCCTCTGCTCAAAATCCAAGAAACATTGAAAAATTTTGGCGCAGTAAAATCGACTTGAAGACTGAGAATTGGCAGATACCCTTAAACTATGAAGACAAAAACTATACCGCTCTTCAGACGGAAAAACGTACTAAGCAGCCTGCTAGAAAGAATAGTTTTTGCGTATTTGGACGACGTATTGGTCTACTCGGAAAATCACGCCATGCACTTAGTCTACCTGCAAAAAGTACTGTAACGTCTACAAAGGTACAGATTACAGTGCCACTTCAAAAAATGCAATTTCAAAATCGACTTAATTATGGTATTGGCAAGATACCCATGAACAATGAAGACACACACTTTACTGCTCTTTAGACGGAAGCACATACTAATTCCGTACATTCTCATCGGCCACAAAAACGCACCGGAAACGTAAGTGTTAACCGGCCAACAAGTAAGCATAGTATTTGTGTATATATTTAGGTATATGCACTTGGCTTCAAAGAAACGTACCAGACTACTCCAGAATAACGGCACTACTGATGACACTAAAAGAAAACAATCAACAGTTTCTATGGAGCAAAACTTGGGCCTTGGGGCTACCGTTTTCCAGGCTATCAAAACCGCATTAGACCAACATTAATGCTCGTACAACTAAAACCCAAGCTACCGTTCGTAAAAGGGCATCTCAAACCCAATATCATTTTACTGAATCAAAATGCATGGCCATTATGTGAGCAATAGACAAATACTAGACCTACTTCAAAGACAAACCCTTCATACTTTAAACGGACAACCGAGCTCTGATTTAGTTAAAACCCTCGGCAGACGTCAAGTCTAAATTTATTAGATGGTTTCTCACTTCACTGTAAAGGACACTTTTGACGCAGTAAACCTTTTCCCCGACGCACTCAAATTCTTGTTAGCACTTAAAAACTCAAACCAGCAGAAATCAGCTACTATACAACGTCTGTACCAGCAATTAGACTGAGCTCACTTGCTGACAGGCATAAAACTGATCAGTCACCCTGTCAAGAACATGACCATAGCAGCCATCCTAAAAGCTTACCACTAACCAAACGTGCGGAAAGACGTACACATGTTTATCAAAGAGTGCATAATCTACGCCAAAGTAAAACCAGACATTACGCAACCACAAACGACGTTGAAATTTTAACCCTAAAAAAAAATAACCATTATTTTTAAAGGCTCCTTAGACACCACAAAAGCAAAAAACCATTAAATTGCTTGAACAACAACGATTTCACCAGTGAGGATACCCAAAAGTGATTTTTTTGAATAAAGGTACACAGTTTACGTGAAAACACTTCCAAATAGCCATAAACGCGGCCATAAGCAAAACTTCAGACAGTATTTGGCCAAACCAAGAGGGTAAGGTGCACCTTGCAAAGCCTCCAAAGACCAAGACTTCCAGCTACAACAAGTTTGGCAACGCCAAACCGCATACCAAAAAAAAAATAACCTCAAAAATTAAACTTTCAAAATTACAAACCAGGAAACCTGATGATGGTGCAAAAGCAAGCAAAAGGACTGACCAACAAGTGACTAGGCATGATAACGAGTCTATAGTTTGTACTGGAGTGGCCCACCCACCCACTCTAGTCTTAGTTGTCAATCGGTTGGATTGCAACCTTCTCTTGTAAGAATGTGACATTTGACATTTGCAAAGAGGTTAAACGTCCAATCTCTTGACGGCAACAGTTGGGTGGGTGGGTTGCATACTCTATAGCATGACAAGGAGTTAGTAGTTTAGACGGGATTGGCCTACCCACTCTAGTGATTGTTAAAGGTTGGATCACGACCTCTTCTTCACATACCTACCTCTAGACCCTACCTGAGCTCACGGCATTGCACCTCACGCATTGGGACAAATCCTTAACCCAGAGAAAACATTAACAACATGTTTGGCATGCCAAACCGCATACCATAAAAAAGATACCTCCAAAGAGTAAACATCTACACCAAGAAACCCGATAATGATGCAAAAACAAGCAAAAGAACTAACCAACAAGTGGTTAGGCTCTAAACAAGTAATCACCACAACCAAGACCAATTGTTACTAAGTAGAAAATAATCTCCACAGGACACCCGTCAAACTCCATCTTGACGATTTACGACCAACGCCACCTGTGGAAAATCCAAAACCAATACCAATCACCGTTCAAAAAGTTAGAGAAAATTGATGCCGCCTAGTTTGCAAATCCTTACGGGCTGCACTTTGACGGACCAAAATTAGTCACAACCAAGCTGCAAACGTCTACAAATCTATAAATTGAATAGACGCTTGAATATATGACAAGTATTTCCAGAACCAAAAATACCTCACACTCTTTTTTAACGCCGACTTTAGCTACGCACCCGGTACACTCTAACTACCAACATACAACAATAAATGCTCTAAAAGTGACTTACCTACCTTTAAAACCCACCTGCACCCACGGCATTAAAATGTTCTTTTAGGTAACACTAGACCACTGCTACATAGTAGAACAACTATACCCCCAAAACTGATGCTGTTGACACAAAAACCCAACTCCTTTACGCAGGTAGTAAGGCTTTTAATTTTCTTGGAGACTGCTGATGATAGAAAATAATTACAAAGCAATGACCAAATTTGCAAAGACTACTTTTGTAATTAGAAAGTCGGTGAGTTATTCTACCAGTAGCTAATTACCGCATTAATTGCCACCGTTTTATTATAAGTCACAGATGCTCTTATCATTGCCTTCCAAATTTTTTGCTAAAATTTGAGAACTAGAAAAAAAGTAGCTTAATCCTCTTACAAAAACAGCAAAAAAAACTGATTCAGAAAAAAAAAGTTGTGCACGGGCTACTAGAATACCGGTAAGCTCGTAAAAGCGTTTTTGCTCAAAAGAATATTGCTGTACAAAACAGTACAAATTGAAACCAAAAATTACAACAGCGTTCCGTTGTTGTCACTCGACATGAGAATTAAGGAAAAGACTAAATACCGTCACCAACAAAAATCCGCTGTTACCTACAGACCAGGAGAAAAAAAAAGATTTAGTCTAAAACGTTTTTGCTCAAAAGGAGATTGCTGTACAAAACGGTACAAATTGAAGCCAAAAATTACAACAACTCTAGAAGTCTTCCGTTGTTGCCAGTCAGCATAAAAATCAAAGAAAAAACCAAATATTGTCACCAACACAAAACAAGCCAACAATCAGTCAGAAAACTCCCAAAACAGTTAATAAATGTTTCAACCTTTTTGGCCCAGATAAACGTCTTTAAAGCTACGCAAAAGCTACAACGGTTACCATCAACGGCCAACTACAAATTGCTTTTATCAACAGCAAAGTTATAGTAAACCTTACCCGCTTCAAGCTGTTCAACCTTTGTCCAAACATCTTGTTTGGGCAAAAGTTGGATTTATAGGTTTTGCGTAAGCTCCAAAAAAAAACACAAAAAACATATCTGCTCTGCTATCAAAAATCTACAAAATCCTTCACAACTTTGAAAGAACAAGTTTATTTACAAAAATTAATTTAAAAACCAATTTAAACACTCGTATTTTTCAATCCCAAAAAAGAATGCCCCGACAACTTTTAAGAAACTAATAGCTAATGACTATGGTTTCAGCAATGCTACTTAGTAAAATGGTTTTAGTATCATCATCTTAAAGATGTTGTTGTTTCTTCTAGTAACCACAAGAAACATCTAACTCATCTACAAACAGTACAAACTCTCAAAATTCAAGGTAAAATTACCCAAAACCTGCAACACAGAAGCAATTACGGAGTTTCCTAGTCCTACTTACGCAACTTAAAAACTTAACAACTTACAGTAAAAGAACAGGCCATTTCAATAGAACAAGCGGCTTTCAATTGACCACTGCACCTTTACCAACTTAAACCAAGCCTAAAAGTTGTGCTGCAGACGGACGTCAGTTATTTTAGCCTAAAAACAGTCCTCTACCAAAATGGACCAAAAATTTAAAAAACTAGTCTCTTAAGCCAGCTGCCACCTCAACCAACAACAATAACGTTACTTCAGCAACAACAAAAAAGTGCCAATTAATCGTAAAGTTATTTAAATAATATTAAGAAGCCTTTGATTAGCTAAACTTTTTGTCCAGCTCCAAGTCCAAAATACACAAGATCCAAACTAGGCCAAATCCTTCAGCCGCTTCAAAGAAATGCGACAACCAAATAAACAAAGCACAAAACCTACAACAAAAAATTGGTAATGCTACTAGCAATGCAAGAAACTGTTCTCAGATACCACCACAGAAAATATAAAAAAAAAAAACACTAAATAGTTTAAAAATAATCCGTATTACTGGCCAAACATAAAAAAAAACGTCAAAATGTTGATTAAAAAATGTTTTATCTGTGCTACAGTAAAAAAACTGAGTGCAGCTAGCCTAACTTAACCTAACCAAACCTAGCCTAACCTAAACTATCCTAACTTATCCTAACCTAACATAACCTAACCTAACCTAACCTAACCTAACCTAACCTAACCTAACCTAACCTAACCTAACCTAACCTAACCTAACCTAACCAGTAGGCAGATTCTAGAAAAATATAACAATCAACTATGTGGATCCATACAATGTCACCCAAAAAAGCAACCGCTTTGCACTAAAATTATAAGATATGTGCACCTGGTAGACCAAAGCATTTCCAGTATCAATCGTCACCAGCAAAAAGACGTATCAACTACTGAAACATAATATCTGCTACCGCTATAGTTAGCTACAAATCATCTTTTTGGACAACAAATTAGCCAAAACTTGCAAAAAGTAGCAATGCTTCCACTGTACTACTGCCAAGTACCACCACCAAACCAATCTAATAAAACGCTGACAAGGAAAACTGAAAAAAAATCTACGGATCTTCAATGCAAAAAATGGGGATAAATTATTTTTTCTTGCTTTTTTTCAGCACTAAAGACGTACTTACAAAATCACCAACTTAACCAACTGCAAAGCCCTGCTAAAAGAAATAGAGAACAATCCGGAAGAACAAGAAAAGCGCATTCTAGCAATCCGACACCAACAAAGCCTTACTGCAATAAAAAAGACAAATTTTGCCGTTACTTACAAACCGATCAAAAAAAGATACTTGTTCCAAAACGTATTGAACCAAAAAAAGTAATTGTCGTAGCTATTAGATACAGACTCCCAACTAAAAGCCATATAGACGACTTCCAAAAATAGAAGAGATTGTTGTTGTTGCAAAGAAAGAACACAAGCGCCTCTACTACATATGGCCCCAACGTAAAAAGTTGACCGCCGTTTTATGTGCGTACCCAAAAAACAAATCAATTGAAGTCAAAAACGTTGGGCCTGTCATCTAAACATTGCTCATTGCACCAAACCAAGCTCAACACCGTCTACTAGAACGCTGCCAACCTTGCGGATCCGCTAAAATCGTCAAAACAACTTGAACCTACTAGAAGACTTACAACAAGGTTTGCCGTTGCTTAAATGCTGAAGCAAACAAAAACGGAAAAAACACTTAAATTGAAAACCAAACACTCTGAAAGCCGTTAGTAAGAATTACTCACCCCGCATCTATCCAATAAACCTACTATTGGACACTGCAAACTTAAAGCTACTTCTAACCCATAAAAAAGAGAACACGCATAACCTTAGAGGCCTTACCAAATATCCAAAAATATAATACTTGAGATAATTCATAACTCTAAAAGTTTGTTGTCAACAAACTAAAAATTTGTCTTCTTTGCAAAGCGTCTTTTTTCCAAAAAATAAGAAAAAATCTTCTTCTTCTTCTATTTTAAATAAATCTTTCGATCTGTTACTTGAGGCGCCTTGGGATCTCTTGTGATGTCAATTACCAACTGTCCTTCTATCTCTTAGGTGGTCTTCTTGGGAGTCTAATTCCTGCTGAGTTGCTCTGAAGTGCTATTTGCAAGAAAAAAAATTAATAGCTAACATTTGAGTGAGTGCAAACGTTAAAAGTATTTGTCCAAAAAGTTGTTTTCCAACAAATAGTTTCATCTCTCTGTAAGCGTTAGAAATTTTAAGTAAAAAGATGGTATGGCCCGTTTAAATTTTTTAGTCAACTTAAAAAAACTTACAACAATCACTCTGAGAAACCCCTACACTTGAAAAAGTTTCTTAAAAAAAGCTTCAAATCAATCACAACGCCTGGATACATATGCAGACGAATGCCTACCATAGTTGCAAACAATACAATGCTTCCAACATCATCAGAAACAGGAAGAAAAAAAATTATCAAATTAATACAATTTTTTGTCTATATTCAGTATTATAACTCAATATTTGATTCAGAGGAGTGTGGACATTGTAAGAGTAATTTCACACTTCTACATTCAAAATTACCTTTTTACAAAAAGAAACTTGTCCTTTCTACATGTCAAATGTCCATTTCGAGTTAGAAAAGTTGTAAAAGATCCTAATTTTATTAGAACCTTTCATTGTTGCTCTCTCGTTAGAGTCCGGATACTTTGAGTTTTTTCCCGGATTTTATTTCCTGTATTTCCACTTCTCGTGTACACAATAATTGCAATTAGTTATAATAAGCACTTAAATACTTAGTTTTGTAAATTTTTATTGTTTTAGGTTTCTAGTACATAATTGGGAAACAAATAATTTCCACAACAGAAAAGAAAAACTATTTATAATACTCCAAGTTTTATAAATAATTTCTGACATAATATCTCTGCTCCAGCAAGATTCTACTTAAAATATTGAAGATATTTGCATACATCACGTAGGACAAGTATTAAATTATGCAAAGCTGTGCCAACACATGTCAATCTTGCACCGAGACGTTTTACGATACTACTACTACTGCTTTCATAAAATATTTTAAATGCAAAAACTTGAAAATGGTCATTTTCCTTTTTTAATGATATCTACTTTCGAATACGAAAAAATGTGCAAAATGTGTATAAAAAAAGGGGCAAGCAAGCGCTGCACACTTTCAGCTGACTCGACCAGTTTAAATACGAGGTGGAAGAAAAAAAGGCGCTATCGGCAAGTGGGAATTTCGTATGCATCTACAGACGGAGAACATATAGATAGGGAAATATAAAAAGAACTATACGATTGCATCATGACTGCTTCCTAATAACTCAGCAAAATCTTAATATAAGTAAAAATACGCAAATTTTTTGAGCTACCAATTTAAATTTAATGATTCAATAAATATTATACTCAATTTAATCCTTTAATCCTAATATTTATATTCAGCTCTGACCCGTGTATCGATATGAAAATATGAATTCCCAAGTGAAACATTTTATATGTATACGAAATGTAGTTCCAGGATTTCTGCGGTCAACTTTAACCCTACGGCAAAACTTTTCTAATTTAATTCTTTTCCCCCCATCATGTTATATATTTTTTTATCTCACAAACATATGTTGAGATGTTTTGTTGAATAATATATATTCCAAACAAAAAAATTTAATTGGATTTGAATACTCTTTATATTTTCGTTAATTAAAAAAATAATTTTTCATTTTGTTTATGGAAATCAGTTTTAATTTTTTTCTACGTTTTTTGGGTCGCTTGGTGCTAATGTAAACATGAGGTATCCGTAGATGGCACAACAAACAGTTTAATTGCTTGTTTTGCATAAAATGTGCGGGGTGCGCCTGATTTAATTGATTTTACAGTAAAAATGGGATAAACCGGAACAAACACAATTAAACTGAAAACGTTGCTTAATGCATGCGAGTGTAATTTTTTACTATGTAAATTTGTTGTTTGGAATTTTAGATGTAATTTTATTTTGGTTGGACGCGTATTGCAACATTATTTACATTTTACGTTATAAGTTAATTTAATTTGATGTTGTTTGCTAAATAATTATATAATATTACAATAAAAATTATTATATATTTATCATATTCTTTTAATTATCTCGTTTTTTAATTGAACTTAATATTAGGTTAGGTTAGGTTAAGTTAGGAAGCAAAACAAGGATCAAAGATCAGAATAGAAATGGGCAATGAAGGCCAAAAAAGCAAAGAACGCACTTCTAGGCTTCAACCAGCAGTTTTTCTAGAAATAAAAGAAGATCAGGATTGGGCCACCTACCTAGATCCGCAGCCAAACGAACAACTTGCCTTACTGGTGGAGCAAAGCCATCGACGCACAAAGAAAAGAATGCACCACAATACGAAGACTTCTGACAAGATCTAGGGCAAAAAGAGAACCCGAAAAGATAAAGAATTTTGAAACCCAGCATGAAGTTGTCAGAAAAGAATACCAAACAGCTATCCGCAGAAGCAAAAAGGAAAAATGAAGAAATCTGGTTGATGACCTGGAGAGCGATGCTTTTGGACAAAGATACCAGATACTGATGAAAAAGCTAGCAATAAAGCCAAAGCCAAACCACATAACACTAGAGGACAGCAGGAGGAAGAAAATTATTGAGGAGCTCTTCCCGGATGTTATTGAGCAAGTAGCTCCGCTGACAACCGGAGATGCTGAAAACCCAACCCCTTTTAACGCCGACAAGTTGAAAGAGGTCATTGAAAAACTGAAGCCTAAAAAGCCTCAAGACCCGACGGAATCCACTGCCAAATTATCAAGCATGCGCACGAAGTAATCCCCGACGTGCTGCTAGAAGCGTACAACAAGCACCTAGACAAAAGAATCTTTCCCAAACCGTGAAAGAAAGCGAAGATCAGTCTGCTAAAAAAAAATAGAAAAAAAAACATATCCAGCACTTAATACGGATTCGGAAAGGGCCGCTCAACAGTTGAATCCAACATAAAGGCAAGAGAACTTTGCAAATATAGAGCAAGCGCGTGGATCGCTATCATCCTGCTGAACACATGAAATGCGTTCAACACCGCTTGCTGGAAGCAAATCTAGAAAAGACTGACAGAAATAGGAACGAGTCGGTGTCTCCTAGATCTCATAGCAAGTTACTTGAAGGAACAAACCCGGAGAAGAAAAGAACCTAACGCTGGGGGTTTTGCAAGATTCCGTCTTAGAACCTACTTTGTAAAACGTCGTGTACGATCCCGTGCTAAACCTACAACTTCCGACGGAATGCAGAACAACGTCAGATCAAACAACATGCAAGAGAGTCATCAGCGCATATCAAACAACAAGTGGCAAGAGTCAATGTGTCATTGCGGCGATCCCGCCAATCAACCTGAAAGTGGAGCAGCTTGCTGAAAAGTACCAAACCAGAAAAAAAGGGCCGCAAAGCCAAGTACAACATCAAAGAGCAGTAGCAGCGTAGGTGAAATAACACCCAGAACACCGCGCAATAGACGAAAACCCTCATTCCGTCAATGAAAGATGCCCCCACAGGAACGCCGACTACTTCCTTACACAACTCCTGACAGGTCACGGAAGTTTTGGTACTACACCAAAAGAATTAAGAAAACCCAAAGCAATTATTGTCATACTTTTTCTGGAAAGCAAAAACAACTGGAAGCAGATACACTCATTTGTAAAAGACAGAATGAACACTAAAGAAAAAGAAAAGCTTGCCAAGCAAAAAACCAAACAACAACAGACTCATTAATAAAACCAGATGGGTAGGTAATGCAAACCTTTATCGGAGTGTTCCGCCTATCCGTTGATAAGAATTGAGGTTTTTTAGTGGGTAAAAGTTTCTACACTCCCGGGCACGTTGCCCCAAGCACCTGGAGAGCAATAGCGTTTTTCTCACCAAATAAAAAAGGTACAACTGGGCTAAACCTCCCATCCACCACACCGTGCGTTTATTAACTAATTAAACATTAATTTTACTTTAAAGCGACTTGTTATTAAATTGAAATTTGATGTTATTTTATCCAACCTCAATTTTGTCTTACTTTAGTCCGGTCTATTTTGCCACCGCTATGACCCGCTATCACGTTTCTCCATAAATTAAACCGGAGACATTAGCAAATCAATTTTTGATTAACCGTAAATCCGGGCGGAAGCACGTTGGACTTCAAAATTTAAAAAAAAACGTATATTCAGCTAGAAAAAATCAAAAAGCTGATCAAGAAACAAGCCAAAAATATCAACTCGTTAAAAACTTACATCATGTCTCTGGTGGAAAAACAAGCAGATCAGACGCAACGCAAATAATGCAACAAACGCGCACACTACTATAAGTTTTTGCACACAAAATCAGTCGAGTCCAAAAATACAAAACAAAAACAAGGAAAAAGCTTTACCTAGCCACCACTGTCTGACTATTTTTGTCTGGTCTGTCGCTTCTGCAAGATAAACTTTGGTATTGCCAACCACTAAGTAGTAGGCCTTCCGGCATCTTTAAGACTACTATTCAACATTGCAGTATAACCCAGGATTTTCCGAAAAACTACACTTGCATACGTAACCAGGATTTCAAGGAGTCCACTTGGTGGTTGTAGCTATCTTGATGGAAGCACCCTACAAAGATTGAGTACACTTGGTAAACGTATGAAGTTGCGCCTTAGCTTGCAGAAGTTGGTGCAACTTAGTTAAGGACAAACCCGCCGCAAAGTAAATGCACGCTTTAGCAGTTTGCTGGATAGAGACTTGAATGTTACTGTGAAAGCGACATCATAGTTTTGTGGTGCATTGTGTAGGAATAATCTCTAGGAATTGAGAACGGCAAGTGCAATTCCGTAAATTATTTATAAACTAGAGAAAAATGTTTAAGTTTCTAAAGCAGTCGTTAATGTGGACGTAATGTGGTAGCCGTAGTCAAAAAACATCAAAGAATTTTTATGCAGGCTCCCTATAATTTCTAAACCCTAAAAAATTACAACCTGTGGCGTACAAGCCAAGTTACAAGAAAGCCTTATCTGCACCAGGTAAACCAAAAACCGTATTTCATTTACGATTGTTTAACAAATTGAGTACTTACGTACTTAAACCCAACAAAACATTGTACACCATCGCAGCAGATGGAAAACACTTTTGATAATGTCTGAGGTTTTGTTATAATTTGACCTATTATTTATCCTGAGCCTTTGGCAGTAGGTTTTACTTGCTAAGGTTTCAGGTCTGAGTTTATAAGCAAAATATCTACAATTAGTAGTGTTTAGCCTCTGCTTGCTTTGGATATTGTTTTTGGGTGCTTGCTTAAATTCACCAGATTAAATGTGATATAATCGGAGACTTGCAGATTTGGTATTAAGACGGAGGTGTTCGTGGCCTTGTTCAGTAAGCAGCTGCTAGTATTAGCTCGATGCAAGGCGTAGACAATGTTAGATCATCTTAATGAACTGAAGTTTGGGTCCGACAGTAAATATGCACTGTTGAATTAGATCTTGGCGGAAAAGTAGTTTAGCGTAGCTAGTTGGTTGCTTTTTTCGACTTCTTGAATGTAAAATTTGCGTTTTTTAAACTTCTTGCTTATTTTAGTTGAGTTTTCATTATGTTGAGGCCATAGCTGGTCATCTTGTTCAGACTTTTCTTGGGTCATCTTTGCTTGAGTTTTTTGCGCTCAAATTTAGGTCAGACAGTAAATATGCAACTTGGCAAAAGATGGCTTGACGTAACTAGTCGGTCACTTTTTTTGAAGCCTTAAATGAAAGATTTATAGCTCTCCAAGTCGGTGCTATTCTTAAAGCCTTGTTTAGGTTATCTGGGTTTAACATGTCTACAGGCAAAGTAATCTTTCAGGGTCAAAATCTTGATCAACATTGTCCAACAGATTTAGGTTGAACGGACTATGGCTAAAAATTATTATTTTCTTTTTGTTGCAGAACTTGCTCACATTTAGCAGAACTTTCCCGATCCAAATGCGTAAAAAAAACGTGTTACAATACAGTTCCAAATGTGGTTAAGACTATTTTATAAACCAAACGTTTGGGATTATATGTAAACAATAAATATTTTTTTTATTTGTTTCATTTATGTTATCATACTCATTATATCATTTTTATAACTAAAAAATAAAACTAAACGTTAGAAGTCAAAGTTAACCATTAAAATAATACTAAGCGATTAACCCCAACTTGTAATAAATTACAATAACGAGCTGGTTTTTACCTACAAATAATACTAATAATTACGGCAAATTCACATTAATTAACGGTTCACGTACACGCACCCTTGTCTTCACACCGACAAACCGAAAGTAGTAGTATTTATGTATTGAAACAATAAGATCCAACAATGGCCCCGATGAACGCAATTAACATTATACACAAGGCTGATTTGCATATTAATGAAATACGGAGAGTATTCTGAGTTGCCGCTATGAAATTTAATCAATGCCGTTTGAAAATACAATTTCCATTTACAGATTTATTCCATAAAAATGTACATGAATAATTGATACATTTGTAACAAGGATGTTGCTACACTAGAGCCACAACAACTTGTAGATAGCTATTTTTTTTCCATATGGCCATAATCATATTTCATTTCTATACTGCCATGAATTTATCTCCTTAATCTTTTAATAAAGATTTGCTTTAAATTATTTGATTCTGTTCTCTTTAATAGAAGCAATCGATGCTACTGAAACAATGGCGCTAATGAATGTTACCTACAAACAATACACATGGAGATAATAAATACAAAAGGGCCGCGGCCCCTAAATAACTGACCATAGTATTCTGTATAGTGTAACTACAGTATGTTTACATTACACAGGATGGGCCCTGTTATTTGAAATGCAATTTAACCTTCTGCTCTGCACATAAATATTCAGCCTTCGGCATTAACCTTTCAGTGTGAGGATTACGGCTGGTCGTACAACATAAAATACTGAAGAACAACGAGAATGCTAAGCGTCACATTGCCTTGGATTGGAAATTGCGATAAATTCTGCACACTTTAATATTAATTATATTTGGTTGATATTATTTTATTTGTAATAATATATTAACTGAACTAATAGCATAATGAAATGTTGAGGTGTTTTAATAAAAAAATATGATGATTTTTAATTAATTAAATGCGGAAGGATAATGCCACAGGTAGTCCGCATTTATGCACGTTATTAGTTGTGGAAATCGTGATGGAGATGGACTTTTCATGTAGGCTTTATTTCTACATAGAGCTAATTGCTTGAGTTATGGCTCAGATACATTTCCTTCTATGCAATCCATCATACGTATATTAGTAAAGCACTTAAAAATGTAAAAAATAAAAAAACTTGATGTCAGCGTAGATTTATATTAAAAGAAGACTTCCGGAAACTGTTGAATTGAGTATATATTTAAAAAAATATTAAGATTTAAAATTATATACAGTATTTTTCTATTTTTTGGATGATAGTTTTTTAAGAATCCTTTTATTTAGTATTTTAACATTTTCTACCAATGGAATAGTTGCCGCTTAAAGCTCTCCTATTTTTCTTACATTTAAAATGTGTAAAAATGATTTATTTATGTTTAATGTAAATGGTTTTTTTAAACATATCCCATCTAATTTAATTTAATATTTCTATGATTTAAACAATTTTATTATAAGGTAATAAATATGTCTCAAATAAAAAAGTTATATAAATCTATGCTTCTTGATTCAAGCATTAAACATCTTTTATATAGATTATAAAAATCCACTCGACAGAAAGTATATAAGAGCGTAAACGGATGGGACCAGTTCAGTTTAAATAACAGCTTAATTTTTATCTTTAAAGAAATTTTTATTTTACTACTTGTAAAGTCCACAAAGTCTCAAATACTTTTCATCGTTCCTTTTAAAGTGCTGCTTTCATATTTTATCAAATAAATTTCTCAAAAGCATCAATTAACTTTGTTGTACGCGTATATGTATTAATTTTGCAATTTTGTTTCAGGTAAGCAAGATTAAGCACTACAATTCTAAGACTAATTAACTATTAGTGTCGGTGAGTAATTTTCGTAATAATTTTAACCTCAGGAACTAACTTAATGTTAAAATACTTTTGTGATGAATTTCATGAGTATGTTTAGTAGTTGTTTCGGTTATAATCTTACAAAACTATATTTAAAGCGGAATCATTACAAATGTTTCTACATTAATAACACAGTAATAAAGAAAACCCATGATTTTTAAACTTTTTATTAACAAACGCAACGAAAAGATACTCCAAAACCAATGGAAAAGTAACTCTTATAATTAGAACTGAAATAGAAATATCGAACTTTTCTCACATGTTTAATGGTTTAAAAAAGACGGATTTGAGTGCAACATTAGTGAATCTTTTCATGTAAATTTACTTGCAATCCTCAGAATATAGATAGAGATTATTTTTATAATTAACATTGCAACTAACATTGCAACTAAATTTAAAAAAAACTTTTAGTTTTGAATAGTCTAAATGCAACTGAACAATGGCTACTATTGTAATATTTTGTATACGTACGTTGTGCAACAGCCGACCGGCTAGTTTTCTTACAATTAAAACATAATTTGCTACAATCATAAATGCAACGGCATATGTGTTTAAATAATGTACAAGCGGTAGTGTTTTCCACATGCCACCTAGTCTTGGCATTAAAATAATTTAAAAAAAGATGTAACTATGCCTTTAACAGAATTTTTCTTTTCTTTTTTTTTACTTTTTTAAAAGTAATTTACTTTAATGTTAATCTAAAGTACAAAGCTAAGTTGCATTTAGACAAACTGATCTTGAACATTTTTGGTCTGCGATGTAACATCTTGAATTGTTTTTAATCATATTTTGTATTGCAGTTTGTACTTTGCAAAATTATGACAGATAAACATATTTAGTGGGGCTGTTTTATATCATATAAGTAAAGTGTTTTTACAAACCTGTTCTTCTATACTTTTTTTTGCTATATAATCTGTTGCACTAAAAGCACGTTGGTTCTTCATTTTTGTTATAGATGTATATGATGGCTTGTTTCTAATTTGATGCCTATATGAAATAACTTTTTCTATAAGTTGATGATATACCCCCAGTATATCATCATGTGCTTTTTCAAAGAATCTTTGTATCTAAAACTTTGTTTTCCTCTCCTACGCTTATTAGCTCAGAATACATGATTTGCTTGAAAAGTTGATTTTTTATCTTAAGCACATGCCCACTCTATTGCAGTTGATTTTTTATTAATAGAGATTCTATACCACATACCTTAGCTCAACAAAAAATTTTGGAAATTCTGAAATTGTTTTAACTCAATGATATGTTGCTTATACACAGTCTACCAAAAGCTGATAATGCGTGATTTGATTTTCATATTGAGTTAACCAAAATATTTTTTGGTTTACTTTTACAAACCCCCCTCCATAAATAAATAAGTTTTTGTAGAGAACTTGTACATGGCGTAGTAGATTAGCCATTTAATTGGTTAAAAGTTTTGCTGAAAATAAAAATATCTATATAAAATCCTTGTCACTTCTTGTTTACAGTTACAGTTTTGTAATCTTGTCCAACTCTTATGAACACTCACCTCTGTGCTTTGTCTACTATTTATCTGCATTTTAAGCAATTCCCACCAGATTAGAGCCCCATACAGTAGTGCCAAGTGGGTTACCAAACTTAATCGTTTTCTAGTATCAAATTTTGATCTTTTTAAGTTAATCATAATTGCATAGCATTTTTTTTGCTCTAACGGAGATTTTTTTAAGATGAGTTCTTATTGTATTATTTCTTCCTAGACATTTAATGACTTCCTTGGTCTTTAATATTTGCTTTTACCGTGATCTTCTTTAACTTGTAACCTCCGTAAGGTATAACAACTTCCGTTTTATGCAAGACAATTGCCAGTTCTAGCTGTTTAACTTTTTGGGTGGTACAGTCCACTGCCGTTTGTGCCGTTTTTTGTTTTTACAGTGACAATAATAGCAGTGTTATCTGCGTACCCAATTAGTTTCACTTTTTTTAGCATTTTAATTCCTATTACGTCGTCGTACAGAATATTCCACAGCAGTGGTCTTAGTATAATTTGTTCCTAATTTGCCGTGTTTCATGCGGTTCCTTCAGCAGCTCTACTTTGCAAAACCATAATGATTGAGGCCAGTTCATCTTTTGTGACAAGGTCTTTCTTCAATAAGCAGCTATTTGAGTAGTGTTCCTTAACTGTCTATAAAGCATAGTGGCCTGTATTTTTTCTCAGTAGATTTGTTTGTAGATAATTTTTCGATCAGTATTAACTGCGCTTTCTTTCATTCCTTTGAGATTTTTGTATCAGCATATATACCATTTATTGTATCTAAGTACTGTTGTAGGTTAGCCATCCCTCCAATTTTTAGAATTTTTGCAAGAATTTTATCTGGCCCTAAAGCCTTTCTATCATTTAGTCTCTTTGCCGTTTGTTTTAGTACCTTTTCAGTGAATGGCGGTGGTTTATTGTAAGTAAGTGTTATTCTTGGCATTATTAGTGCGTTTGGAAATGGTCATTCAACATTTTTGTATCCTTGTCCCCAAGGAGTAGTGTCTATTTTGCTTATTATTTTGTTCTAGCATTATTTTTTAGCTTTCATATTTCCAGTTTAAAAACCCTTTTTTGTGTCTGTATACGCTCGCCAATTTTCCAATGACTGCTAGTGAGTGCTGCTCAAATGCCTTCTAGCACTGTGTTATTTTTTTTCTAATTTTTGAGTTCTACCAGTATACTAGGTCTTGGTCAGTATTTTTTTTTTAGACTGAATGCTTTATTGCAGATGGCAATTGCGGTCTTCATAATTTTGCCTGCAGTTTTGAATCATTTCAACTTTTTTTGTAAGTGCTTAAGGTATACATCCAAATTTTTAAATCTCTACCTGTCTTGTTTTTATTCCTTATTGGTAAGCTTGTTTTGCCCAGTTGCAAAATGAAGTAAATGCTTTGATGCTTGCTTGCTAAAATTTTTATCATTAGACATCATCCAGTTTCGTATTTGTATTTCAATTATTTCTGCTTCACATTCTGCCAGTTTGCCTTTAAGTTCTTGAGGTTCTTTTGTAAAGGTGTCTTTATGTGTTGTCTGCACTACTTTAATTAGATTCACTGCTTCTCGGATACAGTTTTGTATCTCAACTCTTGTCCAATTAATGACTGAAATTGGTAAACCTGTCCATTGCCTGTATTATTGTCTGGTTTAGTTTGTTTTTCCGGTTTTAATGTTTGCAATACTTAGTGGCAGGTTTTTCTTATTTTTGTCACCGGTTTTGACCAAATCTAGGGCATAATTTTTTTATCCCAGCATCAATGCTACATCATGTCCTTAAACACTGTCTTTTTACTTTTTACTGACGCTCCCTCATCTGTTGTGTGCCTGTAGCAGTTCTAATTCTGCCGCCGTAAAGTCATCTGTCCCAGGTGCGTCAGTCTTCCTTTTTCTTAAGGTTGTTCTTTTTATATTATTTTTATTCTATTTTTGCTTGCCTAGAATCCGAGGCAGTAAAAGATTTTCTGTTTTTGGTACCTCCCTGAGGTATTTTAATTTAATCATCCAACATTTTGATTTTTGTTTATTTCCTTTCGGCAGGATTCAGGACAGTCGCGCACTTTTATAGAAATTTGTAGTGTTGAGTTTCATTTTTAGAGATAGTAAAAGAAGTTTTAGTTACTAAGTCTTCGATACCTATTTGCGTTGGTAACTAAAGTGGGCAGAAAAAAACAAAAAGTTGTCCAAAAACGGACAATAGTTCAAAGAAAAAAGAAAAGAAAAAAATGGTAATCTTATTACCAAAGCAATGGCTACTGTGCAATGGTTGGATAATCCGCGTGTGCAATTCTTCTATCCGCTATCCGGATACGCGCCTGATAAAAGTTCCACATTCCACCGCAAGAACCTCTCAAACCTAGAGAACCCACACAAGACCAAAAACAATCTTGGAGAAAGAGCCCCGACTTGGAAAGTTACAAATCTTACATTTAATAGTTCAAAAACAGCAACCGACTAGCCACACCAAATCAATCTTTTGCCAAATTCCAAATTAGCAGTGCATATTTACTGTCAGACTCACACTCAAGCTCAAAAAACTCAAGCAAAAATGACCCAATAAACGTCTTTACAAACACAAACCGCAACTTTCTAAACGCTAATCATATTGCGTTTCATCTGATTGATTTAAGCTAGCAGAAGACCCAAACCAAGCAAAAACCAACCATCACCAACCGACATGCATGCTTCAAAAAAATTTTAGCTTAATCTAAGCTCAGGTGCGCTCTAGAAAGAACCGATTGCCCCAAATCGAAAAATTAGTAGGTCAAACCACGACCAAACCTTGGATGTGACATCATTAGCAAAAGTGATTCTCAAACAAGACAATATTGTGTAAAAGAACTGTGCTCACCTAAATGGGATTCTGCCTTAGATTTTTAAAAAGATTAACAATTTTGTATTTTTTCCACAAAAAAGACAACAAACGTTAGTGCGTACCAGAAGGGCACACGACCCTGCGTGAATCCACAAAGATAAAAGCAGAATCAATAAACAACTGCTACAGCTTAATTCACTTGTTCTAAGACAACTTATCCCCTGGAGGATACAATTGCCAACTTCCACCAAGACCTTGTAGACCCTAACCACTAAGCTGCATCACACTTGGCGCGACTGGCATAGATAGTAAACTATATCCAACGTATTCCACTCAGTGACTCAGTGACATTGTGGTACCGCAAAAGTTGTTACCAACTCTCTTCGCTAGGTAGTGTTAATGGCTTTGAGGCGCGTAAACTTGGTACAATGTCTCTTTGGGTTTAAGTACGTAAGTACTGTTTGCCAGGGAATCGTATTTGATGCAGGTGAGAAACGTGGTGCAGTTCTAATGAGTTCAAAAACGCGTTGCAAAATCAATGCAAATATAAACTGCAGGAGTTGATGCAACCTGGTTAGATTAGGTTTCATAACCGCAACCAGGTGTTTGCTTCTCTACAGGTCGTAATTCTCCAAGGTTCAAAAATTATTGAAAGCCTGAATCAGAACTCCTCGATGCTGACTCTTGCTATGTTTTTTGACTACGCTTATCACATTACGTCTACACCAACAACTGCCTTTAAAAACTGAAAAACTGGAACGTTCTACCCAAATCCACAAATGATCTATGGCATTACACTTGCAGCCGTGAGTCACGTCTCGACCCTTGGAAACTGCTTCTACATAATTCACCAGAATATTACAAAGTCGCTTCCATGGCGACCTCTAAATCACCATCCAGCAAACTATTGGTTAGTTTCTATTAAAGTGTGGCTAACCAACACACAGGCAGGCTATATCAAAAGATGTCAAACCAGGATTCGGTTATTTAAAGATATTGCTGAGCAAAAATAGGCCACAATTTGTCAACCATAAATTTCATAAAACCGCTACCAAAAAAAAGTGCCATTACCACACAACGGTCACGTACCACCCGCAGACTACCCCTATAGAACAACAACACGCAGAATTAAAAAAATCTTTAAAGTGCCTTCTAGACACTCACCCTGAAACACCTTAAAAGAAACTAGTACCCTTGTGCACCTTTAAGCTTTGTCGCCACACCAATAAAACCATCAACCAAGTGAATTCCTACTGAAAAACAAATAACTCCGTACCCGGACTTTAGAACACACCACTGGCGGAAGTCAACAACAAGGAGCCAGACAACAGCAAGCTATGTACCACTAACAAAAAACTTCAAACAACGCCGCTATCAAACAAATACCAACCTGGTTACCAGATCATCGTGCAAAGACAAGAAGCCAAGTAGATAGGACCAAAAAGGTTAATCAATTTTGCCAAAATACATTGCTACTGAGTAAAGAACCATCTACGTCGCCTTTCAGTAACAATTTACGTGGGCAATTTGAAGCCGGCTTCATCGCCAGATCACCCGGACTACTCAAAACATGCAAACCGCATGCCCTACCGTGTTAAACTGTAGTGCGCAAATTGTCGATAACTATACGCCCTTCTTTAGTAATTAGACAAACCCCAAACTTTAGTGCAACCGCTAATCTAAAAAAACTATACCGAGCAAGACCAATGTGCAAATCCAAAAATCCTTGCTTTAAAAAAAACAATTTTGGAAAAATTATTGCAGGCAAAGAATTTAAAGAAACGTGGCTTTAAGAATAAATAGAACCGCCGCAACTGTTACGGCCACCGGACACGTCCACTCCGCAGTGCGCTTGACCAATAAAAATTAAAAAAATCTATGTTTCCGCACGTGGACAATGCCCTGTCCATCAACCAAAGCGCAGCACTAGCAACCGCGCGCCTATAAAAGTCAAACTTTCACCCTCCGCTTCTTAGTCGAGAGTCGAGACTGAGATCCCAAGCAGTCAACATTAAGAGCAGACTCCATCAAACCACCAATCAACTGGTTATTTCCGGTTGGATACCACTTGATGACATGTTCACTAACGTAGCTGCAGCTCCCGCACTTCACCATAACTACTACCAGTAAAGCCGCTCTCAACAGGAAAGATAACGTGGTCATGACAAAACCCGTTATTCCGACAACAACTTGGCACCGAGTCATACCTGTTCAGTTCAAGGTCACGTCACAGACAAGTCCCAACAAGTATCAAAGTTGACTGGCACATCATTTTACATGACTCCTGGTGCGTCCCAGAAATAATTTACGTAATGCAACACCCTCCTCCCTTTGTTGTGCAAAGGCGTTTAAAAAAAAACACTTATAACCTGAGAAGAAAAATAAAAGAATATTATGGTTCTTATCATAATCTACAAGCCAAAATATTCAAAATTGGACGTTTGACAGCAAAAAATGTGCAAGTACAAGTCGAAACCCTTGTCAAAACACAGACTGTATCCGTAAATACCATGCCACCTAAAGGAAAACCGCAAAAATAGAAGCAACGAACAGAAACATAATGGAGATTCTGGATTAATTTACAATGTCCACGGATGCAAGCAAACCTATTAAACAAACTTAAGTAAATACGCACGCCAGACCACTTAGCAGGCAAATTACGTCATAATCATTTATGACAACTAAGAAGACTTTGCACCGCTACATTACGCTTGTGAAGTAACCGACGTAGATGCAGTAAAATACAAAGTAGCACAAAAATTATATTTGGTAAGTGACGCCGACAGAGTTTGCATTGGCAAAAGCCAATTCACAGCTAAAGTGACTCTAACAAACGTAATAGAAGCAGAGAAACCAAACGTAAACAAAGACAAAGATTGTCAAGTTAACCACGAGTCTACGACAGTTTGGCTGCCAATGCAGTAACACTGAAAGGTTAGTTAACAAACCTTGTTACAACCACCAATACTTTTTATTTTACAAACGATAAACACCATTAAAGTCTTATTTATCAATAAACGCACCAATCCTAAAGAAGTGACTAACGTAACCTAACCTTTTTTTTAACCTAACCTAACCTAACCTAACCTAAAATAACCTAACCTAACCTAACCTAACCTAACCTAACCTAACCTAACCTAACCTAACCTAAGTTTACTATGTTTCATAACAAGAACAAGTTTCTTAATCAACTTGTCAATTATCTTAACAAGTTCTTCGCAATAATACTATTAACAATAATTCGTTTACCATGAAATCCCCTAAATAAATTTGTATATCTTATTTCATAACACTAAACTTACTAAAAAAATATCAATATAAATTTATTAACAAATGAGCTTATTTTGATAGTTATTAATATTATAAAAATTGTTTTCTTAATAGTTTATTTAGAGCAATTTATTTCTACAATTGACTTTTATGAGCTCACAAGTGTTTTCTTATATTTTCCATATATAGTCATTAATCTGATAAAAGATAAAATAAACATTATTCAAGACATATAACGTTCAAACTTTGAAAACTCAAGACATTGTATTAAAGATTACAATATAATTAAAACCATAAAATGATGAAAATTAACTATGCTAATTAAAACGTTCTCCAAAATTGCTTTATTAGAAAATTGCATTACTCCAATCTTAATTTAATTGCTAAATGTAAAATATAAATTGCATAGCAATAAATTGTAAGTTAACAAATGATTAATAAACTGTTTCAACCGATTAAACTATTTTTTAACAATGTATCTAAATTCCACCCATTGTTGTTCATCTCTACTGGTGCAAATTTATGGATTATATCATCTCTCCCATAAATACACCAACGGTATTTCATTCGCTGAACAAAACAAATATATTTTCCCAGCTCATTCCCTTAAACGTTCGTATTCAGTTTATCTCAAATATTGTATGTCCTCCCCCTTTTTCATGTCTAACTCCTTGTGTTTTCCAATTCGCACACACGCACCGCAAATATGATAAATTAAATAAATAAACAGTATTGCTACAGGTTTGCAGTTTGAAGTATTCATGTAGGGTGAATTTTATTTTTAGATTTTATACGGTACATTTTAAATCAAATCCTAGGGTTGAATATAAAGTGAATTGGACTGTTTAAGTAATATTTAAGTTACATCAAATATTATCCTTAACTTCTCGTTTGTAAGAACAAATTTACTAATTATCAAAATATCATTAAAAACTTTTTACGATTTAAATTTAGCATGACTTTAATAAATTTTATAAGTAAATGAAATAAAGTTGCAATTAATCTATTTATAAATAGCATATAACATTAAAAAAATTAACACAATCAAAACGTTAATTCCAGTAAGCCTGCATATTAAAATATTGAAATTGCAGCCAAGAACTAATTATTAATTTTCTGCAAAGCAGGAATAATCGATTCGTTAGAAATTAGCAACGTCGTTTATAAACAGCACTCCATAGAGTAGAGATTTATGTGAATACAATTAGTATTATATGTACATAAAATCGATTTAATTGTAATAATTTAAATCGCAACAATTATTAATAAATATAATTCTCTCTGTTTCATATTCTATTTCATTCTGCGCGATAAGTGGAAACAGTTTCCTCATTTCCTCTTTTGCATCGACAGTGAGTTCTCATTTCAAATAAGAAATGTTTTAACGACGACGTCGCATTTGAAAATAAATCTTTTCATTTGAAATGGAATACTCCTTACCTTTCTCGTTTTCTTTGGTAATTTTTGTTGTATTTTTTATAAAAGATTTATATAAAGAATCATATTTGTTTCCTGTACGTTTTATTGTCAGAGAGAACAATAAGAAAATGTTTCGATTGAGGAAGCTTTCATAAAATGTATTATTCATAACATTTACAATGAGTAATTATTATAATGTAAGAAAATATATTTCAAATAATAAGTAGTAGTAGAAAACTTGACTTTTGCAATTAGGGTTCAAGTCCTTGATTATTACGTTGGGATTAAATTTTTTGTGCATTCTATGCAAACTCAATACATTAAAAAATATGTAAAATTGCAATTGTTGTCATCCCTTTTCATTTATCCACGTTTCCACCATTCTAATTTTATCCCAGCCACGTTCCCAAACAAAATTCTGTTTGTCTGTTTTTTTCACTGATTTTTGTGTGTATCTTATCCATGTTCTTGGTCCTTGCGGTTGTCTACTGTTTATGTATTTGTAACATTATTTACTTTTTTGCTTTTCTTTCACTTTCTTTCAAAACTCCTTGATCTTGATTACTCCAATTGTATACTTCTCCATTTAATTCTTCTACGTTTTCACTTCTTGTCCTTCGCTATCTCTCTTAATTCTTTCTGAACTCTTCTTTCTTCCAAGTCAAATCATACTCAATGTATGTGTTTGTGCCCTTAAATGTTTTTGTTTTTCATAATATCTTGTTTTTGAGCCCATAACTCTGTTTCTGTGCTTAAGTGAAGTAATTGATGTAACCCCAGGCTTCCTGGACTGAAGAAAAAGCTCCCGATTGTATCACCGCAACATAGGACCACAATGATCGCCACTAGGCGCCGTTTTAGAGCAATTAAACGATTCTTGAGTATAAAAAGCGCAGAAAAAAAAATTACCTCATTTTTGTTAAAGTTTGGCTATATTTCAAGGGTCAAAACATTCAAATTCTACAAAGCCCGGCGCATGCACCATTTTAGAAAAATTTAAATGTTGAATCAAAAAAATATAGAGCAATAATAAGAGCAAGAAAAAAAAGGAAAAAAATATATAAAAAAGTAAGTAAAACTTTGTCTCGGCAAAGAAAAAAAAAAAGAAAAAAAACTAAACAAATAGTGGAAATTAAAAAAAAAAACAAATCGAAAATGAAAAATATGGAGATGATAAAAAAGGGAGGAAAATAAAAAGTAGACAAAAAGTTCAAAAACTATGTGCAAAATTGTATATTAAAAAATAGCAACATAAAATAATAAAATTTTGTTAAAATTAACCAAAATTTGGCAAAAACTGTTATAAAATACAAAATTCTATTCATAAAATGTAATAAATACCAAAATCCGTTTTAAATCATTAAATAATTGTCAAAAAAACATAAAAATTTTGTCTTAAACTATTAAAAAGTTTCAATTCTATTTATAAAAAGTCACAAATAACTATAAACGGTTAAAAAACATTAAAATACTTTCAGAATCAAAATCTGGCCAAAAACTGTTACTCCTAAAATGTCAAAATAGCAAAATCCGGTCTTTAAACATCAAAATATTGTTAGATAACACTAAAATATTATTGGAAACAGCAAAATTTGGCAATAAACTGTTAAAAGGTGCAAAATTCTATTTATAAAAAGTCAAAACTGCAAAATCCGGTTATAAAATTATATAATATTATCAGAAAACACCAAAATCCAGCCACAAACTGTTTAAAAATGCAAAAACAACAAAATCCAACTATAAAATATTATTATTACATCAAAATCCGGCCGAAACTGTCAAACAGTTTTTCTGTTTATAGAATATCAAAAATCAGGCCATAAAACATAAAATTATTGTCATAAAACACCAAAATTTAATCCATAAACTGTTCAATCTGTAAAATCCGGCCGTAAAATATGTTTAAACAATTGTCTTATATATTTATCAGATTTCGGCCATAAACTTTTAAAAAGTGCAAAAACTTCATAAATCTTAATACAAACAAAATCCAGTTTTAATATGTCAAATTATTGTTAAAAAAACCAAAATCTGCTATAACCTGTTAAAAAGTGCAAAATACAGCCATCAAATTATTTTTCATAAAATATCAAAAATTAAAAAAAGCAGCTTTAAAATATAAAAAATATTGCTAAAAAAATAAAATTAAAACAAAACTGTCCAAAAATGCCAAATTTTATTCACAAATTATCAAAAATTGTAAACTCCTGTATATTACGTGTTGCAAACTTTTGGTTACTGATAGCTATGCCACTGTGTGCAATTGTATAAAATTATATGAATTTAAAGCAAATGTAAACATAAATCGGCGCGCGCATCTTACTTTTTTCACGTACAATGCACAGTCCATCGATAAGGTCGTCAAAATAAGAGTAAAGGTAACTGAAACTTACCAAAACTTACTTTTTTTTTTTTTTAATTTTTTCCTTATCATGTGTGTATCTAGTCTATTATTAGTTTGAGATGAGCTGGTTTCCGCCTTGTAGGGTTCACACAAACTGCTGCGGCAACACATGCTGTTCCCGGCTCATGTCTCCCTATACCCTATTTGTTGTCTGTCCTATACTGACGTTCATCTCTTCTTTCTGCCATTCTATTGTTATTCAGCCTAGTTGTTTGATTTGTCCTGAGATGTCTTCTTAGTTTCTCTAAGTCTTCATTCACTTCTTTGTTGGCGTATCCTCTCTCTTTCATAATTATTTTGTGGAGCTCCATTGGGTGTACCCCCTTGGGTAATCCTACAATTGCCAATTTAACTTCTAAGGATATTCTTGAGTCTCCATTTGGAATTATTTTTTCGTATCCCCTGGCTGCCAAATATACTCTGACCATTTCAAAGGTTACATTGTCAGTCAACTTTAAAATGGCATATCTACCATTTGGAAATTCTCTGGTCAGTTCCGTCAGTTTGCTTTCTTTGAGCAGCTTTTTTCTTTTTTTTTTTTCTTATTTCTGCAATTTCGGTTGGTACTAATGTTTTATTGTATATTCTTTTCTTGTCTACTTTCTCCTCTTCCATTTCTTGGTAGGCATAGTTGTTTTGACCTTCTTTGTATTTTTTCTCTTTATTGCTTTTTTCTATGTTCTTTTGCTTCCACTTAGCTTCTCTTTCCTTTTTCCTTTATCTTCTGTGGCTTTTGATGTGTGTGTTTACTTCTATTTTCGTTTGATGTTTTCAAACTCCTCTATCTTTTTTCTCATTACTGCCGTTGCATAGTTTCTTAATAAATCCATTTGTTTTTGTCATTCAGGCAAATATTAAATATTGAAGATTTATCAATTTTGTTTTCCAATACATTCTCTAACTTTTTCCTATCATTCTCCCACGCTTCGCACTCTATTAGCATATGTTCTGCGTCGTCATACGTGTCTTCTTGGCAGAATATACATTTCTCTTCTTTCTCTATTTTATTTATATTTTGTAAATACTTTCCAAAGGCTTCATGTCCGGTGAGTAGTTGTGTTGTATAGTAACACGTCTCCGGTTTATTCTCTACCCATTCCTTTATTTCTGGTATTAACTCTCTTGTCCATTCACTTTTTTCTCCATCTTTCTACTGTGTCTGCCATTTTTTTATTGTATTATCTCTTGCTTGTCTCTTTGCTTCTTGTTTACTATTTCCTTCAGTTTATTTATGTTTAATTTTTCTTCTACCACCAAGTCTGCGAGTAGTGTCGCCGCGATTTCCTCTAGCGCTTCTTGCGACACCGTTCTGTAAGCCCTACATATCCTTCACGAGCTAGCTTTAGTGGCTCCTCTTATTTCTTTTCTGTTTCTTTTTTTTTGTCTTTAAGGCATTTCCCCATGTTTCTGCGGCGTACAATAGTTTACTTTTGGCCGACGTTGCAATTAGCCTTCTTGTCTCTTGTCCTGGTCTTCCCTTGTTTGGCATAAGCCTACTAAGCATTCCTTCCATTTTCTTAGTTCCTCTTACCGCTTCCTTAATCTGTTTGTTCCATCCTTTTGCTTCTAGTGTAACTCTAAGGTATTTAATCTTATTCCCTATGGTTATTATTTGTTCACTTACCTGTATTTTTCCGGTTCTTCTAGTTGTCCTCTTTGTCGATAACCATGCGGCTTCCGTTTTCTGAGGTGCTAATTCTAGCGCTTTACTTTTTATTCATCTTTTTATCATACTAATTGTCAACTCTAGCCTTTCCTTTAGAACTTCTATGTCTGCATCCCTACCTACTAAAGCTAAGTCGTCAGCAAATGTCGTTATCGTCACCCCGTCTGGCAGCCGCATTCCGAGAAGCTCATTATATACTAAGTTCCATAATTTGGGTCCTAGTGCTGAGCCTTGTGGTACCCCTCTGGTCAGTCTAAATTTACCCTTTTTGGTCACTAAGTTTCTTCTTTGTGGATAACTCCATATTATCTTGATCGTTTTCTTTGTCAGTTCTTTCTTTTTGCTGCTTCTATAATTGCTTCCCATAATACGCTATTAAACGCGTTTTGTATATCCAACGCTATTATGCTGCAATGCTGCCTTTTCCTATGTGGGCCGCTGTTTGCTTCTTTTGCTACCGATCTCGATCTCCTTTTGGTAAATCCGTATTGTTTACTTTCACATCCACCCCTTTTTTATATTTCTTTCTCTATTCTTCTCACAATAACTTATTCCATTATCTTTGCTATTGTATTGATTAAACAAATCGGTCTATACGTCTTTGATTTACCTGCTTCTTTCTTCTTCTTAATCAGCACTAAGTTTGCCTCTTTCCAACATTTCGGGAATGTTCCTTCATTTAGACATCTGTTTATTATTTGTGTTAGTTCTATTTCGTTTCCTTCTAACGCTGCTTTCACTATCTCCGCTGTTATCTCGTCCAAACCTGGTGCCTTATTGTTAGGTAGTTTTCTTATGATCTGTTTCATCTCCTCCACTGTTGTCATATCTGCTTCCTCTTCTTTACTTGTCTCTGTTGGTTCTTTTACCGCTCTTCCTTTGGGAAACAATTTCTCAATTATTTTTTCTTCCCCTTCCTCCTCCTTTAAGCACACTCCCTTTGATCTTCCTCCCAGTTTATTCATTGCAATTTGGTACAGCTTTCCGATTTTATATATTTATGTAAGCTCAGCAATTCTTTATCTGTCACGTTCCAGCTTCCCACTACTCCTGCAGTTTCCCACGTTGCTGTGGTAATATCGATATAAGACTTAGATCTTCCTCTTACAAATGTTGGTCTGTCGCCATGGTTGCATATCGTTAGATTTACTGTAACAATCATGTCCCTCCCCACCTGGGTGATTTTGCGTTGAAATCTCCTCCTATTAGGATTTTCTTGCTCTTCTGTTTTCTTAAGCTATTTTCTAGTTTTTCAATCCACTCTCGATAATATTCTATACCGCGGTTTGGACTGATGTAGCAGCTGTATACTATCATACCTCCTATATCAGCCCACACTATTCTTTTTTTGAAAGTTTCCCACCTTTCCACCTTGTTTTTACACTTCCCCCTTGCTAGGATGACCGCGTCTGATCCTCTATCTTTGATCCATTCTCTGCTTAACTTTTTTTTTTGGTTTGTTTACTATCACTATGTCTATTTTTTCTCTCATCGCAGTTGCTACCAGTAGGTCATGTGCCTCTCTTCCCCTCCCTATATTTGTTTGGATGATGTTATATATTTTTGGTTATAGATTCCCTTCCGTGATGATTCCAACTTTCTGGGTTGTTGTCCTCTATATTCTTTCTTGGTCTTCTAGTTTCTCTTCTGATTGTAGCGGAGCATCTTCTCCCTCCAGTTCGATGGCCTAACACCTTACACTCTATGCAATATTCTTTGTTTTTGCAGTTCGCTATTTTATGTCCTTCTTTTCTGCATTTTATGCAAAACGACGATCTGTCTTCCCCTCTGCATTCCGCCGCTACGTGTTCCTTCATCCAACATTTACAGCATTGGCTCTCATTCGCTTTTGCTCATTCTGTTCTGCATCTTATGAGCCCTACGTTTATACTTCCTATTTTGTCCATCTTAATTATGGCCGTTTGTATTTCCCTGTACCCTTTCTTTAGAGATATAATCACGATTTCTTTATTGTCCACTTTCCTTTTAATTTCTTCAATCAGCTCCTCTTTGCTGATCTCTGGACTTATATCTTTAAACATAACCAGTTCTCCTGTTAGCTCTTTGCTTGCTTTTCTTATATTAAATCCTTCCATTCCTTCTCTTATTTCTTTTTCGGTCTCATTTGCGTTTGTTACTAATAGCAACTTTCCTTTCTTTGTTTCTCTTATTTCTTTAAATTTCGTACCTTTCATATGAATTTTTGCCTGTTTTAATAGATCTGCATATGTTACACCTTCTTTGCTCACCACTATAGCTTCTCTTTCAGGTCTCTTTTCCCCAGTTATTTGCGCAGTTTGTAGTTGTGGCGGTATGCACATTCTCATTTTCGTCTTGGTTCTTCTTCCCGCTATTTCCATAAATTTTCTCGCTTCTCTTGGTGCAATTCTATTTGGTATGGGAATATTAATTTCCTCGATGTTCAGCTCATTTGCTTTGTTCAGCACTCTTTCAATAGCGTCTAGCATATGTATAGCGGCTTTTTCTCCCGTTTCGTACTTCTGTTTGATTATATGCACCTTTCCCACTTTTTTTCCGCTTAGGTTTTTTATGATTTCTACGTTTGGTGTTTCGTTGTTTTTATCTTCTTGTTGTTCTTCCATCAACTCCGGATATTTCTTCTTTACCTGTTTTAGAATTCTCTTTTCTTATTTCGTCTAAACTGATGAGTACCGCTGTGTCGGTTTCCTTTCCCATCATTGGTTTTTTTTTTCTATTTTTACATGGTAGTAATCTTTTTCACGCCATTCCCTGTTAATTATTTTTTCCATATTTTTCTGGTTTTTAATTTCCCTCATCTCCTGTTGGTTCACAAACATATTGGCTTCCAACTGGTTTGTCTGGGTTGACGTTTTTACCATTATTTTATTTTCCTTATTTTCTTCTTTTCTTTTTTGGTTTTCTCTCCAGTTTTTCAAATACTGCCACTATTTGGTTTGTTAATTTTTTTAATTTCAACTTTTGTATTGACGCACTCTGTCGTTAATTCTTTCAATTCTCTCAGCATTACCCCCAATTTATGCATTGTTGTTTGGGCGCTTATTGTCTTTGTCTCTTGGGTCTCTCCTGGTAAGTTTATCTCTCTCCCTCTTTTCTTCTCTACTTGATCTTTTTCATCTGTTTTGATCCTCCTCTCCTCCGGTGGTGAATGTTGTATTTTGCCACTTTTAAGAAATGGTATCATTTCTCTTGACCCCGCACGTGTAGCCTACTTATTTATTTTATTTTCGTAATTGTGCTTATTCAGCACCTGTTTGTCCGGTCACTGCTCTACTTACACACAGCATGTATCGCGCGATTGCAAAACGAATTAATTGTTCACTACTCTTGTTGCTTCGTATCACGTCCGCACTCTATCGAACTCGAGCCTCGACTGACAACTTAGAACTGTGTGAGAAAGACACATCATAAAAATTGCCGCAAAGTACGTTCAGATGCAGAAAGCTGTGCATAATCTGTACATTTATACGGTATATAAAATAAATAGTCGTTACGTAAAACATAACTTAGATTTGAAAAACTTGTGTTACATCAGAGTCTTTTTTCAAAACAAGTTTTAAATAATTTTGATGCAAATTTGATCAAATTAGTCCAACAATAGCAATCAATAGCTTAAAATTTTAGGCAATTTTTTAAAAATATTGCAAAATTTCAACATAATTTTAACTAATTTTGATGCAAATTTAGTAGTGCTTAAAATGTGTATTTCTTATAAAATTATTAAAAATATTTTAAAAAATCAAAACTATTTTGTAAGCAGTATAGTTTTAACAAAATTTTAGGCTAACTTGATCACATTATTTCAACACCAGTAGAGCTAAAAATATTGGACAACTTTTCATAAAAATATTATAAAAAATAAAAAAAATTAAAGCGGTAAAAAAATCATTAGAGATCTTTTGAAAACCACAAAGTTTACTAGTTTTTTTAACCTTTTAAAACAGATTCTACATACTCTTAATAGATTACAAAAAACCTTTAAAAATTCATAGCAATTTAAAAAAAAAATATATCATACATAAGCAGTTGGAAGAGATTGCACAAACCCTTGCAAACCTTATAAAACCTTTGAAAAATTAATAAAATTCTTTTAAAGACTACAGAATTCATTAGTTTTTTAAACTTTTTAAGACAAACTAAACATACTCTTGGTAGATTATAAAAAACCTTAGACATTTTTTAAAGACCTAATGCATTTGTGTTTCTAAGTTATTAAAAAAACTGCATAAACTCTTGCTACCGAGTTCACTAGTATTTTAAACATTTTAAAACATATTATACAGACTCTACATAAATTATAAAAAATTCTTTAAAGACTAGAGATTATTTCGAGAATACATAAAGCACTTGTGTTTAGAACTTTTGGAAAAAACCATACAAACCATAAGGAATTATAAAAAAGCATGGAGACGTTGCAACAAACTATAAAAACTTTTAAGAATCCATCAAACTCCTTTGAAAACTGAAGACAGAAATGCTCTAAAAAATGTTGTATTCTTTGTACAAATATTGATTTAAAAATTGTTGAGAACATGGTCTATCCAAAGCATTTTGAATATTCCAATTCAAACGCTTTGAGTTTTTATTAAAACTTCATTTAGAGCTCAACATAAGGTCAAAAAGGCTTACAAACCAAACAAAATTTGAAAAGTATAAAAATATCCAAAAGAATACAATAGAAAGCCATCAATAATTTTAAAATCATACAAAGATACAAAGAATCAAAGTCCTTCTCAGTCTTCAAATAATAGAGTTGTCATTTACATCTCAACATTTTTTCTTAAGCAAAGTGATTTAAACACTTGCAAAAAAAATTTCAAGTTTCTTGTTAACAATTTTTTAGGCAAATAAGTGGGCACTCCAGTTCAAACTACTTGATGGTAATTATGATTAGGAGTGACCTACCTTCCTGCCCAAGTGTTGGTTATTAAAAGATTAAATATGACATTTTTTTATTTCAAAGTACCCACTCACCCGCCCAAGTTTTGATCATCAAGAAATTAAATATCACCTCTTCTTCTTGTGACTAAGTAACTTTTAACACTTGCAGAAAAGAGAAAATTAAAATGTATTGGTAATAAACACGTGAGCGGGCGGGTGGCCTTATAACTCAAAGTATTTGCTAGTAATTATAGTCTGGAATCTACCAATATTTATTTAAAAACAAAAAAACTATTGTTTGGACTTAATTTTAATTAAAAAAAAACAGTTAAAATTAACAACATCCACGTCGCACAATGATCATTTTAGTTTAACATAAATAGATATCTAAACTAAAAACAAAAACAAAATTCAAATTTTTACAAGAAACAATCCAGTACGTTTACAAATACACTTACCATTAACGAGTAGATAATAAAAAAAAACACTTTGATTAGCATAAAAACTAACGTTCGGTTTTCAATTGATACTTACTTTAAGATTTTAAAACTCAACAGAAACAAATTGTAATACCTTAGCAGTATTTAATAACCAAGAAGCCGTGCTATGGCATACTCATTTCTAATTACGACAATAACTTCAACTCACTAATCTTCAAGCTAGACAAAATGAGCAAAACGGGCTTTGTGTTAACTCAAACCACTATCTTTAATTAAACGTCAGCCATATTGCCACATTCTAAATAAAAATTCTACTAGAAACAACTCAATACTGGTTCAACAACCGCAACCAATTGATCATCAATTACCAGATGTTTATCTTCTAAATCAACAAATTGTTGTAAGTAGTAGCAGTTTAGTTAGTTAATCTTTATTAGAAATAAACGATATTGTTGTCATTGGCAATACAGCAAAAGAACTTAAGAACATGCTTCAGGAATTCCATCAAAAGTCAGTAAAAATTAGACTTGAAATGAATCTGTCAAAAACCAAAGTCATGAGCCCAGGAAATATCTAGGTAACAATTAATAATCAATCCATTGAACAAGTATCTACATTCATTTATTTATCTTAACCATAAAATTCAACTCGGTAAAGAAATACGATTTCCAAAATCCCAAGAAGAATAGGTCTTTCTTGGGCGGCTTTTGATAAATTAAGCCATATCCTCAAATCCAAAGAATTTCCTATAAACCTCAAAAGAAAAGTATTCAAATCTTGCAAGATGCCAGTACTCACTTACGGCCTCGAAACAATGTCCATGACCCAAAAAACATCTAGCAGATTTCAAACCACACAAAGAGCAATGGAGAGGTCATTGAATCCTTGCGGACAAAAAACAGAAAATACACAGTCATGGGCACACTGCAAGAGCTGATGCAAACACACTTTTTGGGTTCTATGCTAACGGGGAAGTACGTAATCAAATTTGCCAAATAAAACGGCAAACAAAGGAAACTAGAAAAAAGCAAAGATCATAATAAATCAGGCCAACTTGAAATGAGGGATTAACATATTCAAACCGATCAAGTTGCCAGGAACCGATGGAATTTATCTCATCATCCTACAGAAAGGGTTTGCAGTGCCAAAAAAGCTTCTATGCAAAAGCGAGCATAGCACTTTTACAAATACCAAGCAGCTGGAGAGTAGTCAAGGTGGTATTTATACCAAAGCCGAGATGACCCACGTATGCCCTGGTTAAATCTTACCGACCAATCAACTTGACATTCTTTATGCAAAAACTATTAGAAACATACGGAACGAAGTGCTAAAGGCCCGATCACTGCACTAGCATCAATATGCTTACCAAACGGGTAAATACTGCAAATTAACCATACACCAACTAGTCAGCAAATGCAAAAACACCATCCAAAGCAAAAGAACAGCTTTGAGTGCTTTTCTGTATATAGAGGGAGCATTTGATTATCACATACAAAGCGCTTGTATCGATTAAAAAACCACTCTCAGGTGCACAGCCAAAAAACTAGACAAAGTTTAGAAGCTAGCATGTGTGCTGACAACGAGAACAATGAAAACATCGCTTACAGCAGCTATAGAAGTACTATTATTATTACCGCCACTTTATCTGATGGTAATAACGGAGGCAAGACAAACAGCATACAGACTGCGGATAAACTAACACATTGTAAACCTCGGGACCCACAAGTCTAATATAAGATGGAGGATGTTGCTTGAAGAAAAAATTCTTACGACAAGGTCAGACTTTATAAAGGGCCACTGCACTAGCAAAAAATTTAACGTGATAATACTACAGAAGGAATGGATAAAGAACAGATATCTGGAAATGCTCAAAAGAACCAAAAACTAAAAAGGCACCGGAGCTAAAATTTACAAAAACAAATACAAAAGAAAACAAACTTTGTTGCCTATGGGTAAATATACCTCGACGTTTCAGGCAGAAGTAGCTGCCATCAAGTGGTGCTCCAAAGACATGATCAAGAAGGGACTAGAACTTGACAAACCAGTAACCTATTATGTCAAACAGTCAAGCGACACTGCAGGCCAATAAAGTCTAAATTGGTTATGACATGCATACATAGTCTGGAAACAGTGGCCACAACTTGAAGTTGTTAACCTAGTATGGATACCCAAAGACCAGAGAATAAAAGAAAATCTCAGGGCAAATCAACTTGCCAAACAAAGAGCACAGAGGACATATACTAGACCAGAACTTGCTATTGGGATTCCATACAAGACCGGTAAAACAATTACATCTGAAAAATCAATAAAGAAAAATAAAGATCATAAGCCTAAATTGTAGATTTACAAAGAAAAATATATTGAACAGGAAAACGGCGTTAGAATTAAGCAAGTTACTAATTCATAATACGTGAACCCGACTATGTAAGCTTTAAATGTTGCCAAATAGTCCCAACCAACTAATAGAAAATAGTATTCTCAAAATCTGCAATTAGATAAATGAGTGCCAAACTTTGCCAAAATCAACACCTAACTAAATTTTGTCAACAAGCTCCATTGTGTAAGTAATGATAAAAAAACTAAAAAAATTCATCAATAGTTTTCTTGACAAAAAAAATTATAGTTAGAATTGATGGTTTTAACTCTGATCCCAAAATCATAAACGCTGGTGTTCCTCAAGTTTCTGCTCTTTCGCCAACCTTATTTTTGATTTATATTAATAAACTTCTTCAAATAACTAAAAATCTTATTAATAGTTTTGCAGATGATAGCACCTTTCATACGTAATACTTTCCAAAAACCATATCAACAAATATGGCACGTCTTAAAATTTTTAGGTTAGAATCTGTAGCATCTATAAACAAAAATTTCAAAACAATATCTTAATAGAGCACTCCCAACATATCAATTTTAATTTTTACTTCTATGTAATTAATTATTTATATTCGTTTTTGTATTAAATATTGTTCCCAAGTATGGTGAGGAGAATCGGAAACTACACTATTTTTTCTAATTTTTCTATTTAGAAATGAGCTGATACTTTACAACACAAGCATAATGTTGCAGATCTTTGCATTTTCTATAGTTATTTTAATGGACATTGTTCAAACAAAATACAAGACATTTTGCCATCTAAACTCGTAGTACAAAGTTTGCTAAAAATTCTAACAAATATTCACTGACAGTTCAGAGATGTAGGACCAAAACTATTAAGAGAGATTTCTTTAACCGTACTACCAACAAATAGAATAAACTTCCAAATTCAGTATTTCCTGAGCCACAAATGTTTAAAGTCAATGTTCACAGACTGCTTAAATCTAGTCTTTAATGTGATAGTATCAACGAGTGTGTTTCACCCGTTGAAACTCAAAAGTATTTTTATGTTGTAACATATAAGTATTGAAACGCTGTTAACACTAAAAAAAATCAGTTTCCTTTTTTTCAAAAGAAAACGTTTACGTTTTAACTCACAAATTACTTTAGATAAAGTATAAACGCACCATTTTACTTTAATTCATTTCTTATAACGTATAAATCAATATTAAGTAACGATGTAATACGTAATCATAATGAAGAAAATTTCCGTTTCTTCTTTGTGTGAACGCTTTCCCATTAACTTAATGGCCATATAATTTATTGTGAATGTCAGGAATAAATCAATTAGGGTCACTTCTACCCTTGAATCAAAATAATTATAGTCTTAATTATTTAACAGGCAATGGTAGGCGTTACTAGAAAAGACATTTAGTTTAATACTAAAAAAACAAATTTGTAGCAAAAAAATAAATTAATTGAATATTAACCCAAATTTGAATTTGTTATACAAATAATATTTATTTTATTATTCATTGAATTGGTATTTAAATTATATTCCCAAATGACAAAAATAAAACTGTTTACATTGTAGTAATCCAATGTAACTAAACAAACTAAAATTGTAATGAAAGCAAATCCGGTTAAGTGTGTTATCCATTACAGATTGCAAAATGTGATATGAAAGTTTGATACTTTGCTACAATTACAGTTTAGTATCAAGCTAACAAATCTATAGAAATTGGGCTTGTTATTTACATCAATTTAATAAATAATATAAATGTACGAAAGTAACAAAATGTAAATAACAAATAAATTTTGCAAATAAAATAGTTAAATAAATAAATAGAATATTTTAATAATAACAAACAAAATGAATATAAATGGTTTCTATATTTATTTTATCATTTCAAAACACCATTAACAAAAATGTTAATTTAGAAATTATAACTGATATTCATGATTCAGCTCTTTTGTGAAAAGTATGCAGCAAGATATTTTATGCATCGACTAATTTTGATGCGACAAACGCAACTTTTAATTCACTACCCTCCATTCAAAAGTTAATCCCTTAAAACCGTTTTAAACACTCAGATGGACACCGCTGTTTTATTTATCGTGTAATGGGGTCTTGATGCGGCGGTCCTGCGGCGGGTTTGCACACGCAATGCGTACTGAAAAAGTGTACATATTCTTTGTCCGTTTTATCTATTTTTTTTGTTGTAGAACTGTACAGATGCGTTTTTCTCCCTAAATTAATGATGATAGATTTATAACTAACATAATTATTGTTGGATCACTAATTTTGAAAATTTCTGTCGCAAAGTGAATTATAGGAAAATTAAAGCCATCTAACTTTAAGAATTTGAATCGGTTATAAATAAAAAACTAATAAATAGATGCACTTTTGAGGACGTATCACATTTACACTATTAGAGACTTTTAAACACATACAACCAGGTTTTGATAATAATAGACGCCTTTACAAAACTCACGTGGCTGTACCCTACAAAATGTAAAGACATTAGATTTCTATTTCAAAACCTGTAAAGCAAAATTTTGCTATTTTTGACATTTCCTAAATAGATTTTGGCTTTTTTGACAGTTTATGATCAAATAAAACAAAAATAAATTGAGTCACGCTCAATTGTTAGACTACTGTGAAAACAAATTGTGATTTCAACATAATTTGTAGCTTTTAATCGTTTTTAATAAACAAAAAAGTTTTCAAAAAATTGCAAAAAATGTTTCTGATTTTTCAATTTAAATTCCAATATACTCCAGCTAATTACCAATATATTGGTTAAATTTGTTGCAAATTTGATGCAAATTTGATGCAAATTTGAAGTTTCTATTTTAAAAATTGTGACCTTAGCATGATTTGTAGTTATTTGATCATTTTTAATAAACAAAAAAGATTTATTAAAAATGCAAAAAAAGGCTTTTAATTTTTCAAATTAATTTCCGATGTACTCTAGATAATTACTAATAATTGGTTACAAACTTAGAGTTTCTGTTTTAAAAATTGTGACCTGGTCAATTTTTTTATTATTGGTTTATTTGAAAAAACAAACATTTCCATTATTTATGGAACACGATTTCATTCATGTGGCTACCTCGGCTGGCTTCGCAGTAGCGCATTCTGTTAACCCAGTTTTCCAAAACTTTAGTGACGGATTCTGGCTCTACCTCACAAATGGCTTGCTCGATATTCGCCTTAAGAGCCTAAATCGTTATTAGATTGTCTAACGGCGTCAAATCGCAACTCCGAGGTGGCCAATTGACATCACCAAGACAACAGATAACATGATTACCAAACTTGGCTCGCAAAAGATCAATTGTAGCATGAGCTGTGTAGCATGGCGCGCCATCCTGCTAAAAGCAAAAATTGTCCAAGTCCATGTCTTCAATTTTCGGCCACAAAATTAACCGTTAATCAAAATAGCAATACCAGCAGCATTAAAAAAAAAATAGGCCAATTATGCCACTGTTCCAAAATCCGCGCCAAACTGTCACTTTCTGCATTATCTTCTCAATCACGTGCGGGTTTTCCGATCCCCAAATGCAACAGTTTTGCTTGTTAACATAGCCGCCGAGATGAAAATGCAGTTTGTCAAAAAATATAATTTTTCGAGCAAAATCGTTGTCCATTTCGAGCTGCTCTAAGACCCAAACTATGAAGCAATAACAAACCGGATGGTCGTGTACCTTTAACTGCTGAGTCAATTGGACCTTATAAGCAAAGTTTTTGTGCAAAATTTGCATCAGGCTGGTGCGTGAGATCGATAGCAAATCGATGTTTCAAGACTGAGTAGCACACTCTCGGCTACGGCAGCCACATTCTCGACAGTCTCACAAACTTTTTGCACAAGCTTGCGTACAGCACGCGTTAGAGCCTCATTTTAGCCAAAACTTCTTTTTAATAAACGGACTATTTGGGCTACACAACATTGACTTTGAAAATAAGTTTGCAATATTTGCCAACGTTGTTTAAGCGTAAAGCGATTTATTTCGTTCCGCAAAAATTTGATATTAACTTTCTGGCAAGATTTCCTACGAGAAAAACCTGTCACTATCAAAATATCAAATAATTAAAAAGATACCACTAAATGGATCACTCTTTAGAAACAGATTTGCATATGTAAGCAGCAGGATTAAAAGCATAAAAGAGTGCAAAGTAACCCAGAAAGAACCGACAGAAGATAACGCAAACTATCAACATTTTGCTAAATGGAATACTGAAGCCAATATAATCACATACGCCGCAGAATAAAAAGCAGACACCAATAGAACCAAGCACATAACACAAACGACAGGTACGCGAGTACCCAACCTAAAAATAGGACAGATGTGCAAAACGCCAGAAACACACACGCCTACTTCAAAAAGAAGAAGAGAGAAGAACCAATCCCATTTTCCCAAAAAAACAAATAATAATTAAACTAGCTTGCGGGTAAATCGTGTGTCACAGATGCAACAAACTTGGGTACATTGTAAGAAATTGCATGGCTCAAATTGTAAAATGCTTTGATTGCGGCCAAATCAATGTCAATGTCCGGAAAACGCGCAATAAATCTTGACCACTTCTATTTGAATTGTATTTTCCCGCAGTTTGAGCAAGAAGGTAAATGTCCATATTTGTCTATAAATGTTTATGAAGTGCCATTGTTGATGCTAAGACGCCAGCACTCAAAAATTAACAATAGATAAAACAACAAAAATACGGTTTTTGCAGAGCAACTTAGACCGATACGAAGCGGCTATGGACCTATTAGATAAAAGTGCCAGGAAAAACTGTATAAATGTGGCTATTATAACTGAAAATAAAAATGGAGTGGATTACAGACAAAAATATAGATATTGGTATCCGTATATTCGGTAGAAACGTCAAGGTACGAAAAGCATGCACAAACAAAAACAACATAATTTTGACCAAACTTGACAAACTCATAATTATCGCAACCTACATACCACCAAGTTACACACAAAAACAATATGAAGCAATCCTTGACAAAATCAGTAAATGTATCAAGGCAACCAAAAAGAAAATCATTATTGCAAGAGACATAAACGCAAAATCGCGACTGTGGGAAAGAAACAGAGGTAAAACGCTGCAAGACTGGATGGCCCAACATAACCTTACAATCTACAACAATGGCTTTAAGCCGACATTTATTGGACCTTAGGGAAAAACTTTCATAGACTTTACCATAAGTACAGCCAAAACTGGAACACAAATACGGAACTGGATGGTATCTGATAAAAATCTCAGCAAGCACCAGAACATTTACTTTATTCTACAACTGAGCAAAACAAACTCAGCAAAAAAGAATAAAAGCAAGGCAGGCGGATAGTACATCGACCTTAAAAAATCAAACTTATATCTTAAAAATTTACAAAAAGAATTTAAAAAGATGCAAAACACCACTGCAGAAAAAATCGTGAAGGGCACAAATGCAGCCTGCAATAAAACATTCAGCCCAAAAAAAAACGAAGCAAAACCCAGTAAACTGATAACCAGAGATTAAAAAACTAGAAAGAAAGAGCACAGTGCTAAAAGGCAGCTGACAAGAGCCAAAGGAAATACAAAAACCGACCAACAAACATTGGAAAATCTGGAAAACGTATACAGACAAAAAGAAGCCATAAAACAGGAAATACTGAGAGCCAAAGAAGAATGCTAGAACAAAATAATCAACAAAATAGACACCAACCCTTGTGGCCAAGGATACAAAATTGCTAATAAGAAGTTTTGATTGCGATAGACAATTAAACCAAAAAAAGATGTGAGTAGCATAATCAATAAGTTACTCCCAAACGTACCAATAACGCCGGATAACACTAACTTGCGGAAAACCACTGCCATTCATTAAAAAAGAAATAAAACAAACGGTAAAAAAATTAAAGGACAAACATGCTCCAAGGCCAGGCAAAATTCTTGCAGAAATTCTAAAAATTGGAGTGATGGCTACCCACAACAATACCTGGATACGTTGAATGGTATACTTGTTGATGCAAAAATCCTAAAGAAATAAAAGACGGCTCAGCTAATATTGATAGAAAAACCACCTACAGATACATCCAAAAAATACAGGCCACTGTGCTTGATAGACAGTACTGAAAAACTGCTTGAACAGCTGTAGGTTAGCCGCCTAAAGGAAGACCTTCCAGACAAAAAGAGAACTGGCTACAAACCAATATGGACTTTGCAAAGTCAAAAGCACGACGGATGCACTAGAAGAGGTATGCAAGAAAAATGTATACAAAAATCGGCAAATTGGAAACGCATCCTAGAGGCAATGACAAAAAATATAAAGCTGTATCTCAAAAATATTATTGGCAACTACTTAAAAAACAGACAACTAATGGTAGGTAAGAGCAACACTAAGCAAATAACGTGCGGTGTTCCACAGGGGTCAGTACTAGGACCATTACCAATGTAATTGGAATAGAAATGCCAAAAGAAGTAAAATTGGTTGGGTATGCAAATGACAATGCTATTATCGTCACTGCCAAAACAAAAACATTACAACAGAAAATAGCACAAACGGCGGTAAACAGAACCATCAAAAAAATAGAAAAGCTAGGACTGGTAATTGACTCACATAAAACAGAAGTTGTAATACTTTACGGAGGTTGCAAGTTAAAGAAGATGCAAATAACGGTAAAAGGCCAAATAATAAGGACCAAAAAAGCCATTAAATATCTAAGTATTAAAATAAGAAGAAACAATAGTATGAAAACCCACCTTGAAGAAGCCGCTGCCAAAGCGGAAAAAAATGCCTTGTGCATGGCTAGGATCATGTCCAACTTAAAAAGACCAGGAAAGTCTTAAGCTTAGTGACTCATTTGGCACTTTTGTATAGAGCTCCAATCTGGTGGAAGTCAATAAAAGTTACTAAATACAAACAAATAGTAGACAAAGCACAAAAGAGAGTACTCATAAGAGTTGGGCAGGCCTACAGAAATGTAATAAAGCAATACAAGTCATCACTGGCATGCCCCCCATAGAACTACAGGCAACAGAAAGCTGGCATATGAAAGGAAACAAAAGGTTCCTTACAAAGAACGGCGCCGCAAGACTCTGCAGGAATGAACCAAAAAATGAAAAACACTTACAGGAACAGCAAACTGAACAAAAATAGACATACACCGCGCATAAACATGGCAACATTGACTACCACCTGTGCCAGTTTCTTAGTGAACACAAGACGTTTGGTTCATACCTAAAAAGATTTCATATAAGAGATGAAAACAGCTGCACCCACTGTGGAAAGGAAGACACCCCAGTACATGCCTTCAAATAAAACAGATGGGATGGAACAAAAAACAATAACGAGAAAGCTACAGACACAGTAATAAGACCAAAAAACATGGAGTAGGTTGCATAACTGAATCAAATTGGTGATCACAGAAAAAGAAGAAAAAGAAATTAAGCAAAGAGAGTAGAATGTACTGATGATATGCAAGTGCGTAGTTTCGCAAAAAAAAGAATCAAAGATACGGGGAGGAGAAGGTTTAGTCGGTAGGCAGTTACAAAAGTAGTCTGAATCCGGCACGCTCATAGAATATGAGTGTCTTTTGAAGATTACTCCTCCAGGTAAAAAAAAAATAAAAGTTAGGTTAGGTTATGAACCAGCAAGGTGGTTGCGAAAAAAGTTAGGGGGTCTAATCAAATCCGCCAAGAGGAATAAGTAAAACCTCTTGGTGGAGGAGGTAGACGGGGACATATGGAGTAAGGGTACAGCATAGTAACGGGAAAAATTGGAAAAACACCACCAAGGGTATTGGCAAAAATTCAGAAAACAGTTGTGGAGGAACTCTTTCCAAAACAGGAGGAAAGACTACGTAGAAAGTGGCCAGTAGAAGCAAATGAGGTTTGTCTTTTTTTGGAAAACAAGCTCCGAGAGGCTTCGCAAAAAATACGTTGTGGGAAGGCACCAGAGCCTGACGGGATCCCCGCAGAAATCTTCAAGACTCTGGTAAAACAATATCCCCAGGTGTGGCTAACGGCAGCCAACAAATGTATTACAAACGAAGACTTCCCGGGGTAGGTGCAAGAGCTTTTCGGCCCATATCTCTTTTGGACGTAGCCGGAAAGCTTCTTGAACACCTAATAGTGGGAAGACTGCTGGAGGCACTTCAAGGTGACCAAGCACTCAGTGAGCGCCAGTGCGGGTTTAGGACAGGCCGGTCAACCCTGAGCGCGCTTGCTGAGGTGAAAAGAGCTGTGGTAGCTGCAAAAAAATACAGCTACACACATCGGAAAGCATGCATCTTGGTTGCCCTGGACGTAAAGAACGCCTTCAACACGGCAAACTGGGGAGGGATTTTGAGGGCTTTGGAAAGCAGGGATGTTCCCAAATACCTGCTAAATATCATTAGCAGCTATTTGTGGAACAGGGTTTTGCTAGTAGGAAAGGGTCGGGAAAAGGAGGAAGTAATTTTAACTGAGAAGGGGGGGTGCCACAGGGATCAGTTCTAGGCCCCACGTTGTGGAACGTCCTTTACGACAACGTGGTAGGTCTGGAATTGCCCCTGGGTGTTGAAAGAGTAGCTTACGCTGACGACGGGAACTGGAGAAAACGGGAAACCGCGCTCTTGCCCTCATAGAGCGTAAAATTCACGAGCTGGGTCTTGAATTGGCCCCAGAAAAAACGGAACTTGTGGTGCTCTCCTGTTTAAGAAGAGTGCCACAAATGGAAATCACCGTATCACCGTATCGGGAATTACCGTCAAGTCGCAAAGTCAGTTAAAGTACCTGGGTGTGACGCTATGTACTAACCTAGCGTGGGGAATGCATGTGAGAAAAATGTGTGAGAAAGCGGAGAAGGCGGCTCGGTCCTTAGCAGGGCTAATGCCAAACCTGGGGGAACGAGATCTTCCACCAGGCGCTTGATGTGTTTGGTAGTCTCCTCCATAGTGCTCTATGAGGCCAAAATATGGGGGAATGCCGTGTGCAACATCGGAAGGCATAAGAAATTAGTTCTGCGGACTCAGAGGAGGTGCTGCCAAAAGGTCTGCAGCGCATACAGAACAGCGCCGACGGCGGGCCTTTTAGTTGTGGCAGGAACGAAGCCGGTATATCTTGTGGTGCAAGTGAAGACGGCGGTCTGGGAGGGTCGCCTTACTAAGTGTGAAGCGGAAGAATAGATGTGGGGGTAATGGCAGAAGAGTTGTGAGGAATGCGAGTCGAGTGGGGGTGGTAGCAAACCGGCATGGTCCAGATGGCTCATTGCAGACGTGAGGCGTTGGGTGGGTCGGGGCCATGGTGAGGTAAACTACTACCTCAAGCAGGTGCTAACGGGACATGGTTGCTTTCGGGCGTACCTGCATTGGATGAAATTGATTGAAAATAATGAATGTCTGTATTGTGGGCAAAAGGATACGGTTGAGCACACCGTGTTCCATTGCCAGAGATGGTTGGAGACGCGTGAAAGAGCAAGAATAAAATTGATGGGAGAGAGCTTGAACCCGGATAACATGGTGGTAGTAATGTTGTCTTCAGTGTCCAATTGGGACATTGTGGCCACCATGATAGAGTCCATGCTACGTATGAAAGAAGAAGAAGAGAGGGAGCTTGCTCTCCACCTTGATGAAATACTTAAATTCAATCCCAAGGTGGAGAAAGATCGTCATTCCCGCAAAAAGAGAGGGAGATGGTTTTAGTCAGTAAGAATCTAACACTACCCCTCGGGGTGTCTTATGAAAGATTTCCACCTCCTCAGGAAAAAGAAATGGTGGAGCATAGTATTGTAACAGACTATCTATCAATTAAGACCAGACATTTAGATAGTTTAATGATCAAATGTTGCTAATTTTGGCACTTTATGAGTAGAATTTTACACTTTTCTACAATTTTATAGCTAGATTTTAGTAATTTTCACAATATTTTGATATTTCATGGCCAAATTTTGCACTTCGCAACGGTTTATGGTCTGATTTTAGTGCTTTCTGGCAATATTTAACTTTTATGACCCGATTACAAGCAAAGTAAAGCATAATATTGTAACAGACTATCCATCAATTAAGACCAGATGCTATCCGGTAAGTTGGTATATGCAAAAAAAAATGATACTTTGGAAACATGTATATTAAATAACTTGAAGGTCAATTAGAAAAATTTTAGTGAATGGAACTTTACCATTTTAATGATTCTCAAAAAAGACGGTACTTATTAATTTTGCAAGGTATTCTAAAAGCTAAACGCAACGTCTTGGCCTTACACATAAAAATTGTTTTTATATTACTTTACATACGGTTTGCCTTTAAAAAAAAAATTTGCTCAAATGGTCAGAAATGACAAGCACAAATGTGTTTCTGTTGCTGCAAGGAAGAAATAAGCCAATCAATCAAATCCATGCTGATCATTTGCCAGCAGCGTAACACTTTTGAACAAAAGCTCATTAACCCTGCTAGTTTATATTGCTGTGGTTTGTGTGTGACACAAACTTGGCAAGCGTTTATATGTTTTGCAATATTGACCTTCATTTTGGGCCCTAAAACAACAAGAAAAATGCGGTTAAAAGACTTATTAATGCCAAGTTACCCCTGTCATCATAGTTAGGTTAATTCATTTATTCAAAGTTGGTGTATTTCTGCTACCACAGTTAAATGTTAATTCTACCACATCTGGAAATGTTGCTGCAAATTCAGAAATTTTTACCTAAATTATAGGGTTCTTTTCCGTACACGCAACATTAAAGCAGTACACAGAAGTCTTCAGAAAAAACTCAAACTTGAGACCTTTAGTATGCCAGTCAAGTACGCTAACCACTACACTACTTGGGCGGTCCAATAATCATCATAGCATTGAGTAAGTACCTTCTTTCTTTTTTCTTTTAGTACTACCTGCAGATGGATATCTGCAGCGCATTTAAACTCGTGCCCTAATCAATTTCCCACAAAAAAATACATATTCCCATCTACTACTATAAACAAAACTGAACGGCGTGTCTCTAACCCTTTGCACCAAAATCACTTGTTCTTGATCGGCTCTGTATAAAAGACTCTTGAATAAATTTATTTTCAAAAATTGCTCTAAAATCTACTAGAAAGGCGGCCATTTTCTTTACTGTGGACGATAGTAAAATTGAATTGTTGCATTAGCAAGGCCCATTGGCTTAGTCTGTTATAAAGGTTTTTTAAGTCTAACCATAGGACTGTAAACTTGCCACCCTCCAGGTAGCTTATCAATACTTCAAAAGACCGCCAGACATTCCTTCTTGATGCAGAAATAATAATTCTATTCAGCACTAGTAAAGTACAAAACTCTTTTATTACTTTCGATCTCTTGTGTTATCACCGTTCCCAACCCCACACCGCTTTGCAAAGTCAAGACAGGCTAACATTGGAGGAATCACTAATGCTTCTTTTAGTACACTGACCGCTTGCTCACACTCCTCGCGCATTAATAATTCTTTAAAAGGACTCAATAGGTTCTAAGACCGTATAAACAAATTTACTAAGTAAAATTTAACCCTACGGCCGTTCCGTAAATAAAATAGTTTAGGCAAAGTCTTGCCCCAAAAAGACCAGACTAAAACAATTGTCACTGTAATTGTTAGATTAAGTTTGAATAAATTATTAATTACTTTCATAATTAATATAAAAGCTTAAATATGAAAAACTATTATAATGTAATTTTGCAGATATATTACATTTATTAAATAAATAAGTCTAGTTCTATTAAACACTCAAAAGAGATTGAAAATTATTAAAAAAACTAATAAAAAAGTATTCTAAAAATTTAATAACAAAAAAAAAACTCATAAAGTATCTAAAGCGCCGTTAAAGAATCTAAAAGCAGCAAATGCAACTTAAATAATTCTACGGGTCAATAAAATAATGTAAAAAAAAAACTACTAAAAATGTCAACAACAACAAACCAACGTATTTTTAATGCAGTTAAGTCGTAGCAACAACAACGGTTGATTAATTAATATCAATTGCCCTTATATCATTCATAACTTCAAAGTTAACATAAGAAAAAAATAAAAAAGAAACAAAAAATACCATTTACAAATGACAAACTGTCTGCAGAGAAAACAGTAGTTCTTTCTCTAATTAAAAAACCATAAATAACCGTCAACCAAAACAGCAAAACAAAAAACTTGAGTATTATGAAATATTGCAAATCTCATTAGAATATTTTATAAAAATGTAAAAAAGCAAACTAAAATGTAGACAACATGCAGACATATTTATGAGAAGCAAATGCTATAAAATTATCATATAAAGAAATTCTGAGCCTCAATTTTCCACAACACTTACAAATAATACACAAAAAGGTACAAATCCTGTCATGCATATTTATTTTATATAAAAAGCAATCTATTTTTTCAATCTTGTAAATTAATATTCACAAGATTACCATCCACTGTAACCATACAATTTATACAGTAATATATTTCCAACGAGTAATTTATAAACACATCACTTGGCAGCAAAAATTAATGGAAATATTGATTGAGAGTCCATCAAGAAAAAGTATGTTATTTTTCTTAAAACCATCGTGCTTGTTTTCTGGCAATCTGCAGCTGCAACGGTAGATGATTAAGTGTTTTGGGTCTAGGATCATTAATGCCCTTTAATGCCTTTCCGGTATAAGAAAACTTATATAGAGATTTTTTGTCAGGTTCACAATTTCATTATATTTTTGTCTATAGACACAAAAAAATCCTTACTGGGTTTTTTATGCTAAAAAGTATAACATAATAAAGTTACCGACAAACGTGATAGAAACTTAATATGTTTTTTAATAATTAAAACTTTTATTTACAAAACTATTTGTAAATTATATTTCTATTTTTGTAAAAATAAAATTTTATTTGAAATATATGAGCCAGTTTCGCTTATCATGGCATATCAAAATAAATATACTATTTATGCTAATATAATATGCATATTGGTCTGAAAAGTATTAGGAAGTTCACATTTTACATATTCCTACAAATTATTTAAAACAAGATAAAAAAACCAACAATGTAGCTATTAATAATAAAATTAAACAATCTAAGTTTTTACCAGAAATACAGTATTTTTATTTTATAATTATTATGGATTACCACAGCTATTATTCATGCTAATTTCTAAATTTAAGTAGTATTGTAAACATTTGTTATCACATAATGGAAACTATACATTCAGTATTGTTTTTATGCCAACCCTGATTGAACTCGATGCACTTAACATTAAATCTATTCCCATAAACAACAACTTCCTATAAAATCAAACACATTCGAACAGTAGAGAATTGGAAATATACTTTTACGACAAAAGAAAAATTGTGTTATACTTTTCCATAAAAAAATTGAGTGTGTTCTGTCTCCTGTATCCAAATAAATATGAAAACCATTTTATGTGATTCATCACGTTGCTTTCGTGTTATATAATAACAATCTTCACAAAAATAACAATAATGAATTCAATAATCCTTACCAGAAATTGTTGTAGATAGCCGTGTTAAAATTATGACACCTTCCCATACACTTTTCAGTTATAACATGCACTTTGCACACTTGAGAGACCGCGATACCGTGAGAGGGTTCGTATTAAAGCACCGCGCCCGGGAAAAGCACCCGTTTTCCCAGAAACAGCACTGAGCACTGAGCACGGGACACCACGTTCAGACGCTGATAACCCACGACGACGCCCCAATGCGCGCATGATCCGTCCACCCTGTGTGTGTGCAAGGCATCCGAGAGGATAAAGAAAAATTGAAATTTTTTTAAGAAGGATATAATCGTATCTAATAAGTGCGTGAATTACTGCTGAATGAACTCTCGAGGGAGAACTTTATGTTACAAACTATAACTCGCTTTATCTAAAATGAAATAAAAATCGAGAATTTATCAATAAAATTGAATTATTATCAGAACTTATTTAATAATTCCATTAATGTTACAATTTAATTTATTAAGTAATTATTAATAAAACACGAAGAGTATTGCTAGCTAGGGTTGGTTTGTAATTTTAGCATATCATCGAGCGGAATCATTTTTAGGCAAGTTTGAAAATTCTACGAACTACTCAATCAAATTGCATTACGACACGTTACCCCCAGAGATTTGTCTAAATCTATAACTGTGCCAACGTGCATACGTGTTAACATTTGGAAATGCAATTTATGGTGTTAAATGACATACAGTACTGTATATTTAAATAAAATAACAAAATTTCAATCAAACTATTATTATATTTGAATAAAAGTTTTCCTCACATAATTATTTATTTAATGGAAAAAATGTTCGTTTACTTTATCTTTTGTAATTATTTATACTCTAAATAAATTATAATTGATTGCTGAAGGTAGTTTTTTTCAGAAATATGTAGTCTTTAGCTCTCTAAGCCGCGTTCACAAAGGTAGTAAATTGCCAACGTGAGCCACGCGTTCGTAAACATTAATTACAAACCGCGTTCAAAGCATTAACTGATTGCAAATGCCTTGCAACTACAAAATAGTCCTCCAACATTGTAAGTAAATTCTTGTAGTCTTCAAGATATTGACTGTAAGTTACCATGTTATGGCAAGTAATCTAAGAAATATCTAGTAAAAACGAACAATTCTAACAGACAGCAGAGCAGCAATTTTGTTAAAGGCGCGGTTTAATAAATATCATAAAACTATAACCAAAACTCGCAATTTAACTAGATTTTCATACATTTTATTAGAATGGAAATTTCATTTTCTACAGGTCTTAGTTTTATAAAATTCCCTAAACCCTTAACTAAATTTATATTCATAATGTGAAATTAAAAATAAAAACAGAAAAATATTGCTTTACACAAATAAGTAGTTAGACTTTTCAGATAATTCTGCCCAAAATCTTAAGAGCAGTGAAGTTGATATAGTTTTGGATTTCACGGTTTTATAAAAAAACGTACAACACCAAAACTCAACCACAAACACTTAAAAAATGTAAAAATCTATTCAAAAAATTTCAAAAATACCAAAATTCGGCCATGAAATATCAAAATAATGTTAGAAAACACCAAAAGCCTGCCATAAACTGTTAAAAAATGTAAAATTCTATTCATAAAACGTCAAAAACAGCAAAATCCGGCCATAAAACATCAAAATATTGTTTAAAAACACCAAAAATAAGCAATAAACTGTTGAAAAATGTAAAATTCTGTTTGAGAAAAGCCAAAGATAGCAAAATCCGGCCATGAAAATATTGTTTAAAAATACCAAAATCCAGCTAAAAACTGTTAAAAAATCTAAAAATTTATTTAAAAAATGTCAAAAATAACAAAATCCGGCCATAAAACATTAAAAACATCAAAATCCAGCCATAAAACGTTGAAAAATGTCAAATTCTATTCATTTAATGTCAAAAATAGCAAAATCCGGCTATAAAATATCAAATATTGTTTAATAAACCAAAATCTAGCTATAAAATGTTAAAAAAACTAAAATATTATTAAAAAACGTCAAAAATAGCAAAATCCGGCCATTATATATTAAAATATTGTTAGAAATCAGCAAAATCCAGCCATTAACTGTTAAAAAATGTAAAATTCTATTCATAAAAAGTCAAAAATAGCTAAATCCGTACATGAAATATTAAAATATTATTTAAATACACCAAAACCCAGCCATAAACTGTCAAAAAATGTAAAATTATATTCATACATGCCAAAAATAGCAAAATCCAGCCATAAAATATTAAAATATTGTTAGAAGTCATTAAAATCCAGACAAAAACTGTTAAAACACTAAACATTTTATTCAAAATAATGTCAAAAATAGCAAAATTCAGAATATCAAAATATTGCTTAAAAAATCAAAATTTGGCTATAAAATGTTGAAAAATTAAAATTTTAATATAAAACCACCATAAAACATTAAAAACGTCAAAATCCAGCCATAAAAAGTTGACAAATGTTAAATTCTATTCATAAAATGTCAAAAATAGCAAAATCCGGCTATGAAATATCAAAATATTGTTTAAAAAAATCAAAACCTGGTTATTAAATGTTAAAAAAATTAAAATATTACTATAAAACGTCAAAAACACCAAAATCCGGCTATAAAATATTAAAATATTGTTAGAAATCAGCAAAATCTAGCCATAAACTGTTAAAAATTATATTTATAAAACGTCAAAAATAGCAAAACCAGTCTATGAAATATCAAAATATTGATAGAAAACACCAAAATTCAGCCACAATCTGTTAAAAAATGTAAAATTTGTATCACAAAATGTCAAAAATAGAAAATTCCGGTAAAAAAAAAATTAAAATATTGTTTGAAAACACCAAAATCTAACCATAAACTGTTAAAAAATGTAAAATTCTATTTATAAAATGTCAAAAATAGCAAAATCAGGCCATAAAATAACAAAATATTTTTAAAAACCAGCAAAATTTAGCCTAAGCTGTTGAAAAATATAAAATTCTATTAAAAAACGTTAAAAATTGCAAAATCCTGCCATAAAAAATCAAAATATTGTTTAAAAACTTCAAAATGCAGCCATAAACTGTTAAAAAATGTAAAATTCTGTTTAAGAAATGTCAAAAATAGCAAAATCCGGCCATAAAATATTAAAATATTGTTAGAAAACACCAATAAAGTTATAAACTGTTAAAAAATTTAAATTCTATTCAAAAAATTATTAAAAATAGCAAAATCCGGCCATAAAATATCTAAATATTGTTAGAAATTATCAAAATTCAGCCAAAAACTGTTAAAAAACCTGAAATTCTATTCAAAACTTGTCAAAAAATGCAATCTGGCTATAAAATGTTTAAAAAAATAAAATTTTATTTTAAAACGTCAGAAATGAAAAAATCCAGCCATAAAAATATCAAAATATTGTTAAAAATTAGCAAAATCCAACCATAAACTGATGAAAAATGTCAAATTCAAAACGTCAAAAATAGCAAATTTTGGCTATAAAATATTAAAATATTGTTTAAAAACACAATAATCCAGCCATAAACTGTTAAAAAATGTAAAATTCTATTCAAAAAACGTCAAAAACACTAAAAACTAGCTATAAACTAATGAAAAATGATAAATTCTATTCACGAAACGTCAAAAATAGTAAAATCCGGCCATGAAATATCAGAATAATGTTAGAAAACAGCAAAATCTAGCAATAAACTGTCAAAAAATGTAAAATTCTATTCAAAAATCCGGCTATAAAATATTGTTTGAAATTAGCAAAGACCTGTCATAAACCAATGAAAAATGTAAAATTTTATTCAAAAAATGTCAAAAATAGCAAAATTCAATCTTAAATCATAAAATTATTTCCAAAAAAAAACCAAAGTTTAGTCTTAAACTGTTAAAAATGTAAATTTATATTCATAAAAAGTCTAAATAAAAGTAGATTTAAACGCTAAAGACGTTACTTAAAATAATGTTAAGCAAATATTTGTTAGGATTGAGTTTGGCTACATTGGAGGTGCTGTTTATGTTCTACCAAACTGTGATTTTTCAAAATACTAAAATCATTGTAAAGCGCTAAAAAAGCTGAATTGTATATTTTTGACAAACTTTTGTGTGTGGCAATTTTAATCTCCTTAATATTGACTAGTCTAAAAGTACAATACTGTCTCACAGCAAATTAATGTTCCTTCTTCAGAAACACTAAGAATTTACAGTTTTCTTAACATGTCACAAGTTAATAAAATACATAATCCTAGAAGTGTGTTTCTGGATTTAATTTTTAGGTCCAAAAAACGTGTTTGTGTTAGTGCTAGTAATGATTTCTTTGATAACAATTCAAGACATCATATGGGGTTATGTAAAGTGTTAGGTTCGGTATGTTCTAAAGGCATAGTACAAAAGTTTGTTTTAACTTTAGAAAAACTTTATTAGCACAAACTCTTATTTTGCAAGCGTTGTAGTATAATTTGTTATGTAATGCTAATATTGATGATTTAATTGATTTATTTTGTTGTATTTAACACTTTCTAGACTTTTATAAATAACAAACAAAAAACTCAAAAGTTACCGGCAAGCATGTTTATATAAAATTAACTTAAGGCTAAGCCCAGCACTTTTCAATATCCTGATAAACAAAATAATTTAAAAAAAAAAAACTAAAAATAGGCTATAGAATAGAGAAAAATATACAAAACTCCTATGTGCCACGACGTTGCACTAATTACAAAAAACAAAAATGATCTGCAACGGCTTATTTAGATTCAAGGCAGTAAGTCAATAATAATTTTAAAAAATTCCATCCATAAATCAAGTAATAAAGATATCAAGCGCCAAAAACTTGATAAAAAAAGTAAAAGCAAATGCCATCAAAACCTCATGACACAATGCAAAGTTAGAATCTATAAAACTTATGTACGACTGATCCTTACCTACGCCTCTGAAAACGCAGAAACATCTTAAATCAAAGAATTAAATTCTTTTAAAACAATAAAAAAAGCAACCCTACGTAATAAAATCAGAAGCAACGCTATCAGAAAAAACCTAGGTACTAAAAACGTAATTAGATGAGTCAGATCACAAAGAACAAAAGAAAGACAAAGTGTATAAAATGGACCACAACAAAATAGCCAAATGAGCTAAAGACCAAAAATTACATAGTAGAACACCACTAGGCAGACCACTGTAAGGATGCACAACATCAAAATAAGCTCAAAAGCAAATAACAGGACTTAATCCTAAATTGCAAGAAAGAAAATGTCAAAAATAACTAAATTTGTTCTTTAATTATTAAAGTATGATTACAAAGCACCAAAATTCAGCCATAAACTGATTAACAATAAAAAATAATTTCATTAAATTCTATAATTACCAAAATCCGGCCATAAAATATTAAAATAATGTTAGAAGTAGTCTAATAAACTGGTAAAAAGTGCAAAACTATACTTATAAAATGTTAAAAATAATAAAATCCGGTTATAAAATATTAAAATTATATTTATAAACAGTCAAAAACATTAAAATCTGGCTTTGAAACATCAAAATAATGACAAAAAGCGCAAAAATCCGGCCATAAATATCAAAATAATGTTAAAAATAGAAAAATTGATCACGAACTGTTAAAAAATAAAGAATTTTTGGTTATAAAATATTAAAATTATGTTATAGAAAAAACAAAATCCGACCAAAAACCGTTAAAAAATTCAAAATTCTATTTATAAAAAGTCAAAAACGGCAAAATCCAGCCTCAACACATTAAAATAATGTCAGAAAGCACTAAAATCCGGCCATAAATATCAAAATAATACTCAAAATGGTTGCGACGGTTACTATGTGGTACTTCATATTTAATAAGTAACATAGTAGTTGTTTTATTTACTTATCAAAATAATATTAGAAATTGCAAAATTTAGCCGTAAACGTAGAAAAATCTATTTATATAATGTATATTACATTATATAAATAACAAAATCCGTTTATAAAATATTAAAATTATGTCAAAATAAACCAAAATCCGGTCAAAAACAGTTAAAAAGTGTAAAACTCTATTTATAAAGAGTAAAAAACAGCAAAATACGGCCGCAACACATTAAAATAATGTCAGAAAGCACTAAAATCTGGCCATAAAATATTAAAACTATGTTAGAAAGAACCAAAAGTTTGCTAAAAACAGTTAAAATGTGCAAAATAGTATTTATAAAAAGTCAAAAATAGCCAAATCTGGCCTTGAAACATCAAAATATTGTTGAGAGTATCAAAATCAGGCCATAAATAATATTAAAAATAGCAAAATTTGGTTGTAAACTGATAAAAAGTGCAAAACTTTATTTATATAATGTCAATAATAACAAAATCCAGTTGTAAAATATTAAAATTATATCAGTTTTATTACTTTACATCAAAATAATGTCAGAAAGCGCCAAAGTCTGGCCATAAACCGTTAAAAACATAAAAACTTTTATAAAATCTTAAAAATAACAAAGTCCGGCCATAAAATATCAAAATAATGTTAGACAAAATAAACTGTTGAAATTGCAAAATTTTATTTACAAAATGTCAAAATTTATCAAAATCCGGCGTGAAACGGTTGCAAAATGTAGAGGTTTACAAACAAACCAGTTGCAGTTTGTTAAAATCGTAAATTAACTGCTTATTCTTCCTACAGTTTTTAAAATATATGTGCCTAGTTTGACATAAGAGGTACATATTGTTAATTTTGCATTCAAATTGTTAACTTAAAAAAACTCTTAAGTTAATCATATAATTGTTTATAAAATATTAAAATAACAAAAAATGCAAAATTCTGTTCATAAAATGTCAACAGAAAAATCCGGCCCAAAAATTTTAAAAATGTAAATAAACTTTTAAAAAGTGTGTTTTTTAATAAAATCTAGCTTTGAAATATCAAAAATATTGTTAGAAAACACCAAAATCCCGCTTAAACTGTTGAAAAGTAAACCTTAAAAATTGCGGAAATTGTCAAAAAAAAAGAAATTTACATAATGTTAAAACTAACAAAGTCCGGTATTAAAATATTAAAATTATGTCAGAACACCCGGCCAAAAACAGTTAAAAAGTGAAAAATTTTATTTATATTATTATTTTATTTATTTATTTCATTGCCTTTCTACCTTTTGGTGCAAGGCTGAATTCTATTTATAAAAAGTCAAAAATAGCAAAATCCGGTCTTATAACATTAAAATAATTTCAGAAAGCACTCAAATCCGGCCATAAATATCAAAATAATGTTAGAAATTTGGTCATAACCCGATAAAAAATGCCAAACTTCATATATATAAAGTCAATAATAACAAAATCCAGTTATAAAATTTTAAAATTATGTCAGAAAAATCCAAAAACCTCTAAGAAACAGTTATAAAATGCAAAATTCTATTTATAAAATGTCAAAAAATAGCAAAATCCGGCCATAGAACATCAAAATAATGACAAAAACCATAAAACCCGGCCATAAATATCAAAATAGCGTTAAAAATAGCAAAATTTTGTCATAAACTGTTAAAAAGTAAAAAAATCTATTTATATAATGTTAAAAATAACAAAATACGATTATAAAATATTAAAATTATGTCAAAAAAAAACAAAATTTGGTCAAAAACAGTTAAAAAGTGCAACATTTTATTTATAAAAAGTCAAAAATAGCAAAATCCGGCCTTAAAACATTAAAATAATGTCAAAAAACACAAAAATCTTGCCATAAATATCAAAATAATGTAAGAAATAGTAAAATTTTATCAAAAACTATTGAAAAGTAAATAATTCTATTTATATAATGTCAAAAATAACAAAATTCGGTTATAAAATATTAAAATTAGGTCAGTAAAAACCAAAATCCGGCCAAAAACATATAAAAAGTGTGAAATTCTATTCATAAAATGTCAAAAATAGCAAAATCCGGGGTTAAAACATCAAAATAATGTCAGAAAGCACTAAAATCCAGTTATAAATAACAAAATAATAACAAAATTCGGTCATACAATATTAAAATTATTTCAGAAAAAAACAAAATCCAGCAAAAACAGTTGAAAAATGCAAATTCTACTTATAAAAAGTTAATAATAGCAAAATCCGGCTTTAAAACATCAAAATTATGACAAAAAACACAAAACCTAGCCATAAATATCAAAATAACGTTAAAAATAGTAAAATTTTGTCATAAACTGTTGAAAAGTAGAAAATTCTATTTAAATAATGTCAAAAACAACAAAACCTGGCAATAAAATATTAAAATTGTATCAAAAAAAAAACAAAATCTGGCCAAAAACAGTTAATAAGTGCAAAATTCTATTTATAAAAAGACAAAAATAAACAAAATCCGGCCTTGAAACGTTAAAATAATGTCAGAAAGCACTAAATTCCGGCCATAAATATCAAAATAATGTAAGGAATAGCAAAGTTTAGCCATGAACTGTTAAAACGTAAAAAAATTTATTTATAGAAAGTCAAAAAATGCAAAATCCGGCCTTGAAACTTAAAATAATGTCAGAAAACACTAAAACCCGGCCATAAATATTTAAATAATGTTAGAACTTTAATTATAAACTGTTAAAAGGTGCAAAACTTTATTTATATAATGACAGTTATAAAAAAATTCAGTTATAAAATATTAAAATTATGTCAAAAAAATTCAAAATGCAGCAAAAACAGTTGAAAAGTACAAAATTATATTAATAAAAAGTCCAGCCTTGAAACATCAAAATAATATAATTAATATAGTTGTGACCTCTACTACGTGATCATTCATAATAATAAAATTAAAAAACAATTTACTATATTTTTATCCCAACTTATTACATCTGTAGAAGGCTTTAGTTATGCCAAAACTAGTAATGTATTCATATGAATAAACTTATGATAAAAACATAGTAAATTGTTTTATCACTATACAGTTTACATCAAAAGAATGTAAAGTGTTAAAATTTTTATTTTTTTAATAAAATCTCAAAAAAAAAGCAAAATCCGTCCATAGCAAAAAAAACTGCCCAAAAAATAAAATTTTATTTATAATATGTCAAAAACAATAAAATTCGGTTATAACATATTAAAACAATCTCAGAATCTTCTAAAATCCGACTTAAAACTGTTGCAAAATGTAAAAAACTTTATAAGATCCCAAAAATATGAAAAAATAAGAATATTATTCAAAATAGCAAAATCCGACCATAATCTATCAAAAATTGCAAAATTTTATTTATAGAATGTCAAAAATAGCAAAATCCTGCCATAAAGTATAAAATTATTGTAAGAAAGCATGAAATAACCTAAAATATTAAAATATTTAAAAATTTGACCAAAAACAATAAAATGTTGTCCATGAAATGTTAAAAACAACAAAATCCATTCTTGAAATTGTAAAAACTTACAGAAAGCACCAAATTCCGGCCATAAACTTTTATAGTAGTCTTTTTTTAATAAAATTATAAAAATATTAAATCCAGCTTTGAATACTTCAAAAATATTGTTAGAAAACACCAAAATACGGCATAAACTATTAAAAAATGTACCTTCAAAATTGAACTACTTGAAGGGCATCTTTAAAGAACAAAAATATTTAAAAAAAAATATTCTTAATTACATTTTGCACGTAACAAATAGAAAAGACGACAACTTAAAAAAACTGGTAGTCCAGAGAAAAATGGAATGCACAAGACCATAAAAACGCTCCCCATAAAGATGGTTGGACCAAATAAAAAATTTAACAAGCTCCACTCTAAATAAGGCTACCAAAGACGCCAAACATAGAAGCCGCTGGCGTGATATAGTTTGCAGAAAAAGAATAAGACATTTTGTTTGTTTTGTTATTAAAAATTGCTACAAAACACCAAAGATCTAGACCATATAAAATCCAATGCCAACCGCATGGGTCTTATTGAGAATAATTCGATCAAGATTTATCTTTCAAAAGCTTCATCGATTATAGTCTAAAAATAACAAGTCAAACAAAATTTGCTAAAAGTACAAAAAGATGTCGCAAATCTTAGCTCATATCCTTTGTCATTCAACCCTTAAAGATTAGAAAACAAAGTAAACCTGCACCAACTTGGACACATAACCAAAGCATTACCGCAATAAGTGCCCTCTCACAACATAAAGCTCCAGACAATAGTCCTTTGTCAATACAATCTGGTATTAGTATGTTAAAATAATAAAATCGTTTTCTTATTTCTGGGCAATATTTGCAATGATATAGCAATAACGGGCAAAAACCAAAACGCCCTACTCTCATTATAGAACTAATCAGAGATCAAATACGATATCCAATCGTTCGTAAAACTACTGGCTATCTGAATAATTTAAAACTCATCTTAGAAAAAGTTGCACTTAATGTTTGATTACAACACAGACCACAAATCCGTAAACCAACAACAAGATCTAATCCTTAAAGATAGACAAAATAAAAAAACAAGAAACGTCTTAGAGATTGTTCTGTTTACAAAGCAACTCCAGCCTAAAATTTAACAAGTTTGAATTTCCAACACTAAAACTCAAGTGCAAATTATAATAGACTTTAAAGAAATCAAAGTAAATTATGTGTTAAAGCCTGACTCAAAATTATGTCTTACCAGTTATATTACATAATGAATGGGATTCAGATAAAGGAATAAAGTGTAGAATCAAAAATGCAAAAAGCGCTTTTATAAAGTACAAAAAAGTACTGACAAATAGTGAATTGGACTTGGACCTGAGAATATAATTTATACAATGCTATATATGGTCAGTACTGCTGCATGGAATAGAAGCGTAGACTTTAAAAGTTGACACAATAAATAGGCTAGAAGTATTTAAAATGTGGAACTATCGCCGCTATACTATACTGGAAACCCCATAGACAGATCGAATTACAAATAAATAGGTACATTAAACGTCGAAAGACGGCATATTTTGGTCATATCATGCAATGTAAGTAGAAAAGAAAAGGGTAATTGGACGCAAAAAAATGTCATGATATGTCATAGTTGCAAAACATCAGAGCCTTGACACACATGGGTACAGTCCTAAAACTTTTTAGCACAGCAAGAAAGAGAGACAAAATGAAGCGTGTGATCGCAAACATCCATCAGTAGATATGCAGCAGAAAAAGAAAAGTTATATTTATACCTAGCTGAAACAACCTTTAAAAAGTTGACTAAAACCACCTCATAAGGTGCACTATACAATATTTGTGCAACAAATCCAACTAAACCCCATTGCTAAGTTAAGATCTATAAAACTTGTGTACGACCAATCTTAACCTACGCCGCTAAAAATGCAGAAACATAAAAAAACAATAAAAAAAATAACTCGACGTAATGAAATCAAAAGCAACGTTATCAGAAAAAAACTAAATACTAAAAAAGTAGCTAGATAGGTCAGATCACAAAGACAACCATGGAGAGACAATGTGTATAAAATGGACTACAGCAGAATCGCCAAATAAATAAAAGACTAAAAATTATAAAATAGAACACCACTAGACAGGCTACATAAAAGATAAATGAGCTGGCCAACATCAGAAAAGACATATAAAAAAACTTAATCTTTAATTGCAAAAAAGAAAATGTAAAAAATAACTAAATCTGGTCTTTAAACATTAAAATATGGTTATAAAGCACCAAAATTTATCCATAAAGTGTTGAAAAATGTAAATAACTTTATAAAATCCTAAAACTACCAAAACCCAATGTCAGAAGTAGCATAATAAACTGTTAAAAAGTTCAAAACTATTTATAAAATGTTAAAATCAGATATAAAATATTAAAACTATTTAAAAAAAAAACAAAATTATATATAAACAGTCAAAAATATCAAAATATAGCTTTAAAACATCAAAGTAATGACAAGAAACACAAAAATCTGGCCATAGATGTCAAAATAATGTTAGAAATAGCAAAAATTGGCTATGAATTGTTGGAAAGTAAAAACAAAATTATTTATAAAAATTCAAAAATAACAAAATCCGGCCTTGAAACATTAAAATAATGTCAAGAACCACTAAAATCGGGCCATAAATATCAAAATAATGTTAGAAATTTGTCATAAACCGTTAAAAAATGCAAAACTTCATTTATATAAAGTCAATAATAACAAAATCCAGCTATAAAATATTAAAATTATGTCAGAAAAAAACAAAATCCGGCCAAAAACAGTTAGAAAGTGCAAAATTCTATTTATAAAAAGTCACAAAATAGCAAAATTCGGTTTTAAAACATTAAAATAATGTCCGAAAGCACTAAAACTTTGCCATAACTATCAAAATAATGTTAAAAATAGCAAAACTTGATTACAAATTGTTAAAAAGTGCAAAGATTCATTTATATGATGTCAAAAACAACAAAATCCAGTTATAAAATAATAAAACTATGTTAGAAAAAACCAAAATCCGGCCAAAAACAGTTACAAATTTTACTTATAAAATATTTAAAATAGCAAAATCCGGCTTTAAAACATCAAAATTATGACTAGAAGCACAAAAATCTAGCCATAAACATCAAAATAATGTTAGAAATAGCAAAATTTTGTCATAAACTGTTGAAAAGTGCAAAACTTTATTTATATAAAGTCAATAATAACAAAATCTAGTTATAAAATATTCAAATTATGTCATAAAGAACCAAAATGCAACCAAAAATAGTTCAAAACTGCATAATTCTATTTATAAAAAGTAAAAAATAGCAAAATCAAACTTCTTCTACGTGATAATTTATAACTAATAAAGTTATAAAACAATTTACTATGTTTTATCCCAACTTATTACATTTGAAGAAAACTCTAGTCAAGCCAAAACTAGTATTGTATTTCTAAATCCTGACTCTGACAAATTAGCAATTATGTTCATTCAACCACTTATAATAACAAACTTAAACCCAGCTAAAATAACTATTAAAAAGTTGATTAAAACCACTACTCGGCAACAACACCCATCAGGAGATGAGTCATCTTGAATCAAACGTGTGTTAACCCTTCGCGATCCATGCAGCTTTGTAGTTTTTTTGCTAGTGCGCCAAGTGTTTTCATTGGGAAGCAGAAAAGTTGTTGAGTGGTCTGTTAGCCAGCAAGAATTTGCACAATAGAGTTTTGTAACAATCCTCACCACACTTTTGCAGTTCTGTTTCACTTTTATCTTCCAGGGTTTTTGGAAAATTGTGTGCTTTTCTGGTCTTTGCACTTTTGTCCCAAGAAATAAAAAGTATAATAAAGTCAAAACCTTCCTGAAAATCCAGAATAGGATCACATAATACTGAGCGCAATTCACGCACGTTACCATCCTGAAGAAAGTGAGACCGTAGCCCAAATAATTGCAATCATTATTGCAGCAAGTCACGTCAATGATTTAATTTCGTTTAACTACCAATAACTTCATCGCAATAATTTAAAATTAAAAAATTTATTCACATTTTTTTTTTCAGAATAGAACCTTTGAGATGACTGATAACAAATTCCTAAACATCTTCTACGTTCAGTTCCAGAAGATAGAACCCATTTGAAAAAGCAGGACAAGAAGATTTACAGTTTAAAAAATGATAGAAAACTAGAGCAATTGGATTAATATCGTTGCCGATGACATCCGTCAAAGCTTTTAACATCTTGCCGATACCCTCCCATAAGATAAAGAAAAACAAAACTGCCCCTAACGCGACGGGTTTTGCTTATCACAAAACAATCCCCCCAGCCTACTACGCCACCAGAAACTTCTGCCCCAATTTCCGTCGCAAAAGTCCCAAAAAACATAGTTTTCTCCAGCTGATGCAGCAATGCTCCAACCTACTTAGACACGAGATTTACCGGCCTAGACCTCCCTCAAGAAGCATGCCGGACAAATCCAGCACCTTCAAAAACAAAAAACCAATAGAAATCTAGCTGGACAGCCCCGCTCAAAGAAGAAAAATTAAGTATTGTGGTTAATTCCAAAACGTCAACAACACAAAGTTTCTTCAGCTTCTAATCTTAGTAGGCTATCAGCCAACCCAACAAATCAGGTGTCTTCAACGCCATCTAGGTAATCAACCTGAAACAAACCCGACTGCATTCAAACTGATGCGGCGCAGGCAGAATTAACAGCTCTAGAGTATGCTCCTCTTTCTGTTAAACGCAAAAGACAAGCCAATCTTCTAAACCCCATCACAAGGCACTAGCTGCTCAGAGCACTCCTAACGTTTGCAAAATGCAATCGTACGCACAACAGAAAGACAAAAGCAAAATTCTAATACAATTTCAGTAAAAAATCAGCTTCTTTAATAGCTCAAGCAAACTAAGTTGACTTCAAAGAAATTTTATTTTTAGTACATTTCTTAGCTTATTAAGCTAAAACTCAGATTGACAAGCAAATCTATTTGCTCGTCAATCAGAATTTTAGATATAGTCGGAGTATTCTTAAGTTTTCCATCAAGACACTGTAACAATTAAATTTATATTTATATATTAATAATATTAATTAGCTACTGTAACAATTAAATATACGACAGTTATTCATTTCATCAATATCAATAAAAAAATAACATAGATTTTAATAATAATAAATTCCACGAGGAATGTTGTTTTTATTGTTTCCACAAATAAAATTTCACGGTCGCGAAAAAACTGCAAAAACATATCCGCGAAATTCTTATTGTACGCGCTGCAGAGAGTCTTTTCTGTAGCGAACCTCGAAGCAACCCAGTTCGGCGCGGTATTAGCTGCACAAAATAATCTTCACGCACTGTGTGAATCGCGTTGAAGTATAGCAATTATTGCTCTCTGTGTGCAACTCTAATTACCTGTCACGGCAATAGAAATGTTGATGAATCCTGGCCACGACGACATTAGTTGGATTTTAAAGCCGAATTGGATCGAGGAACTGATTAGAACAGATTAAAAAAAAAATAGGAACAGACCGCGTGTATATATTGAGCACGTGTTTCGGTCCCACAAATATTGCTACCCGTTTCTGGAGATCCGGTCTACCGATGATCCAACCCTTAAATACTGTGGAAGTGGATCCTAGATTAATTAAGGAATTAATCCAATAGAGATACAATAATTGTTCCGGAGAAATCCAGCCACGTGGCCGCTCGTTTGGAAGGACCCAAGGACATTCAGCTAAGAGTTTATAATTTATTTTTCACTTTTATTTATAAGATTTGGCGAATAGTTAACTCACGAATTTTTGAATTACTTTCATCACTTGAATATTTTCTTTACCCCCCCACAAATACGGTAGCTACCCTATTAGTGCATGTTTAATATTAAGATATATATATATATATATACATTCTATTTTGGTTAACCATAGAAATGAATTGAGTTTCGAAATCGAAACTTGGTATAAATTGATAATTTTTGCTTTATATATAATATCAGATAATACTTTAATTTATATCTTAGTTTTAGTGTGGTGCACGCTACAATTAATTTTGTTTTATAATTATTTTTTTTATGACGCATTAAATAATTAAGTTGAGGGATACCAAATCTTTTACTGATTATCCTTTTTTTTTGTGTACTTTTGTTTTTATCATAGTTTTGCATAATTTCGTGATTTTCTCAGCACCGCTGTATGTTTGGGTATAATATTAAATCACGTGGAGCCCTGTTTAAATCCTTTAACTCACGCCCATCTCCACTTAGTCGGCGGGCTATCCAAACACAAGAATTCAGCGAAGTGATACAACTGAATTTGTATTTTGTTGTACCTAATTAAAAACTCTATGTGATCAATTGCAACGTCGCAAATTGGAGCCCAACGTGGGGCCCGAATGTAAGAAAGTATTGTTAAAAGAAAATATTTTGATGAAAGGAAATATCTTGATTTTATTATATTTTTTTTTTTTAAATTTTTGTTTAAGTGATAAATTGAGAGATTCTTAGCTGGTAGGGCAAATAGTTAGAATTCCATATATTTAAAATTTGATGATAAACGTGGACTTATTAGTTTGACGGGTAGTAATATTTTGTGTTGTGTTTGAAAAATTAAAAAAAAAAAAAGAAAAAAAAAAAAAAAGATTATTACGTGTAGTATCGCGCTATTTGTGGAAGTAGTAAATAGACATTTATCATGGATGGTCGTACAATAGAAATCAACCGGCTTAGTCAGGACGAGTTGACTTATCAGTTGCACCTTAGAGGGTTTAAAGATGTAGGTACTTGTAGAGAAATGCGGGCAGCCTTAAGGTCAATTCGTAAGTTAGAGAAATCCGGCGGAAAGCTGACATATCCCCCTTATACTATCAAATTTGATGTTGACTGTGCTGCTGTTGAAGAAAAGATAGCAGAATTAAAAGTGTTAGTAGACGATTTAGATACGGGAGCTGAGTCAGGTCCATATAAGAAAATTTTGACAAAATTAAACCATACCGTTGAACGTTGCAATCGTGCAGTCGCGAAGACGGAAGATGACCGAACAAAGAAGTCACATCTACTGTTAGACCTTATGATGGTACATACTAACTGCGAGAAGAAAGTGAAAACAGCATCGCGATTACTCATGAATGACTCCACCGCACTAGAGTTATCGACCGCCTCCTTGGCAGAGGAGAATGAAACTGATGCTAGTTCGGACGAGGAACCGCCAACCGTAAATCAAACAAAATTTACTGGTACAGCTGCAAGTGGATCTGGTAGTTCAGTCCCAGTATGTAAGTGGAACCTAGTCTTCGATGGAAACAAATCGGGTCACTCAGTAAACTCATTCCTGGAACGAGTAGAAGAGTTGCGTGTATCTCGCCGAGTGTCACGCCAAGAATTGTATGTTACAGCCAGCGATCTCTTTGAGAAAGACGCACTTTCCTGGTACCGTGCCAACAGAAATTCTTTTATGGATTGGTCTGACGTAAGAAAAGCTCTACAAGAAGAGTTTCAGCCGCCTTTCTATACTGATAAGTTGTTCGATGAGATAAAACATAGGACTCAAGGTCGAGATGAGTCTACGGGCATGTACCTATCAAAAATGGTAAATCTGTTCTCTCGTTTGAACGTATCCGTTCCCCAGTCTACGCAATTACAAGTGATGATCAATAATTTAATGCCGTACTATCAAGACAGATTGGGATATGCTACAATAAAGTCCGTGGAAGACTTGAAAGGAATATGTAAACAGTTAGAAAAACGTAAAGCCGCTTCGGATGCATACGCACCTCCGCCGAATAGAAATAAAAGCCTAGAGCCAGATTTAGCTTATGTTGATACTTATCCTAGTAGAGTATCGGAGTTGCAAACTGCGACAATGACAACGGCCAGAACGTGTTATAATTGTCGACAACCGGGACACATAGCTAGGTATTGTACAAGTACCAAACCAAAAGTAAAATGTTATAAATGTGGCAAGGAAGGTTTTAAAGTAACAAATTGTCCCAACTGTAGGTCTTCGGGAAACGGGAGATGAAGGCATTAGAAGTCGGTCGCTCAATGCCTTCTACAAAAAAATCGACGACCTATAAAACCAAAACCATTCTGGATTACATACTATCGCACTACAACGAGGATCAAAGGCCATACTTAGAAATTAACATTCTAGGTAGAAAAATTATGGGTTTGCTAGATTCAGGAGCTACTCAGACAGTTCTTGGCCGTGATGGTTGGGTAGTATTAGAAAAGTTGGGGTTGAAAGTTAATAAGAAGGAACCTGCTTACGTAATAGTCGCAAATGGCGAAAAATGTATTTGTTTAGGGACTGTTAGTGTACCGGTGTATGTATTAGATAAGTTCTGTGTGATTGAAATGATAGTGGTACCTGACGTCCCGCGTATGTTAATTTTAGGTATTGATTTCTGGAAACAAATGGGTATAGTACCCGATTTAAGAAATGATAATTGGCACTTTACGCCAAGTGAAATAGCTACGATAGAGCCATTAAGAGTGTTGACAACTGTTCAAGAAACAAGATTGAACGAGTTATTAGAAGTCAAATTCAAAGAGATGGGTAATAAATTAGGGTGTACTAATTTGGTGGAGCATGTCATTGATACTGATTCCCCACCAATCAAACAACGGTATTATCGAGTTTCACCGTACGTTCAAAAATGCATTAATAAAGAATTGGATGAAATGATTGCTCAAGGGGTAGTCGAGAGGTCAAATTCGGGTTGGTCGTCTCCAGTCCTGCTAGTCCCTAAGAAAGACGGAAGTTTTAGATTTTGCGTGGACTTTCGTAAATTAAATAGTGTCACGAAGAGGGATGCTTATCCGCTGCCCTACATAGCAGGGATTTTAGACAATCTAAGAAATGCTACCTACTTGTCCTCGTTAGATATAAAGTCGGCGTACTGGCAAGTCCCTGTTGCAAAGAAGTCGCAAGAGTATCTAAGTTTCACGGTTCCTGGAAGAGGATTATTTAAGTTTAATCGAATGCCATTCGGCCTCCATAATGCCCCAGCCACTTGGCAACGCCTAATCGACCGTGTGCTAGGCCCGGAGCTGGAGCCTTATGCGTTTGTTTATTTAGATGACATCATTGTAGTCACCCAAACGTTTGACAAACATTGTGAAATTCTGGAAGAAATCTTTAAGAGATTAAAGGCAGCTAATCTTACCCTGTCTCGAGAAAAATGTAAGTTCTGTCGAGAAAACCTTAAATATTTAGGGTATGTGATAGATAGTCGAGGACTTAATGTAGACCCTGAAAAAGTGACGGCAATATTAAATTTACAAACCCCAAAAAGTGTTACAGAAGTTAGACGCGTACTAGGTATGGCATCCTGGTACAGGAAGTTTATTGCTGACTACTCACTTATGGCAGCCCCGTTACACGATTTACTAAAAAAGTCAAAGAAGTTTGTTTGGACGAACGACTGTGAAACTGCATTCCAGAAAATAAAAACTGCATTAGTGTCTGCTCCAGTACTCAAGTGCCCAAATTTTGAAAAACCTTTTGTGCTACAGGCAGACGCCAGTGGATATGGAATTGGCGCGGCGCTAACGCAGTCAGATGAAAATGGAGAGGAATATGTTATTTGCTACCTAAGTAGGTCACTGAGCAAAGAAGAAAAGAAATATACGACTACAGAAAGAGAGTGCCTTGCGGTTATATGGTCCATTGAAAAGCTTAGACCCTATCTGGAGGGGGCGAGCTTCTCAGTAATAACCGACCATCATTCATTGGTGTGGTTGAACCACTTAAAAGACCCCCATGGTCGCTTGGCAAGATGGGCAGTACGCCTACAACAATTTAGTTTTAACGTAATCCATCGTAAGGGAAAAGACCATGTGATACCAGATGCATTATCCCGAGGTGTGCCAGAGTTAGAAGTAATAGATTTAGGAGAAACTGTAGATAAGTGGTATGACCAGTTAAGAAATAAGATTTTAGAGGACCCTATAAAATACGCAGCGTACAGAGTTTCAGGCAATGATATCTTTAAATACGTTGAATGTAGTTATCCAGAATTACGAGATGAGACAGACTATTGGAAAAAAGTAGTGAGAAAAGGAGACAGGGAGAAAATATTGTATGATTCTCATGATAACCCTACTTCTGGACACCTAGGTGTCTTGAAAACATTTAAACGTGTTTCTCACTTGTATTACTGGCCGAAAATGAAGTCAGATATAGCGCGATATGTAAAACGTTGCACAGTTTGTTTGGCAAGTAAGCCAGAACAACAGAAAATAAAAGGATTTATGAAAAGTCACCCGGTGGTAAGTCGCCCCTGGGAGATGATCTCTACAGATTTGATAGGACCATTCCCACGATCAACTAAAGGCCATAAGTTTGTACTGGTAATTTCAGATTATTTCAGCAAATATACCGTTATGTATCCTCTTCGTGCGGCTACCGCTGACAAGGTCACGAACTTAATTGAAAATGAAGTGTTTCTAGTATATGGTGTGCCTAAATATGTGCTATGCGATAATGGAGTTCAATATAAGTCGCATAAATTCCAGGGTATGTGTAATTCCTACGGAACGAAAATTATTTTCAATTGTTTCTTTCACCCCCAAGCTAACCCGTGTGAGAGAGTCAATCGGGTTATTAAAACGATGATGATTTCTTACATAAAGAATGACGATCAAAAGAAATGGGACTCAAATCTACCAAAAATAGCGTGTGCCATTAGAACATGTTATCACGAAGTAACAGGTTTCTCGCCCTACTTCATCAATTTTGGTAGAGAAATAGAACTAAACCCTGAAAGAACCGGAGAGATTGACCCTCAGAATGTGGACTTTGGTAAGCGCAATCCTCAAATAAAATCAGAAGTTTTGAAGAAAATATATGAGCAGATTAAGGGTAAAATAGGTGACGCGTACAAAAAGAACTCATCTGCATATAATTTGAGAAGACGGAACATTGAATTCCAGGAAGGTGACTTGGTCTGGAAAAGGAATTACGTACTGTCTGATGCATCGAAAAATTTTAGTTCGCGCCTGGCACCAAAATATATAGGTCCCTTTAAAATTAGGAAAAAGATATCTTATGGAGTATATGAACTCGAAGATAATGACGGTGCTTTACGTGGACGGTGGCACGTTAAAGATTTGAAAGCTCATCCTACAGATTAAAAAAATTGGAATTCGCTCTGGTCGCAGGGGCTGTAGGAATACTCGGCCACGAATTCTCCGTAGAAGTACAAATCTTCTAAGATTGACGCTATGTCATGCGATGTGCTAGTTACGACTTACATGATTTGGCTACCGTATTTCTTCTACAGCAAAATGTTTAATTAAGTAAATATATATGTATTGCATACATGTATATTTCTTTTAAGTAAGGGGGGAATTTGTAACAATTAAATTTATATTTATATATTAATAATATTAATTAGCTACTGTAACAATTAAATATACGACAGTTATTCATTTCATCAATATCAATAAAAAAATAACATAGATTTTAATAATAATAAATTCCACGAGGAATGTTGTTTTTATTGTTTCCACAAATAAAATTTCACGGTCGCGAAAAAACTGCAAAAACATATCCGCGAAATTCTTATTGTACGCGCTGCAGAGAGTCTTTTCTGTAGCGAACCTCGAAGCAACCCAGTTCGGCGCGGTATTAGCTGCACAAAATAATCTTCACGCACTGTGTGAATCGCGTTGAAGTATAGCAATTATTGCTCTCTGTGTGCAACTCTAATTACCTGTCACGGCAATAGGAATGTTGATGAATCCTGGCCACGACGACATTAGTTGGATTTTAAAGCCGAATTGGATCGAGGAACTGATTAGAACAGATTTAAAAAAAAATAGGAACAGACCGCGTGTATATATTGAGCACGTGTTTCGGTCCCACAAATATTGCTACCCGTTTCTGGAGATCCGGTCTACCGATGATCCAACCCTTAAATACTGTGGAAGTGGATCCTAGATTAATTAAGGAATTAATCCAATAGAGATACAATAATTGTTCCGGAGAAATCCAGCCACGTGGCCGCTCGTTTGGAAGGACCCAAGGACATTCAGCTAAGAGTTTATAATTTATTTTTCACTTTTATTTATAAGATTTGGCGAATAGTTAACTCACGAATTTTTGAATTACTTTCATCACTTGAATATTTTCTTTACCCCCCCACAAATACGGTAGCTACCCTATTAGTGCATGTTTAATATTAAGATATATATATATATATATATACATTCTATTTTGGTTAACCATAGAAATGAATTGAGTTTCGAAATCGAAACTTGGTATAAATTGATAATTTTTGCTTTATATATAATATCAGATAATACTTTAATTTATATCTTAGTTTTAGTGTGGTGCACGCTACAATTAATTTTGTTTTATAATTATTTTTTTTATGACGCATTAAATAATTAAGTTGAGGGATACCAAATCTTTTACTGATTATCCTTTTTTTTTGTGTACTTTTGTTTTTATCATAGTTTTGCATAATTTCGTGATTTTCTCAGCACCGCTGTATGTTTGGGTATAATATTAAATCACGTGGAGCCCTGTTTAAATCCTTTAACTCACGCCCATCTCCACTTAGTCGGCGGGCTATCCAAACACAAGAATTCAGCGAAGTGATACAACTGAATTTGTATTTTGTTGTACCTAATTAAAAACTCTATGTGATCAATTGCAACGTCGCAACACATTCTCTAAAGCAGAAAGGTCCACAGACGGTAAATGCAAATTTCTAAGAATCATAGAAGAGAGTTTAGTCAATAAGCGCATGTAAGAATGAATCCGACACATACATGTCTTTAGAAAGATTCTCCTTCCCGTAAAAAATAAGCAAAGTCAAAATTATTCAAGCAACGTAAGCTTCTGGACTGACCGGATATTATCCGTCACACCAAAGCCAATTTGGCCACTGCAATTGTGAGCTACCTTGACCATGGATCTACAAACCTTACGCCGACGTTTGCCCCAGAAATTGCAACTATAGTTTTTGAGCTGCACAGGACTTAAAGGCCATGGGTTTTTTCTAGCTCCACAAAATTCTAAATTAGAACTACTCAACGCCAACCCCCGTTATGCCTTATGACTACATTTAAAGAGTTGCTTCTACACCATCAACTGCTTTAGGGATTTGTACTTTTGACCCAAAAGCAAATTTAACCTACGGCATTGCACCCACCGCCGTAAATCAAGTCCAAACCTTTGGGAACTACTCGTTTACAATGTACCAAGAAGCAAATACGTCGCTTTTAAGAAAACCTCCAAACCAGCACTTGACAAACTTCTGGGGCGTGCACTTATTTAATTCTTGTAGAGCACCTCCACTAAGATGCTCACAAACACCAGGTAAAAACCGAGTGGAAATATCAATCCAACCCCACGGTTGGCCAAACGGCATCTTCAACGACTTCCAGCCTAAAAAAGTCTATTCACAACTCCAAGTAAATAGCTATGGCAATCCACTTTCTGTTAATGCAGAAACATTAAAGAGTTGTCCAGTAAACCTTTTTTTCCACCCCCCGACAACCTTTTTTTACCATGTGAGACAGAAGCTAGTGACGTGCTAATAATAGTTGTCAAAAAATTAAGAGAAATTGAGTAACGAGCCATTTTAGTAGCTAAGCATAAAGTTTAAAACTAATGGGCGTGTAGCATTTATTAGTGTTTCCCACAAATCTATCCATAGAATTGGATCATTTAAAGTTGAAAAAAGAAGTAACAGATCCATTCTCTTGACAACACACTCAAATGTGTAGGCAGGAACTAAGTTTAAAGTTTGTTGTAGCATTCATTGGTGTTTTCTACCAACCCGCCCAAGTTTGTGTTATTACAAAGTTGGAAATATCTCTCTTCTGCTGATGTTAGTTGTCATAAAGTTGAGAGAGAAAGTAAAAAAATCTATTTTTTGACAACAAACACTCGAGTGATTAGACGTAGGAAATTAAGTTTAAAATTAGTGGGCACAGCACATTTATTGTTGTTCCCCGCCCAATTGTTAGTTAACCAAAACATAGATTACTTTCAATTGTTTCACAAAACCAATACAGCATGTATCATATCATATCATATCATATTATACTTATACTTTAAGACAAATAAAAACATAAAAACAGTTTTGCGTAAATTCTAAATTGAATTCATGGTTTTTATTTATTTTCTCTGTATAAAAATTTTTCTACTATTATTTTTTCTATTGTTACGATACTATACAAATATAAAATGCGTTTTTATTTTTATTTTTGTACTTTTAAAATAAATAATAGCTGTGCCATCAATCTAAAAATTTAATAAATTCTATTTTAAAGAATAAAATATTTTATTCCACAAACTAAACGTGATGTTTAGATCGTGGAAAATATAAATTCCAACATAAAATCCCTAATGGTCGATCGATTTTAACCAACCCACAATTTATTATTCAAGTGTCCGAATTTATAGTGTCGCACATTTGAACAGAAAAAACACACAAAGAATGACTAATAGATACTAAATTAAATTATTATAATATCAAATCATTGTTTCTTATCATTAAAAGAGTTAATATTATAAAATATACTTTGCTTTATTATTCTAAAAACACAAATTATAATTAAGAAATTAGTTTTAAATCAAAAAGAATACGAGAGCGAGTTAAACGGGACGCGGTTGTTTAACTACTAGAGCCCACAAAGTAGTAGTCAGCATGCAAAGCAGATATAAGAAGAAAAGAAACTCTGAGTAAAAAATTGTTTGTTAGGAATAAAATTATTTTTATGAATCAAATAAAATTAATTTTAATGCAATATCAAATCTATATTTGCTTACTCGTGTCTCTTAGTAATAAATTGCTATAAACAAACTGATTTATGAAAATTAATGAACTATAAAAAACTATAAATACGCTATAGAAAGTATATTAACTTGAACTTTGAAAATATGTGTATTGTATCCTACTCAATTAGCTACGACAAATTGTTCTCTACAGTTTAATGTATAAAAATATTTACACAATGCGGTTGAAAATGTTTGCGTTATTATAATAGAATACGGCAATAAATTGAATGTAGAAATTGCTGGGTGGTCGGTTAAATAGAAAATACAACTGTAAAGATATATATCTGTAAGGATCAACATGCTCGTGTATACTTTATCAACGTTAGATATGTCATCTGGCCGTAAAGTAATTTATGTTGTTCCAGTACTCGTTATTAGCTGCGGCCCGCCATAAATCACCTCACCTGACAAAATTGCAATAATAAATATACCCGGCCCCACCAAATCATATTGTCAACTGTAGCGGAATTTTATACTTCCTCTACCATATCTGAATGACTTCGGGGCTGTAGTTATTTAAGCGCGAGAAGCCATTTAAAACCTCACGCCATCCGTGCCCAAGAGGATCCATCGATTTGCATGTTTTTTATAAACATTTTCATCGCACCCGATTAAATTTATTGCAGTTTTATCTATCTTCAGCTCAATTAAATAATGCATATTACTTTATTTACATTTTTTTATAAATGATGTACAAATTCTATATCAAAATTGCACTAAGCTTCACACATTATAAACTAAATATTATTTGCAAATTATTTCATATTTTAAAATGTCGGTAATTTTCTATAAAAATATGTTATGTCAAGGGAGTCAAACTCTGGAGCATTCAAAAAAGGCATTTAGTTCTTTTCACGAACTTTTCGTCGATGCGGCAGAGTGACTTTAGGTGCTCTTATCCTGCATAAATATTTCTTTAGTATACCTTAGGGATCTGTAATCTGGGGCATCCGAACTAGTTTTGCAGGACATTGATGTTACTCGTTGACATACAAATGTAGCAAAAAGTAGTAAATTATTTAAAGGATTTAAATGAAGATGAATTCATTCAATCCGTTCATTGATGCATACTAACTTTAACAAAATTGAATGATAATATGTTTTGTTTGTAATTAAAAATATGAATAATAAAATTGTGTTGTTGAATAGTAGCAGATGAGATGAAATAGAATTATATGCATTGATATAAAAACTAAATATTATAAACCATAAACATAGACAAAACTATAGAATAGAAATTAATAGACAAAGTTGTAACTAAAAAAAAAACTTTTTTATTTTTGTTTTTGTTTTTTAATTTAATTATATTTTGTTGTTGTCGTATCGTGTCGTATCGTGTCGTATCGTGTCGTATCGTGTCGTATCGTGTCGTATCGTGTCGTATCGTGTCGTATCGTGTCGTATCGTGTCGTATCGTGTCGTATCGTGTCGTATCGTGTCGTATCGTGTCGTATCGTGTCGTATCGTGTCGTATCGTGTCGTATCGTGTCGTATCGTGTCGTATCGTGTCGTATCGTGTTGTATCGTGTCGTATCGTGTCGTATCGTGTCGTATCGTATCGTGTCGTATCGTGTCGTATCGTGTCGTATCGTTTCGTATCGTGTCGTATCGTGTGGTGTCATATCGTGTGGTGTCATATCGTGTCATATCGTGTCGTACCGTGTCGTAGCATGTCTTACTGTATCGTATTGTGTGGCATTGCAAATTTTAAAAGTATTTTTGTTGTTTTGTGGATATGAAAGTTTTTTTTTAACACACACTAAAAAGCAATTTGTAAGCCGACATTCACTTCTAGCATATAATCGTAAATCCAATTAGCTGAGTGCAATAATCACGTCAATAGTAAGTAGTAGATATTTCAGTAATATTTTATGACAGTTTTAAATTGTGTTTAGTAATGTGAAAGATCTCAGTGACATTTTATATCAGTTCAAAAACATTTTTTTGTTTGTTTTCTAACATATGAAACATTTCAGTGTTATTTTATGACATCAAAAACGTTTTCTTGGTATATGAGACATTTTATAACATTTTTGACTGTTCCGACACGTTTTTTTTTTGTTATACAAGACATATTAATAACGTATTCTAATGGCGTTTTCTGAAACTTATGACAGTTCAAAAACGTTTCTTAAATATGAGACATTTCAGTGATAATTTATAATATCAAAAACGTTTTTTTAGTATATGAATCACTTATTGACAGTTCAGAAACGTTTTTTGTTATACAAGACATTTTAGTGACGTTTCCTAACATTTGTGACAGTTCAGAAACGTTTTTTGTTATACGAGACACTTTAGGGACGTTTTCTGACATTTGTGACAATTCAAAAACGTTTTTTTTTGTTATATAAGACACTTTAGTGACGTTTTCTAACATTTGTAACATTTCAAAAACGTTTTTTGTTTGCAACACATTTTAATGACGTATTCTAATGACGTTTTCTGAAATTTATGACAGTTCTAAAACGTTTCTCATATATAAAACAATTCAATAATAATTTATGGCATCGAAAACGTATTAAGATATTAGAAACACTTTTTTAACAGTTCAGAAACGTTTTTTGTTATACGAGACATTTTAGTGAAGTTTTTTAACATTTGTGACAGATCAGAAACGGTTTTTGTTATACGAAACATTTTAATAACATATTCTGATGACGTTTTCTGAAATTTAAGACAGTTCAAAAACGTTTGTCATATATGAGACATTTCAGTGATAATTTATACTTTTTTGACAGATTAGAAACGTTTTTTGTTATACGAGACACTTTAGTGACGTTTTCTGACATTTGTGACAGTTCAGAAACATTTTTTATTGTACGAGACTTTTTATTGACATATTCTAATGGCGTTTTCTAAAATTTATAGCAGTTCAAAAACGTTTCTCATATATGAGACATTTCAGTGATAATTTATAACATCAAAAACGTTTTGTTGGTATATGAAACATTTGTAACAGTTCAGAAACGTCTTTTGTTATACGAGACACTTTAGTGACGTTTTCTAATATTTGTAACAGATCAGAAACGTTGTTTGTTATACGAGACACTTTAGTGACGTTTTCTGACATAATTAACAATTCAAAAACGTTTTTTTTTTTGTTATACAAGAACTTTAGTGACGTTTTCTAACATTTATGACAGTTCAGAAACGTTTTTTTTTTGTTATACAACACATTTTTAATGACTTATTCTGATGACGTTTACAAAAATTTATGACAGTTCAAAAACGTTACTCATATATGAAACAATTTAGTGATAATTTATGACATCAAAAACGGTTTTTTGGTATTAGAAACACTTTTTGACAGTTCAGAAACGTTTTTTGTTATACGAGACACTTTAGTGACGTTTTCTAACATATGTGACAGATCAGAAACGTTTTTTGTTATACAAAACACTTTAGTGACGTTTTCTAATAATTGTAACAGTTCAGAAACGTTTTTTGTTATACGAGACACTTTAGTAACGTTTTCTGACATATGTGACAATTCAAAAACGTTTTTTTTTGTTATACAAAACACTTTAGTGACGTTTTCTAACATTTATGACAGTTCAGAAACGTTTTTTTGTTATACGACACATTTTAATGACGTATTCTGATGGTTTTTTCTAAAATTTATGACAGTTCAAAAACGGTTTTCATAGATGAGACATCAAAAACGTTTCTTTGGTATATGAAACATTTGTGACAGTTCAGAAACGTTTTTTGTTATACAAGACACTTTAGTGACGTTTTCTGACATATTTGACAATTCAAAAACGTTTTTTTGTTATACAAGACACTTTAGTGACGTTTTCTAACAATTGTGACATTTCAAAAACGTATTTTTTGTTATACAACACATTTTAATGACGTATTCTGATGGCGCTTTCTGAAATTTATGACAGTTCAAAAACGTTTCACATATATGAGACATTTCAGTGATGATATATGACATCAAAAACGTTTTTTTAGTATACAAAACATTTGTGACATTTCAGAAACGTTTTTTCTTATACGAGACACTTTAGTGACGTTTTCTGACATTTGTGACAGTTCAGAAACATTTTTTTGTTATAAAAGACATTTCAATGACGTTTTCTGACGGCGTTTTCTAAAATTTATGACAGTTCAAAAACTTTTCTAATATATGAAACATTTCAGTAAGAATTTATGACATCAAAAACGTTTTTTGGTATATGAATCACTTTTTAGACAGTTCAGAAACGTTTTTTGTTATACGAGGCACTTTAGTGACGTTTTTTGACATTTGTGACAAATCAAAAATGTTTTTTGTTATACGAGACACTTTAGTAACGTTTTCTGACATATGTGACAATTCAGAAACGTATTTTTTTTGATATACTAGACATTTTAATGACGTATTCTGATGGCGTTTTCTGAAATTTATGACAGTATAAAAACGTTCCTTATATATGAGACATTTAAGTGATAATTTATGATATCAAAAACGTTTTTTTATTATATGAATCACTTTTTTTACAGTTCAGAAACGTTTTTTGTTATACGAGACACTTTAGTGACGTTTTCCGACATTTGTGACAGTTCAGAAACGTTTTTTTTTTGTTATACGAAACATTTTAATGACGTATTCTGATGGCGTTTTCTAAAACTTATGACAGTTCAAAAACGTTTCTTATATTTGAAACATTTCAGTGATAATTTATGACATCAAAAACGTTTTTTTGGTATATGATTAACTTTTTTGACAGTTCAAAAACGTTTCTTATATATGCAACATTTCAGTGATAAATTATGACATCAAAAACGTTTTTTTGGTATATGATTCACTTTTTTGACATGTCAGAAACGTTTTTTGTTATACAGAGCACTTTTGTGAAGTTTTCTAGCATTTGTGACAGTTCAGAAACGTTTTTTTGTTATACGAGACACCTTAGTGACGTTTTCTGACATTTATTACAGTTTAGAAACGTTTTTTTGTTATAAAAAACATTTTAATGACGTCTTCTGATGGCGTTTTATAAAATCTGTGACAGTTCAAAAACGTTTTCTCATATATGAAACATTTTCAGTGTTATTTTATGACATCAAAAACGTTTTTTTGGTATATGAGACATTTGTGACAGTTCAAAAACGTTTTTTGGTAAATAAATCACGTTTTTGACAGTTTAGAAACGTTTTTTGTTATACAAAACAGTTAAGTGACGTTTTCTAACATTTGTGACAGCTCAGAAACGTTTTTTGTCATTCGAGACACTTTAGTGACGTTTTCTGATATTTGTGACAGTTCAAAAACGCTTTTTTGTTATACAAGTCATTTTAATAACGTTTTCTGATAGCGTTTTCTAAAACTTATGACAGTTCAAAACGTTTCTTATATATGAGACATTTCAGTAATAATTTATGACATCAAAAACGTTTCTTTGGTATATAAAACATTTGTGACAGTTCAGACACGTTTTTTGTTATATGAGACACTTAAGTGACGTTTTCTGACATATGTGACAATTCAGAAACGTTTTTTTTTTGTTATACGAGACATTTTAATGACGTATTCTGATGGCATTTTCTGAAATTTATGACAGTTCAAAAACGTTTCTTATATATGAAACATTTTAGTAATAATTTATAACATCAAAAACGTTTCTTTGGTATATGAAACATTTGTGACAGTTTAGAAACGTTTTTGTTATACAAGATACTTTAGTGACGTTTTCTGACATTTATGACAGTTTAGAAACGTTTTTTGTTATAAAAAATATTTTAATGACGTTTTCTAATAGCGTTTTCTAAAATTTATGACATTTCAAAAACTTTTTCTCATATATAAAACATCTTCAGTAATATTTCATGACATCAAAAACGTTTTTTTGGTATATGAGACATTTGTGGCAGTTCAAAAACGTTTTTTTTTTGTTATAAAAGACATTTTAGTAACGTTTTCTAACATTTGTAACAGTTTCAAAACGTTTTCTTATGTATAAGACATGTCAGTAATATTTTATGAGAATTTACAAACGTTTTTTGTTATATAAAACATCTCAGTAATATATGTAGTAGTTCAGAAACGTTTTCTGTCATATGACATGTCAGTAATATTTTATAACTATTTAGAAACGTTTTTTGCTATATGAGTTATTTTAGTGGCGTTTTATGACATTTGTAACAGTTTAAAAACGTTTTCTAATATATGAAACATTTTAGTGATTTTTTATAACAGTTTAGAAACGGTTTTGTTATAATAAGACATTTATGAAAGTTCAGAAATCTTTTCTAACATATGAATCATTTCAGTAGTATTTAAGACAGTTTAGATCTGTTTTTTGAAGTCTAAAACGTCTTAGTGACATTTGTGACAGTTCAAAAACGTTTTTTGTTATATGAAACATTTGTGACAGTTCAGAAACGTTTTCTGATATATGTGACATTTTAGTAATATTCTATGACTTGATTAGAAACGTTTTTTGTTATATGAGACATTTTAATAATGTTTTATTAGATTTGTGACAGTTTAAAAACGTTTCCTAACATATACTACTAAAATATTTCTCCGACTGATCAGAAACGATATATAACAGTTCAAAAAACGTTTTTTGTAATGTCTGACATTTTAGTGATATTTGTGACAGTTTGTAAACGTGTCCTAACATACGAGACATTTCAATAATATTGTATGACAGTTCACAATCATTTTTTGTAACGTGAGACATCGCAGTGACATTTCATATCAGTTCAAAAACATTTTTTGTTGTATGAGACATTTTTTGACATTTGTGACATTTTTATTTTTTGTTACAAAGCAAAGCAACTAGTTTTTGATATTTAAAACATGTACATTACTTTAAAGACAACTTTTTGATAGAATTTGACATATTTCGATAGGTTCAGAACATAATTTGACAGTTTTAATACTTTGATTTAAAATGTTGACAGTTTTAAAACATATTTTTACAATTCTGGTACATGATTGCCAACATTTTTACACAAAACCTTTTTGAAATAACTTCAGAATGTACAACATTAAATTTGTTTGAAAAATTTAGTTATCTTTGGTGCTATTGGTAACTTATGTTATAAAACACAATCAACTACTAATATTGTTTGAAAGTTTAAGTAACTTTTATTTCATAGTTTTGCAAAAAAAAGGTTTAAAAAAAATTGAATCGCAAGAAATTTTTTTGTAGAACGCAATCTTTATGTCCGTTTTTTTTAATGTCCAGTTTTTTTTTTATTTTTGCAATCAACAGTACTATGTTTTAGGAGTTCAAATTTCAAGTCTCCAGGTGTATTGGAATCAAAGATATCAAACTTTCAATAAAATTGTATTTTTCCCATTTTCCGCAGAAAATATTGGAAAACCAAGAGCGGAATTGTGTTCTACGGAAAATTTACTGTAAGATACGCTCTTTTGAATATAATTTTAGACAATATTTTGCGTATTTACCCCACAAAAACTGAAAAAAACCAAAATAATCCTAAAAAATTAAAATGACCGCCATTTAGACTGTATCGCACCTAGTAATCTAAAATTTCAGGAATCGTCTTATTTTGGTACCCCAAACATGTGTACAAAATTTGAGCAAAATTGAAAATATCGATGTGGGGACGATTGTCCGAACTATCATGGAATTACCCAAATAATTAGCAAAATAAAATTTAAAAAAATTTATTAAATTACTCACTTTTTTTTTAATTACAATAAAAAATGCAATATTATACATAATATCAAAAGCATAATAAATATAGTACCATAAATATAAACAAACAAAAATAATTTTCAATTTATTCTATAAGGTCAATGACCTCCAGTATTAATATTTCAATTATAGCTTACAATCACAACAACGTTGCATTAAATATATTAATAGAACATTATTAATGTTTAAAATAATACCAAACACCAATTATTAAGCATCAATAAATAATATTTTACTCCTACCTTATGTTCCTATATTGGTTCCAACGCGGCCGGACCAATTGCTTTATAATTTTACCACAAAACCAATTTCAACCAATTTACCACTGTAAATATCATCTTTGGCACTAACACAAAGAGTTTTTCACATTGCACTGTAAAGATTAGCACTAATTTTTAATCAATTCCGATCGATTGTTTCACCGATGCGTCTCCCGCACGAGCTGTCAATCTACTGAAGTAATGCATGAACAATTAATTGAATTAAAATTATGAAATTCTAAACTCTAAAAATTTTTAGATTAATTTGCAGTTTAAGACAAATAAATACTTATTTGTTAAACAAAAATTAATTAATTCTTTAATGTTAATAAAAATATGCATACGCCATCTGTAGGCTTGACAGAAAACTTTATAAAATAATTCTTGTAAAATTCAATGTATTGACAATATTATATTAATATTAGATACACTATTTCTAACTTTGATTACAAAGTTAAAAACTATTTAGTGGATTAATTTACTTTCTAAAATAAGAAATGAACTTATTCTGTATTTTTTGTTGAATATATTGAGATAAATAAAACCTGTTTTTAGCAGGTCAATTAGATTTATTCCGAAACAACAATACATCCATTCGTTAATGAATTAATAATGTAGAATCTAACTGTAGTTGGAGCTGAATAATAGATATATAACATTTAATTAAATACCGTAACTATAGTAGAAATAAATAAAGTTAAAAACAATTTTGATTCAGAAATGTGAAGACTAGAGATTTGATTGAGAATGAAAAAAGTATTGTCTATAGAAAAAACTTTCAGATGTTTTTATAGAAAATTAGTGGGTTTGAAAGATAGACTGGTTAATATATAATTTGTATATAGAACAAAAGTAGCAATAAAATTACATGACAAAATAACAACATTTTATGTACTGAACATTGAGGCAAGCAAAAAGATTATATAATAATAGTTTAACTAAATAGTTTCTACAAGAATGTAAAACTTAGACAATTGTAAAGAGAGATTAAAAACGTATTTGAGTTGTGACTTTTTAAAAGAGCATACAATATTAATCATAATCAGAAAAAAAAAATTGTAGATAGAGCAGTTGGTAAAAACTATAATGCAAAAAAACTGTTTTAAGAACAAAAAGATACCACCAAAAACTATGCAAAGAGCACAATAAAGCCAATATAAGTGAGGTAAAAATGATTTCACTATAACCTTCTAATTAGAAATGTTGAAAAAAATGAAGTACCAGTAAAAAATATGACCTGCAACTTCTATAAAATATCTTAACAAAACCAAATAGTCTAAAATTGTGATTGTCTGGGCAACTTTGTAGAACACAAAGATAATAAATGAAACATCTTTATCAACAAATACTTTCTTGTCGTAGATTAAAAAAAAGGCAACAATAGATATTGATGTCTACTATCACCTTATAAAAGTTGCCCAAACAAAGACATTAAAAAAGAAACAAAAAAACGCTTTCTAGCAAACCAAATAGCAACTTAATCTTAGTCTTTTAAAAAAACGTGCAGACAAAATCCTGACTCAATTTCAGAAGTAGTTACAGCGAACCTTCTTATCTACAAACAGATCCTAGCAATCTTAAAAAACTGTCAGCAGCTAAACCTCATCCAATTCAGTTAGCAAACGGTTAGCAGCCAACATAGTGTAGTATTTCTAGACAATTATGATTAACTTGCTAAAACTCGACTCAACGCAAGCTGACATCGCTGTCAAGAAGTACCACTGCAATAACTGCCATTTAAAAGAAAAAAGTTTTGACCAAAAAAGTGTCCAAAAAAAATTTGTTAAGAAGATACAAACTCTCATCAATGCATTGCGGCAGTAGACGGAGGTTCTAAGGCTGATGTTATGCCTAAGAAATGTAAGGTTTAATAACGTGAGTAATGCAACTTGGGTCAGTCTGTTTTTTTTTGCCGCACTGCGTTAATAAAAGGAGAGCGCTAAAAGTTGCCCTTTGGAGTACCACAAAGTCACTAAACAGAAGTCGTCGGGAATAATCCTCTATCACGGCACGCGTCAGGTGTGATGCAACTCAATAAAGAAACTGCAAGGTCACGGCAAATGTCAGCAACAATATTTTTCTATCAATAAATCGTCTTGCTAAAAAATGCGTTAATCCGTCGCAATGCAACTCAACAATTTCATTGGTTTGTCAAGCGTTTCCGGATTGAATTAGAAGATGTTACTTAACTGGGGGTATCAAGGTTAATCGTGTTGGAGTTTTGTGCATTTGAAGGTCACTCCCATAGCAAACTCCCGTCCGGTAACAATCCTTTTGCTATTCTGATTCCATTTTCATAGACAGAAGCATTTTCTCAGACAGAGGCATCTGAGGTAGGCTAAGGTCACCTTAGTTATGCCCTAGAAGTTTTACTTTATGAGGTTCCAGATCCGCGTTCATAAGCAAAGTTACCACAATGACCAGTGGTGATGTTTGGCTTCTGTTAGTTTTGGGTATTACTCCCAAATGCTTGCTTAAGTCAATCAAATCAAACGCAATATGACTGATCATCTTAAAAAACATCTTTGAAACTGAAGCAAATTCAATTCCGATAATACAAGAAGCAGGAATTAAAGATACACTTCAAATTCACATATACTATTTGAAAGTTTGACCAAAATGACAGCTTTACAAATAGCATTTATTACTTTTTGCTAAACTTAACGCCAATACCAATATGGTCATCATTATCACCAATAGCAACAAATGCCTAGACCAGCAATGGTTTGTTTCTGTACAGGAATAATCTTCAAAATCTCATCCTTAAAAGATTAGATAAAATAAAGAATTAAATGGTTTCAAACTTTTTGATAAAAAACAAAAATATATAAAAAAAATTCAATGTACAAATCTTGCATCGCGTACTAAACAACCCAATTTGGTTACAAGGATTTGATCTTTTTAATCTTTCTTTTTACGACTACGTCCTCTATCTTTAGGACCAACACGTACACTGCTTCTACATGCGCACCAAATCCAACACAAAAACCACCCCAACCTTCGGCTAGAGTTCCCATAATAATGCGCAAGCAATGGCAATATTTAGCAGTACAATGTATAAATATTAGTTTTTCTTGTGCAACAATACTTGTTCACTTAGCAAAATATATGTATGTAGTACTTTTTATTGGCGATTAAGATGTGTAAAAAAAAAACATAAAATTCTTTTGGGCCAAGTCTTTGAGATTGAGGCAAACTCCCAAAGTTGAGCGAATATTGTTAAGATCTAGTCCTGTCGAAAACGGCAAAGAGCGAAAGTTCTAAGGCCAATGTTATGCTTCAAAAATATGAGAATTAATAAAGTAGGTGGTGCAATTTGGGTCGGTCTATGTGAAAAGGTAAGAGGGTGAGTGAGGTACTTACCTTCCCAACTACCACGTAATTAAAAGGCGAATTTCGTTAGAGATAGAGCACTATCTCGGCCCGTAGCGCCAAGTATAGTGCAGATCAGTAGTTAAAAACTGCAAGATCTTGCAGTGGTCGGTAACACCACTCTTCAGAAAAAGAATCGTCTTGGAAAAGTTGCGTTGGCAGACAATGCAGCTCAGCAGTCGTATCCCTTGTTTGCCAAATATTTTCGGGTAGACGGAGAAAAGATGGGCTTTGAATGATGCAGTAGAACTGGCCGTCAAAGTTTGTCGTGTTACTGGCTAGTGTCCTGAGGAGGTTGCGGACGGCTGATCCAAATCTGGTAATAGGTGTGAAGCCCTCTTCAAAGGTTTTCCCGTAGTCTACGCACACATTCACTCAAAATGCAAGTCCACTAAGAATTATAGTGGTGCAAGGTCAACGGCGAAATTTGTCATCAAAGCTGTAGCTTAGAATAGTGTTAACATTAGGTGCTAGCAGCAGACGGCCAATCTAGCGTAAGATTGCTCTAGTGTTGTTTCAATTTGTTGTTTGCCTTTGACTTCTCGGTCTCTACTGACTAAGGCTATAAATTTTTAATATTTATAAAAAAACAAGACAAAGAATTGGTGGAGTGTGGTTTCAGTTGTGGAGGAGTTTTGTGCATTTTAAAATGTTTCCGAAATAGTAAAACCAGAAGTAAAAACTATAAACAAAAATTGTCACAAACGACCGTCCCAAAAAAAAAATGACCCACAAGCATTAAACTCAATGAAAACACAGCGTCACTAAGCTACCCCTAATCAAAAACTTAGCACGCACGCGTTAATAAACCTTTAGGATTTTCCATGCAGCAAAGACCATGATACGCAAAAAAATTTTGCCATACATATAGGCTTCTTAAACTTGCTTCACGACAAACTAAGAATAACCATAAAATTGCACAAAAATTAATGCTATAAAAATACTTTGGAATAAATCACAGCAGACAACAATAACCCAATGTGAAAGAACTCTAAAACTTTACGAAACAGTCAATTTTCCATTTTAGCCATGTATGGCAAAAATATTCAATCGATAAAAAAAAACCGAAGCAGATAGTGTCTCAAACTCCAATGCATTCCCTTTATAATTAAAAACACAGATCTAGAAGACGTCAAAAAAAATCACCAAAAAACCAACAACTTCTTTGAAGACGCTAAAAACAACACACCAAAAAGAGTCCAATCTTCTCAAACCAAAAAAATTATCAAAATACTTAAGATTCAATCTGCATCTGCAACAAAATACTAAACAAAGCTTTAAAACCATTTTTGCAGTAAATAATGATAGCCCTTAACAACATTGTTAATGCTATTCTTTAAAGTAAGCGCTTTCCTAAAGCCTGAAAAGCCAAAACTACTGGTCAATAATTCTTCTATGCTCCTTACGGTGATATTGTACTAAAAAAGACTCCCCGCCCACTAACATGAGTTCTAATGAGGCCATTCCCTACTCCATCAACTAAATCTCGTGACTGATTACATAGTCGAGAGTTCTTTCAGATTGAGGAAAGCCATAAAGTGGTTTTCTTTGACGTCAAAAAAGCGTTTGCAAGATCTGGTACAAGGGTTTACTACTGAAACTGCACAAAAACTTTCCTGTGCATCTTATAAAATTAATAACTTTATATCCAAACCATATTTCTACCAAAGTTCCTATAAACTGTATCCTCTCGTTTGTGCTATTTAATCTGTTTGTTGCCAACATGATATAAATATATTACAATATGCTGACGACACAGCATTAATATACACTTCAAAATCACCAAAAGTAGTGACTTTAAACCTGCAACAATAATCTTAAAAACTGGCTAAATGAATGAAGTAAAAAAAAACTGTTCTCTTCACACAGCAATAAACCACTCCTCTACTTATACCGTGGTCAGATGCTGCCAAGTATCTCAAGAACTTACGTACAAATTACACATACAGTCTATTCTAGACAAAACCAGACTTTCAAAAAAATCTTTTCGTTCCAATGCTTCGGCAAAGCAGTGGCTTATCACTCCGGAACAAATCCAGATGTGCACCTATATCATCAAACCACAAATCACTTGTTTGTCTTCAATCTGGGTAATAGCTGCAATTTTGTACCTCACTTGTCTCAAGACCTTCCAAAGTATGACTTTGCGGATGCTGATCAAAACTTTTTGGTATGACTAAAACAAAGAAATTTGTAACAATCTTGGTATCTCCCCGTTGCGCCAGCACATCAAAACTTTGAGCAAAAAGTATTTCAATAATCTCGTGGTCTACCGCAATCCTGACTGGTCAAAATTGATAAGCCATAAAAAAAAAATCAAATTCTCCGCAAGCTTTCAGGACCCAACATTAATTCTACTACTACCAACAAAACGTCAACCAAAATCAAAGTTTGCTGAAATGCATCTACTGTCATCTAAAATAAGATAACCCATTTCGTAGACGGTGACTGCAACCTTCAACTAAAAGCGTTTAAAAACTTATTTTATCATAATTATACTATTTTTATAGTTTCAATATATTTGGCAACATTGTGTGCGACTAGTCAACAAATTCAATTAAAATATACCAATTAGTTTTTGTTTTACAACCAATAACGCAAGAATTTTACCGTTTTCTGGGACAAAAAGCGTTTTAAAACTTATATTATGTAATTATATTATAGTTTTCATATTTTTAATATGTTTGGCAACATTATCTGCTACTAACCAATAAAATTTATCAAGATATGTTTATTAGTTTTTGTTTTAGGACCAATAACGCATAAATTTTACCGTTTTTGCACCTAAAAGCGTTTAAAAACATATATTGTCGTAACTATATTATGATTTTTATAATTTCAATATGTTTTACAACATTATGTGTTACTAGCAACCAAATTTGAACAAAATTGTTCAATTAGTTTTGGTTTTACGACTAATAACGCAAGAATTTTACCGTTTTTTTGCAACAAAAAGCATTTTGAAACTATATTATCGTAATTATATTATGATTTTTATATTTTTAATATGTTTGACAATATTAAATGCTACTAGTTAACCAATTTGATCAAAATATATTGATTAGTTTTAGTTTTACGACCGATAACGCAAGAATTTTATCGTTTTCTGCGACTAAAAGCGTTTTGAAACTTATATTATTGTAATTATATTAAAAATTTTATACTTTCAATATATTTGGCAACATTAGGTGCTACTAGTAACCAAATTTAAACAAAATCGTTCAATTAGTTTTGGTTTTACGACCAATAAGTCGTAAGTTTTCTTCTTTTGTCTTTTCTTGACCCACGTTGAGCGCCATATGTTACCGACTCACGCCCGCAGCAGGTTGTAAGATCGGCTAGTACAAGTAGTTGTGCGGCTCTCGGCAAAAGTGGTCTACGCACATATTCACTGAAAATATCCACTAAGAACAATGATGGTGCAAACACAGGATAAAGTTTGCTGGGTTTGCTTTGAAAGCTCCAGACGATAAAACGTAAAAGAAGTCAACGTCGCCGTGGGTATTCGACATCAAAGCTGTAGTTTAGAACAGTGTTGACATTAGGTGCTAGCAACAGACGGACAATCCAGCCTATGATTGCCCTAGTGTTGTTACAACTCATTGTTTTTGATTTGTTGGTCTCTTCTGACTGAGATAAATATTTAATATTTATAAAAAACAAAACAAAGAAGTGTGGTTTCAGTAGTAGCAGAGTTTTGTTCATTTTAAACAAACTACTCCTCACAATATCGTCTTCTTAAATGACGTTCGCATATCGTCAGATGCTGCCAAGTATCTGGAAATGACCTTTGACAAAAAACTTACGTACAAATTGTAAGCACAGTTCATTCTATACAAAACCAAACTGGCAAAAAATCTTTTAATTTAATTGCTTTGCGGAACAGTGGCTTGTCGCTCCGGAACAAAATCCAGATGTACACCACCTCTATCATCAAACCACAAATCACTTTTCAGTCTTTAATCTGAAAACCAGCAGCAAATTCTCACTTTACTTCTAAAGTCAGACTTTGAGCAGCACATAAAAACTTTGGCCAAAAAGTGTTTCGATAAACTCGCAGTCTACCCCAATCATGATACCAGGCCAGACTTTATGAACCAGACAAAGGAATACTCTCTTATGGAAAACCGGTAAATCAACTCATAACCTAAAGTGGTTTACTTCGCAATCCCACCTTATAGCCTATAAAGCGCTTCAATCCAACCATCTCCAAACAGAAAGTACATGAGTTTCACTGCCGCAAAGTTCCAGGTATTCAAAACTTGGGAGGGGGGGGGGCGGAAATAATTGATAAGCACTTTCCTTTTAAAAGTGAATCCAACACGTTAATTTTTTAAAAAATTCTTTCTCTTCCTAAACCACTAAAAAAAACTTGATATTCTGGTTTTTAAAAAAATCTACCCAAAAACAAACGGTCACAGCATAATCCTGATAAGATTTTGGAGCAAAATTGCACTATCTTTTAGCAAGATCACCAATGTCACAGTCCTTCAATTAATGGTTAATTTTTTGATTGGTAAATAGGTCTTTATCGCTAAGCAAACCAACTGTTGCAGACACAAGTTTGCAAAATGGTCTCAAAATTGACAAAACCCCGCCGCGCCAAAACTTGCTAGCTAGTTCCTTTGTAAGCTTTCAAACCCCAACATCAATTCATCTACCACCAACTGAACATTGCTCAAAATTAAAAACTGTTGACATGCATTTACAGGCCAAAATGGACCAAATCATCTGAACAAGGGTAACCCATTTTTTGAAAGATGGCCAACGACCTCCAACTAAAACCTTAGCAGCATACTACACCCTAGATAGTTTATATCCGGCAGTAAATCTATTTTTAGTACCTTAGAAGGTTACATTCCGTAGACGGACAGAACCCCAAACACTGTTCTATTCTTTAAAGCATTTTTCAGGAAAAACAAAGCCTAAATATCACTAACCCCACTTTAATTATTAAGAACATCAATCCTCTCTAACAAAACCTTGACTGTGGCAATAGGCGCCTAACGTCAGGCAACTTAGAGCCTCAAACCCCACAGATCTGATACCGGAGAACTTCTACCACCTGAAAGAACTTACTACAAAGATTTGAGAAACTTTTGAAACTTTTAGTTAGCAATAATTTACTCAACATCCAAAAACCCCGATTAAAACCTGTAAAAAAACTTGGTCAAGACTTTAATCCGGAATAAAAAATCCTCGAAAATTATTTTATATAGAAACCTTAAACCCAAGAAATCCAAACAACATACGAAAGAAGACCCTAAGTTATAAAGCTTAGAAACCTACCTCCGTCAGGTTAGAAAAAGTGACTGAAGTGACATTGCACCCTGGTGGTCAGACCAAGATTTGAACAAAAAGGACTTCAACAAAAAATATCACGCCAAAGTCTACCAACTGTACCAAGCTAACACTCAACGTAGCTCATTGAACAAAATCGCTGACATCTCAGTTTTAAAACCGAAACGCAACAGAAGACAACCACCACCAGTGACCAATACAGCTACCTTGTTAAGCAACGTGAACCTGTAACCCTGTGACATAACACTCATGAGGCACACCACCGGAGTAAAAACGCGTAGTCAAACACACCAAATCAACAACGCCAAACCCAGAACCTGGTCCCAAGTGCGCTACACATGCCACAACGCCCGGGAGCCTCTAAGACCAGAGAATCCTTGACCGCGTCTAAACATTAGAGGGTCAACCACAACCAATTTTGGACATAACATAAGTGGTAAGAAAACTAAGCTCACACATACTATAATCCTAAACTGGATGTACATCTCCAGAAGGAATGACATTTTTAAACTGTTTTCCAAAAAAAGTGCAAAGAATATAGTGCCTAACCTAAAAAGTGCATAACCTTCCGTAAACTGTCAAAGATGGCAGCAGAATTGCAAAAATTTACAAAATCCCTGCTGCGCCTAATGCCGCTTTGTGACCGGAGCCTCACTCCATCAATGGCACCATAGTTTCCCCTCACTTCTATAGTTACTTGACTTTTACGGTTGCGGTCACGTAAGTCCAAAAGTCAAACAGAACAACATGAGAAGAAACATTACTCTAGCCAACAAATAGACAAGAACGCTGTCTAGTGTCACCGCAACCAAACTGCAACTTTCATTACAACCACCTCCACGTTGTTGCCAACCACCAAGCAATAGACTTCCTTTGGATAGTCCAAGGCTATTTTAACTCCGTACTCCACCAGAGTAATAAAACCAATAAAAAAGAACAACCCTTACCGTATCAAGAATCCTCTTTTGCCAAACAACATTGTCTTTAGGAAATAACTTAAAGCTTTCAAGGATATACACGGCCACTCCGTTACCATCTAGAGTAAAGCAGCCGGTAACACGCCAAAACTTGGCAGCCAGTTCCTCCTCAAACTTCGAGGCCCCAACATCGACTCTGCTACCAACACCTAAACATCACCCAAGATCAAGAACTTATAAGATGCATCTATTGACCTCAATACACCAAGTCATAACCCATTTCCTAGAATATAACTCCAACAACCTCAAACCAAGACCCCGTAGTATACTACACAATTAAACCCGGCAGTAACCAAAAAAACACCTTTGTCAACCTCCACAAAAAACTCTTAGTATCATGGAGAGTTACCCTGTTCCTATTTTCAAGACGTAACTCCCTAAACGGGCAAAACCCAGCCAAAGAACCAACGTCATCAACCGCCTTCAACAAAATCTAGACCATAACAAAACGCGTCTAGTTAAACCGGTGAATTCAGAAAGTTTGAAAAAGAAGGCTCAGCTAGAAAAACTGTCAGTCTTTGTTGCAAAATGCATAACAATAAAATGTTTCAATAGTGATAAGTAGTAAGACTCTCCTCCAGTTTCAAAACACCATGAGCAAAACTGTCCATGCATACAATCCAATTTTCGTTTTAATTTTTAGCAAGACCATGCTTGAAACTCTTTTGAACAAATTTAATGCACAAAAATGCAAAACTGAATAAAAAATAGATGCCAAATGTAGTATAACTTCTGATAAAAGAAAAACAATTTTATTATTTTGTGCTACATATAAACTACATTACAAATGGTGGATGCGCCGGGCATCACAAGCAAATAATAAATTAAAGTTATTAGAAATTATGTTATCTACAAAAATTATAGCACAAAGAACAACACTACCAATTTATTTAATTCAATAACTTGCAAATAAATAGTTCAAGTGTCAAGAAAAACTATTGTTCTGTAATTAATTCAAGTCCAATAATCTTGCTCTTTAACTTAATTTAATATATTATCAAGTATCAAATGTTCTAAAAGTAGTCCAGTTATAAAATGACAAAAGCGAGAAAGTGATAATTGCACATAAACATGCAAAGTAATTTGTGATTCGATTGCCATTAACCAATATTTGATGCATTATTCAAATTAATTCAACCAAATATAACAATTCAAACAATAAATTAGTTCTTAAAGCAAATAATAATTAATTAATTAACTAATATATATTAAATCAAAATAATTAACAATATTATCACTACAATTTATGTTATAAGATAGAAGAAATTATAGCTCCTCATAGCATAAAGATAATTAACATCACCAGATGGATTTTCAGGGATTCCATTTGCATTGTAGCAACAGAATTTAAATCCCGCAAGTATTAAACGTCGTTCTGGAGTTGATAAATATGCCGGCACAACATAATAAATACGCCACATTAATATAAATAAAGCCATTACATTCACCACTCCAAGACCTGTACATTTCTTCGTCTCATTAAGCGAGGAAACGAATGTCGGATTAAGCACCTCCTACTACCAACATTGCTCCAACAATACACACAAATAAACAAGATTTTTAGGCCTCCCGGCGGCCCAGTTATGGTCATTAGACCAAAATATTACCGGCGCAATTGTCACGTCATGTAATAATTGTGATATTTACGTTACAGTATCTAGGGGTCGTTTCGCAATGGTTTATGCGACCCACGCTTGTTACAAAACTTTGCCTCTTAAATAATACAGCACCGACAATTTACATATGCAAAAAGCCGTTTTGAGAGGCGTTTTATACGTCGTGTAATTATGCATTGTGTTTATATCTCTTGGCAGTAGTTACTTTTTTTAAGAGTTTTTTCTTGTATGCTTGTGGTCGTATTTTACTTTATATAGAATTAATTAATACTAATTAGCAAGAGGTACATTAATGTTAACAATTTATTACATTAAAATATTTTTCTTTTGTACTACTAAAAACAAACCTCATACAAAAAACTCAATAACAAAGTCGTATGTAAATGAATCTCAAAAATAAATATTCCCGGATGCAGTAAACAATGGTTAGTTGATTCAGGAAACTCTGTACAATGTGTGAAGATTGCTGTATGTTCAGCACACGGATGGGTAGGGTTGCCAACTAGGTGTTTTGTGGTTTAATGCAGAAGCTTTACATGTAAACATAATTACGCCTTGATAATTGTGCTTCTCATAAGTCTTATTTACTTTAGTTGGTTACATTAAACATTGACGGGCTTAACGGTATTAGGGTGTAGATTTTTTTAATTCATTAAAATAACAATAGAATTTATATACGGTACGTCCCTAGATGGAGTAACAAATCAATAATAAAATATTAATTACATTGAACACTCAATTTATTTTAAAAAAACTATGTTAAAATACTTTTATTTGATTATGGACTCGTTGTGGACACAAAACGGAATCCAGTGTTATCGTCCTAGAGACCTGAAAGCGGCCTATTCAGGACAAAACACTTCAAAAATTATGTAACCTGTGCATCAACTCCGGCCAATAGAATTTCTAGGATGTTTTTTGTGTAGACTCTACATCAGTGTCTACAGAGTCATAGGCAAGTTCTTGTAGATGTCGTCTAACTGTGAAAAAACCTTGAAATATGTGTGGTTTCCAATGTCAAAATATGCAATGACACCGGGAAGACCCATATGCGGTCTATAGTGACTAACTCGTTGAGTCCCCCTAGGCTCTAAAAACTCTAAAAACGGTAGGCGCATTCTCGGAATTTGAGAGTAGGATGTTAGTCGGTATCGGTTCTACCAAATCATTTCCCCAAAAACCGCCCAACCGCTCTCAAACTTAGACCAAATGCCTCTGCAACCCTTTTTGGAGACCAGCTGGTAACAAATGACGCCCAACGTGGGGCAAAGAATGAGATGTTACTTTTACAACCCCATACAAATCCCCCTAAGAAGAAGACGGGGCTACAGAAACGTCGCAAAAAGATTGCAAAAAAAGATAAGGCACAGTAGCTCAAAAAGTACCTAGTCAACTTTGACTTAACATACCGTCAAGCAAACCAACCTACGGCAACAAAGTCCTCATAGCCAACTACTAACCTTTTTTTTTAATAGAGGAAAAGAAAAATTTCCAAATACTTTGTTCCGGATTCATTTGGAACAATGTGTCATGTACAACCGATAGACGTTAAGTATTTTGTCGCAACGGCTACCCGTTTTGTTTATTTATTACTTCATCGTATAGACTTCATTATCCTGCCTGCCTGGCTTTGGCTTGATGGTCCCTTTCTTTCTGCTCTTTCTTTTTAGTGATTTCCGTAGCCTGATTTTCTATCATCCTCCATGTATCCTCGCTTTCGGACATATACTCCGTCATACTTTCGGATGTCAGAGCTAAGCCTCAAGTCGTCCTCTGCCTTGTGCACTGCCATCGCATCGGAACATGGTTTCCGATACGCGCTTGCCACACGAATTGCCACCTTTCGCTATACCCCTTCTAACATTTTTTTTTACCTTGGGATCTGATCAGTCGCTTCACATGGGTGCTCCATATAGTGCAATAAAGTTGACCACCGATCTAATTGCCATTCGTCTGTCCGCTTTGGCTCCTCTAATATTGAGCATCCTTTTCCAGCCTTTCTGGTAGTCTGCGAAAAAGGACTCCAAAGTATTTGGCACTATTTTTAGTAGTGCGAATGACATCTCCTACTCTTACGGACACAGATTTGAGTGTGTTACGTCCGACCAGTACAACCGCTTCAGTTTTGTGCGGGGCTAGTTAAAATCCATTCCTTGCCAGCAACTACGTGGTTTGCGGCGTAAAATTGTATCCTCCGGCATGGTTTTTCTGAGCACCCCGTCGCAGTAGGTGTTCCATAACGTTTCCCATAACTTGAAGCCAAAACCTCAGCCCTGTGGTACCCCGCAAATCACCTCCAACTTGCCGTTGCCAATCTGAATTACCTTGATGTGGAAGTAGTCGCAAATCTGTCTGACAAGATATGCCCTTTCACGAAGCCGAGTTGAAGGCATTTTTTACGTCCAGCGTCAATACCACTGCAAACTTATTTCTTCTTTTGGCTTCCTCCGCTATGCCCTTGACCCTATAAATGGCGTCTACCGTTGGATTGCCCACCGTATAATCATACTGCTCAGGGGACAATCCACCAATTCTCAGTAGCTCTTCCTGCAGTCTCTTGTTTAGGATTAGCTCGAAAAGTTTCCCCAAGCTGTTTAGACTGACTACCAACTTAGGTATCCTAAATAAACCTAAATGCCCAACAACTCAGAGACATTACAGACTATATCGCCAAAAGTCTAAAATCACTAGATTATGACCTGGAGAAACCACATCGGCACATTCTTTATAGAATTAGTCATCAACTACAACCTTAATTTCAAGTATTTCGTTAGCGGTTCATGTACTTGAGCACAGCAAAAAATACAATTAAATTACATTCCACTAGAGCTAGCAAAAATAAGATTATTTCCATTTCCTCAGTAGTAACCTCGCAAGCGACATTGAGTTGACCACAGTTTTCTATATATTTGACCTCAAAGCTTTCAACAAACTCTTACGCGGTCAAAAGAATCGAAATTTGCCACGCCAACGCTATCAGGTTACCGACGTTACACCATCAACAATGAGCATACACTTTTGCTAACCGGCCCATCCGCCAGATATTGCACTTTCGCCTGACAAAAACCTGACCGTTGCAACTAGATCAGACCATCTCGCTTCAGGCCTTGGACTACAAGCTGCGGAGCAATGAACACCACACACTTAAGAACCCATCAACCCATATCGACACATGTAAATGCCGCCCCAGCACAATACGGGGCGACGCTAAAACATATACACAAACGCCTTAGTCAAAGCAAGAACGCAACGGCCTTCAAGCAACACACACCCCTACTCTGGCCACAATGCAACAAGCGCAAACTAGCCACCATGCATTCATACACTAACTCAAACAGTCCGGAACTCCTGCCACAAAAGTAGAAATCATTGCCACGCGTTACTTGTGATTAAACGTGAGACTACCTATGTAGGTAGCGTGTAAGGAAATACTGATATTTTGGTTTAGTAGTTTGAGCCTTGTCAAACCCAGAAGACATTTCTGGCTGGACACCCTCTAATGATAGAGTTGCGGCTGTGTGTGCAGAATACGTAGAGTGATATCCACGCGGTTCATACGTATTGTATAGATTTGATGTTGTTGAGGTTTGGAAACCCAGTTGCGGTCTCCTGTGGTTTGGAGCAACTGAATGCATAGTGAAATACTCATGCATCTAAGGGTCAACTGCCACCTGGTTTGGCTCTGTTACCCCAAAAGATTGCAAGGACGGCTAGTCCAAGTGCATTTTAGTAAACAAAATTACAAGTTTTCACACACGCACTAGGAACGCCTAAAATTCACATGCGCACTTACAAGAACGCAAGTTCACACAGAACTAAAGGTCTTGCCAATCCAAAGATCAAAAGTAGTAGAAATCCACGGCACCGTGGATGGTCATTGCGGAAGCTGCAGATTGAGCGATGTGGTGGCACTAGATGTTGGCAGCAGTCTAAGGCTTCCCTAGTTTGTTTATGTTAGCTTGCTGACTTCAAGCTCTCGATTGACTGCAAATAGTTTAATACTAGCATTATAGTTCTTTCAAGGCCATATACGGCCACACCTTTACCACCCAAGCAAATACTTACCATCACCAAAAAAGACCAACCAAAACAACCTGCAGTTAAGGCCGGCAAAACCGCAATTTCAAACCCGCAACACCCAAACTATAGTGGAACCTCAGTAGATACTTTTATAACATAAACTACTCCCGTCCCAATCATAGTGCAATATAGTCAACAATCCCTAGACACCATCACCATACAAGAGAGTCTAAAGCTCAATCTAAGAGAGTGGATGGAATTAATGCCGCTTTGTGCGCTGAGCCTGATGCTACCAATGGCATCATAGTGCTTTGTCCTTCACTCCTATAAATACTCGTCCAAGAACCAAGCAGATCATCCATGAACCTAACGGTCTCGAACTTCCAGGCAATTCACCAGAAGGGTGGCACCTTCCTCGTAAAGGTGAATCCAATACTTTAAGTCTTTAGAAGATTTTTCTCCTAAACCACAAAAAAAGCAGAATAACATGGAAACAAACATTACTCTGACCACTTTATAGACAAGATTCCGTCTGGTGTTACCATGTGATCACATCCACAACTGAACTGCAGTTTCCATCACAGCCATCTCCATGGTGTCGTCAACCACCAATAGAGTTCTTCAAACAAACCGAAGCTAGTGCAACCCCGTTTGCACCTCCACCGGAGTACCCACACTCAAAATAGAACCGATATGGATAAAACAATTCCATACCAAATCAGAGAATCTTCTTCGCCAAGCAACTACGTCTTCTGAACATAACTCAAAGCTTTTTCTTTTACCAACTAAGAGAATTCCACCATTACTGTGCCCCGGTGATCATCATTTAGAAAATAGACGGCAAACCACACTTTTCCGTAGACTTCCGTGCCATCAACCCAGCCACCAAAATGAGTCAACAATGCCTAAAATTCAAGAGACCTAGAAAGATTTCGGGGCGGCGGCCATCTTTTCCAACATAGATCTGACCACCGGGTACTAGCAGATCTCACTGCACCCAACTAGCCAAAACCTGGCCGCCTTTGCCACACCGGACAAACCACCTACCATTTTAAAGTGATGTATTTAGCTTTAAAAACGCCAATGGCCAAAGTCCTAGCGGGTCGGATAGGAAAATTTGTGTTGGTGTAACTCGACAATAGTGTAGTGTACTCAACCAACTACCGCAACAACATAACTGACTTAAGGCAAAAAATACAGAGGTTACAAGAATATTGGCTAAAAAAAAGTACAACTTCGGACAACCCGAAATTGAGCACCTGGGACACACAGTCACTGCTTAGAGAAATCATCCGTTAGAACATCTTTGACTTATCAGTAACCACCCCAGACCTATAAACCGCAAACAAAAACGCAGCACGTGGATCCGTCCTGAAATACGTTGACAACTTTGAGGAAACTGCCGCCCTACTCACAAACTTACAAAGAACAAAACGTCCATTCCGTCGGGACGACACGGCCGTTAAGACGCTACTCAACCTGCCCTTGACCCTAGACCTCCCACAACCTGGTCTACAATTTGTTCTGCAAACCTATACGTGCATGGTTGCCAACCAGAGTTGTTACTGTACCAAGAGAAAACGGACAGAAAACAAATCATCGGTAATGTCTGCTGAGGGTGAGCGGCCACCTATTAATAGAACCCCAGCAATGAGCAAGAATGCTACGTTATAGAGTGAGTCAGCCATGAAGAAGTACCGGGCCTACTTGGAGCACTGTCGGTTTATGCTGAAAACCGATAATCAAGCGTTAGTGTGGCTGACCGGTACCCAAAACACCAAGTCTTGGTTTATGCGGTGGTCACTACTTTTCGTAGACTTTATGTTTAATATCGAGCGTACTCATAGAGCTAAGAACCATCTGCCAAACATAGCGCGTTTGGCAGATGGTTCTTCCCAAGCACCAAGCGACAAAGGAACCAGCAGCAAAGTCAACAATTTTAACCGACCCAACGTCACGACTCGACCTGTTAGCCTTACAAGTCTTTACCATAGACTATCGAAACAAAAGCAAAGCCATAAAAAAATCCTTGCACTGCAACCTTTGTAGAAGACTCTGGTCAACGCAATGCACGCATGTACGCAACACTATCGACGAGTTACAAAAAGGTTGGCCAAACCAAGTAAGTACATAAGCTACCGGCAAGACAGCACCACAACAAACACGCCGCCGAGCAGTTTATTGTTTGGTAGTTGACGACACCGTAGAGGTGTTTGTGATGGAAGTTGCAGTATAGTTGTGGATGTGGCCTCACTAACCAGACAGAATTTTTGTCTATAAGGTAGCCAAAGTGATGTTTGTCACCATGTTGTTCTGCTTGACAGACAAAACCTGTCGCAACATATTGAGGAGTTGCCACTAGCCAAGAGTAAAAAGACGTAAAAGCGCATTACCTGCGCGCGGATATAGACTACTGCCGCCCGAGACAGCCGCCCCTGAGAACGTATCGCAATTGACTACGTTGAGACACCAATTTATGTTAACTGTGATGAACATATGCACCTGCTGGGTAGAAGGATTGACACACCACCAGTGACATAACCATCAAAGTCCTTAAACAACAAGTCTTTTGACGATTTGGGTACCCCAAGATTGTGCTGAACAACAATGGCCCCCAATTTGTTAATCACAACTTCTATGAGGCCACCACAAAATGGAAATGTTATCACCACACCACCTCCAAGTATCATCCTCAGGCTAACCTCGTAGAACAATGCCACGTAGAGTTAAAAAATTCCCCTTAAGACAAGATGTTATACTTGGCCACATTCAAACTCCTTCACTCAGAGATCAGAGGTTACAAAGAGCGAGACAGCAACAAATCACATATTGCCAACGACAATGTCTCCAAGTAACGCAACGCCGTCATCGCATATCAAGCCGGCGACCAAGTTATGGTACAAAGAAGAGAACAAGAACTAACGGACAAATAAATAAGCCCGAAGCGCATAATCACCTCCGCCGGAGGACACTTTCGCTGGATAAAAAACCACCCACGCCGCCCTCTCGTCAAGATACATAGATGATCTGAGACCAGCTTCACCACCACACCACCGGGATGTACTGGAACAGTGCGCTCCTCTCCCAGAAGCACCACCAGACAAGACTAATCTAAAAGTTAATCTGTCTAACTCCATTACTACATACTTTACAGTACCTGTCCACCGAATTAGAGCGCCATTTAAACGACGTTGTCGTAAGCAGTTAACAAAAATCTCTTTGAAAAGAAAATAGCCTTACTCTTCTCAGGATAGATTTTTATTGTCCAGTACCTTAGCCAAGTTTCAAGTGTTTTTTGCTGTGATAAATTTCAATTGCCTAGAAGTGTACATCAGTGTCGTATCGTCGGCGTACTATGTCATTTTGACCTGTGCTTCATCGCGGGAGCTCCTCTTAAAAATACTAAATTGTGAGACTTGCTAGCCCTTTAGAGCTCACGTCGTTAAACCACGCCCCTCAAGAGCGTATGTGCTCTCTAGGTAAGAGTGTTAGTAGACAAACTTTTAATTCGTACCAAACAATGGCAACTCACCACACTAACGACCTAAACCAACTGCCTCTATCTTTAAACACAAAACTAAGCCAATAATATTATAAAGCAACAGTCAACCCCCGTTGGCACTTGTTGAAGACGTTACCACCAATATCAAGAATAATGCCTGCAGACTGTTGTAGAATTGCAGATGGCGGAGATTATGTTTTGTGTTTCTAATTTTTGTCTCCAACTAATTTGCAGTACGTCTTTGCCATCGTTTTGTGGTGCAAAGCAATGTATCTGCAGTCAAGGTCCCTTGGTATTGACTTAACGATAAGGACTCATGTGATCATTTAATAAGAGGTGATTTGTGGTTTGAATGATGCTGCACTTTATACAGAAACAAGACAAGTCGTTTGTCTAAAAAAAAATCAAAACTTACTTTAGTAAATACTACGATATTACCTGTATTATTGCTAATAACAGAAAATGGGAGTTGTACAGAAAAACGTTGTAGTAGACCAAAGCCCTCCAAAAAACAGCCAACAGCATTCATATCTCCATCGCAAGTTTCACTTTTTGTTCTGTTAACGTCCGGAAGCAGACTACGTCTCCCAATTATTCTAGCTTTACAGGTCGCTAAACAAATAATGAAAGACTTCAAAGTCAAAACTGAAAGAAAAAAACACATTTTCTTAAGGCTCAAGCCATCAAAAACAAGTAGAACATTATACATCCCATTTTACGAGACGAGAACCACCTGTAACAGCAACGTTAGCCTGCTCATTAAAAGATGTGCAAACCGGAACAATTAGTTTGTCGACCGAGGCACGTCCTGATCTACCGGGACATATGATAACCCTTGTCACCGTCCTCCCGGACTGGAGACGACCAGCAGAGGGAAAAACGCCCCGGAGATAATGCAGTGGTTGTAAAGAATTGAGCATTTCCAAAATCCTTTAAGGTCTCTTGGATTTTTAGAAGTGATGCTTCAGTCTTGTTGACATCATTTTGCTTCCTGTAGCCTATACAAAAGCAAGATTTGCCATCCTTTTTGTTAAGCAGTACCACCGGGGCGCAGTAACCGCTGCAGCTCCTTTCGATTATTCCGCTAATGAGTAATTAGTAGATTTGTTCAATAAAATGGGCCTTGCAGCGAGCATTGTGGGTGTATCGGAGAGCTCGTACCAGAGTCCACTAGATCGATTTGGTGGAACGATGCTATCCTTGAATACGGTAGAACTCCTGGAATAGGTCTGTTAATCGAGTCTGATTTGGGAACGAGTTGGTGGAAATTTCAATTTCATTCTTGGCCAAAACTTGGTTTGATTGATCTTGTGACCAGTATGTTGTGGACAAGCGTTTCTTTCCGTAGTGCAAACATTGGCAGGAATAGTCCAATACTGACTTCCTGATCTTTTTTTTTTCCCAGACGGTGTGATGAGGAAGAGATTGACCTGGCATTGGTCGCTAACCTTAACTGTAGCTTTTATCTCGCCCGTAATTTGCACCAAGGTCTTTTGATCGGCCTGCTTGACGGTTGTGTTTTGAGTAGACATAGCCGTGTAAAGTTATGGCTTGCCCCCAAATCTATCAAATGAATGAAGAGTAGAATTCCTTCTCCCACAATTCCTACTCTGTGCTTAGGTTCTAGGAGTTCAGTATCTGATGGTTTCGTCATTCAAAAGTTGGTTTCTCGTTAGAGACTAGCTTTCATTTTTTAATTTTTTTGTTGTTATTAGGTCGAATCTGGCAATTTCTGTTTCTAAAAGTTCGATCCTCTACTCCTTTCCCGGTTGAGCTGAGTTAACAAAAGTGTTCGCCGCCGTTATGTTGGTTTTGGACTAGACCGAAAGGTTAGGTTAGGTTAGGTATCATTAAAACAAATTAATATATATTTGGTTTGAGCGACTCTTTAATATCAGTTCAGTATTTTCTCTACCAAATATCTATTTCATAGTATTTGGAATATTAAACAATACAAAAATTAGTAAATGAAACATTTTTAGAACTGTCCGACACGAGACTGATTACAATACTAATATAAGTATTGCACTGAAATCAGTCTAGTATCAGACGGCTCATGTTACCTTAATTTAATTTAGCATGTACATTCATATGTTTCTTCAAATACGATTTCTCTAAAAACCCTTTATTACATATATTACAAATATGACAACGATCACCTTTATGTATCCTTTCATGCACTTGCAAATTATACAAATTATTAAAAGCCTTAGCACAAACACTACAAACGTATGGTTTCAAACCAGAATGCACTAATAAATGCTGTTTCAATTGAGGCTTCCCTAAAAACCTTTTCCCGCACTGATTACACTGAAATGGTTTCTCCCCAGTATGCCTCATCATATGATTATAAATATTAGAAACATAATTACCACAAACCGAACACAAAACTTTAGCACCTTTCAATTTATGAATATTCCTATTATGATTATATAAACCACTAGAATTTTTAAAAACTTTACTGCAATGTTTGCAAGGAAATCTAGTATTAAGAGTTTGTTGTATAGGAACGCATTCATGTTGCTTTAATTCATCTCGATCTTTAAATGTTTTTAAACAGTGGTGACATTTACAAACACGATATTTAACCGAATAACTAACATTTTCAGTATGAATAAGTATATGTCGGTTTAAATGTTCCGGATTTGAAAATCGGCGAAAACAATGTTTACATTCATGAGGTAATTCTTGATTTGTATTATGAGTCAAAATATGACAATCATAATTCTTTTTAATAACAAAACCTTTACTACAATGTTCGCATTTAAACGGAAATTCTTTAAGATGTTTGACACGATGAGTATTGAGATGATTCAATTTCTTAAAAACACGTTCGCATTGATCACATTTAAATTGGTTTTGATTACGATGACCTTCTAAATGTATTCGTAAATCTAGTGCTGTAAATTCATCACCACATAGTACGCATTTGTGTAATTTAATTTCACGATTATGTATATTTATTACTTCCTTTTCAGGATCATATTTTCTAAAAAACCTTGTATTTGGATTGATTCGATTCGTTATTGGTATACTGAGGTATTTTTTTAAGGCTTTATGAGTATGAGCATGTTCTCGCAATTCCAACGCTGGAAATTCTTTGGTACAAATAGGGCACGGATGTAATCTTATATTTGTTTTGGGTTCTTCTTCATTATCATCATCCTCACTATCTGTTTCATCTTTTTTAACATTAATTGAATGTCTTGTGCGTCGTTTTAATGGCTTTTTTAATGTATAGGATCTTTTTTCAATTTGTTTCCTACTAGTACGTCGTTTTCCAACATTTTTTGGGGATATTGCTATAGTTTCGATGAATTCGTCTGTAATATTGTCTACGTCACTTGATTCGTCTTTATTTGATGTTTCGTATATTGTATTTTTTTTATTTGCTATGTATTTTTCGATTATTTCGTATGATTCTGCAAATTGTACCTTGAATTTATAAGCAGTGTTCACTAATTCTGTACAGTCGTTGCATATATGACGTGGAAATCCATCTCCACTATCAACCTGAAACAAAAAATACAAAAATTACATTAAGTAAACTATCTTCAATTAGTAGAAACTGATTAATCATTTCGTAGTAGTATTTTATGGCCATTTTGGAAAGGTTTTATCAAAAAAATATAAATCAAACTTTTTATGTTGCTTGGCACAGCGCGATAGGTCACAAACTACTAAAAGAAGTGTGATCACTAATACTTATAGTTAATGATTCTAAATAATAAATATAAATAGATATAAATAGTTAAAACAAACTGATTAAGTAATTCAGATTACAAAAAAAATGTGTAAATTTTTCCAATGTACATATTTTCAGCCAGTGGCGTGCAGGTTAATTCTTTTATAGGCAAAACGCGTAAAAATCCTCCGCAGTTGCCCATATTTATTTTACAATTTGAATTTGAAGAAACTGACCCCATTAAACAAGTTGAGTTCGATTTTTTTTTTTTAATCAGTCTTAAATAATCTTCCTTAAATTAAGAAGTGTTTTTTAGACCTTTTTGATTAATTCGCCATTTTGACATAGAAGTCCCAACAATTTACGATTTTCTTTAGAATCCTTGCCCACTAACTGATCAATTATTTTAGCTGTTTACTTTAAAAACCACTTACCCCCTCCACCAGGATAGGTTAGGAAACAATCAAGCTGTCCCAAACTAAGGAATAACTTAGATGTACAAATTCCCAAACTTAAAACTACAAGAAAGATCACGTTCCATGGCCAGCCCAGAACCGCCCTCAATGACAGAGTAACCGCAACTAGATGTGCAACTTGTGCGCCGCACAAAGACATTATAATAGAGAGACGTTGCAAACCAAATTTTTTGTATTTATTTTTCAATTTGAAAATGTCAGATTCATGTCCATGGTATCAAAATTGGATACCGTCAAATTTTTTTCACAATTTTGAATTTTTTGTATTAAAAAATCAAAGCTCAAAAACAGGTTCAATTCCATCATCTTCAGAAAAGTGTAATCTATCTAATTAAAGTAAAAATAAAAAAATTACACACCTATTTTGAAGATAAATTCACATTATTAGTTGCCATTTCTAAACGGTTCAACTTTTTTCAATTTTTATTTTTGCATTAAGGCTTCACAAGAGCCTTCCAACGATGTATAAAAAATAAATCTTGCAAGTCACATTAACCTAAAAAAATCACAAGCAAAAATCGATAAAAATATGCATTTTGTTAAATTTAATAAACGCAAATAATGTCCATCAATATAACTCGTAAAAATGCTTTATTATTTTAAGGTATGCAATCCAAGATTTAAAAACACTTTAAATCTTTATTTTGTAGCACAATTCATTAGCCGCGTTCAGAACGACTCATCATGCGTAATGAACGCGCTTGTTGACTACCGCTGAGTCATCGTTTGCTGACAGCGTTTGTCATTCTACTGATCATTTGCCGCGTTCAGTACGACTCATCATACTGAGCGCGCTCGCTGATTACCGTTGAGCATCGTTTGCTAGCCACGCTTGTCACTTTACTCATCATACATTGGTTGCAGACCAAGAAACTCATCAATCAGTGATTGATGAGTCGTTCTGAACGCAACCACTAATTGGTTGCTGGCAACTGATGTGTCGTTCTGAACGCAACCATTATGTTTTCCCTTAAAATAACTACTAACTTCATTTGTAGCTTAATTCATAATAATTCCCCTTAAATTAACTGCAAACTTCATGTTGTAGCACAATTCATTAAATTTTCCCTTAAAATAACTACTAACTTCATTTTGTAGCACAATTCATTGTGTTTTCCATTAAAATAATTACTAATTTCATTTTGTAGCATAATACATAATGACTGCGTTCAGAACGACTCATCACTTGCAAGCGCTGAGTCATCAATCGGAGAAAAACAATAATTTTTTTTTTAATATATGCCGATTAAACGTCTAATAAGTTGCATTAGCTGATTTCCAATTACTAGTGTAACTAACCCAAGGCATCTTACCCCAGCGCGCGCTAGTGCAAGTTACACTGGAGCGTCTTGCACCTTTATGGGAACATGTCTCTATAGCGTTCGCGTAAGTGTCACGTGCAAGATTTTTTTAAATTAGTTATCATTTACATTATTGTGATTATTATTTGATTTGTATTCATTTTGATTTGTAATTTCTTTCGTTGGGCGTTTCTGATATATATTTTAATTAATTAACGTCTGTATTTATAACTGTCAGATGTAATTTTTAAACCAGCCAATCAAATGAGCAAATGCAACTCGCCTGCTAGAAAGGTTGGGGCTAGAAGAGGAAGAGGAAAGACAACTTGTGCAAGTTACCCCACTTTATAAAATGTAACGGGAACGCAGTGCATCTTGCCCTGGCATGCACCAGGGTCTGTCAGAACGTAACGGGAAAGCAGCTTTTGTCAGCAAAAAAACGTACCTAAATGTATGATGAGTAAAAGGGCTAGTGTTGCCAGCAAACGATGACTCAGCGGCGGCGTTCAGATTGCATGATTGACAGTGATGAGTCGTTCTGAACGCAGCCAATAATTTCCCTAAAATTAACAACAAAACTTCATTTTATAGCACAATTTAATTTTTCCCTAAAATAATCACTAACTTCATTTTAAAGCATAATAAATCCCCTAAAATTAACAGCAAACTTCATTTTGTAGCTTAATTCGTAATGATTCCACTTAAATGAACTGTAAACTTCATTTTGTAGCACAATTCATTGTGTTTTTCCTTAAAATAATGGCTGCGTTCAGTAGTGCTCATCAGTTGCCAGCGCTGACCTATAAATCAATCAATAAGCGCTGAGCCCGTCTGAACGGTATATTTTGTCACTGTTGCCAACCGTGTAAACTTTTATCAACTACATAAACATAAAGCTCAGGAGTTTTGAATTTAAATAAATGATTTAATTAGTTTATGAAGCCGCTACTTAACAAGATATTATATATTCTCAATAAGTAATGCCATCTAAAGTGAAGGTGTAGGATAAGATTACCCTGAAGTTGACAACGAAGTACTGCAATTGATTATCTTTATCATTTTTTACTTCTCTCACTAAAGTTATTACAGCGTTAATATTACGTTGTAATCTCATTTACCTATGTTGCTCCTTTTCCCGTTTAAAAACAGTTTGGTTTTGACATGATGAATTTATTTTTCAAATAAAAGCGCGGACCATGCAAACCTAGATGTATGATGAGTAAAATGACAAGCGCTGCCAGCAAACGATAGTCATCAAGCGCGTTCAGTACGCATGATGAGTCGTCCTGAACGCGGCCAATGCATTAAGTGTAAAAAACAAAACTATTTTAGTTTTTTGTTAACCATTTAAAAACAGTTGGTAGTATTAAAAAATAATTTAAGTAAAATTAATAGCAAATTTTATTCCACACAAAATGTTTTATATAATTTAATTTCGTTAGGTTGGTATTAACCAAGATAATGCATTAAGTGTAAAGAACAAAATTATTTTAGATTTTTGTTAACCATTTGCAAACAGTTGGTAGTATTGAAAAATAATTTAAGTAAAATTAATAGCAAATTTTATTCTACACAAAATGATTTATATAATTTAATTTACTTAGGTTGGTATTAACCAAGATAATGCATTAAGTGTAGAGAACAAAATTATTTTATTTTTTGTTAACCATTTGCAAACAGTTGGTAGTATTGAAAAATAATTTAAATAAAATTAATAGCAAATTTTATTCCACACAAAATGTTTTATATAATTTAATTTCGTTAGGTTGGTATTAACCAAGATAATGCATTAAGTGTAAAAACAAAATTATTTTAGTCTTTTGTTAACTATTTGAAAACAGTTGGTTGTATTGAAAAATAATTTATGTAAATTTGATAGTAAATTTGATTCTGCATAAATTAATTTTTATAGTTTAAATTTGTTAGGTTGGTGTTAGCAAAGAAAAGGCATTAAGTGTAAAGAATAAAATTACTTTAGTTTTTTATTAACAGTTTGAAAACAATTAGTAGTATTAAAACATATTTGCTAGTTTCATTTTATTTATTGTGGTTGTTTAAATATTACTTTATTGTAAACATATAATTAGTTACAAATTAGTCAATGAATTACTGGAATCTTAATAGCTCCAGATGGATTCCATCATTATTTACACTATCTCGTATCTTTGGAAAAGAAGAAATCAAAGTTAAGTCTATTCAGGTTGGGAGTTTGAGTAAGACAACATTTCAAATTGGAAAACTGCTTTTGGAGTTACTTTCAGGTTCTGGATTTAAGGTAGAGGTTAAAATAAATTTCACTGCAATTAGACTTAAATAAGGTATTTGTACCTCTTTTAGTGGTAACCTCACTTTGTTGCCCAGACACACAACTAACCTATATCATTTATGTATGCCAGAACAATGCCTGGTAAAGTTTTTTTTTATGCTGGCTATGTGTTGAGCCATATAGAGGGTCGGGCATGTGCATAATACATCTCAATTATCAAATTTGCATCCCTTACATATTGAACTGTTTTTAGTTTCCAACGTATTGCAAATGCTTTACCAATAAGCAAACCATTTCAACAAACAACTTAAATAGGATGCAGCCAGGGAGTTTCTGCTATCATAAGCAATTATACAAATCTACTCATTTGCACAAGAAAACCATTTATCGTATAAACGCCCTAATACCGTAATAAAACCGTAAGACATATGAGCCTTCTCTACAATCTACAATAACAAAGCCAAAAAAGTTAAAAGAAACAGAAAAAGTGGTACACCAACTGCAACCAAAGCAAGCCAAACAAACTCGGAAACCTCCTATTATCTAAACACATTAGAAAACACCCAAAAAGATGTTTCTGTAGGACAAAATAACCAACATAAATACTGAAATTATTTAATTTTTTTTACAGACAGTAAGAATATTGATCACAGTATTTTTCCCTAGTAGAAAGCAGAACTCAATGATTAAATATGACGCATCTTTACATAATGTGGCGCAATAACTGTGAACGACATTTTCCGACCAATATTAAGAATTATAATAAAGAATATATAATTCATACAAGTTCAGCAATTTTCTATATTAATTTCACAATTTAAATCAAACGCATAAAAATAAGAAATCCTTTTAAAATTATTTACATGTAAAATTTTTGCGTATTTCAATCGACTATCTCTTTATTTTGCCCTTATCAATTTTGTTTAATAATAATAATAATAATAATAATACATTTATTTCAACGAGCATACAGTAAAATTACAAAACATAAAAATACAATACTTACAATGAAAACACGTCAATATAACAAATGATAAAAATTTACAAATATAAAATACATAGTTACAAGTAATTAAACAAGCAAAAGATGAAATTACAAATATTAAAAATGATGATCAAAGAAATCTTTAGTTTGATATGGCTCTAAACTACATAGCGCTTTGTACAGCATTATCTTCATAGCTGAATATGTCTGTGCTTCTTTAATATTTTTGGGCAGATGATTGTAACATTTAATACAGTTGTAAAGTGCTCCTTTTTCAAACATACTCAGTCTATGACCAGGAACCCTGTACTCAACGCCATGTCTAGTATCATATAAATTGGACAATGTATGTGTTGAAAATAAACTTTTATGCTTGTACAAAAATTTTATACATTCGTATACATAAATAGCAGGTACCGTTAGCATATTGTTCTGCTTAAATATACCCCTACAGCTGTCTTTAAATTTCATATTACTGATTATTCGCATAGCCCTTTTTTGGAGTATAAATAATCCGTTTGAATGTGAACTGCTTCCCCAAAAGATTATTCCGTACCTTAGATGCGAATAAAAGTTTGCATAATAAAATATTCTAACTATGTTCAAGTTTGTATTTTTAGCAAGTATTCGCAAGCCAAAACATACATTGCTTAACTTAGCTTCTAAACAGTCAATATGCTGTTTGTAGTTTAAGGTTTCATCTAGCAGTATACCTAAAAGTTTTACAGTGTTAGTGAAGCTATACTGTTTTTTATTTATTGTTATTGTATTTGCTGTTTCATATACTCGATTTGTTTTAAAAAGGATTGTGTTTGTTTTGTCTGCGTTTAATATTAGTTTGTTATTACTAAACCAAATTTCAATATTTTCCATCATAATGTTGCCTTTATTTATGACTTCTAAGTAAGTTTTCCCAACCAACAATATATTAGTATCATCTGCATAACTAACCAGATGACAGCCAGTGTGAATAGTACTATGTATATCATTAATAAAAATTACAAATAAAAGTGGTCCTAATATGCTGCCTTGAGGAATACCCATTTCAACACTTAGAGCATTTGACACTATATCCTGATCTTTTGTTTTTATTCTAACAGATTGCATTCTTGATGTTAAATAAGATTTAATCCATTTGTGGGCAGTTCCACAAATACCGTAATGGTGTAATTTTGTTTACAATCTGAATAAAATGCAAAGGAAATAAACTCATGCGATTATATACTTTAATCGCAATAACATTTAAGTCGACTTTCGGCAATCATTGAAAATGTGCGTATTAACATATCCTATCAATATTTCAATCCGACCACAGAGTTACAATCGATACGCATCCCCTCCACGCAACATACTTGCGCTAAGCCATACAAGCCCGGAGAGACCTCAGTTTGGTACGATAGGGGTAATCATGAACGTGTGAATTGGCCGGCCACCCATCCATGCGTGTTGTAAATCAACGTAGTTCTTGTTGCGTCTTAGAGATGTGCCTCATTAAACTCCAAATGGGAGGATTTATCCGGAATCAATTAAAAATCAAGGATTCTGAGGTAAGTAAATCCGTTTAGTACTCAAATCAATGTTCAACGGAAATTTTCCTAAATCAATCGGGGCCGTTTCAAGGATTGATTAGGATATTTATTCAATAAACTGGGGTTCCTTATTTTGTATTAATTATATATTTTTATGTAAGCATTCCAGGTTTAATTAAATGTGCCATATATGTATGAAAAAAATTTGTTGTTTTTTATTCAATCTATGTTTATAATCTTTTATCTGAAATTTTATAGAATTTCATTATTATAGCTCGGTGTGTTTTAATTAATCAATCTTAATTAAGGTTGTTAATTAATATGTTCTGACTAATGCCATGTATTGGGTAGGATAAGTTTTGATTTCAATATATAAATTTTATTATTCATAGATATGTAATAATTGTGTTTGGATTAAACCACATTTTTCATATTTCTTTAAATTTATTATTTATGACTTGTAAATTATTCAGTGTTTTATCTGAATAATTTATTTAATTACATTTGATTTTTAATCATTTTCATTTTAGCATCTTTAATTATGACTTATTTTGCATTTACAAATTTTAAACTTACGAATGACTATAACTACAATCATTTTTTTTTATGTTACTATCATATTTTATAACAAAATTATTCAGAGTTTCAACTGAATAACTTATTTTGACTGATTTTTTAAATATTTACAGTTTAGACTTAATGACGACTATGACTGTTTTATAATTTTTTTTAGAAAACATGACTAATAATATAAATTTACTTAAAATTTGACTGAAACATCTGTTTTGGTTGTATTTGCAAATAAATGACTTTACCAAGACTGATAGTTTTGATTTTTTGGTGAAATGACTTTGATATTACCTCAAAAATATTTTTGACTGAATATTTCTTATACTTTAAGCTAAATAATGACTATTCTTTGACTGTTTTTTTAATTTTTTATTTAACATGACTAATATTACTCCAAATTATTCAGAGTTTCGACTGAATAATGTTTAAGACGTTATTTTTATTCGACTTGAATTTTAGATTTATTTAATGACTTATAAAGGATGACTATTATATATATTACCACAAAAATATTTTTGACTGAATGCATTTATATTTAAAGCTACAGTTTTGACTGATAATATTTATAACGTTATATATTGAATAATAACCTTGACCACCATGACCATTTTTTAAATTTTTAAGTTGTACTATTTTAATATTTACAGAAAATTATTCCAACTGAATAATATTTTTAACTTTTTTTTTGTTATTGCACTATTGTGACTTTTTTTAGGTATACCATGACAATTTTAACTTAATAATTTTGCTGTTTATACACAAAAGTGACTCTATCATGACTATTTTAGGTTATATGATATTAATACTACCAGCAAACTATTCAGAGTTTCGACTGAATAATCCTTTTACCATTATTTTATTTCTAATTACACTTTAAATTTATTAATGACTCAACCATGACTGTTTATTTAATTCTTTAAGTTACAACGTTTATTTTTTGACTAAATTATTAATTAAATATATTCGACATTTTAGATTAAGTAGTTGATAATATATTGGGGATAATTTAGTTGTATCACAGGATATGATGCTCTCGGTTCTTCGAAATTGTTGTTTTGACTTGAATTTGTCTATGGTTTTGATTCCACTAATAGTTTTTGGTATGAATGAAGCTGGTGTGTCCGGCTTATACTGAATGGTTTTTGTAGTAGTTTTTTGAAGTGTTGTTTGTAAACTTTTCGCTCTCTTGGTTTTATTTGAATTCCATCGATTTTGGTTTGTGGTTGGTATGAATGTAGCTGGTCCAGCAATGGTTTATCATCGTGAATGTTTTTCTTTGTTATTTTTGGTTTGATATTCTGTTCTCTAATTAAGTCATTTGAATTTTGCTTCATTTTACTAGTTTGGTTTCTGATTTGTTAAATTTGGTTGGGTATGAATTTGGTTTGTATGGAGCTGGTTTGTCCGGCTTGTTATATATGCTTCATTGTGTGAAATTGTTTGATCCGTTAATTTGTCTGGAAAATTCCAGTTTTTTTGCAATTGTTGTCTTATTGTGTGCATCATGTCTTAATAGATACAACAAAATTATCCCAAATATAGTGATCAATGGTTAGGTTAGTTAGTTATAATTTAAGATACTATCTCCAGTGTTTCAACTGGAGATAATTTTAACTTTTTTTAATTTTCTTCTATAATGAAGAATTGTTCAAATAGGTTGATATTATATATTAATAAAGTCATCAGCGTTTTAACTGATGACTGAAATTTTAGTTCATAGTAGGAATTTTGATTAAATGAAGCAGCTTTCTTCAATGATTGAAGATGATAGTTTAACTGATAAATTGAATTATATAATTCTTCAGCGTTTCAACTGAAGATTAAATAAGTTTACTCAAGTTTGACAAAAAAATAATTTTACTTAGGTTAGCTTTATTTAATATTGAAGTTTCCAGCGTTTCAACTGGAGACAAATTAAATTTAACAAAATTGTACCTTCTTCAATTTTATTTTGAAGAGTTTCCTTAGGTTACATGTAGTATCAGGTCTGCAGCGTTTCAACTGCAGACCCTGATTTAAGTTTAGTAGATCTGTTAATTGACATTCTAACTGACGCTAGAAACAATATCTTCTTACTTCAGAGTTTCGACTGAAGGAAGAATTACTGACATTCACAGTAAACTTTAGCTAGACATAAAGATAGATCAACTGATCTCTTCAGCGCTTCAACTGAAGAATAAGTTGATCGATATTACAATTAACGCTAGAAACAATTTAAAAAAAATCTTACTTAGGTTAAGTTCCAGCGTTTCAACTGGAAACCAATTAAATTTAAGAAAATTATAAGAGTTTACTTAGGTTACATGTAGTATCAGGTCTGTAGCGTTTCAACTGCAGACCCTGATTTAAGTTTAGTAAATTTAGATTTGTTAATTGACATTCCAACTGATGCTACAAACAATATTTTCTTACTTCAGAGTTTCGACTGAAGTAAGAATGACTGACATTAAATTTAATTTTTAGTTAGGCTCAAAGACAGATCAACTTAGTTCTTCAATGTTTCAACTGAAGAACAAACTGATTGTTAAAACTACAACAAACGCTACGCTACAAACAATTCTTCTTACTTCAGAGTTTCGACTGAAGGAAGAATGCTTGACATTTACAGTAAACTTTAGTTAGACATGAAGACAGATCTACTTATCTCTTCAGCGTTTCAACTGAGGAGTATGTTGATCGACATTACAATTGACAATAGAAACGATTTTTAAAGATTCTTATTTAGGTTAGCGTTATTTAAAATTGGAGTTTCTAGCGTTTCAACTGGAATCCAATTAAATTTAAGAAAATTTTACTTTTCCCAATTTTATTTTAAAGAGTTTACTTAGGTTACATGTAGTAATCGATTCTCCAGCGTTTCAACTGTAGACTCTATTTATTATATTTAGATATAAAGACAAGTTAGTTAATTGACATTCCAACTAACGCTACAAACAATATCTTCTTACTTCAGAGCTTCGACTGAAGAAAGAATAACTGACATTTAATGTAAACTTCAGCTAGACATAAAGACAGATCAACTTAGTTCTTCAACGTTTCAACTGAAGAACAAGTTGATCGACAAAACTACAATAAACGCTACAAATAATTCTTCTTACTTCAGAGTTTCTACTGAAGTAGAATTGACCAACATTCAAAGTAAATTTAGATAGGCCGCTTCTTGCTTCAGAGTTTCGACTGAAGAAGAAACTACTGACATTCAATGTAAACTTTAGTTAGGCACAAAGACAGATCAACTCAGTTCTTCAAAGTTTCAACTGAAGAATAAGTTAATCGACAAAACCGCAATAAACGTTACCAACAATCTTTTCTTACTTCAGAGTTTCGACTGAAGTAGAATTGACAAACATTCAAAGTAAATTTAAATAGACCAAAGACAAATCAACTTATGTCTTCAAAGTTTCAATTGAAGCATAAGTTGATTGACAAACAAACTTCACCGCTTCTTACTTCAGAGTTTCGACTGAAAAAGAAGCCACTGACATTCAATGTAAACTTTAGTTAGGCCAAAAACAGATCAATTTATCTCTCGACTGAAGAATAAGTTGATCGACAAAACTGCTACGTACGCAACAAACAATTCCTTTCACTGAAAAGGAAATAATCGACATTTAATGTAAACTTGAATTAATTCTAAAGTTAAATCAACTTATTTCTTCAATGTTTCAACTGAAGAATAAGTTGATTGACAAAGTTTCTACAAACTACTCGTTCTTAATTCAGAGTTTAAACTGAATAAGAATTAACTGACATTCAATATAAACTTTAATAATTTCACAAATAAAAATAGAAAGCTTTCTTCAACATTTGAAGATTAAGCACAAATATACCCATAACTGTGGTTTAATCTAACATAGTTTTAGGGATTGTTTCAGAGTTTATACTGAAGCATTATGAGAATATATTTTTATTAAATCAATTTAGTTTTTTTTTAGCTAAATTTATTTTCATCAATTTTCTTCAGCGTTTCAACTGAGGAATCAATCAGAATTGTATTTTTTAGGTTTCAGCGTCACTCTACAGTAGAATAGTTACATGGTATGGTTTGTACATATTAATTTTTCTTCAATCGCTTATTAATTTTTAAATAATAATTATTTTGCATAAAATTGAAGATAAATATTATTTTTTTTCAATATTAAATCATCCAGAATTTTTAAAACTGGATTCAAATTTTTTCCAGATTTTATGGCTAGCTTTACAGAAGTAGATTCATTAATTTTGTAAAGGTTTGCTTATTTTAATTAGGTATCATAAGTAGTAACTCTCTTTATGCTGCTTATGGTACATTTGTTATTAGAAGGGATTCAATATTTTTTTTATATTATGGTTACATCGCTTTGTTTTCGATTAACATTTATTGACATTATATTATGGAAATTTTGTAATAATTCCTCCAAAAATTAATAAAAAATTGCTTTTCAGTTAATAGCAATTTAATCTTTTCCAAATGAAAAGATTTCATTGCTTATTTTAGGTTACGTTCTAGAATCCAACTAATTTGCCATAAATGAATTATACAAACAAGCACTGGATAATAATATTTAAAAAAAAAACTAATTAATCACACAATTGGTTTGTGTTAACTGAAGTTATCCTAATAAGCAATGGGTAACTGAATCGAAAGGATATAATAATAATTTAAAAAAACTAGAACAGAAGACCTAATCAATTTCAATTACTTCCAGCCGATAGCAATAGTTTCTTTTCAAAATGAAGGGATTCTATTGCTTATTTCAGATTAAGTTCTAGAATCCAATAAATATATTTATTCATATTATATAGAGAAAGATGATTACATTGTGACGATGGTTGGTTGAATATGAAAAGGACTATTGACCCAGGTTTTTCTGCCCTAGAATTATATTAACTGGATAATAAAACCCAATGTAATAATAAAAAAAATTAAACTAGAACAGAAGATCTAATCAATTTTTTATTTCAGCTATAACACAATACATTTGTTTCAAATCAAAATTTGAAAAAAATGCATTGTACTTTTATTTCAGCTCATCATAATAGCCTTAGTTTATGGAAACCAAGTACACAAATTGGATTTTTTGGAAAATTTATTATGGATTAAATAAGGAAAACTAAGGCTAAATTTACTAATACCAATTCTTTACAGCATCCCCCAAAAAATTTCCATAATATTTTAATTTAATTCTTTCACACAAAGCGATTTAACCAAATTCTAGCTTACTACTCAGCCAGGCAGGGTGGGGGTTGATTTGATTTTTTCCAATTAGCTATGTTTAAAATGTAATAGGATAATTTCCAGTTGTTTGCTTCAATTTATTTAAAATAAACGGATTTGCTCATTTTAGTTATCAGATTTAGTTCGGTTTGATATGCACCATCGAAGACTCGTAAAGATCACCGTGTGTACGAAAGCACGTCTTCTCTACTTGTTATAAGCCGCACCATAGGTTCGACCTGTCTCGCCATGCATAAAGTTTGTCTCTACGCCTGAAAAACCCGCGAGAAATTCCCTTATTGTGCCATTCCTCTTTATCTCGTTACTATTCGTTCCTAATCTAATTTCATTTCCAGTTCCTGAGCTGATTATAATTGAATTTATAATAACAGTCAGGCTGTCTCTTAATTTTCGCTGCTTCTTTGCGCTAAGATCTTCTACTTTTTTTACTGCTCATCTAACATGCTTCTTCTGTCTCTTGTAGTTCTTGATTTAGTTGTTTTCTCTCTGACTATCCACCTTTTTTTCACTTTCTAACTCTGCCAAAGCCGGTCCCAAGCCCGGGTGCAAGAATGAGGAGGGGAAAATTTAATTCTTTTCTTTAAACTTTTTTTTCTATTCTTTCAACTTTTCTTTAAATTTTGAAACGTTTTTTGTTTAATTTAATACAATTATTATAATATTTAAAATGTTCTAGTAGCAACTTAAAAGAAATCTTTATGGAAAATTTAGATTAATGCAGATAAGAAAATGGTAAGTATCTTCAGTTGCCTGGTCTTAATTAAATATGACAATTTTGACTAAATTGTTTATTTTAGGAATGTACCAAAAATAGGAAATAACATTGATTGTCTTGCATTTTGAAGCTCCAATTATGTTCAAGCTGAGATGAGCTACAACAAGGGTTAAACCACAAAGACAAATCCAAGTACTTGGGTACACTTGTCGCACCAGGTGAGATACAAGGAGGAACAACCAGTCTCCAATTACAGTTTTAATAATTTTATTCATTTAGTAAAGTAAGATTGATTTCTGTAGTGTTTTTGCTCTTCAGCAATATTATATTTTACTAATTTTAGAACCAGAAACACCAATTTTCTTATGCAAAAAGTTGCTTATCTTTAATTTGATTCCAAAATAGCCTTTAAGTATCCTAAAAAATCATGTTTTCTAATTTCCAACCCGTGGTGACATGTATTCGTTAGTGTAGAACAAATTCTTTGTAAAAAATGCAAAATAGTGTAAAATATATTGAAGTTCTAAGTTTTATGTGAATTGTGAATTGGAAAATAATATTTGTTTGTTTGAAATCAAATATTAAGTTATGAAAGTATTTTTTTAATGCACCTCTAATGATTCTATAAATATATCCAATCATTTAGCATTAAAAATTACACAATTAAAGCAATTCATATATTAAACACATTTGTATGCATTTGTATTTATAGATTTGCAATGTACCAGAATAAAGTCTGCTACATTAGCATGTGCGTAGATTTAATAAATATTGAAAGATAAGCGCTTACAAAAAATTGTTTTGTTCATTTCTGTTAATAAAACTATTTAATCTTTATTCTTTTATTCTTCTAGAAGGATTTTCATACGCATTTGTTTTCAAATGTTATTTATAGATGTATATTATAGTAAACTGATAAGAAAATAAAATATTTTTTTCATTTTAAATTCAATAAAATGAAATATTATTATAGAAAATATAATTTGCATATAGTTACAATATTTTCATACACTTCATAGCTATGAAATTCAAAAGTGCATTATGTATAAGCTAATATACTAAATGTCAAATATCTCAAAAATATTTGCAAATTTGAATATTTTTTTATAATTTTTTTGAATATTTCAATAAAGTTATGATTTTAAGTTTCGTTTTAGTTAATGAATGTAGTTAGCTCAAGTCACATAATTTAAGACATCACAAAAATGGGCGTGTCGGTTTTTATAATTTTTTTATACAGTTGGTACTAATGATAATAAGCTCTATTACTACCAACTTGCATTAAAATCCAATAAACGGTTTTCAAGTTATGATTTTTTTTTTTTTTTTATTACTTATTAGCTCATGTCAAATAGTTTATGATTTCACAAAAGTAGGCGTGTTAATTTTTATTACTTTTTTACAGTTGGTACTAATAATTATGAGCTCTATTACTACCAACTTGCATCAAAATCCAATGAATAGTTTACAAGTTATGATTATTTTTAGTTCTGTTTTATCTATTGAACCTAGTTTGCTGTCAATAAGTTTTAAATTACACAAAATACACATTTTTATAATTTTTCTGCCTTTGGTACTATTGATAATGAGCTTTATTACCACTAATTTGTATTAAAATTCAATATACAGTTTACAAGTTATGATTGTTTTAGTTAATGAATGCAATTAGCTCAAGTCGAATAATTTAAGATTACACAAAATTGGGCGTGTTAATTTTTATAATTTTTTTTACAGTTTTTACTTATCATAATGTGCTCTATTACTACAAAATTGTATGAAAATCTAATGAACATTTTGATTTAGATATTGATCCCAGTTTGCTGATGTCAATAAGTTTTAAATTACACAAAATTGGGCGTGTCCATATTTATAGTTTTTTTTTAGAGTTGGTACTAATGATAATGAGATATTACTACCAACTTCTATTTATTAAAATATATCAAACTATTATTGAAGAAATTTGGTAGGTAAGTAAGGTAATGTCAGTTTTTTGACAATCTAAGTTGTGTCAGATTTCACAAAACTCTTAAAAATGTAAATAGGTAAGTTTTAGACCAAAAACATTTTTTTTTGCAATTATTTTTTCTATTTCTAAAATAATTTTATTATTTAAAAAAATTGCATACTTATTTAAGTAACTGTAACTGTCGGTGAACTGCAAAATGTTTCTGAATTGTCACAAAATATGCATCAAATGTCAGAAATTGCTTTCAACCATAAATAAACTGTCAAAAAGTCATAAAATACACGTAAACTATTAGAAATTAATTTCACCTATTATTGATATTTCAAGATTATTCTAGAACTGTCAAATAAGTGTTAATATGTTTTAAAACTGACACAAATGATCTAGATATGTCAAAAATGTTCTTGAACTCTCAAAACAATTTCAATAATATTTTAAAGCTGTAAAACATGATCTATTAGTGTCAAATAAGTATCAACAATGTTCAAAATCTTTTAGAAAAGTGTATTTTTTTTTACTTAAACTGTCAAAAGGGTCTAGTACTGCCAAACTTTAGAAGTGTTAAATAAGAGCCAACAATATTCTAGAACTGCCAAAAAAGTTAAAAATGTTTTAGAATTGTCAAATATGATCTGGAACTTTCAAATATGATTTGAAACTGTCAATCTAAAATATTTTAAAATTGTCAAAAATGTTAAGAAAACGTCAAGCGTATTCTAAAATTTTCAAAAATAATCTAGAAATGTCAAAAATGTTCTTGAACTGTCACAAAAAATTTAGAATTATTAAAAGTGTTAAAAATGATCTAAAACTGTCAAATAAGTGTCAATATGTTTTAGAACTGACACAAATGATCTAAATGTTTTAAAACTCTCAAAACAGTTTTAAAAATGTTTTAGACCTGTCAAAAATGATCTAGAATGTTAAAAGAGATCAAGAATGTGTTAGAACTTGAAAAAAAAATCAACTGTCAAAAGTGTTCTAGACCTGTCAAAGGTATTCTAGAAATGCCAAAAATAGTTTAGAACTGTTTAAAAAACGTCAAAAACGTTCTAGAATTGTTAAAAAACTATCTAGAAATGACAAGTAAGTAGCAAAAATGTTGTAGAACTCCTAACAAAGGTTCAGTAAAATCAAGAATGTTCTAAAATTTTCAAATATAATTTAGAACTGTCAAAGTATCTACATTGTTCTAAAAATGTAAAAAATGATGTAAATATGTTAAAAGTATGTTTTAGAATTGTCAAAAATAATCTAGAAGTGTGAAACAAATATCAAAAATGTTCTTGAACTGTTACAAATGATCTTGAAAAATGCCAAAAATGTCAAACTGTAAAAAATGATCTAAATTTGTCAAAAAATATTTAGAAATGTCAAGAAAGTTTTAGAACTTATTATAAAGTGTCAAAATGTTCTTAAACTATCGAATAAGTGCAAAAACGTTCTAAAAATGTAAAAATATCAAGAAGTATCAAATAATTGTAAAACATTCTCAAAAATAATCTAGAACTATTAAAAAGCGTATGTCAATAATGTGCTAAAACTGTTGAAAGTGTTCTAGAACTGTCAACAGAATTCTAGAAATAAGTGTAATGCTTTAGAACTGTCAAAATATAGTCTAGAGATGTCAAGTAAGTGGCAAGAATTTTCTAGAATTGCCGAAATATGATCTAGAACTGTCAAATATGTATCTAAAATATTCTATAATTGACAAAAATGATCTAAAACTGTTAAAAAACGTCAATTATGTTTAGAATTTAGAACTTTAAATTGTAAAATATAATCTAGAAACGTTAAAAAATATTTTTGAACTGTCACAAATGTAAGTGACAATAATGTTCTAGAATTGTTTAAAAAAATGTTCAAGACTGTTCTAGAACTGTTAAAAATAATCTAGTATTGTCAATTAAGTGTCAATATGTCTTAGAACTGATCCAAATAATCTAAATGTGTCAAAATGGTTCTAAAATTTTTAAAACAGTTTTAAGAACATCAAAAATGATCTCAAATTTTCAATTAGGTGTCAAAAACGTCCTAGAATTGTCAAACATGATCTACAAGTCTCAAAACTGTTCTAAAACTGTAAAAAATGACTTAGAACTGTCAAACGAGAAGGGTCAAGGGTAGCTAGGAACCACAAAAAAGTGCAAGAACGTTCTAGAATTGTAACAAAATATTAAGAATTTCCAAAAACTCCCAAATATATTCTATAAGTGACAAGATTGTTTTGTTAAAAATAATCTAGAACTGTTGTGTGGCAAGAATGTCCTAAAACTGTGGAAAATGTTCTAGAACTGTCAACGGTATTCTAGAAGTGTCAAAAATGGTTTAAAGCTGTTAAAAAACCAAGAATTTCAATATCTTTTTCTACTAGAAAGCAAAACTCGATGACTAATTACGACTTTACATAAAGTGGTGCAATAACTGCGAGGGACATTTTGCAGGCAGAATTACATTTAAAAAAATTCTAGCTATTAATATTTAAGAATAATAATAAAGAAAATATAATTCATACAATTTCAGCAATTTTCTATAATAATTTTACAATTTAATCAAACGCATAAAAGTAAGAATTCAATTTAAAACTATTTACATGTAAAATTTTTACGTATTTCAATCGGCTCTTTATTTTATCCTTATCAGATTTGTTTACGATCTAAATAAAATGCAAAGAAATAAACTCATGCGATTATATATATATATATTAATCGCAATAACCTTTAAGTCGACTTTCGGCTATCATTGAAAATGTGCGTATCAACATATCCTATGAAGAATTCCTATAAATTTAAAACATTTACAATTGCACTAAATAATTTACTTAAAATAAATTGTATTTTACATTGTGGACATTTGTGTGTTGAAGGAATTTAATTTGCTGCTTAATGCTTTGATGGTTTTATCGAATTGTACACAAATTTATAGATTAATTTTTCTACAATTTTCAATTGCAAGAAACCAATCCAATCACTGCTACAATAGTTCACTTCATCAATAATAAGTTAACATTTATTGTTTTTTCAATTTACCTTTAATTTGACTTGTTTTTAATTAATTAATTAATTAGTTGACAACTAATTACAATTTTAGTGAGCAGCAAACCATCAATTGCATTAAAGCAAGTTTAAGAAATTGTCGAAGCACATCAATGAATTAAAAATAGTAGTCCTGTAAAAGCATCATTATTATTATCTTGTAGCCATGCCTTGTATATCAGAAATCAGAAGTGTGGAGACTATCTTAGCAAATTGAATTTTGCAATAATTTCGGTACAATTTATTTGGGTTAAACATATTTGCGTCATGTTTAATAGATTTTTTAAAAGCGTTTGATTGAGTAAAGTATGCATTACTTATAAAAAATACTAAAAGAAATTGGACTAGACGTTAAAGACATTTGCATAATAAAAAAAACTGATTGGAGTCAAACAGCAGTAGTAAAAGGAGAAACAGAGGTGTTAAGCAAAGATGCATTTTATGGCCGTCACTATTTAATGTCTAGTCCGAGAAAATATACAGACAAACAATACAATACAACTGGCCTTAAGTCAGGAAGATCTACTTGATTGATTCATTCACAGCAAAATAATTATAATAGCAATTATAACTAAAAGACTAGAACAGATTAATCAAATCAAGATATAGATATCAAATAAATAAAAAAGGAAACAAGTATAAAGTATGCTTGCACAGCATTTAAGAAAATGAGCAAGGCTTTGTGAAGTAGACTTCAACACTGCTTTTGATAATTCGTTTGCTAAGCTCCCCAACCAGCAAACTTAAATAAATTATTCGCTAACATATTAACTTAACAACTACAAATTTCACACAAACACATCACCATAAATTCAATAGATCTAGCCAACAATCTGAAAAACATCATAATAGATACTATCATCTCCATTGACATAACAAATTTATGTACTAATATTCTTATACCTGATACTATTATTGCTCTCCATAATACTCTACTAACAAAAAACATGGACAAACAAGAAATTAGTGATATTCAATTTACAAAATTTATAACAATATTTACAAATTAACTGATGGATTACCTATGAGAGCACCTAATACCTAAATACACTAGAAAAAGACCATCATCAACAGTAGTAATTCATTCAATAACATCATTTTTTGGCAAAGATATATTGATGATATAATCTGTATATTTAAAGGACCACCATATAATATAACACTCATAATTTTATAAATAGTTTACACCCGAACATCCAATTTACTCTAGAATTAGAAAACAATAAACAAATTAACTTCTTCCACCTTACAATATACGAAACTGACTACAAACTAGACTTTAAAATATACTGAAAACTTACAAACCCTGTAGTAATAATTCCATTCAACTCTAACCATAAATTTGCAGCCTTTCACTCACTTAATTTACCTCTCTCTCCTACCAATCTGCAACTTGAATTAAACATCAAGCAGCTAGCTATAACAAATCACTTTCCCAACAATTAACAAAAACACAACAAACACAAAATAGAATTGAGTAACAATACAACACTTACAAACAATAACAAACACACAACAACACAATATAGAAAATTCACATACTCCAACAATAGTAACAAAATTTAAAAAATTACTACACAAAAGTTATCTAAAGATCTTTTTTCACAACCACTACAATCAAAAACATACTATGCAATAATAAATTGAAATCCGGAATCTATAAAATAGATTGCCAAGATTGCAACAATACTTACATAGAGCAAATAGGCAATATCAAAGAGATTTTCTACTACATATTATAAAAGTTTTGTAACATTTATGAATGTTTAGAATTATTATTGATAGTTTATGAACATTTTTTGGCATTTGTGATAGGTGAGGAACATTTTATGTGTGTATGTATAGCGATAATCTATGAAGAAGTGCTTTAAAATTGTGAACCAATTTAATATATTTGTATTCTTAAAATTATAATATAAAGTTATAAAATTAAAAATCATCAATAGTGCACAAATAATATGTATGAAATTATTCTAAAAGGTACGACGCAGAAATAAATTGTTATCTGCATGAAAGGTCGGCGATAAAAATCATTCGTTTCTTGAGATAGTACGCACATAAAAAGCAAAAAAATCTCCGTCTTATTTTATAGGTAAATCCCATAAATATATAAATAGAATGTTATCAAATTCATTGAATATACGTATTAGTAAGTAATAATATCTTAACAAATATTTTCAATTATTGTAAAATTAATCGGAGCAATTGCTAGAATATATTATTCCCAAACACAAACCATGCAATAAATTAGACAATTATAGCTATCATTTATAATATTGCACGCCTTGAAGTTATTAGATGAATTATAAAATGCTACTCAAGTTAAAAGTGAAATTAGTTGATTAATTAAAAATTTCTTAATAATATAATGCTATTTCCAGTTATAAGTGAAGTTAGTCGATTAATTATAAAGAGCTCTCTTCATGTTATAACTGAAGGTAAATGATTAATTATAAATTGCTGTCTTCGAGTTAGAAGTGAAATTAGTCGAATCATAAAATGCTATATTCAAACTATAAAGCCTCGTTCATACTCATCCGATTTTTTAATTTTTTTTGCGATTAAAAATGGACGCCTGTCAAACCAAAAAATTGCGATTATTTTAACATTTTGCGATTTTTTAAGAATGTACCTTTCTTCAAGTCATTGAATTTTTATTAATAATGTAATTAAATGAATTGTAATTAAGTATTATTATTAAAACAACTGTAAATTAAAAGTTTAACTAAATTTAAATGAGATTTTACAGTTATTAAATCAAAAGCCAGTTCTGTAATGAAACAGTCAGATTGTGGTTAGGTTTGTATTTGTAACTTCACTTCATTATACTCTTCGTTTAACCGACGTTACGCGCGCTGTTGCCAAACTTAAGTACAATAATTTAAAGCTAAAAACAATTTATTTATTCAGTACTGACAATATTCAATGTTAATTATTAATTAAAACATCAAATAAAGTAAAATAATTCCACTATAACAACATTACAAAAATATAAACATTTTTTTACGCGTTTTGTAACATATCTACATTTGTTTATGTGTTCTCGAGGTTAACTTTAATGAAATTTATTTTTTTTAATTGTATTTTTGGAAGTCATTTTTGATGATATTTTGTATTTTTATCAAACGGACAAAGTTGAATCAATTTGAACATTGTGCGATTTTATTTTTAATAAAAGTGCCTAACTTTATTTCAATAAAAGGTTAATATGTCATATAGGTTATGTTTTAAAAAAATTATAATTTTACTAATTATTACAAATTACATAAAACTATGTTTACACAAATAATTAGTTTTAAATATGTGGTGAAAATTGGTTCATATAAATACTAAAAAAAATAATTTTACTTTTAAACTTTTAAATAATGTTTAAATACAATAAAACAATTATTTAACATTTTTATTCATAAATAATAAAATATTCTACTGTATAATTATTTTTTAATGGCAAACATTAAATCATTTTGTGAAACATGTTTGCCATTAAAAAATAATTATATAGTAGAATATTTTATTATTTATGAATAAAAATGTTAAATATAAAAAAATTCTACAAAATAAAAGAAGAAAATATTAATTAAAACAATTATTGTTTAAAACAAGTATAATTAAATTAAAACATATTTTTAAGTTTTGAAAGGTATTATAGATCTAATTTTTAAATCAAATATTAGTATAAATATAAAAGTTACTAAAATAAAAACAAAATGTCACTAGAAAAAATCGCAATAAAAAAATCGGATCAGTATAAACGAGATTATGCGAGAAATATTTTGTTACAATAAAAAAAATCTCAAAACGCAAATCGGATGAGTATGAACGAGGCTTAATGTATTTTCCCTTAAAATAACTACTAACTTCATTTTGTAGCTTAATTCATAATGATTCCCCTTAAATTAACTGCAAACTTCATTTTGTAGCACAATTCATTGTGTTTCCCCTAAAATAATTACTAACTTCATTATGTAACATTAAAAACTTCTATCAACTATTGCACATACACTAAAACAAAGGCTTCTCTGTTCTGATAAATATTCTTCCGGTCATAGTATGGAAACCAAAATCTATATTTTGGTTTTGATATAAGATCTTACATTCAATCAACAATTATCCAAAAAAAAAATTTTTTGTTTAACATAAAAAGATTCACATAACCTCAAATATAAGAGAAAATAACAGTTTATGAGCGTCATAAAAAAATAATGAAAATACAAATAATTTCACTCCAACAGAAACTGCTTTGATAAAAAAAAAATTTAAAAAAAAAAAAGATATAAAACAAAATATATAAAATCAGAAAACTTGAATAAAATCCGTGTACTTTTACTAACACGGGGTAACTTATTACCGCCCAAAAAATTGATTAGTTTATAATTAGTCAAAAAGAGTCAGTGTATCAGAACGGTAATTGGCAGACAAAACTCCTTTAAAACTTCTCTAGTCTATCGAAGCAATCGCTCGACGTCCACCATTAATTTCAATTAAAAAATTAAAACCGTCATGCCTATAGACACACAATATTTATATTTATACATTCAAACTGACAAAACAATATTTTTCTATACGTCTGTACACAACAATACTAACATTGATGTACTCTCTCAAATAGTAGGTACAAATTGCGTAGCATCTGAAACCCGGTAAAACAATATCAGATCCAGCAGCAAAGATAAACCAGAAGTAATCGTCCAGAGTTAATCATTGGCTGACCAAAAAAAAACAAAAATCTTTAGAGCCATTCATATGTCAATCTGTAGTTACTCGGTAAAGATCAAGCTAAACCTGCAATTTTTTTACAGGTACTACCAACCACCCATCATCTACTTAAACGTAAATTGACTTTGAAGCGGCCATTGCCGCTTGTCATCAAAAATTCTATCAAAATCGTCGTTCGCTACTATGCAACTGCATAATTTTATTACAAAAAAGAAACTGTTTTCAAATTTGTCGCACTGCTCTCCATTTAGATCGATCCGGCCTGCCATCGTTGCCGCGTGCTTTTCTATCAATTAAATTGCAACCCCAAAGCCAAAAATGCCAGTGCACAGCATGCTCTCAACGGCTGTTACGTACAAGACCTCAAGATAGCCGCCTAACCAAGAAATCATTCACTTATGAGAAAGATATTTTAACCTCAACACAATTATTAAATCGCTTAATTAGTAATTCTATCCCCTCATAAATAAATTGCTCAAAAAAAACAACAGTTTTCTCCTCTTCATCGTCAAGAAATCGTCTACTTCAAAAAATTTTAAATTTAAAATTTTGAAAACATGAAGTAGTCGCTAGAGGTCAAGTCTGGACTGTAAGGGGGATGAATTTTTTTAAAGTATAATAAGCGCTATTTATCATGGTATTTCTTTCTTTAAAATCAATCATCAAAAGAAGCCCTCACAATCACAAAAAAATATGACCATTATTATAATTTTTTTGGTTGACGGGGATACCCTGGCTTTTATTGATGGTGGTTCACCAGCACGCCGCCAATCCATGGATTCCCTTTTGAACAAAGAATCATAATAGTTTCATCCTCCGTAACAATAAATTGCAAAACTTCTTCTTGTCCCCCCTCACAGAGCTTAAAAAAACGTGCACAATCAACTCAATGCTGTTTTTGAACAACAGAACCCATCTTGCACTCACTTTATTCATAACCAAATGGTCATGGAGTATTCGGAAAATCGATGTATCTGACAGCCCCGACATTGCTGATAATACCTTCACTTTCAGTCGGCGATCACTTTAGACCAGTTCTTCAATAAAGGCTCGACTCTTTTGTGATCACTTTAACTGGTCGACCAGAATGCGAGTCCTCTAAAGTCTTCTAAAGACTCATAGCCCATCTTAACGCTTTAGAAAATCCCCAAAATACATGACAACCCCGTAGATACACACAAAAAACGGACCTGCAAGAATAGTCAAGTCTTGATATATCGGATCTAACTTAATGACTAAAATGTCGCTATCGTCAATCGCAACCGCTCTAGACGTAACTGCCTGTAATATGATAATAGAAATCATGCTATACAAACTTACTAAAGAACTGCTTAACTGATTACACTTTATAAACAAGAAACTACTAAAATTTCCGAAAGTAATGCAAAAAAACATTGCAACCTTAAGCCATAGCAGCATCTCTAATAACTTAATAACCCAGCAAAAAGACAATACTGCTTTAGCAGAGTAACATACAATCCATGTTTACCCGAGGCCAAAAATCAATAACAGGCCATAACAAGTGAAAATATAAAACTGATACTATCAGCATTATTTATCTGTCCGTCTAACAACTCTATAGTCACTTTTACCTTGCAAAAAAAATTTAACCACCGGATATACTCCAAGTAAAACCAACTCAAAAACCCATCATCTGAATATCCTCCAAACTTACTCAAACAAAGACACAAACACATATCTGTGGAACCAAATAACCGTCAACAAATACTAGCAGATAGTAAAAATAATCATCAAAAGCTCTTCAAAGTTGATTAAGAAGACTAACACACAAAAATATAAGAAAAGGCATCATCAAGAAGACAAATACCACCACCACCACCTCACCCCAACAGCTACCATTACATGGTGTCAAACTGATGACATAATTGCCAATGACCAGGCATATAAAAAGCATCAAGAAAGATTCTGTCATCAACACCTCCTACAAAACCAGTGCTGCAATGCAGATATCATCAACTCTGCCTAATAGTAAAAGAACAGGTAATCTTATAGGCCAACTGCGACAAGAGACGCCCAAAACAAAACAAAAGTAGTCAGCAAAGTGCAAGGTAACCAACCGTTAGTCAATTTTGACCAACATGTAGAAACTCACACTAAAGTCACTATCAAGGCAGACAAAAACCACATAACAAAAGTGAAGTCAAGCCACAGAAAAAGAAAAAAACGCACTTTTAAGCACCTTCCTTTCAGAGGCTAAGACGTAATAATAAAACAAAAATGTATCAACAACTGCTACCATCAAGTCAGATCAAACTTTTGCAGCAAAAAAAAAAACAACAAAAAATCTGCAATCTGCACCTTATTTGCAGAGAGCAAGACGCAGCAATAATAATAATGCACCCAAACAAAAAAAAAAACATCAATAAAAATCAGCGATCTCTTAGAGCACCTTCCTTGAGAAGGCAACATTGATAATAATGCAACAACTGTAACAAAGAATAAAGAATTTTCCTCAAAATAATTTTCTATAAAATTTTTGTTTGAAATTATGTTTTTCAGTAGGGTCAACATATGTTAAACTAAGTTTTATAACTTATGACTTTGAAACATAAAAAAAAACTAAAAAATCTTTTGTCATTTTTGTCTAAATCACCTTTTTTTTTTTCTTACATTTTTAAACAAAATTATGATTTGCAGTTTGATTAGCTTACATTGAACTAGTTTTTATAATTTGGGACTTTAAATCATCAAAAAATAAGGCTTTTTTGGAAAAAAAAAATTTCGTAATTTTCAGTCTAAATCAACTCCTTTTGTTTAATTACAGTAAATAAAAAAAAAAACCTAATTGATTTTCTTAAAAAAAAATATTTTAATTTCTGTACTTAATTTTGTTTTTATTTCTAATGCTTAGAAGTTAAAAACTTCAATAGTGAAATAAATAATGTTTTTCTATAGTTTTAGACCCAAATTTGTAGAATAAATAACGTTTTCAAGTATGTTTACACTTACACTTACTTCCAAAATCTTCTATGTATACCTTATTGGAAAAAGCAAAAATTAAATACTTTTCAAAATGCACTTTATCCAGAAAATTCTACTTTCTAGCAAATAAAGCATATATTAAACACATTTTATGACTAAATTTTTAATGAAGAAGCTAAAAAAGTAAAGAATTTTCAATAATTTTGATCAGTTTCTTTTTTTTATGCAAAAAAAAAGAATTTTTCTCATTTTTGGTCTTTCTGACTTCCTTGCTGATTTTTTTTAAATAAAGCACTCATTTTCAATTAGTACTATGAAACAATATAAATCAAGAAACGATAAAAACTCTTAGTGTTGTATATTTTATTAATTACAAAAATCTTATAAAATTTTTTACAGTTTGCCTTACATGTTTTGTATTACATTTCACAAACTTAGACTTTGAAACAAATGTTCAAGTACTGATCATTTTTCATATTTTTAAGACTAAATTATTTTTCTCAATATGTTTAAGACGTTACATCAATCCAAGAATTAAGTTAATTACATTAAGAAAGAAGCCTAGAAAGATTGTTAATGTTAAGGCAATTAGTATACTTAATATTTAAGTTTTTTTTTTTCCAATATGTATTATTTTTTTTTTTGAAAATGTTTAACTTCGATGAATTAAAAAACCCAATAAAAAGTATTTGGTATACCCAACTTAGTCCTCTATTGTCAAAACATAAATATGATAAACTTATCTGAAATCTAAAATTAATAAATCACCATAAATATTGCCATTTATCTCCTTAAATAACTGGTAGAAAATGAATTACTTACTTTGTTTACTTCTCGGTCTGCCCATTCAAAATAATTGTTAAAAAATTATGCAATGCCTAAAGCCCATAGTCAATTATTTTAATAAGAATAAATATTGTTGCGATACAATAGCTTAATTTTATTAATACCAATTTATTAATCAACACATAACTACACAAATAATACTTACAGCAATTGATGTCAATTTATATAATTTAGCAGCAACACTGAAAACTTTATTCTCCAATGCTTCCGATACACACATTTCACTAAATATACACATCATCGAGGATTTCTCGACTAAGCAGATCCTGCATACTTTATACATATTGATATATTTTGGAGGCTCCATGGTGAATTATATGATTTATAGTTTATCATATAGATTTTTTTCTTATTACATTCAAAAATATAAACAATAACATAAGATTTGATGCTAACCTCAATCTATTAACAAACTAAAAAAGTGAAGTTAGCTGCATTCGATGTTAAGAAATTCGACGTTCGTAATAGAAAATGGTTGATTTCTGTGCTAAGCAGTGGCGTAGAAATAAAATTTTGATAACAGGAATAATAATAAAAAATTTAAATTATTTTAATTTTAGCTTAAATTAAATATTTCTACATTTTAAAATAATATGCTTTTAGTAACATACTAATCACGTATACAAATACTGTTGTAATTAACATGTGAAAATTCATTTAAACAAAATTATGCTCTGCGTTTACATCAGCTAAATTGCAACATATTACTAGCATTACAACTTAAAAATAGTAAACCTTTATTAACATAGAGATTTACCAGGTTATATTTATTCATATTCACACATAAAACCTACATGAATTTAGAAAAACTGAAAAAAATGCCTCACTATCTGCAAATTATACAGATAATTAATTAAAGCATTGAGCTAACATTTTTGCAGATAAGAAAGAGTGTATGCTATAGGCGGTTTGCGTATAAGAAAGAAGACAACCAATAACTGTCAATACATGTGACACATAAAACAACTTAAATTTAAAGGTATAGAAACAAAGCTAAAAACTTAAGAACATACAATATGTAATAATATAAGCCAAAAATATTGTTAAGCCTCTCAGAAACCACTTGTCTGTTCTCAAATCTCAATGTGCAGCATTCAAAAATCCAAAAATGTCGTTTTAAAACTAAATATACAAATTTTTAAATCTCGCATTCAACACTTCCATGCAAGATTTTGATAAGTAAGTATGATGTATTCCAGATTGAATGACGTTCTTGCAACTTTTAACGATTAAGATTGATAAACTACAAAATAAGTTTTATAACTCAATATGATTCAATGACAATTATCTGAAGTTAACTGCCAGTTGACTCTACAACAATTTAAACAAAAACTACAACTTTGGCAAAAAGCAAAAGGTTTAATAACAACCCCTACTAAAGTCAACACATGTAAGTTAGAGACGGTTCTCGCCGGAGTCAACTTCGTGAAAAATAACATCAGTAAGACGAGCAAAAGTAACTCAAAACACATCACACACGTAAGTTTACTCTGAGCTGACTCAACAATCATACAAAAACTTTGCCCGTGGTAAAGTCAAAAATCTAGAAAAACAAAAAGCAAGAGTACAGTGTGTACACTCCGGACTATACCAACGTCAATCAATGCAACTAAAAATAATGATCAAAGTAATAATACCATCAGACAGCTTCAAACAGCTCAAAGTGCTTCGTCATACTAAAGATTACAACAAGGGTCACCCTTCCCATCTCTTAAAAAATATCTTCAAACTCACAGTCTAATTAAAACAAATCTATCACACTATGGCCTAGCGCCATACTCAGAAATAAAATTTCCACATTAAACTGCTTCAAACCGCATTCTTGAGCTCATGCGATAAAACAAAAACATTGTCAACATAAAAAAAGTTCCTCTAGTGACACTATCAGATTTTAAGCAAACCCAGTCACGTAATCCAGGATATCGTCTAATACTGCTTGCAGAACAACCATCCAGAGAGTGAGAGTTTCAGGCTAAAATCTTGGTAACACTCTAGCGTTGCGTTTTATATTTTGTTCGTACGCCTTATAAAACACTTGCAATTTTCTGTACCAGCATGTGTTAAGCTTCAGAAAAGCTAGCAATAAACCCGCATAAAATATTATTAAGCATTGTAGAAACCTTAACCTAAAAAATTAATATTGTCAATTGTTAAACAGGTTCAAATATGACAATCCTGGAGAGCAGCATATGTTTAGTTGAAGATGCAAACGCAACGCTTAAAATTACAAATAATCACTCAAAACCACGGCATTTTTAAACTTCTCAGCACTTATAGAACCATCCTTAAAGACAAACAACACAATCTGATTAAATAAAATCTACTACACAACATTCTAGCATTCCTAAGATAAAAATACATCAAATTCCACAATCAAAAGTGACTAGCACAACTTCGACGAGCAAACAAAAACATTGTAAACATCAACCAACATCATCTGGTTTCTACCATCACTGAAAGCTGGTAACACAAGCAAACACATTTTATATAACTACAAATGTCGTCTAAAGACGCTTGCAGAAACCTTGGTAACACTCTAGTGGCGGCGACAAAAATAAAATTGCCCAAAACCATCAAAATGCCATTTCGCATATTTTTTTAACCACAGCAACCATTTCGGATTTAAAAGCTGCTCTAGCTCTAACCTAAAACCCGAAAAGTCAACTAGTCTAACAACCATCGCTCAAATTGACGCTGTTCTGTCAACCATCTGCTCACGGTTCACCCCCACCAAAAAACAATACCAGAGTAATAAAAAGGAATGTTACTCCATTACGTGGGTCATCAAAAAGTCCCAAGCCTACCTGGAAGACGATCGGTTCTTGCTAAAAACTGACAATCGAGCTTTAGTGTAGCTATTGGCACTCAGGACACCAAGTCCAAATTTAGTAGCCTTTCCTCCTTGCCAAATTTACGTTCGACAAGCACACCCTTAGAGCTATTACGAGCACCCTGCAATAAAGAAGCCAACGATTTAGATTGGCTAGTACCTCCCAATCTAATGGCTTAAAAAACCGACATTAATAGTCTTTTGAGGCTGATATGCCATAAATCTAAACTAACTAAATAATCTAATGACTCGACGTGTTAGACTTATGGGACTGTACCATCAACTATCGCAGCGGAACCAAAGTGAAACCCTTAGGGATTAAAATTTTTGCCGCCGCCCTGAAACAAAGTCACAAGTGACCGTAGGTACAGAACATCTTTAGCGAGCTACGCCAAAAGTTAGCCAAAGATAGAATGAAAGTAGGCTACCGAGTGAACGCAGACGGAACGCTATACTGCACTCTAGAAAGCTGAGATCAGCTGGCACTACCAATCGCTATGCAACGAGATGTGATAAAACATCATCACAACGACAACCCACCCGGGCATCCACTTTGAGACAAAACCTGCCGCAACTTGCAGAGAGGTTACCATTGGCCAGAGTAAAAAAAGACGTCAAACCCGACTGGTGCCATTTCCCAGAATAAAGCCCTACTGGAGCCAAACAAAACAAGCGCAACGTCGCTATCGACTATTGACTAGCCAAAAAGTCATGGTGCGAGAAAGGGATGAGCCCAAAACTGTTAATTACCGCCGCCGGAGAACATTGCCAACCGTGACGTTCTCCCGTAAAGATCCACAACATGCTGCCACCTCCACCAAACCCGGATAAACCTTCTAAGGGCAACTGCAGACAATACTTCCAACCGCGTTACAGGGTAGACCGTAGTAGTAAGACCAAAAAGTGTAAGAATTACATAAATCCTCCCTTGAGTTAGACAAAAAAAAATAAAAATTACTGCGATCAATGAGGCAGACAAAGGTACGGGTCTACCGGAACAGCACGACCTTTCCCGTCAGACGTAAACAACGTCAAGAAAGTAGGGCTGATTGTTGCAGGCACGCAACTCCAAAAAACGTGGACTTGACATAAATAAAATCTCGCCGCGACTCTACTCTCCAGCAGTCTTCTTCTATCCAATCGACCAACTAAAGCAAAACAATCATTCGAGAGGATAATACAAAGTTTGTCCGGAAAATACGTATAAAAGTAGAATAATAACTTTATTTTACAATTATTCAGGTATTTCAATATGGTCTCCTTCATAGTACTCCCCCTGAGACAAGATGCACTTCTGCCAACGCCGTTTCCACTGTTGTTAAGATCGCTGGAAGTCTTCAGTTGTGAGGCTCTTCAGTTGCTGTGTCGTTGCTGCCTTGATGGCTTCCACATCCCCCAAAGCACCATTTTGCATTTTGGAAACAAGAAGAAGTCGAAGAGGCTAAATCGGATAAATAAGGCGGGTGTTCTGTCACGGTGAACTTAAAGCCAAATTTTTTTTCATTTTAAGTTTTACAGTCAGAATTACGTGGACGATTGTGTTGGAGATTGACAAATCCTCAGCTATCATTCTAACTGTCAATCGACAGTCTTTAAGAACACAAACCCGAATTCGTTTAACATTTCCCTCAAAACTCGATGTGGAGATGCGTCCTGAGCGCAAGGTCCCTCCACAACTCCTTGACACGTCGCCCAATTTTTTTTATATTTCTCGGACAAACCTCGTATACCCCCACTATCAGATAATTTATGTTGCGGACTCAAAGTTAGTCCGACGAATTAGAAAGCAAAAATAATCATATCCCTGACGCATTGCTCAGGGCCCAAACAACCAACAAAACATCATCTTTTGGGGCAATTTATTGACCCCAATACCCGGATCACCGCCTCCAGGCAATTACCGCAGTGCTAGGCGGCAACATCCGCGTTGTAAAGCCAGTGTTATTCAAGCAGACCTTGACCTTGAATCTACAAGCCACTTGTCGACGTTTGTTCCATGACTACGGCTACCGATTTGCTCGTACACCATCAACTGCCTTAGGGACTTGCACGGCTAGCTATGGTTATTCACCATCTGCTGATGCAGAGAGACTGAAGGGTTATCCAACAAATCTCTTTACAATCACCGTCTCCCCTCCCCCCATCCCTCTTCATGATGTGGGGCAGAAGCCGGTAACACCTGCCATCGACGTTAAAAATTAATTGTCCCCTTAAAATGCTCCACATAATTCACAAAGCATCATCAGCTAGATAACTTTAGCTTCCTAAGAAAAGAGGTTAAAATTTCCTTTCAGCAGCATAGAAGCCGACAGTATTTCCTCAACTTCACAACTCCTCGAAAAACCACGGCAAGAACACCACCGATGGTGTTTTTTTATTATTGTGGGACAAGTTTAAACTACATATTACCACCAAGAGCGTTTGTCCACGGTCCGATCCAAACATTCAAATCCTAGATGACGTTCCAATCTATCAGTCTTTAACGTCCATCATTTCACTGGCTGAGAATTTTATATATCAGATCAATCCAACAAAAATTAAGTCAAAATTGCCCGATTAGTCATTAGTAGATAAGCCTTATCAGTCATCCAATGTTAATGCCCGATCGCATTTTGGACAAACTGCCTAAGACTTATCCAGATCGCCCCAAAAACCAACTCCAAACTGACTAGTCACAAACGCAAGTTGCCTAAATCAAATTACAAACAAATTGCCCCAAACACCCACCAGTCACATCAAAATGAGGCCCTGAGAAGTGCTCTCACAACTCTCAATGGCCTTAAAATATAGACCGTTGCTGCGTCCTGTTGAAACCATATATCCCCTAAATCTATTTCATCGAGTCGTGGCAAAAAAACTCTTCGAGCATATTGACATAACGGTCTGAAATGACTGTGACAGTTTGCTCAACCATGGGAGTTCTCGAGGGTTGTTAGCACTCCAGTAGCGCATATTTTGCTTTGATGTTCTCAGGTGTTTTGATAGTACGTGTGTCTCCAGTTCTTCTTTTCTGCACAAAACCAGTTTCCTTAAACGTTGTCCGAGACAATTATGTTTTTGGTAATCTACAAAATGGCCGCCATAACAATTCTTACCTTTCAAACGAGTATCCTGTAGATCTATGCTATTAAAAGGATTATAAACAAAACTAAATACTTTTCAAAACGTTTATTAGCCACAACAGTTATGAAAAGAAACACATTAAATAAACTGTGTTAAAAAAATTAATATGCACTAGATAAGTACGTAACAAAACAATTAAAATAAATATAATATATTTTCTAAATTAGACACCCACAATAAAAATCAACAGTATTAAATACAAATCTTTGTAAATAAAAATTAATAATACAATAATTGCCAATCAATAAAATCGTAGATTGCAATTAATCCACAATATGAAACCTAACACTAATTTCTAGATAAAGCTACAAATACACAAAGATTTTTATTCGAAAAAGACTAAATTCAGAAGTAATACCCAATTTAATATAAACAGAAAATGTAACACCATTTAGTTTATTCATAATGGCGAAGTACATTATAAATTTAAATTAAAATTTTACAATGCTCCATATAAATATATTTATAATTTTAATGTTTATTATATTAATATAAAGTTATTTTTTATATATTTGTACACAAATCACATAAAAATATCACTTGAGTATACGTAATTTAGTTAAAAGTGAAATTAATTTTACTTGCGTTCAGTGCGGGACTTCTTTTTGAGCAATTTCTTTTTAATTTTGTTGGTCTCCGGCGTTACAACAAGCCGTTTGAAAATGCGCTTATTGCGTTTGGCTTTACAAAAAGGCGCATTCGTTTTGTTGAATGTGTGAACACGAAATGCGCATTTTTGTTCCTCCTTTGAGGTTGATAAGAATCCAGGTATTTTAGGTTTGTGTGTAAAGACTTGTGGTTTTGCATTATTTGCGTCCCAAGATACAATAAGATTATCATCATCATCGTTTTTATTGTTTTCATATTTTGCAATCACCTTTTTCCCATCGTTTGCTTTAATGTAGCAAATTTCTTTCAACTTGATTTCATCACATTTTTTAGATTCTTTCTTTTTAGTAGTCGAAGAGCTTGCATTTAATATATTTCTTGTGACGTGATTGACGCATTGTAATGATGTAGATGGTCGTTTCTCTGTTTCCTTCTTCGGTTTCTGCATTGTTGCCGATTTAGATGCTTTTATTTTAGTATGTGATGATGATGATGCCGTTGGTGGCTGCACGTAGGAACAACTTGGTTGTGGTGAAGATTTCGCTTCTACTTTTTCTTTTTTTGGTAGCTTTGGCGTCCTTAGTTGTTTCAGATTCAGTTTCTTCGGTGCGTATTTTGACAATGATCTTGTCTTCACTATTACTGATCGGACGGCTTTACCCTGTAGCAATAAATAACTTACCAAGGTTATTTTATGTTAATATTGTAAATAATAATTGCCCGAAAATTTATTCTCAATAGTACAGTTAAATTTGTAAATACAATGACATTTTTATTATTCCTGAACAACAGTTTATCACCAATTTAGTTGGGTAATTATAAACAGATATTTTGTATTAATTCTATTTTTATGTTTTGAGTCAATTCAACATTTTATTTAAATCCTCAATATACATTTACTCGACGCAATTTACTATATTTTAATTTTTATTTATTCTTAGGCTGTATTTACAGTGGACGGGTATAGTTTGTTTCCTGAATAAGCTATTCATTAAATACATGTTTTGCATTTACCCAAAAATCAAATAAGCATTCTCCAACACTAGAATATAGCACGCCTTTTGCCAACGCGGTAAGGCCAACCATGTTTTGTGCGTGTGACGTCAGTTGAGGGCAATAATGCGCAAATAACAAGCGGCTTGATGATAATAAACGCGTGTATGATAACACATTTTTAGGAACTTAATAGCTACCAAAATGTCTATGAATCTTGTATAAGGCACTTGGCACTTTTCGACAATTGCACTTGACGTCAGTCGTGGACATATGATGTTATGTTGGCTTCACAATTCAACAAGCAGAAAATAGCTTGCGTCGCGTCTATAGTTTAAAGATATTATACACTCAACATAGACGTCCGCAAAAAGAAAGCCAACATGGCCCCTGAAAAACTTGTGTTTTGTTAATTGAGGTAGCTAGTGGTAAATTTTTCTCCAAGCTTTGATCCCACCACTCAACAATAAATGATTCTGAATACTCAAGATGGTTTTTCGTTTTGTTAATTTCTTGATTGTCCAAGCCGGTGGTCGAAAAAATACAAACGCTCCCATCACTCAACTGACTAACCCAGACTTGTGACAAACAAGTCTAAAACTCTAAAAGTTCAAAGATGAGAAGAGGCAAAATTATTAAACTTTTTTATTAAAACCGTAAAACAGAAAATTATTCCGACCCAATTTCGTAAAAATGTTGTAGGAAGTCTATATCTGTGTTCATCAAAACTTGTGGTTTGATTTGGCGTTTAATTGAATTTGTCGTCAAAAACTATAAATACATTCGCCGCATTATGCTCGTCCCCGCCTGTCAAGCTCAAGGTCCAGGCTTGCCACAAGAGGTCAACTCCAACCAAAGAACCGATGAAGACGAAGCACAAGCAAAACACAATGAGTAATTTGTTCGCTTCAAACATTCAAAAAAGTCAGGAAGAAGCCAATATTCAGACTTTGATGACCAGGCCATTCTGGCGGCAGTGGAAGAGAACAAAAGTTGCATCACCAGGACACTGACTGAGAACTTCAGCACCGATCAGTCTACGACAAGATGTAAAAATTGTCCAAATGTGTCCCTCATGAGTTTTCAGACAACCACAAGGACATCCGAGTCCAAACTTTTTCTGATTTGTTTCAGCAATTAAGCAAAATGCCACTGCTGCCTCTTCTCTGCCCATAATGCTGGAAACTTACATTACAAGTAGACCTACAGTTTTTAATAGATTCCAACCAGTAAAAAGATTATTAATCATCTACTCCAGACTAAAGAAAGATTTTAGTCTTAAAACCCCACGCTTTCAAGACGGGTTGGGGAATGAGAGAACGTAATACGTTTGATTTTAGTTGTGAAGTTCGAACCCACAACCTTTGGTGCAGCAGTCGGATGCCTAGAATACTGAGCCAAACCTCTTCTGTATAATTATGATGTAATAGCTCAATGGTAGAGCACTTGCATATCATGCGAGCAGTCCGGGGTTCGATCCCCGAAATATGACTGAAATGATAACTTGCTCTTTAGATAGATAGATAGATAGATACGTTTATTGCCAAAGAGATACATAGAATGGCTCGTCACAAACATTAAATATAAATTAACATATTAAAAACATTTTTATACAATAAAATACAAGTAGATTAAAATATTTTTTACAAAATTCACCTTTATCCACCAGCGTGGTTCGGAAGTCACGTATTAAGCTGTTGGTCCCATCAAACCACTTTAAACAAGTCGTAGACTTACTGTGGCGATGTAAAATAGCCGTAAAAAGCATAAAATAATAATAATAATAAACCTAATACCTAAAATACCATGATAAGAAGACATATCTTCTCCACCATTAGTTTCAACTTTTGATGAACACAGTTAGTACCTACAGGAATCTTACCTGCCACCTAACAATTTCTTTGTGTGGGAACAGCTCTCAGTTGAAACCAAAGAGGGACTATGAGCATGCACAGCCGAACGTGTATCGGAACAACGTTTAGTCGCCGCCCGACTGCCTTTGAGTGCAATTTGCCTCCCAACCTAAGAAATTAAATTATACTCTATAACCATGTCAGTATTGTCGCACAATAAACAAACACTTACTGAGCCCAACTGGAGCTGATCCACAATACAAGCACAAAACGGGCACTTATTCACGTTAGGAATAACAAAAATGTTTAATAAAAATAGCGCAAGAATGCATAACCGAAGGTGTATCGGAACAACATTTAGAAATTAAATTATTCTCTATAACCATGGCAGTATTGTTAAACAACAAACACTTACTGCGCTCCAACCACTCGTCAAGTATAAAACAAACATGAATTAACAGTGAAGTCGTTGGGCATAATAAAAATATTAAATGAAATTCTATAATCAAAAGCAATCAGGCGCTGATATGACAGCTGCTGATTCAAGTAAAATTCCACCAAAACGTAAAAGAGCAAATTCCTTCTATGCACTTACAAAAACTTAGACCCAGTTTACGATCGGAAATTAAATTCTGAATTCGAGTAAAAGGTTGAAACAATTTTCACTACATATAGACCTCATGATAGACTGCGTAGTCCTAATGCACAATCAACTAACGTAATTGATGTATGTCAAGACATAGCCAATCAAACCAGCAATTCCCTAACATAAACTCTTTTGTGAAAAAGAATATCGGGTACTTGCATGATTGTCTCACCAGTCCAAACTATAAACCCGCACTTACTAAACTACAAACAAACCCCAACCATCCACCCAAGTGTTGAGTTATCAAACAAATTGGTTCAATCCTGCTAATTTAATGACATTCTCTTATGTTTGCCAGCTAAACAAACGCGACAGGAAGAAATGACATCCAATTTACTGCTAAAAAACACTTGAATGGGTGGTAGAGAACTTCAGTCTAAACCACCGAATCACACTTCATAAACTAGAAATTAGTCCAGTCCGCTTCTTCTGCTAACTTAATAACATCTGTCAGCCATTTCTCTTACGTTTTCCAGCTGCATGAAAGTGGCAGGAAAGTGTAGGATCTAATTTCCTAATGACAAACACTTGGGCGGGTTAATGGGAACACCAGTCCAAACCACTAGCTCACACTTCGTAAACTATGTGCCCCGCCCACCCACCCAAGTGTTGGTTATCAAAGAATTACCGCTTCTTCTGCAAAAACGCGGCAAGAGAAAGAAAAATCCAATTTCTTAATAACAAATACTTAGGCGAGTAGGCAAAAACACCAATCTTTACCATTAGCTCAGATTTTATTAAACTATGTGCCCCGCCCACCCACCCAAGTGTTGGTTATAAAAGAATTAGTTCAGTTCGCTTCTTCTGCTAATTTAATGACATCTGTCAGTCATTATCTTATATTTGCCAGCAGAAGAGAGTAAGGCAAAATTTCCTAATGACCAACAATTGGGGCTGGTTGGTAAGAACACCTGTCCAAACTTTACAAACTCTGCTTCACCCAAGTAGTGGTTATCAAGAAATTGGTCAAGTCCGCTCCTATTTTATCTTAATGACATTTTTCACTCATTCTTTAGCGTTTGTTGGCTGAAAGAATGACCAGGAAGGAAAAACATCCAATTTTGAGTAACATCCATTTTCCTATTAACAAAAACTTAAGCTGGTGGTCTGGAACAATCTTTTAAGTAGCAGGAATCACCAACAAAAATCAAACCAATACAGATGCAACCGGACCCAAAAACCCGTAAACAATCACTTTAAAAACCAAGAAAGAAGAACATCCACCAACATTTCAGACGCCACCTTAGCCTCCAGCAAGATGGTTAAACCTCTGCTTCATAAGAAGGTAGGCACAATGTGGGTGCGGGGCCTATAAGAATAATTTAGATAGCTCATAAATTAAATTTAGCTCGCTCTTTCTATCCATCTTACACCCGCAGCAATATAGAGAACATCCTTACCTCCACAGCGCTACCCAAAAACATTAAAACAAAGAAAATATTACCAGCATTTTAGCTTAATAGTTTCCACCAATTAGACCTGGCCGTACTAGGAGCAAATCCATTTCGACGACAGAGGTTAAGACTACCAAATCTGAGAATTTTACCGTAAATTCAAGAATTCCAACCTAAATTATTGTGTTCGTGCAGGCAACATCGAGGCAGTACACGGGACCTACTAAAGTTTCTCTTCTTATCCGAAAGAATGCGTACTCATCACAATAGATTTTTTCTTAACCAGAAAAACTCAAACCAAAGACTGGCGTAGGAGTCAAGTACGCTAACCACTACACCACCTGAAAGAAAGAAGTCAACAATCCAGACGTCACCTTAGCCTCCAGCAGGATGACTAAAGCTCCGCTGCATAAGAAAAAAAGTACAATGTGCGGTGTATAGAAGTATAATTTAGGAAGCACCTAAAGTGGATACAGCTTTCTCTTTCTATCTCTCACACTCATCCGCAGCAATATAGACAACATCCCTACATCTACGGTGCTACCTGACAACATCAAAGTATTAGACCTGACCATACTAGAACCAAATCCATTTCGTATGGTGGGCTGAGCTCAATCCGGACCTTATTTTATTATCACCATCACCTTCCTAGTAGATGTTAGTGAGACAATAAGATAAATAGTGCATAAAATGCCACAAACATTCAACAGCTCATCTATAGACTGCATGCACGTCAACCAGAGAAAATGTATTCTAAGCTTCGGCGTGGTCTAGTGCGCTAAATCACGATCAAAAGGACCAACCATGTGAACATGTATGTACCATAACTTCTCAATATTAAGTTATTGGTCCGAGCTCTCAAAATACGTCGTCAAATCGAGTAAGGTTGAAAGCATGGCAGATAAATAAATCTATACAAAACCAACGATCAGCCAGAGACCAATCGGTGTGCTTCTTAGACCATATGCACTTATAAACACGCCTTTTCCCAACTTGATGAAGCCAACATGATTGATGCGTGTGACGTCAGGTGTGGGCAAGTACGCAAAACACATTTTTACGAACTTAATCTTTCAAAATGTCTTGTATATGGCACTTGTTACATGGCATAATTGACAACAAATACTTTTAATATCAAATTATTTATTAATAATAAAACGTCTGCACTTAACTCGTGACGTCTTCGCCATGCAACAAGCGGAAAACAGCACACGGCGCGGCGCGTCTTAAAGTTTCTATGATCTAAGGTGTGCTTTAATGTTACTAAGCCGCATCGCATCTGCAGACAGGATAATCAATCTGCGACAAAACAGCTAATCAAAAAGTTAGCAAAGATTCTGTGGAAACAACTATGACTGCTATCCAACATCCAAACAAAGATCTACCTAAAGAAAAGAAGAGAGAAACGAGAGCTAAAAATCCAGGAACAAAGCGACTGCTAAAAACAACCAAGATGAGAAACCTGGAAACAATCATGGAAACACATTACATAGCAGAAGGAAAATGAAGACGTGAGAAAGCAGCGCTAGATCCAAGACAAAACGAGATTTAATAGAAAACGAAAATGAGAATAGAGAGATGACGTTGACAAAATGATGGCCGATAGGCTGCCAAAAATAGCCAAGACTACAAAACCCAAAACATCAAAACTAAACCCCAAAAATAAGACAAAAATCAAATAATTGCATAAATAAGCAAAACCTGCAAGAAGTAAGAAATAACCGGCCTTGAAGTATCACACTCTACTCGTCCAGACCAAACATCAAAAACGATCACGGTTACCTCAAACCAAATTCAGATATTGTAGGCATTGCATGTGCAGAAAACAAAATTCTGTACCAAACCAAAAAAAAAGAGCTATGTGATGCCGCAACTTGCAAGTCAGTCAAGGCCAAGCTATCTTTTAAACCATCTTAGTGATAGACCTACCATCATCATTAAGTTCAGAGACCAAGTTTATGTCATCCGCACCTAGGCCACTCCCAATTGACCAACATTTACGTCAACCACATACCAATCAGCCAATTCAAGCCAGGATGGATAATAAGACAACAAATTGAGCTAGCTTATCGTCGTCGGTTACATATGCCGTCAAGGAAAAATATTGGTCCCAATGTTTGTGTAGATTATCAACAAAAACAAACCAAAAATAAACTGTACCCACTTCTCAAAAGGTATAAGATCTTCAAAACCTTTGGCAACGCCCAAGTGTTTAGCAAAATCGATCTTAATGTCAAAAATTAAAAAATGTCTGCCGGAAGAACGTCTCTAATGTGTTTTATAAACTGACGTCCTGACAGACCTATTAGGAGAAAAAGCAAAACCCATGTTGGGGTTGACTTTAGAATTGCAAGCGACTTAAATGTCAATCAAGATCTCTATCGAAATTAGGCAACAATAAAAGTAGTCTATGTATGACCAGCATAAGTCAGTCTAGACGTACTTATCCTTGCAGCTCACAATTTAAATATTTTTTTATGTAAATAAAGCTTCATACTTCATAACTCTATAGCATGTTCGCGCATGTGTACCAACTTTAAAATCAACAAACCTTCAAATTTCCTTCCAATTTATTAGTGAAATTCGTCTAAAATAAAAGTGCCTGTCGTTTGTGTTCATAAGAATAAATAAATTGATAAAAACATAGTAAATTTTCTATAATATAAATTCTGAATTTATACAACATTCTGTTTGTTATAAATAAGACAGTACAGTCGGTGATTATGTATCTCGAGCGTGCTTCTAAACAATAAATGATCTACAAGCAACCGAGAATAATTGTCATTTATTTCATAATCATAGCTAGAAAGCATTGAATATCATCAATGGAATTATTGGTATTTATTGTGTATATAATCAAAATTTTAAAAAGCAGCATTTTGTTTAACATATTTTTCAATCATTGACATTTCATTGTTTATTTGTAAATGTTTCCGTACATTGGTAGCAAAACACTCTTGATTGGTTCTCCGCTACTGATTTGAAAAGCGAACCAATCAAGACCGAGCGTTACAATTGTAGCGGTTTTTGCTCCCGCCGTCCTGTACGTACCCATTATTTGTTGTAAGTCTAAACAAAGCTTAAACAAACGTACGTTCACGCCGCGCGATTAGATCTAGGCGATCGAATGATCAATTGATTGCATCCCTTTATTTCAAACCCATTGACAAATATATCCCTTATTTTACGTTTCGTTGCAGTTACAGTGCAAATCTTCGTTCTAAGTTCAAAAAATGATTATAAATCGTACAAATATTTATTGCTCGTATACGAAAGTAGTTTGAAAAGTTTTGAGTAGTTTGTGTTGTGCAATAATAGTTCTACACCAACATGCGAGTCCTACAGTTTAACGTGGAATCCGAAGCACGCCACTAGAAAGGTTTACTAGGCAAATACTTCATTGATTTGCCATTGCCTTGCAAAAGAGACGACCGCATCGAAATATATTCGACAACTTAGATCTGCCGTGAATCAAACCAAGGATGCCTGCTCAACAGTCCCCGTACTAAACCACTGCGCTACGGTCGCCCCCAGGCTAGTTTAACACAAACAATCCAACGTAACCAAAGCTTTTTTGGTTTGTCTTGATGTGTTCAATCCGATTTGCCTGGTTTAATTTTGATGTATGTGATGTCTTCATTCGACTAAATTTATATTCCTGCTATGTTATCTACTGTTTTGTGGGGTTGTACTGAATGGGTGCGTACAGAAAGACTGCTACATCTAGAGCGGTTTCTGCTCAGTAGTAGTGGAACGCTCCTAATTGGTTCTCCGGTACCGATATTAAAAGCGTAAACAAGTGAGCGAACGAGTGGTTTTTGCTCCAGCCCTCCTGTATGCACCCAATGTTTTTGTTTTAAGATATTGAGCCAAACATTGTTCATTTTTGACTTTTATATTATATTCCGTAACATTATCATTTGTGAGAATACGCTCGCACTGTAACTGCAGCCTTAGAATGTTTGCATAAAAATAAAAATTTGATTATAAATTATGTTAAAACAAAATGCTGCTTGCAAAGCTACAGAATAGAATAAGTAATCACTTATTTTATTATATTATGGTTTGTGATTCTCCCATGTTTGAGAAATTGCTTGGTTAAATCCAGCTTCTAGAACAATTCAAATTATAAACAAACATATCAATATAGAAACCACAAATAATTTTAACCAAACATAGGCGTGTGCTCTTCGTTTTAGAATAAGAAAAATGTCATTTTAATTTTCAGGAGCTGGAAATTCAAATAGAATTTAAGAAAGAAACTGCCATTAATAAATATTTAATAAACTGTCAAATACAACTTTCTGTTTCAGTAAAATTACACATCTTCAATTCGTGTTAGTAAAAAATAAAAAAAAACATGTATAAAAAATGTGTGTCAGTCTATATACTTTAACAACTGTTAAATTATTAATCCTCAATAAACTCTAAATATCCATTCATAACTAACATTAATAAATATTTGTCAACTCCTACCAACTTGATTATACCCAAATGTAAACAATAACTATATATACTGGCAAGTTTAATTTTCTGTAGTTAATTCATCAGTCGTGTTATTTGTGTAGTGTGGAAGACTACAAATGGCTGGTTAATTTATTTTACAGTATATTTTTTTGGAGGGGAACATTTACACATTACAAAAAAAATCATAAAAAGTCTGTTGGGAAAAGTTTTGTATATAATAAAAACTGTGGGAGTTTGGGGTAAAAAGGGGGGTATACTATCACATTTAAAAAAATCCCATATTAGGAAATACTACATTGTCGGATGCTAATATCAATATCATTAGCATCGTCTGTTTTGCATACCTGGGCATGCAGGCTTGCCGTATGGCGGATCTTTGCTTTGTTCGGAGATTTGCGAATTTCACCGGTGTCGTTGGTGCAATTCTGCTGGAGCCAATCTCTCAGACCATTCAGCGAATGGTATTCGGAGTGAGGCAAACGTGTGTACGGATTCTGTGATGTCAAATCTAGTATGGAAAATCCAATTGCCTTGCCAACCTGCAAAAAAAAAAGTTGATTGAATAAATGTTTGTTTCATTTGCTACATTAACAGAACTTCAAAACCAAACTTACATGAGAAATGGTTGTAGTGCCTAAACCAAAATAATTAATTTTACGGAAAAAAAGTAATATTTCGTTAGAATATGACCGTAACTTTAGAATCTGCTTAAAATATTTGATTAGAGACTTAATACCACAATTAAACATGATCCTCTTTCGAATATCGTACAATTGTGTGCGGCTCTATTTCGTAAATATGAAAAACCTTAGATCAACACAAAATTAGATTACATAATATTCTCCTTTTAGGGTGCATTTCTCCTAACGTTAGGCTGCAATCACAACCAGAACCCTTGCCCCGACTATTGCAACGCACCCTCCCACACTAGAGCTTTCATCCTAGCTTAGTACCCTCGCTTGAAGATTACAGCGTAAGTCCCATCTAGGATCAATACTGCAGTCTTTCAGGATCAAACATCTGAGCAATGAGCGAGAGTATTGAGATAGGGTCGCCGTTGTGTCCTCACATTTGAGCAGTTTTTTCATTCCGTTCTAGTAACATGAAGCGAGTATCTACTTGACCAAGCTCAGCTCAAAAACAAGTCCACCTTATGTCAAGTTTGTGTTGAATAAGATATGATTTTGCTATGTTGCAACCAAATAAGCTGAGCTTGTGTCTTAAGACGCAGCTTCAGATCTAGTTAAGTCTCAAGTCATGCTAAAGAAACACGGCGTAAGTGTGCAGACACGACTGGGAACCACACTCATGGCTCCGACCCTGGAACTTCAATCCTAGCTTAGTACCCTAGTGCCTAGATCATAGCTCCAGTCGTTAAGCTGCAATGTTCCAGGTTTGGTGCGCTGAGCGAGGGTACAACGATATGGTTGGATAAAAGATATCCGTTGTGTTTGCAGACTAGCCGTTGCACACGGACATTTCCACTAGATCATCGGTGTCAAGTCTCACCCCAAAGTGCTAACACCAATTTCTACTGCAGTACACCTACTATGTGACTGACACTGTCTTAGATGAGCAACAACTCGCTAATACACAAAGCGGCCAAATAACTTCCTTATTTGAAATGAGCGTTCTAGAGCTGAGGAGAGTCCCAAGCGAGTGTGCGTCATTCAAGAAAAGGAATCTTAAAGTTAGATTTTGTTAAGTTGTGTTTCAGTCGTCATCATGCATTAGAGTAACGAGCAGTGCGTTTGCCTTAGAGGCCTATCAGTGGTTTCAACTCCAAAATCGCTTCAATATTGCGCCATTGAATCGAACCGGAAATCAATCTTTTGTGAGTCACAACATTCAAAGAATTTTTTTTTTGTGCATAAAATAAAAACTAAAAACGCACGTTCCATCAGAACACCTCAGATCATCGAAGCAGCAAGGGTTTCAGTTTTGCAATCCCCTTTTCATCAGTCACTTCAATACAAGAATGGCAAAAATGATTGATTTTTTTAGCACGTTTACTACCCTGCCTAGGCATAAAAAACTTTATAATTATGAGATGGGTATACTCTTTTCGCTCATAGTAAAAGCAAAACACAAGAGAAAAGCTAACTGGATTGGAACCCTACTTTAGGCAATTCCATATAACATAACTAACTCTCTCACCACACAAACAACCCTTCTCAAACCTAAAACATAAAGGTTTATTCAATCCATTCTAAGGCTTGTTCCTGGTTCTGTGAGCACAGTAGAATATCTCACACTGAGAGAAGAACAGATAGGATAGCCTGAGACAAACTGCCCATGTAGAAAAAACAATAAAAAGACCCAGAAAAAGATGGAATGATAACCTTCTACCCAAAAACCAATAAAGTAGAACAAGCAACATGTCTAATTAAGAAGAAGAATCATTATATTAAATACAATAGCATCTCATGCTAAATGCTGATTATTTGTAGATTATTGCTGTCAGCTTCTTTCAAGTAGCTCTAACGAGCATCAAGCTCATTCCTTAAACCATATACACTTTTGCGGACTAAGCCAACATGATTAGAATGTGTGACGTCAGTTGTAGGCAAGGCGCATATAGCAACAAATTTATTAAAAACGGGTGTATAAAATACATTTTTATGCTCTTGATCTTCCAAAATGTCTATAAATCTTGTATATGGCACAAAGCGTTACTAAATTATTTAATTTTCTTCTTCCTTCTCAGCCCTCGTTTAACCACTCCTAGATATAGGCATCTTCTATCGTCTTCTATATGTCTCTATTCAAAGCAGTTGGTGCCAGTTTCTTCTATATCATCCAGCAATCTTTTAACCGTTTTTATCGTCCACTTATTATGATCTTGCTTTATGTCCCACCTATCTCCACTTGAGTTCAGCTCTACGCTGTGTGATATCTTTTACATTTGTTTGTTGTTTGTTGCTTTCTAACTTCAGTGTTGCGTATCTTGTATCTTAAGCTTAATTCCCAGTATAAACTATTCCATTACACTTTGTGATGTTCTGAAACGTTTTGAACATTTCTGAGGTAAAGTTGCGGTCTCTATTTAATTATCAAATATTATTTATTTCTCATAATTAGTGAATTTTGTGGTTGCGTTGCAGAAAGTTTTATAATTAAAAAAATTCACATTTGTTTGTCAAGAATAAAATTGTAGGACTTGTAGGCCACAATTAGCGTGTGACGTCATTCGTGGGCATTAAATGTTGTTATGTTGGCTTCACCATACGACACTCGGAAAATAGCACACACGCCTATAAAATTAGAGTCCAAGATTCAAGTCATGTTCTAGGGAAAGCGTTGAACCTCATCCTTCACCTCGTCGCCAGAGCTGAATCGCCTTCCGGCCAAATGTTCTTTTAACTTGGAGAACAGGTGGTAGTCACTAAGTGCCAAAACCGGACTATAAGGTGATGATGTTCTATTAAAACTATTGCAGGAGAGCAACGGTTTGAAGGGTAACACATGAGCAAGTGTTGTCGTGAAAAAATCTTACGTCCTTGCTTAACATTCCTCTTTTCTTGTTTTTCAGTGTTTCACAATACCTGTCAATGTTCATTGTAGCAAGCATAAAGTCCACCTACTTTCAATTCCAAAACACAGTTCCATGACTTTGCTGGTAAACTGTGTTTGAATACTCGCGGTATGAGGAAAGAAGAATTCCGCCACTCGCGTGAATGCAGTTTGTTGTCAGATGTAAAGTGAAACGCCCAGGTTTCGTCACCCGTGACGTGACTATCGAGTCCAAAAAAGTGTTATTTTCATTTGCATAGCGGCAAAAAAATTTAGAAGAAGAATCAAATCGTTGTCGTTTGTGATCTTCCGTTTGCATCCATGATACCTATCTTGCGCACATCTTCCAATACTACAACTTTTCCGTTAAAACCCTGTAAATGGTGCTTCAAAAAACCTCAAGAACCAAAACGCAGGGTCATCCGCATCCAATCTTCACGCTTGTTTTCCTCAAACTCTCTACACCACTTTTAACCGTTTTTGTCATCCAAGCACGTCTCTCCGTATACTTCCGCCAATTGGTGATAAATTTCAATTGGTTAAACGCATTCAATAACTGCGCATGCCATCAATCTTCTTTTCAAAGCTCTAAGTCCACGATATTTGGCATCAGACTGGCCAGTGCACAACAAAACTCAAAAGTATTTTATGGCTATTGACAAAGCCACCAAAGTACCCTAGATGTTAAAATGGATAGCGGTTATGTTCCTCTTCGACCGGCAATGTGACTGAAGTTTCTCTCGCAACTCGAGCGGGATAAACTCCGGGCATCAAATTCATTCAGATCAAACGCGCATAAGACGTGTGCTTGTGTTTGTCTCGGATACATGTGCATTATCTCTAGCAACCGTAGCGCAATGGTCTAGTGCGAGGACTGTTGAGCAGGCAGCCTAGGTTCGACTCCCGGCAGCGGCAATATCTAATTTATCAAATATATTTCGAAGCGTTCGTCTACTTTGCAAGGCAATAGCAAACCAGCAAATTATCTGCCTAGTAAACCCCTCTAGTGGTGTGATTTGGATTCCACGTTAAAATGTAGATCCCGCATGTTTGTGTAGAACTATTATCATCGCACAAGTACAGGCGCTATAAGAAGAGGTGCTTTATCTAAATCCGAAATCAATACAACCCTCTAAACAGTGCCTTAAGTATTTTGACAAAAAAATTCTATCAAAGACTTCGCAAGGCACCATCGCAAAAAAATAGCAATTATGGGCAACAAAAAAACTCAAGAGTGGAAAAAAGGTATTTCTCCCTACCTCATTAATATGATTAAGACGTACCTGAGACCATAATAGTCAGAAACCGTATTACGTCAATGAAGTGCGGTGTTCTGCAAGAATCAATAAAATTGCATAAAATACAGTAATTTCGTCTTCAGTCGAGTCCGAAAGCAGAACAACATGTACGAAGACAGCACCTAGACACAATACCACTTACTGTCTAGTGTTAACAGAAAACAATAACCACCACACGGTATCGTCAACCATCCCCGCAGCTACTTCCACCACAAATAGTAGACATCCTCCGGTCCCATCCGAGGCTACTAGCTACTAACCCCTGCTTACACACATATTACCAGAGTGCAACAACAAAACAATAAAAAACCAATATTATAGAAGTACACCCTCATAAGAATCCAGAACGCAGAAAGTTCTTACACAGGAAAACGTAGTGCTTCCCAAGAGCAAACAAAAGAGAGGAAAAGGCCAATGCCGGCAAGAATTCCTCGCTACATGAGAGATTGACTGGAAGGAGCCAAATACCACTACAGCCGTATAGACCAAGACCTTAATCAAGCAGGTCACACCATGAGTCGCCAGAAATCATAGGAAAATAAGATACTTTCTCACTCAGTTCGACAGGACGCGGGTGCTTCGGAAACTATTTAAAGCACATGAACATCTGGACTCACTACAATTGCAGCTACTGCGGGAAGCCAGACACCCCAAAACACACAATCCAGAAATATAATAGGGGCCGCAATAAGGCAAAACTCAGAAAGAAATATGGATATGGTAAGTGTCAACATCATTGAGAGGATGTTAAGCTTAAGACGTATGAAACTCTATTTCAAACGTAATACGTAAGATTCTGAAAAATAACAAAAAAGAAGAGAAAATAAAACGTAAGAGAAATCGGAGGTAATAAGCTTCATGCATTTTAGGCTAGATATGGATAAATCCGGCCCTTCCCGTCGAGGAGTAGTTTTAGCCGGTTTAGCATTAGCTACCAGTGTCTTAGCTAGAATTCCCCTCACTATCAGCGGATGTCATTGCGGTATCTGACTTATTAGTAACTCCATTGTAAACAAAAATAACGAGATCACCTCCACTATTTCCGTTGCCCTCAATGCATATTCTAATTCACTCCTCATTACTTCTTCTATTCCGTCAATCTAGATAAGTATTTCATGCATAATGCAAGTTACACCTGATGAATAACCGACATAAAAATAATTGCATTTCCAAGATTCCAGACACGAAAATCTAAATAGGTATTCCAGAACTTCCTTCCCATCATTGCTAGACGTCGTCATAATAAAGCAATGCTCAGTATGCTAAATACTGACATTAGACTTAAAGCGCGCGTGTAAACAACAATTCATACTTGAAACCACTGCACACGATACCAACACCCGCTGTTTCTAGCATTAAGAGCATAATTTCAATAAGTTAAGTATGCTCTTAAAAAATACCGCACAAAAGTCTATACATAAGCCTCGCTTCTCTCTCCTTCTCTTTCTTCTGTATAAAGCCAGGTCCTGTTTCTTTACTGCTATGTGATGATCATCCATCCTTTTAATGGTCTTCCTGATGGTCTTTTATTATGGACAATTTTTTTTGCCCACTTTGCCGTGCTATCTACATAGTTTCGCAACTCCCTTCCTCATTTGCCTTGTCCAGCGGATAACGTCTTAAACCTTCAGTTCTTCTCGTATTATCTGATTTCTTATTGTTACTCTTTTGATGGCTCGTAGTATTCGAATTTGAGTTGTTCTAGCATGTGATTTTATTGATTGACCTTTGTTCCTTCATACTATTTGGTTTAGTGCGTCGGATGTTTGCGTTGCTTTGTTGGTTGCTTTCCTAGTTTTAGATTTTTTGGCCTCTGCTAGTTATGCGGACTCCTAGGTATGAAAACTACATGACTTGCTCTATGATCTTATCTTCTGTCGGTAGTTCACCTCTCAAATAGGCAAAGAATGTCCCAAACAATAAATACCCGATTATTACCTACAACTCTCTAGAAAAAACCTGCAAAGCAGAGGTCTTGACAGGCCATTGCACATGCATACGTCGGGCATTAAAACAGCCCATGTAGAAGATGCAAAATTGATGACGTAACAATCGAGCATGTATTATATACATGCCCCTATGCATAAACGTCCATGTTGAGCAAGTGCTATCTGAACATGGCTAGCATAAAAGAAATCCCCCCAAGCTCACTCCTAACATACATCAACCATAGAGGTTGGCCATCTTAGGACATGAGCCTCTACCATGTGGGTCCATTCTCCACCGCATCCTTGGTCTGCCTACCCTTCGTTTTGCTTGACTCCTGGGTCTTCATTTTGTCCACCTTTCGTCTTTTGATTGCTTGCATTACATGGCTTGCTCATTACACGAGTTGGCTATCCGTTGTGCCACATCTATTTCCCTCGCTGCCAATGTTTTGCCCAGCATCTTCCTTTGCTCTGCTGTTCAAGTTATTTTCATTGCCTCCATTGCCCCCGGTTAGGGTTCATGTTTCTGCTCCATAAGCTAAGAGTGAGCTGAATACATTGGTCAAAAATTTTGGATTTGAGGTAAAAACCCAGTCTCTTTCTTCTGTTTATTTCAGTTGCTTCTTTGACCACTTCGAGAATGTTTTGCTGGTTGTGTATAGGTATGGTAATTTGTCTGTTGACCATTATTAGACTTTTCGTTCATCTTTAAACCCACGTCCCTAGTCGCAATGTCCTCCAACCAGTTTGATACGAAGATGATGACATCATTCCCACATCAGACAGTATTATTCCCACGTAGGTTAAGTGAGAATTTTGGTTTACTTCACTGTCAAAATAAACGTATCACTGGCAGCAACCTAATTCTCCATCCCACTCTTTCCCAGTTTTTAAGTCTCTCTCATGCACACACACTCTTATGACACAAACGAAGAATGTGCACAGACAAGAGCGCCACCGTTGGCACCCACTCCGCACACACTACTCTCGTCAAATGTAGATACGATCTCCCTAGTAATAGAAGCCAGATGTGCGCAAATTAGAAATAAAATCCAAGATAAGCCAAAATGCAATTTCAGGCCCTATGTATTCCTTATGTAGATTTTGATGTCAGAAACAATTGACTCTTGAATACTTGAAGAAAGATATCGCATAATTTCAAAATAAAATATTTAATTTCAATTATCGTTTCAGAAAACAGGTCTATTTATAATTTAACAAACTTTACCTACGCATGCGCATAAATGTTATAACCTCACTTTTTTCATAAATAATTAATAAAAACAACTTACCTCTTCAAAAACACTCGGATTATATTTGGGTGGAACTAGAAGGTGCTGATAAGATTTCCCAGTCTCCTTAATAGTCGGTGGTAAAATATTGACCAGCCTTCCAGTATTATAATTACACTCCAACGTGTAACTCTGCACCAGCCCTGTCAATTTATAAACGGCCACACGTCCAGACCCTTCTTTACTCATCCCATCCCTTTTATCCCTTCACAAACAAAGAAAACAATTTCATAAGAAATATATTACAAAAAACTACTACTTACTTGAGATACATATTTCTCTCCGTAAAATTGCATGCGGTAAAATGGAAATTATGATTATTCAAACTCATTACTTTCGGTAATAGCATGCACTTGACGCTACTCTCCACGTCGTCAAAATGGTTTCCATACATAAAGATTCCTTTCTTTGAAGCATGACCATGCATGTCAATGTATAGAAATAAGCCTGATTCGGGCATGGTACAATCGCCTTGCGTCAACATATTATCGTTAATTTCAACGATTTCACCACAATTGCTACATTTAACGATAGTCTGAACCGGATTGTTATGGTTAATAGCTGATATTATTTCATTAGTCGGTGTCTCTGAAGCTGAAGTCCATACAAAATTAACGTTACAATTTTTGCACCAAAAAACGTTTTTCTTATTTTTATCCTCAATAGTCATAGTAGAGACTTCATTTAATAAATTATTGTCCGATTGGACGGTTTCTTCTGCTTCGATATCTTCTTTCTCGTATCCGTGGTGATAGTACCTGATTAAAGCTCTGGCGGCGTAAATTGTGGGATGCTCATTGATTTTCGGATTGAGATAAACCCGATTTAAATTGACACCTCTTGTATCGGTACGGTAGTGGCCGTTCACAACTCCGTCCGGATTCAAGCAAGGAATTAGTTTGAACACATAATTTTTTCTGAGTAACACAGCTATGGGGTCGTCGCGTGTTAATAAGAGATTTAGTAGACCGTTGAAGACGTAACTTGATGGTGTCTCACCGGGATGAACACGTGCGGACACAAATATTACCTGAAATAACAAGTCTAATGCTAAATTTTGACATTGACTATAGTAAGTATGTTATACTATTTTGTTTAAATTATGATTACATCGTCAAAATAAACGTCTGTAAGGAAAAGGGGCGATAAGATGCGCAATAGCAACATGTTATTTAGTGATTTTCAGTTGTGAGGTTCGAACTCACGTTTTTTTGGTGCAGCCAATGAGCGTTAAGATAAGCAAACAAAATATTGATTTTATTACCTTCCTTCTCACTATTCATTGAATATATTTGTCTAACTACTCCCAAAAAAAAATCTGCGAACGCCCCTAGTGCACAGAAGAGTAATTTGCAATCTTTTTTGCAACACACTTCTTTTTATCTAAATAAACAAATTGAGTCACTTACCTTTTTATTATTAAACCTGTATGGTCTGGGTACGTTAACATCGGGAAATAAATTCAGCAGCCTAGCCTCCCGTTCCATGCTGATGTCGTGGTAAGAAGTTATCGTTATTAAATCAGTTTTCCTCCCCTCCAACGATTTGCACACCGATTCGCGTACATAATAAATATCATCTTTAGATAGAATATCATCGTTTTTGAAACGCTTATCTATCAAGTCTAATTTATGTTGCAGATCTGTATACGAATACGGATATGTAAATGCCAGATATATCATCGTATTTATGTTCTCTGGTATCCTAAATTTAAAGCTTAACGTGAACACATTATTGTCATTCTGAAACAGAAAATTAGATGAATACAATTATAGTAAATATAAGATTAATTTGTTGTTAAAATTAATTACAGTGAATGTGGGTTTGTCATATATTCGGTCCCAGTGAGCACGACCCGGAACTATTTTGTAAACTGGTCCCATCCCTTGGCTGTAGAGTTTCGCCTGTTTGTTTATGTCAATGACGTTGAATTTTACCAGCAGTGATGGAGTGGAACCTTTAAATAACAAACAAAACAAATTTTAGTATTGAACCATAATTGAATCATTGCTACTAAAAGGTTTTTCAGTTGGCGCGGGTAGATTTTGACGGCCCGTGGCGGCCATTTTGTTTTGGTGACATCTATCAAATCTTTTGTTTATTATTCAGTTACTTATGCCAAATCACCATGGCAAGTTACACAATTGAACAGCACGTTCAAATGATAAAACTTAATGATCAAAATTAGTGTTTTAAGGTAGACGTGGTGGCCCTTCACAGTCGACTCTTCAACGTTTGGTGGCCAAATTTGAGACGACGGGTTCGGTAAATAATCAGCCAACATCTATACGTTCAAGGAACGCAAGATGGCTGATTCAGAAAGAATTCAGCAGAACCCGAGACAGCCGATTCCTCGCCGTGCACAAAAACTCAGGCTTTCGCAAACTTCAATTTGGAGAAATTTTGCGTCGGAACTTAGGCCTACACCCGTACAAGATCCAATTGACCCAGGAGCTCAAAGTTCATGACCATAGACAACGCCGTTTGTTCGCTGACTGAGCTTTGAATCATTTGAAAGAGAACCCCAATTTTGGAGGAGAAATCATCTTTAGCGACGAGGCGCATTTTTGGATGAATGGCTATGTTAACAAACAAAATTGCCGTACATGGGACAACACCAACCCACACGAGGTTCACCATGTGATAACGCATCCTCAAAAAGTTACCGTTTGGTATGAATTTTGGGATGGCGGCGTTATTGGTCTGTACTTTTTTGAAAACGACGTTGATGAGGCGGTCACCGTCAACGGCAAGCGCTACAGAACGATAACCAATTTCTTGTAGCCCAAATTGAACCATATAGACCTAGACGACATGTGGTTCCAGCAGGCTAAGGTTAAGTTATCTCTCGCAGGGATTATGTGAATTGGCCACCAAGATCATGTGATTTAACCCCGTTAGACTTTATCTTGTGAGGTTTCTTGAAGTCGCAGGTCTATGCAAATATACCACAATCGACCGATGCCCTACCTAAAAGTAAACATAACACAGGCCATCGCTCAAATTCAGCCGGATCTATGCGGAAGAGTAATTGAAAATTGGACCACTCGGATCCGTGCACCATAAGCCGAGGCGGGCATTTGAACTATGTCATATTCCACACTTAATGACATACATAGGCCTTAGAATAAAAAAAAAATTTTGTTAATACCTCACACACAGCTCGTTTTATTCTATTTCAACATCTACCCACCCTTATTGAAAAACCATTTATTATACAGAGATCCATTTCATTTGCTGCAACATTCAGTCGATTTAGTGGATTCATAGCATCGTCAGTATCACACTTATATTTACATTATCCATCCGTAAACAGTAAACACCTTCACATGTGCTCTTTACTCATTTATCCATAGATATATTAAACAACTGCGGAGACAACCAATCGTTCAGTGTTCCATCCACCATAACGCACGCTCTGCTACCATCATGTATAGCATTTACTAAACATTCATTTACCCCATACTCAAACTGTATGTACCAAAAATATAAATTTTCTTAATATCACAGATAACACCAAAGTTGTAGTCGTAGTAAAAAAAAGATAAACTAGTGTTTTGTAATTTTATTATTTAAAATAAAGTAAAGCTATCAGTAACAAATTGATATATTTAGATACAAAAACTGGAAATATCATTAAAATAAAATAAAAATAACTTATTAATTATATACTTACTTTTGACACCAAAGTAGAACCATGTTCGGTTCCCGTTTTCAAATTCCGTGCCGACGCAGTCAGGTTTCGTCTTGAGGTTGAATTCCACATCTGGTACCTCCACCTTTCCAGTTAAGGTGGAGGGTGGTGTTACTGAAAACCAAAATTACATACAAATTTTACATTTATTTTGCTTCTTTCATAATTCCTGTAAATTTCGTCTTTAGCAATAATTTTCTTCTGCAAATATATATTTTTACTTACCGTTTTCTGTTACAGGAACACATTCTACTGTGTTTAGGTTTCCAGAGTCAAAATTAGAATAGAAGTAAAAGCCTGCACATTCATGGCCATCCATTCCTTTGTTACTGCATTAATTTTTAATAGACTGAAATGAAATAGAAACATAAAAATAAAATTAGACCATATGCATAGATAAACATGATATGAGACAATTTTTTTTTAGCATAACTGCATAATGTTTGTAATTATAATATTTGTGATGCATATTAAAATTAATATTTTGATAAGATAAGGAATAATACATTTAATATGACTAGTCTAGAAAAAGATGTTTTAATTTTGAGGTTACACTAGTTTTTAAGTGTTTCGTTGGATATTGATTGTCTTGACTTGATCAGTTCATTTGGTATTCATGTCCCATCTCAAGTTTTACGTAATGACTATTAATTTCATATAACGTATAAACGTACAGATTATGCACAGCACGTATTTTGTAGCACTCCAACGATTTTCATAAAACATCTTTAAGATCGGAAGTACGGCAGAGAAGACGCTAACAAAAGTTAAGAGATGATAGGTGACCAACAAAGTAATGCAGAGCGTATCATTCTTTCCAAATGAATCCGTAACCTCATATAAGCATCCAAACATACACGTCTTCTCTGTGGCTCGGTGTGCACGTCACCTCAACACCTAACAGTACAAAATGTTGTAGATATATTATTATTATATTATATATCATGCCTTGTAAATGTCCCATGTCTACCAAAATATAGTTCTACGCAAAATTATTTTACGTCAATCTTTCCCAAATACCACGACAAAAATACACTAGCTATCTTCTCGAGTGGATATCCTATCCAAACTCATACTTTCAACCAGGTTGACCTAAACGACAAATCAACCAAATACGAAGATGGCTACAAAGACGGAAGTAGCCAAGAACCCTGTCGACAAACGCCGGACTGTGAAACAAGTCATTCCAATAAAAACATACTTTGCACGCCACATGAACTGTTTCCATCAAATCATGCAAGACACTCTGACTTGGTAACCATAAACCGTATGGTTTTCGTTATCAAAGAAGCTTAGACTAACAATACAACAAAATGACTTCTACTTCTTCATGTTCCACTCCTATTGATTGGAAATCATCAATGCTACCTTCACTCTACTGTTCTAAACAGTTTTGTTATACTGCATCCGTACCATTGGCGCAAATTTCTGAGCCTTCCAACATTTCGTTTCCCTTTTATTTTCCCCTTCATAATAATCTAAAAAAATGGATATTTTGGTCCTCTAGCTACATGTCCGAAGTATCTTAGTTTCCTGATCTTAATACTAAGAAGTACTTGACATTCCTTCGCCATCCTCCTGAGCACCTCGATCTTTGTCATGATCAGCACATCTAGAAGGCCTGTATGTTATTCATGTAAGCTTTTTGTAGTGTTCAACTTTCCACACCAATAACAAAATCGAGAAGAAATAGCAACTTACTCTAAAATTTAGAGAGAGATCTCTATTATCAAAGAATGTATTCATTGGTGTAAAAGCATTTTGGTATCTCTGTTCTTATTCTTATTTCTCTGATTTGGTCTGAAACGGTACTTCCAAGTGCCGAGATATTTATAGGTGTCTACTCTTTCAATATCGGTGTTAGAAATTCTCAGGCTAGCAACGATGACTACACATAACCAAAACGAGTATCTGGGCCAATAGACCAATGACCAAGTCGAGCCGTACGACCTTTTGGCTTTACAATAACTTGAGCCACCACAAACTTTTCAACATTAGAACGCCAAAGATCTGATTTGTTGCGGTCTAGAAGAATGTGGTTAGAATAATAAACAACTGCCTTTAACATAGAAGCACAGAAAAAGTACAAAACTCCAACGTGCCAAAACTTGAATCTCAGTCCACAGCCATAGACTAGTCAATACAACGCAGAACTTGCAAGTCCTCCCAACAACACTTGTTGCAGCAACAATTTCTTAAAAAAATCAAATTACAGAGTAGAAACCACTATCCTCAAAGACCTAAACTGCCACATCCAAAACCAATTGACTTTGACAGTCCAGGACACCTGCTAGCCTAAACTAGTCACCACATCATAAGTACACTTGACTAATCTGCTCAAGTGAACGGAGCCTCAATCCACCAATCCTTCGTTTTCAAATTTTCACTATCGCAGTCAGTCAAGTCCAAAAACTAAAGCAGCCAACATGTACAGAAATCATCTGGGCACAGATATAGACTAGGAGTTCCCGCTAGTGCAGCTTCTGCACGACCACCTCGTAGTAAATATCCTACTATAACTACTATAACCCTTACTCTGCGTTTGCGCCCCCCACGAGAATACAAACCTATATGGGAAAACAACCCCATACCAAACCAACCACAAAGCCTCCTCCACCAAGCAACTTTGTCCTTAGAAGATACAAACATTCTTTTAAGGATCTACAAGGCCGCACCTTTGAAAACTCAGCCGGTAACATATGGCGCCCAACGTGGGGCAATTGAAAGCACAGTACTTTCACTGGAATACTAAGAAGAAAATAAGAGAAGATAAAACCCCGGCGACAAAGACGCTCTGAAGCAGAAGAACCAACTTCAGAATCTTTGATGAAGACAAACCAACTAGTTATCTAAGTAACCCACAAACCCAACACAATCATGAGATAATTCCAGGCACATATTCCGGACAAACTCCAGACATGTACGGGAGAACCCGATAAGGTCATTTGCAATACGGAAGCGACAAGAATACCCTTCGACGGTACCTGTTTGCCAACATTTATGCATCTATTATCACCCAAAAATATGACGGCACATACGCATATGGAGACCCCCTGATCACCGCAATCCATCACTCCGACAATCCCTCCGGTATGACAGGGCATCTCTCTCACCTCCTTAATGAACGAATTCCAGAGATATATAAAAATTGCTACAAAAATACCGCAGGGTTCGACTTAATACACTATCTCCTAAGACAAACATCGTACCTAAAGGCAATTATTGGCAATCCTAACTACCTATGCATCCGGCAAAAGACACAATTTGTCCTTGCGTACTTGGAATGGTCCACAAACTTACTGACGGATAGTACTAGATCAAGTACAACGAGTAAGTGTCATCGTGGTGGTTGAACATCACTACCCTATCAGGTAACCTACATCAAGAGAGACTGCCACAAAGAAGTACTGCACTTTAGCTCTGCCATAAAGTCACTTCACGGCTGACGCCAAAACCCATCCAAGACCATCGTACCTCTCTGCACCCCAGAGATATCAAAAGAAACACAGACTGGCAATATTCCGTCTACCTTCATATCCAACCTCCTAAGAAAACCAAAGAAATCGCATCGAAACAACCTGCAGTTGAGCCTTTAACGCGACATGCATCTCACCAACACCGTAATCGCCGTTGCGTCTACCACGACAAAACAGGACATTCTAGAAACAACACACCGGACCCACAAAAAGGAAGAAAAAAGCAACCAACACCGATCACCATCCTAGGTAGATCTCAAACGACATAGAACTATCACGTAGTGACTTAAGACCTTGTTCGCAAAAAGTTCAACTTGAACCGACTCAGTATGTGCCACCACAGTGCAGATCACCTTCAAAGCCCAAAACTTAGAACAATTATAGACTAACCCGTGCAGCGAGTATTTCAGACAATTCAAATCCGCAACAACCAAACTTATAGTAGACACTTTTATTAAATATGAATTTCTCCCAAACAATAGTGCATCAAACAAACATTCTACGACACCCAGACATCATCTCTATACAGGAAGAATTCCAAAGCTCAGTCTTAGAGAACGGAGAAAATTGATGCCGCAAGTGGGTAACACTTTACTCCCCCCAATAGCATTTGTCCCCGACTCTTATAAATATCAAATTTTCACGATCAAAATCCTTCGAGTCCGTAAGCTTAAGCAGACAGCATGTACTAAAAAATTATCTGACTACAGATATAGACTGAGAATTCCGTCTAGTGCCACCAGGTGACATTAGTCAGCTTCAGCTTCCGCACGACCACCGACCTGGTGTCGTCGACCACCTCATAGTAGACATCCTCTGGACACGCCGAGGCTACTATAACCCCTGAACCCTTTATTTGCCCTCAGAACAGAGAGCGGATATGAGAGAACAACCCCATACTGAACCAGAAAGCCTCCAGCCTCCTCCGCCGAGCAACTACGGACACTAAGCCAGTAACAAATGACGCCCAACGTGGGGCAATTAAAAGCATAGTGCTATCACGTCTTTGCAACAACAACCCCGAGAAAAGTAAAAAGAGGAAAATCCGGCGACAGAGACGCTCTGAAGCAAATAAACAGACTTCAACAGCCATCTCTGATTATAAATATCCAACTAGGCATCTGGGTGAACACGACACCACAGTCCCCAACCCAGTCGATCGAGACCCTTGTTGACCAAACCGCTATCACCCCAGTAGGCAAACTCAACAAAACCATGGCACATGTCTTGGTACATATTCCAAATAAACTCTTTCAAGAACATACATGACCGCACCCTTATCCGGTTACAACCAACAATGATTGTCGCCACCAGACATGACTCAAAGAACAGAAGCTGCATAACATCTAACGACCAATACCTAAAAATAACAACTGAATCAAACAGAAAAACGACCACCCATGACGCATATGCATCTACCAAGAGAAGATGTCGTGACACTCTGAGAACACCAAGTGATCACCACCAAAGCAAGCAACTCAAACTATCATAATGCATGAACCGTTAGACAAATTTTCTTCGACGTCGCCAGTGCTATTTCTTCAAGAATATTACAACTCCGCAATCAAATCAATACTACAATGACGCAACTCAATCTGACAACATCACACCGGGCAAACCTTAAGCATAAGTCATCCTGACCAAACCCCAAGACTATTACAACCGTGTCCAGCTGCAGGGTTCTAAATACTGTCTCCAAGCAGCGACGAGAACCACCTGCGACCAATCAATATCAACTTTAAAAAACTCAACAAAATTGAATTTTGATTGCATTTATTGCGGCCACTAGGCAAAGGCACGCGGTGTTATTTCGCCAACAGATCCCTACTAAACTCAAAGATCCTGAGCAAAAAGGTTCAAGCTTAAAATCTATAAGACCATCATTAGACCTGTGGTCACTTACGCTAGCAAAACTTGGACGCAAAATCAAAAAGAAGAAAACTCCCTCAGGATCTTTGAAAAAAAAATCTGCGAAAAATCTTTGGGCAAACGCAGATCAAAGAAGCTAGCGCATAAAAGCAAATTACGAGTTGGCACATCTAATCAACGAATCAGATATAGTTAGGTTCATTAAAGCCCAAAAGACTCGTTGGCTAGAACATGTCATCAGAATAGATGAGAGAAGAAACGCCAAAGTAATAACTGACCCATGGAGGCCTTGCAAAAAAGTAGAAGAATACCTCAAAAAGATGGGCATTAACAACTCGAGAAGAATCGCCCTAAACCGGAAGAGCTGAAATAAAGTCGCAGAGAAAGCCAAAACCCACTTAGGGTTGTAAAGCTCAAGGAAGAAGAAGAAGAACTAGGCAAAAGCACAGTCTCCAAAATAAAACCTTCGCTAAAGTTCTTCTTAGCCTGTTATATCTATTCTTGAAGATAAGGGATTCCTATTTCCTCCATCGCTCTCGATTTTGTGCTTCTCTCATCCACGCTAGCCCCACTGCTTGCTTTAGGTCGTCAAGCCATCTATTTGGTAGTCTTCCTCTTCCTCGTTTGTGTTCATATGGTCTGCATTTGATAATCTTGTTAAAACTAGATGTTACGGCCTCTAAGCGGCAGCAACGCAGCAAAAATCCAAAAATCAGACTATTAACATCTCAACAAGTACTAAGTTAGAGCTACATCTGCTGAGCGAATACAAAGCTTACAATACGCAAAGCACCACGCCTTCTTCGGCAAGCACAAACTAACCAAAGTAATGCACAAGACAAAGAGGAGTTCAGTAAGGGTGCATTTTGTTGCCAATGTTATTTAATTTCTACGTCAAACAACTATTCTCGGAAGCCTTCAATAATCTGAAAGTTGGCATAAAGATGAACGGAACCACAATCAACAATACTAAATGCGCAGGACACTTTCATCATAGCGAGCAATCAACAACATAAACAAACAAGGAACAAAAGTTGAACAGGGCCAAAATAAAATTCATGGTTATAACCAGGCAAAAGCTTCAATAGGAACAAGGTAATTGAAAGAACTGAAAGCACAAGATATCTAGGAACAGAAAATGACAGATGAAATCCTCAACAGAAGATCAAGAATAGAGTAGAACAAGCCAGACATGCATTCAACAAATTACGCCCCTACTATGTGACAAGAACCTAAATTCACAGAATGGTTAAGTGCTACATCTGTATGAAGCCAAAACCTGGACGATAAAAGCAGCATCCATCCTTAAAACGTGGATCTTAAGAGAATGTTCCAAATCACATTAGCAATAAAGAAGTACTAGAAAGAGCAAAGGTGAACAGGTCCCTATTCCACCACACAAAACAGCTTAAGGTCAGCTACATGGATACTATTACCAAACACCCCAGTTGATCCTTGAAAGGAAGATAGAAGGCAACATCACTACAAAATAAAAAAAAAATTGGAGAACTACGTTATCCAGTAGAAGACAATTCGCCAACGTACATGACTGTATGGCAACAGAAAAGAAAGCAGAAAAGAACCTGACTGTACCCTCTACAACATATCAATAACAAACGTCAAACTCGTCCTGACAAACAAAGACAATGTTCTCTAGAGAATTCCAATCAGAAATTGCAAGAAAAAGATTGAAGACATCACAAGCTACACTTCATAGTTGACCTATTTTCAAATCTAAGGACTTTAAATAGTTAAACCTTCAAAATATTCGTATTTTATACCCAATAAGACCTGAACATAATAAATGATTTAAATTCTATCTATGTTAGGTTAAACCAAAAGGTCCTTTTCATAGTAGACCTATTTTTAAATCTGGTGTCTTTAAATTGTCCAAGAAGAAGAGTTAAAGCTTCAAAATATTAGTATTTTAAACCCAATAAGACCTGAACATAATAAATTATATAAATTCTTTCTATGTTAGGTTAAGCAAAAAAGTCCTTTCATAGAAAACTTGTTTTCAAACCTAAGACCGTTAAATTGGCCAAAAAGAGTAAAATCTTTAAAATATTAGTAGTATTAAGCCCAATCACACTTAAACATAACAAATTTTATAAATTCCATCTATGTTAGGTTAAGCCAAAAGGTACTCTTCATAGTAGACTATTTTAAAGTGCAAAGCCTTTAAATTGATCAAAAAGAAAGGTTAAGCCTTAAAAACATTAGTGTTTTAAGCCCAATCACACCTGAACATAACAAATTGCTTAAATTCAATCTATGTTAGCTTGAACCAGAAAGTTCTTCTCATAGTAGACCTATTGTCAAGTCTAGGACCTTTAAATTGTCCAAAAAGAAGAGGTAAACCTTCAAAATATTAGTATTTTAAACCCAATCAGAACTGAACACAACAAATTATATAAATTCTATCAATGTTAGGTTAAGCCAAAAAATCCCTTTCATGGTAGACCTATTTTCAAGGCTGGGGACTTGAAATTGTCCATGAAGAAGAGTTAAACCTTTAAAATATTAGAATTTTAAACCCTGAACATAAGAAATTGTATAAATTCTTATTTCCAAGTCTAGGGACTTTAATTGGTCCAAGAAGTAGAGTTAAACCTTCAAAATATTAATATTTTAGGCCCAATCACACCTGACCATAACAAACTATATAAATTCTCTATAAGTTAGGTTAAGGCAAAGATTCTTTCTCATAATAGACTTGTTTTTTAAGTGTAAAGACTAAAATTCTTTAAAAAGGCCTTCAAAATATCAATATTTTACAACCAATCACCATCTAGGTGTAGCCAATTATATTAATTCTGACAATCTTAGATACACCAAGAAGTCCTTTTCATAATAGATCAATTTCATAGTTTAAGACAAAAAAGATTTTAATCCAAATCACACTTAAACATAACAAATTATGTAAATTCAGACCAAATTGATATCTTTTTCATAGTAGAAGCGTAATACCAAAAAGTATTTAAAAAATAAAGCTTGAACTTATTGAGTTAAAAAACCATTAACTAATAATGTACGATTCAAACCCAAAATTGCTGGAATAAAAGTCGAACACTTAGCAAGTTAGCTAAGAAAGCCACAAACATAATTAATTCAGATTTAAATCATTTGTATACAATACTTACTAATTAAAGATTCTGCATTTTTAGGTAATAAAACCAGGTCACCCTAATTACTGAACTGTGACCTAAATAAACTAAAATCTCATTGTTTCAACCGCTTTTAAATAAATGATTGCAACATGTTACACATTCTATTGAAACCTTAATAATACCATAATTAATCAATTGTAACTTCATTGTTTATAACAAAACTGATTCCATATTGTTTATATAAAAAATCGTGCAACACTCACCGATTAAACTCTTTCTCTCCAATGTAAAATAAACAATTGCTTAAATTTGATGTAAATTAAGATGTTATACAATACTTAATTAGAAACACCTGCTTCAGCAGAGGTGATTCATAATACATTTGAAAACAATGCAATTGTATAAAAAAAATCCATAATCAGGCTTAATAATTCTTGAAAATTAAGGGATCATTATTATATTTCAAACAATTCTAATGTAATTTTTAATGGATACAAATCAATTTTTGACGTTTGATCTGTATTATCTATCAGCTGTTTTTGTTTTTATTGTTCTTTCAATCAATGGGAGATTTATGAAATTAATTTTTTTCTTAATAATGTGCATGGGGGATTGTAATGTGTTGGGATTCACTCACAAATATGTTAAATGCCACAGTCGAAGACATATTTTCTGGAATCTTGGTGTACTTTCACTAGGCTACTTTGACTTTGTTTCCCAACGATGGATTCTTGGAATGAAGTGTGACGACATTTCGGTGCGACGTTGCCGGATTATTTAGGGCGAATTTAATGAAAACGTCAATGATTTATTACGGTTGGCAACAGTGTATTTTGATATTTTATTGCAATTTTGATTTTAAAATTGAAAAGATGCAATATTTTTTTAAATTAAAATAAATTGTATTATACGAACTCTTTAGTTTGTTTGGCTGCCTTTAGGATTAATATTTCTATATTCATTAGAGAGCGGACGTTTATGTAATTAATTTAGTTTAGTTTAATTTGAAGTTTTTATTAAAAAAATCAATTAATAAAATAATAAATATATACATAATTTTATAATTTTGCAAAAAAGGTCAAAAAAATATTGAATTAAATCAAAAAGAATTTTTTTGTAGAACGCAATCTTAATGATCGTTTTTTTAAATTCTTTTGAAAAAAATAGTGTTTTTCCCATTTTCCGCAGAAAATTTAAGAAAACCAAAGGCGGGATCGTGTTCTACGAAAAATGTTCTATTAGATACACTTTTTTGAATATGATTTTTGATTATTTTTTGCTTATTTACAGCACAAAAAATAAAAGAAGACAAAATAACTCAAAAAAAATTAAAATGGTCATTGACGTTAAATTATGTTAAATTTATTTATATTTGGACGCTATTTTGGAAATAAATTCTGACATGCTTGACACATGTTCTCAGTAAATTTTATCAATTTTGTCCAAATATTTTCTGAATTATTCTTAGTTTTCTACAAGATTTGAAAATTTGACACATCTATTATTTGGCGACTATTTTGTTAAATTTAATTATATTTGGTTCTCATTTTAGAATTACATTCTGACATGCTTAACACATGTTTTATGTCAATTTCATCAATTTCCTTGTAATATTTTTTTATTTATTCTCAGTTTTCTACAAAATTTCAATTTTTTTAAAATTAATTAATTGACGGCCATTTTGTTAAATTTATTTATATTTAGACACCATTTTGAAAATGAATTCTAGCATGCTTGACACATGTTTTCAGTAAATTTTATCAATTTTGTCTAAATATTTTCTGAATTATTCTTACTTTTATACAAGATTTTAAAATTTGCCAATTCTATTATTTGGTGACTATTATGTTAAATTTAATTATATTTGGTTCCCATTGTAGACTTACATTCTGATATGCTTGACACATGTTTTCGGTAAATTTTATTAATTTTGTCTAAATATTTTCTAAGTTATTCTTAGTTTTCTACAAAATTTTAAAATTTGCCAAATGTATTATTGGGCGACTATTTTGTTAAATTTAATTATATTTGGTTCTTATTTTAGAATTATATTCTGACATGCTTGACACATGTTTTAAGTCAATTTCATTAATTTCCTTGCAATATTTTTTGATTTATTTTTAATTTTCTACAAGATTTCAATCTGTTTAAAATGAACTAATTGACTGCCATTTTGTTAAATTTATTTATTTTTGGACGCCATTTTGGAAATAAATTTTAACATGTTTGACACATGTTTTCAGTAAATTTTATCAATTTTGTCTAAATATTTTCTGAATTATTCTTAGTTTTCTACATGATTTTAAAATTTGTCAAATCTATTATTTGGCGACTATTTTGTTAAATTTAATTGTATTTAGTTCCCATTTTAGAATTACATTTTATCATGCTTGACACATGTTTTACATCAATTTCATCAATTTCCTTGAAATATTTTTTGATTTATTCTCAATTTTCTACAAGATTTCAATCTGTTTAAAATCAATTAATTGGCGGCCGTTTTGTTACATTTATTTATATTTGGACGTCATTTTGAAAACAAATTCTGACATGCTTGACACATGTTTTCAACAAATTTTATCAATTTTGTCTAAATATTTTCTGAATTATTCTTAGTTTTCTACAAAATTTTAAAATTTACCAAATCTATTATTTAGCTACTATTTTGTTAAATTTAATTATATTTAGTTTCCGTTTTTGAATTTCCTTCTGACATGTTTGACACATGTTTTAAATCAATTTCATCAATTTCCTTGCAGTATTTTTTGATTTATTCTCAGTTTTCTACAAGATTTCAATCTGTTTAAAATCAATTAATTAACAACCATTTTGTTAAATTTATTTATATTTGGACGCCATTTTGGAAATAAATTTTGACATGCTTGACACATGTTTTCAATAAATTTTATAAATTTTGTCTAAATATTTTCTGAATTAATCTTAGTTTTCTACAAGATTTTAAAACTTGCCAAATCTATTATTTGTTGATTATTTTGTTGAATTTAATTATATTTGGTTTCCATTTTAAAATTACATTCTGACATGCTTGACACATGATTTATTTTTGTTTTGTACGTCAATGATATACCTAGAAACAAATGCACGGCTCTTTACGTTGGCAATACTGCGTGTTTTGCTCAACCCTTTATCTTGTGGTCATTAAGAAAGTGCAAACGCAGCTTCTATTCTAGAACTTGAATGTTACTGTACCAAGTGGTGCATCAAAGTTAATATCCACAAGTGCAAGACCGTTCTGTTCACAAAGCAGTACAACCCCCCGAACTTAAAAAACTATGTAAACCTAAGAAGTCATGGCTTGGAAAACAAAAACTAAATCGAGTTTTTAAACTTACGTCAACAATGTCACTAACAAAACTTGGGGACAAACTTATAAGTTGTAACTTCTAATTTCTTGATAACAAACACGTGGGTAGGTGGGCAAAAACACAATATCAAATTACCGACCTGATACTTTTAAACTGTGTACCCACCCGCTTGCTTGAGTGTTTGCTAACAAGAAATTGATTACGACACCACCTTTTAGTAACTTTATGACATTTGTTACTTATTCTGTCATGTTTCTTAGTTTCAGGAACGCGGTAGGTGGTTGTGACTTCTAATTTCTTGACAACAAACACTTGGGTGGGTGGGCGGGAACACAATATAAAATTACCAAATTAATACTTTTAAACTGTGCCCACCCGCCCGAGTGTTTGTTATCGAGAAATTGATTACGACACCAGCTTCTACTAACTTATTGACATCTGTCACTCATTCTGTCATGTTTCTTAGTTGCAGGAACCCGGTAGGTAGTTATGACTTCTAATTGCTAAAAAAACAAACACTTGGGCGGGTGGGCGGGAACACAATATTAAATTACCGACCTGATACTTTTAAACTGTGTTCCCGCCCACCCGCTCAAGTGTTTGCTATCAAGAAATTGATTACGACACCACTTTCTAGCAACTTAATGACATCTGCTACTCATTCTGTCATGTTTCTTAATTGCAGGAACGCGGTAGGTGGTTGTGACTTCTAATTTCTTGTTAACAAACACTTGGGTGGGTGAGCTAGAACACAATATCAAATTACCAGCCTGATACTTTTAAACTGTGTTTTGAGCCAAATACTGTCTAATTGCCGTAATTAATGTCTCCAAAAGATTTTGAATAAGTCTTGCATCAACAGATGGTAACATGCTATCGGACGGATAAGCTGAAGTATGATAAGCCGCTTCGAGAAAAAGCAAGACCATAGAACTGAAAGAAGTTTGTCTTAGTGCTCGCGTTTTTTTTTCTGGAGGTCTATTGTTAGTTCTTTTTCTTTTATGAAACTAACGTCTTGACGTTTTGCTAACAAATCCATTGCGATTTTTAAGTAAGGATAGTCGTCTGTATTAGGGACCGGTGCTCTAACACGTTAAGTGTTAGCTTAGCTACCTGTATTGCTTTTGAAATGCAAGTACCCAAGCTGTTGGTGCTTAGCTCACCCGCCGACACGTTAACACAAGTGCATTGCAGCTTTTCTACAAGTAGTATTTGATGCTGTGCGCCAGCTTTCAAACACAGTGTGCAATGTGCCTGTCGTCTAGCCAGCTTTGGTTTTCAAACACTGCCCCCGCGAGTCAAACCTCAAGTGATCAAGCCAGGTCTCATTTTAGAGGCTTTTAACCCCCGCAGAACCAGCTAAGTACTACTCCACTACCAGTTGTAATTCTTGCATCACGGCTAGCCCTGGTAAGCCTCTCTACTACATTTTCCTCACAAACAATCAACACATCCTGACTCTTAACACACTCAACTACATATGCCACACAGACAATCAACACATCCATCTCTTAACACACTCCACTCATTTTGTATCCAAGTTACCCCTTTCCAACTCGCTTAAGGTTAGAAGTTTAATCTGTTTGTAGTTTGCACATTCACTTAGCGCATGTAATCAGTCCTTTATCCCCTCGCACGTACATTTGTCTAAATCCGTTAACCCCAGCCGCCCACTCTAAACTTTTTGAACTCTGCAGTCCAAGCCAGAGGCGGAGCTACCAGTAAGCAAGGGTCTGCAATGCAGAAGGACTACAACCTTAAGGTGCCCCCGAAGTTTATTTTAAAACTTGCCCTCCCCTCAGAGTTCACAAAATAAAGATTAAATAAATGACAAAAATGTACTTTTTTTCAAAATCGTTTCTGAGTAGGCCCTTTTCAATATTATGCAGTCGGGCCCATAAATCCCAGCTCCGACACTGGTCCAAGCATTTCCCAGTCCGTGTAACTTTTTTTAAACTTGTACCGTGTACGTCGCTTTTTTTCAGTAGCGTTTTGTACCTCTATGGTAGCTTGTATGACCTCCTGCACACTCTCAGACACTCGTACAGTGCAACTCTTTTGCACGCATCTATGAGGCGTTTACCATATCCATGTTTAAGTATAGTACCCTACAGACTGGTTTTATATAGGGCCGCCTAGGTTAGCCAACTTCTGTACATAACAAGTACAGCTTGTTTGCCAAAGCCATGCTCCTTTTTTACTACCCTGCGTAAGCAATATGCTGCACTAGCCAGTTTTCTTTGCAGTTTCACCAAGTGTGGTTTATAGAACATTTGTTTTCCCACGTGGATGCCAAAGTACAACACTTCCTTCTTGTAGGCTACTGAGCTGTTCTCTATCTTGACTATCTGGTGCCTTCCTGTGAGGTTTCCTTTGAGTAGCATTGTCGTAGTCTTGGTATTTGATACCTTTACACCAACGCTGTTCTCCCAGTCCATCACTATGCCTATGTACCGGGTTGCCGTTTCTTCTAGGAACCTCTTGATACAGCCTTCTACTAGCAATCAGGAAACATTCTGTAAATTTGCAGCTATTGGATTTCAGATTTTTGAAGAGCTCATCTATTATTAGATTTCATATAATTGGCCCACATATAAATCCTTGTAAACAACCCCAATTTGCCTTGTCACGGTTTTTCCAGGTCTCTGTACGCACACATACAGTAAGCAAGAACAACTTTCCCACAACTAAATCTCTGAGCACTCTATTTGCATCAGCTTTCTCACTACAACACGCTACTCCAGGTTATCAAAGGCTTCTTGAAAGTTTATGAACACTTCTAATACTTACTTGTAGCACAATTCCCGCACTGTCATCTTGACTTTAGCCCAGGCTTCTTTTGTAGATCGGCCTTGGGTGAATCCATACTGGTGGTAGTTTGAAAACCACTTTGGCAGCTTTCTGAGCCGCGGTTCAGCCTTGTCTTTGTCTGGCGATTTAAGTAAACTCAATATTACTTGGCCTAATAAGTCTATCGACGCTTCTAACTTTATTCCATTTCGATTGTGATGGTGACTCCATAAGGGATGGTGTGCATTAAAATTACCAACAATAATAAATAGTTTGACAAAGGAGTTAAAAATGTGCATCCAGTTGTTTCTATTAAACGAACTGTTGGGTGGGCAATAGCTTAAAAGGATAGTAAAAAAAGAAACGGATGATTGAACAAATTGGATAGAAAACGGGACATTAAGAGCTAGAGTTTTTGTAAAAAGAAAAAATTTAAAAAAAAATCCTCCATAACCGTCTTCTCTGATGTAATTAAAACCGACAGCAACCTCATTTTGTACTAATTCAGAAAGTAAACGTTTTGTAGACAACTGTTAAGAATTTCACTATGCCTGCCGTCTCTCATCTAGCCCCGGTGCCTTGCCCACTTTTAGCGCAGTGATTGCAATTGTCAACTCTTCTTCAGTAAACTTTACAGAAGTGACCCTGCATGCTGTATACAGTGCCGCTTTCAAGGAAACCATTCTGCAAGCAGTACGTCCACCGTTTTACGCCACGACTGCGTCCACCCATTGTTCGTTCTCACACTGCCTAGCGGCTGGCGTTTGGTTTTACCTCTACAATATTGTATATAGCACTCTACGGGTCATTATTGCCGGTTGTCCTAACCGTCTTCTTCCAATGCTCGACCTTGCTTTTGTATAGGAGTTTCTGTATTTCCGCGCTGCATTCCAATGATCCTCAACGTTTTGCAGGTTCACTCGCTCTTTTCCCGCTTGTAGTATTTTTGGGCTTTTTAACTGCGGTTCGGGCATGCTGCAGGTCTTGCGTCCACTGTTTGATCACCCCTGTAGGGCAGCGTCTGCCTTTCAAGCTATAACTACTAGCTCCAACACTACGCAATCCACCGTGATGTCGTTGCTTTCAATTTCGTCTATCTTAACCTCGATATTACACTCCACAGCTATCTATTTCACAATTTCTATGTACCATGGTGTGCTGGCTTCCTTGTTTTTCTAGACATCGCATTGAACTCATCCTTTGCACTGATTACCATAAGGACGGCATTGTGATCACTCACAAAACATTCTTCTCAAATCTCCCATGAGGTGGCATAGGGTCATCTACTGTTTAAAAGCGTTACGTCAATGTCGCTATTCTCCATAGGTCAATTGAAGGTGAATAACCTTAAGGGCTGGTTTAGCACGTGCATGTTGTTTGTGAGAATAAACTTCTGCAACTCACTTTTTTTCACCTCACGTTCGGGCCATCCTATGGCGTTGTATTTGCTGTGCCAACGTGGCGACACTGCATCCGCATATAGTATATAATATCAAAGCTGCTGAGAGTTCCCTCTCAACCTTCTCCATATATCCAATTGAGTTTTCCATTAACGCATCAAAAGTATAATGCACTGAAAACACATAGAAGTCGATACTAAAACCCGACACATATACACTTACTCTTTCTTTCTTCGCAAGTTGGGGTATAGAGGTTAAGTTGACCTACCATCCCGCACTAACACTGCCGCTTTGGCTACTCCTGCATTTGCCACACCTACATATCCAAGTATCTCTGATAATTTACCATCTTTGAGGTACGGTTCCTAAAGGATTAGAATGTCGAACTCTTCCTCATTGGCTAATCTGGCAAGATCCAGCATCACTGCCTGTGATCTCTGGCAGTTTAGCTGCACTAGTTTGTGTTGCAGTTATCTATTTTTGAGTTTAAGCGCAATCAGCTCCGCCTGGTTAGTTGGGTATCTCCCACTTGCCCCCTAATGTTTATATTATGTTTGGCCTTGCACACCAAACACGAAATATCCGGGCTTTTGCATTTTTCCGCTATGTGTTCTTTCTCTCCACATTTCCTGTATAGCTTTCTGGTAGTACATTCTTTGAGGAAGTGATCCACACTCATGCACACCTTGGAATCTCTACAAATTTTCTTACTTTTATAGAGCTTCACCTTATATACACTAGGCCCGCTAAGTCTGTCTTGTTGAAGATTGAATTATTTGGCCGGATTGAGAGAAAATGCTTTATAAAAAAGTAACCTTGAAAAGCCATTGCCTCTTTAAATTAGGCTTGTCTTAAAAACTCAAGGCAGATCCAATGAAGTTTTAGTGTTGTTAAAGTAGTGGTTACCTTTATGCAAATCCAAGCATAATAAGCATTTAGGTTAGGTTAGGTTAGATCCTGTAAGGTAATTTTAACAGAGGGGGTGCCACAAGAATCAGTTCTAGGCCCTACGTTGTGGAACGTTCTCTACGACGACGTGGTAGGTCTGGAATTACCCCTGGGTGTTGAAAGAGTAGCTTATGATAACGACTTGGCGGTGATTATTACAAAACGCTCTAGGAAGAAACTGGGCTGGGTCTTGAATTGACCCCAGAAAAAATCGGAACTTGGTGCTCTTCTGTTCAAGAAAAGTACCACAAGTGGAGATGACAGTTTCCGGAATTATCGTCAAGTCGCAACGTCAGTTAAGGTACCTGGATGGTACTAACCTAGCGTGGAGAATGCAAGTGAGAGAAAAGTGTGTGAGAAAACGGAGAAGTCGGCTCGGTTCTTAGCAGGACTAACGCCAAACCTGGGCGAGCAAGATCTTCCACCAGGCGCCTGATATGCTCAATAATCTCCATAGTGCTCTATGGGGCCAAAATATGGGAGGATGCCGTGTGCAACAACGAAAGGCACAGGGAATTAGTTCTGCGGACTCAGAGGAAGTGTTGCCAGAGAGTTTGCAGCGCATACAGGACAGCGCCAAAGGCGGGCCTTCTGGTTGTGGTAGGCACGAAGCCGTTAGATCTTGTGGTGCAAGTGAAGACGGCGATCTGGGAGGGTCGCCTTACTAAGTGCGGAAGAATGGATGTGGGGGGAATGGCAGAAGAGTTGGAAAAAATGCGTGTCGAGTGAAGGTGGTAGCAAACCGGCATGGTCCAGAAGGGTCATTGCAGACGTGAAGCGTTGGGTAACTCGGAGCCATGGTGAGGTAAACTACTACCTCACGCAAGTACTAACAAAACATGGTTGCTTCCGAGCGTACCTGCATTGAATAAAATTGATTGTGATGAATGTCTGTACTGTGAGCAAAGGGATACGGTTCCAAAAAAAATAAGTAATGTTAAAATGTAAATGTTGTGTTGTGTGAGAACTGTGTGCGAAGTCTGTCGTGCGGAACTCTCCACCTTGACAAAATACTTAAATGCAATCCCGAGGTGGAGAAAGATTGTCATTCCCGCAAGAAGAGAAGAAGGTGGTTTTAGTCTTTAAGAATCTGACACTACCCCTCGGGGTGTTTTATGAAAGATTCCCACCTCTTCAGAAAAAAAATAGGTTAGATCCTGTTAGCCAATGAAGTTTTAGTTTTGTTAAAGTAATGGTTACCTTTATGCAAACCTGAGCACAATGGGCATTGAGGCTCGGGGCTTTTACAAACCTTAGAGGTGTGACCATATTTCATGCAATTGAAACGCTGAACTACTTTTGGTATGTATAGAGTAACTGATCAAGAGTTAAGGTTTAATATAAAAGTTTTGGGAAAAACGTAACGTCGGAAGGTTATCACTACAGTAATGGAAAGTTTCCTTTCTTCTCTTTAAACCTTTATAATAAAACGCTCGGCTTTTAAAATTTGAACGTCCAAAGATTTTTTCCTCTAGCAACAATTTTTGTTACGTCAATGTCTTTATCTATACCGATCCCTTGCACAATATGTGGTGTGATGAAATGTAAGCTTTGAGACTATGACCTTTTTCCTATATTTTACTTCTTTTGATCGCCGAAGAAAAACCCTTTGACCTACGGATTTCCGGTTTGCAAAAGCATCTGCCGGAGTTTGTGGGTTGCCACAGGAGTAACCGCGTGCTCTTCCGCCGGCTAAAAGTACAAAGCGGAATCGTAATTAGAAGTCTAAATTACTCTAGAAACCAAAAAATTACAAACTTTGGTCCACATTTGCAAATTTTAGCTTGTCGGTATGAACATTATAAAACCGAACATTTCGTCGATCTCTGAATGAAAACCCTTTGAGCCACAAACTTCCGGTTTAGTGAAGATTTAGATAAGTCTGTTGGCTAGCTTTAGGAGCAATTGGGCCCCTCCCCTTCACCGTTTAGTGCTTTTTTTCACGTTCAAAATGCAAAAAAAACATGTTTTTTGAAAGTTATCTTAAAACTGATAGACAAATGCTAAGAATATCGAGGTTAGACCTCAAAAATTGTAATCATGAGTTAATTTTATGTCAGGAAATGCAAAAAAATAATTTTTTTTTGGAATTATTGAAAAAGTTTAAAAAAAAACGTAGATATACCCTCCTTTATAAAGAAAAAATAAAAATATTTTTAAAATTTTAATCTACAATAACATTGATGATCATTTGCTCATTTTATAGACTTTTAGGTTTTAAATATTTTTATAAAGGGTTGGGTAAATGTATATAAACACACGATTATAAAAAATAACCTTAATAAAAGTTTTTGTAAAAATTTTAATCTATATAGTGATGTATTTTGATTTTTAATACAAGCCCTGTTTTAGAAAATATGTAGTCATCAACAGTTTTTTTAAATGAAACACTCTGTATTTTCTATTATTTTTAGAAAGAAAATTTTTCAACAATTACAATGATATAAGTTTTATGAGTCTACGATTTACGGTTTTTGAAATATTTATTAAAATAATAACACAAAATAAGAATAGATTGCAAAAAAAAAATTATGACTTTTTAAAAATATTCATTTAGTCATCAACAAAATACAGGAAAAAGAAGAGAAATAAATATGTTTATTATTAATAAATTAATTATTAGTTCAATCAATAACTTATAAAATTAAGCAATTTTAAAGCGTTTTTTACCTGCTTTAATTTTCTGCCTACCTCAAACAGATAATAGAATGAACGATATTATCAAAACACATCCGATTAAGCTCACACGCCCACAAATTTAAAATAACTAATTCTAATTCATTAAACTATAACAGAAAGTACCGTATTTTATAGTGATTTGATAAGTCTTTTAATAAAAATCTAATAATAATACTGAATTAAATATTTAAATTAAGGCGGCTCCAGTGCATCCAACCGCAAACAAACAAAACCCACCATCGCTCTCAATAACAAATGAAGCCGATGACGCATAGAATTGCACGTCTATCGTGATTTGTTTTATCCAGTATGTCGCAAAGGGTGAAAAAAACGGGATAAATCCGAAAGAAAATGTAAGTAGAACCGACACGGACAGAAAACACGTGAAATATTGATCGAAATGGCTACTCGGCTGTTTCCATTTCCGCCCATAGACAGGAACAGGAAATCTGGCTCCAAGATGGTGATTTTCCTGTTATTGACCATTTTTAAAAAGCGGACGGGCATGTCCGAGCACCATAACCTACAAAAACATTACTTTGTTTACATACAAACGGTTGAAAATGGGAGGCCGAATAATGATTGTTATTTCAGAAGATGATCAAGATGATGGAGATGGAGAACAGAAAGCTGAAGCAGAACGGTGGTACTTCGAAATTTGCTATTCTTGCTGAGAATTTGCCGCTGGATTCTACGGAATTGTTACAAGTAAGTATTCAATTGTAAACAAATGTAATGATTGTAAACAATAGGCGGAAAGCAATAATTTAAAAGGATTTTAAGCAGAAATGAATTAAATTTAAGTTTTTATCAAAATAAAATATTAACAATTATTTATTTATAATTCTTTAGAACCTCGTTCACACACAGCTAATATTTTAGTTACGTAGAGTATGCGAACAATAAAATTTAGTTGAGTTACATTGTTTATACGCCATATTTGACTAAAATACTCGCTACTCGACTAAATTACTAACTGTCTAAATACTTTTTTAGTGTATGTGCATGTACGCTTGCTTTATTATAAGCGTCATCAGTTACAGTGCAATTTTAACCAATAATTATGTTGATTGTAGCTTGCAATAAACGTTAACTGAGAACAATTTAATTTTATTGTTTGCATTTGTCACTTGATTAAATTATAAGCTGTGCAGTTCAGTACAACTCATCAGTTGCCAGCGCTGAGCCCGTCTGAACGGTATATTTTGCCACTGTTGCCAACTGTGTAAACTTTTATCAACTACATAAACATGAAGCTCAGTTTTGAATTTAAATAAATGGTTTAATTAGTTTATGAAGCCGCTACTTAACGAGATATAATATATTCTCAATAAGTAATGCCATCTAAAGTGAAGGTGTAGGATAAGATTACCCTGAAGTTGGCAACGAAGTACAGCAATTGATTATCTTTATCATTTTTTGCTTCTCTCACTCAAGTTATTATAGCGTTAATATTACGTTGTAATCTCATTTACTTATGTTGCTCCTTTTCTTGTTTAAAAACATATATAACTGCTATGTAGTTTGGTTTTGACATGATGAATTTATTTTTCAAATAAAAGCGCGGATCAAGCAAACCTAGATGTATGATGAGTAAAATGACAAGCGCTGCCACCAAACTATAATCATCAAGTGCGTTCAGTACGCATGATGAGTTGTCCTGAACGCGGCCATTATAGTCAGTGTAGCAGCTAATAAGTTTGAATTAATACTTCCACTGCTGCACTGTTGCGAGTTTGATTTTTTTTTGGCGGGAATTAATATTTTCTAAATTTGAATAAAACATTTGTCTTGTATAATAAAAAATGAAATATATCGGAGCAACATTGCTTGTCTTTTCTATTTTTACTATACTATTCAGTAGGAACTTTTATTTCTTTATTTATTATATACCTGCTACCTATAAATTATAAAAGTAATAAGAAATCATATATTTTTTGTTTATTCTAGTATCTTCCAGCAAGTAATGTGTCAATAAGTGAATTGGGTAAACAGCTTCTGAAAGCAGCGACAGAAGGCAATGTAGATGATATTCGAGTGTTGATGGCAAAAGGGGCTCCTTTCACAGCAGATTGGGTAAGTAGTATCAAGAAAGACTGTGCATGATAAAATCCAGTTAACAAACAGAAATCATATTTATTTCTATTTGTTATGACTATTTTCTATAATTTGACAGTTATTAAACTACTAAATTTAGTACAATTTTAAAAAAGTTAAATATAATTTATTTTTGCATTTTGGAAAAATTTGTTATATTATGCCGATTTTTAAATTACGCAATGTACGCTCATCTATCCATCTACTACACCGAGCATTCATGACGTATTTTTACCTTAAGCACATACACTTTGTTATGGTTTTTCGGAATCGATGAAAAGATCAATTCCTGAGGTGACCTGAGAAGAAGTTCTTCAGTTTTGGGGTTTTAAACGGTGCCGAGGGGCTTGCAAATAAGTGATCTTTGTGAAGTATTGCACGGTGCTAGCCAGAGAACGACGAACGACGACTTATTTGGCAGCCTTTTAGCAGGGGCAACTATTGTCTCTCATGTAGCAGTGGCTGCTCCAGACTTTCTTTGTGATAGGGTTTTTTACTGTAATGTCTTTGACTTCTGGGTTAGAATAAGACCGAACGCGTGTTCCGCGTATACACCAACTTTGTGCCAGTAAAAATCTTCCATTATTTTTTGTTGCAGCAGAGCTTGAGGCACTGTTTGGAGACTGCGATAGCTCTGGAAGGTGGTTGGACGTCCTTTTTTTGGGTTGGTCATGGTGGTCTGATTCTACTTGGAACCCTTGTGGCAAAAGACTTCTGGTTACGTTCGATTTAGGTTTTGGTGGCTTTGGGATGAGTTTTTCTATTTGAGGTGGTAGTCGGGGTTTATCTTAGTGGTTTTTTATTTTTGCCTCCTGGCCATATCTGGGCTTCTTCTTTTTCTTCTAAGTTGTGGAGGTTGCGATGCTTTTTGGGGACTTCAGTTTCTTTCACTTTGTGGATTCTTGATTGCTCTCTGGGCGCTTGTCGAGGAGAACTAAGCTGACGCTGGTGTTGGACGATTGGATCGGATAGTCTTCCGCTACTTCTGAGCTTTGTTTGGTGTTGTCATTGCTGAAATTTGTTAAGGGTTTCCTTCTCTCACCTGGCCTTAGGTGGTCATTATTCAGGCATTTGCTGGAGTTTGACCTTTGGGTTTGATTTGGCTCGATTGAGGGCAGTTCTGCATTGTCAGCTTTATCTTCTAGGTTCTGTTCTTTTATGGAATTGTGTAGAGGGTTGTCTAGTAGCTTCTGAATAAGTCTCGGCGGTTTGCTTCTAGGCTGGTGTCCTCGGGTTGGTTGACTTTTTTCTTCTCGTTCGTTAGCTTGAGCTCGTATACGTAAATATTATCTTGAGGATCGACTGGGGTTTTTCCACTTTTTTTGGGTTTATTTATGGCTTTCTCCAGTTCTCATATTTGCTGTAGTAGTTTTTTTATTCTTGCATCGGTGGAGTCGGCGATAGGGATGGCAGGGGCGTTCTTCTGGCTTCTTAGGTCCCGCGTTCTTGATTACGTTGACTAACCATTTGAATTCTATACCCCTAATTGCTTCTTCTCTATTGGAGCGCTTTCAAGTTTGCGTGTTTTATGGTGGGATATGATCTTCTTTGGCGGTTTTTTGTCATTGACAAGTTGTATAACGTCGTAGAGTTTAGAAACGAAAATGAAATGGTTTTCTTGGTTTTTCGCACGTTTTGCACAAGTCTGGGAATTCCTTTGTTGAATGCCGCTCGTTGGGCGCTAATTATTGTCGGTCCGCTTATGTAGTTTTATTAGGAGCGGCAGCTTCTGGGTGGCATTACTTTTAGTTTTTGGGTGTCAAACGACGCTTGGTAGCTGCCGAATAAATGAGTCTTTGCGAGGATCTTTTATCCGTCAGTCTCTTACCAGGGGTAACTTCTGCTTCTCTCAGGCTACCTTTGTAGTCTCTTGCTAGCAACGGTTTTAGTAAGGGCGGTGGCCTAAGTCTGTTGTACGTACCAGCGGTGCGGCACGATAAGTGGTAGTGGCTGGTCCAAACTTATTTCTTGACGGGCTTCTAAGGCTCGTATTACACGTATACGGTTTCCATTCGGTTCGGTTCGTTTTCGGTTGCAAATGAAAACGAATAAAACTTTTTCACACATGCACGGTTTGTATCAGGTTTTGTGTTTTTTTCGTACACAGGCGCAGTAGTAATTATAATGGAGAGAAGTCAAGTTGTTGCCGTGTTGTTTCCTTATAGAAAAATAAAAAAAACAAATGAAGAATTCATTGGGAGCACCCTCTCATCACTTTACGAGGGAGTATTTGATGCTATACTATTTCTATTAGGTACCGAATAGAAACCGAAAACAAACCGAAAACGAATCGAAAACAAACCGAACCGAATGGAAACTGTATACGTGTGAAACGAGCCTTACTGTGATTTTGCTGCTTCTACGTCTGGGTTCAGAGTCAGTGCTGCAAAGAACTCCTGGTTATGTCGGTTCGGGGTTTGGTGGCTTTGTGATGGGTTCTTCCATCCGAGAAGGGTCTTGGCTTTGCCATTCCTGTCTGAAAGATTCTTTTTGCAGGTGACTTTGTCTGCCAGGAGTTCGTCGTTGATCTGGTCTGATCGGTTTGCACTCTTTTTCCTCCTTTTCTTGCTTGCGACTTAGGCGGGTAACTAAAGCTTAGTACACACTAGAAGACATGTTGCGCGATTTTGGTCTCCGAGACGCGTCTCATGTCTATAGATCAATCCCTGTCTACGGGCCTGTTGCAAGACTAAAAATCGCAGGTCTAACGTCCCTTGATTGGAATGGGAGACCGCATGCAACGTTAGACATGTTGCGCAACATTTTGACAGTGTGGACGTCACTCGGCGTCTAGAGGCGAGACTCGTCTCAGTCCGTTTCCAGCTACCGAGGGGTGTGGTTCGGCTGTTTACAGTTATTTTTTAAAGTTTTACAGTTTTTTTGTAAACATGTGGTCTAAACGAGAAAGTTTTAAAACTAATTGAATTGAATTGGGATAATAAGAAAAGTCTCTATGAAATCTCTGGCTACAAAGCACAATGTGACAGTGGCAGAGGTAGAAAAGAAAATCCTTAATTTAAAAATATTATCCAACCGGGAACTGAGAAATTTACATCATAGCGTGGACGCTAGACGAGATAAAGAACGGTGTCTCTAAACGGTCTATAGACAAATCGCGCAACATGGTCTACTAGTGTGTCCTAGCCTTTAACTTGCCAGGGGTTTTTTGTTGATTGCTGGACCAGCTGGGTCGGCTTGCATCCTTCTTCGACTGGGACTGGAAGTTGCGATGCTTTGGGGATTTTTGTTTCTTTTCTTGATTGCTTTTTTGACGCTTGTCTAGAGGAACGGTTGGACGATCGGATTGTTGGTTCGGAAAGACTCGTTTTTCTGACGCTGGTGTTGACGATCGGATTGATTTGGAAAGTCTTTTGCTTCTTCATGTAAGACTCGTTTGGTGTTGTCTTTGGTCGGGTTTCTCTGTTCACCTGTTAGTTGGTCGTCGTTATCCTAGCATTCGCTGGAGTTTTTTTTACTTCCTGGTTTGAGTTGGATCGATTGGGGGAAGTCTTGCATTGTCAGCTTTAGGTCTCGGCTGGTTTCAGATTTCTTTCACTCCTTAGCAGCTTCTTCTTCTCTTCGTCCTCGGTTTGCTGGAGCGCTGATAGATAAATATTAATCTTGAGGATTGGCTGTTATTTTGCCTCTTTTTTGGGTTTATTTATGGCTTCTTTATAGTTATACAGCCATAGAGAATGCAGAGTGGATTTCTGGATCCCGCGTTCTCGATTGCGACTAACCATTTGGATTCTTTGTCATAGTTTGCGTAGATCGGTTCCATTGGTTGGGTGTTGTATTTGGCATATTTAGCAGCTGCAATCAGGTCATTCACCGAGGGTAGGTATACCCCATATTGCCTCTTGTGTTGCCTTGGGGAGCACTTGTCAGAGTGATAGTGCGATTTTTAGGGAGACCATTTAATTTTGGTGGTTTTAATAAATAAGTTTGTGTGGTGTAACTGCGCCTGAACTTCCGCGCGTAAACAGTGAGACGACGAATCCATTCCACTGCGTGTTTCGTCACCCGTTCTCGCGACCCACGTAAGCCGGACGAGTCCTATCTCATTTTACTCGGACTCACACGAGACTTGTCAGTTGTCTTCCTTTTTATTCTATCTCATTGGGTTTTGATTTAAGTGTAAAAATTTGTCCCTACCTTATCTTTACTATTTTACGAATACATAGACATACGAGTGTCTAATTTGGGGGTTTTCTGCTCGAAGTTTTGGAGGAAAGTAAAGACTTGGCAACACCGCTAAGTCCGGGTTCATAAGTTCTTTCTCTTACATCCATCTATGGTGCTTCATTTTGTATGGCAGATGATCTGGATTGTTGTAACTACGCGCTGACTTGCATACTTTGGGAAGTTGTGTTTGGGAGCTTATAACTTCTTCCGGCACAGGGCAGGGGTAACGATCCATCAAGAAGCGATCATAGTTGACGAAGCCGGTTGCGTGGTCTTTGAGAGACTGTCCCTGGTTTTTTTCGGAACTTTGTCGTTTCCCTTGATGATGATTTCCAGGTGTTCGGTCGGTTGAGACACAATCGCTTCGATGTGCCCCACGTTGGGCGTCAATTGTCACAAATCGGGTGTTGTTTAGAAGGAGCCTCCGGAAAGCCAGAAGATGACATTGCTCTTCTTAGATCCAGTTTCAATTGCGTCATGTTCACACATCTTAACACGCAAACTCTATACGCATTCACACAGAATGCTACTACCGTTGGTAGTTCACACGTCCTCATACAAAGGGTACACAGGTTATGTTTTGAGTTGTACTTGTTACTGCGCAACGCAGTGGTAACGGTGGTCGTACTAAAACATATGTGGTTGAGGGCAAGGCCTACTCATTTGGTGATGTTCTTGCAGATCTTTGCTTTTGATCCGTGGTTGCCTGGGGTCCGCTTTCAGGTGGTGGAGCTGCATCGGGAGTCTGATTTAACGTGGTGGTCCGGTAGTAGTGTGCGACTGGTTATATTCTTCCGGTTGGTCTTCCACCAATTTTATTCTTTAGACAAAAAAATTCACGGTGGTTTAAAGAGACTACAACCTAATTCCCCAGAGAAAGTAAATAAAATTATTTCTGTCATCTACAATTTCCTACCAAATCTTTTATAAGATGTAACTAATAATTTTTCATTAGTTAGGAACAAGTCCCCTACATCTAGCAGCTCAAAATAATCACCTACCTGCATGTGAGATGTTGCTTCGAGCAGGAATGTCCAAAGATGCAAGAACTAAAGTTGACAGAACACCATTACACATGGCATCCTATGAAGGTCACCTAGAAATTGTGGAGTGTCTGCTAAAGAATGGAGCGGAGTATGATTGTAAAGACCTGGTAAGCAAATTGCAGGAAACAAAATATCACTTTTTAGATTATATAGCTTGAAATTGCTGAATTTGCGGTAAAATTATCGGATTGTTTAGTAAAAAACTTTTTTAAACTATTAGCTTTGTTATTAAGCTCACTTAAGAATCTATTTTTATACTTAGTGGTACCATTAACCAAGTTACCAAAAATAATTTGTTCAAAACAGTGGCGTGTACAAATTATTTGAGGTTATGTTTATAACTTGCGAAAATAAATCGTAAAGTTTAGTATGCTTTAATGTGATTATTAACATCTTTTTTGTTTAGTTACATATGACTCCATTGCATTGGGCTGCTCAAAATGGTCACTCAGAAATAGCTGCTACATTGATACGATATGGGGCGACGACAAATCTAATGAATAAATTTGATCTCACCCCTACTGACATTGCTGAGCAAATGAATCGGCCTGACATTATACAAATTATAACATTAAGTATTAGAGATCCTCTCACTGCCACTCAGCATTTAGCATTAGAATTAATATCATCAGATAATAGTACGGAGTCTGTGATGGATCCCCTCGTCAATTTGAATTTAGTTAATGAAGAAAATGAGGTTGAAGAAGAAAACGAAGCAGAAGAAACTGATCATGTACCACTTGGTAAGAAATTTGGTAATTTTATATGTATATTTTGCATAGTGTCCCTATTCATTTGTCAGTTTAACTGCAAAACCACAATTGTCTTGATAATTATTGGAGAACTGACAAATTTCAAATTGGTTGTTAAACTAACAGTGAATGGTGGGTCATAGTAACTGGTGATTATATTTGCTAACAATTGTTTTTATTTACATGAAGAAACTATTATGATTGATGGTAGTAATATCGAGTCATTACAAGAAGAATCAACCTATGAAGAAGTGGAACAGGAGGAAGAAGGTTTGTTTATTCTCTAATCAAAATTGAGCTAAATTGTGAAAATATCTTTAGGAATGAGGTACTCGGTACTTTGGATGTTCCAGTAGGTACTTTGTTGGTGTTGTGCTTTTTGATAGCGTTCTTTTTTCTGTGAGGTTTGCTCTTAGCAGATTCTTGCTTGGTGGCAATATTGGTTTGTTGCAGATGCTGAAAAAGAACGAGGAATTAGTTTGTCCCAGTTTTTTCTGAGATTTTCCGCGAAAAGGATCCATCATTAGCATTTGTTGATTGCATCAGTTCTCGATAAATTTTCTGCGCTTTTTTTGTACTCCCGTACTACTGATGTCTTTGACTTCTAGTGCTTAACTCTGTTCTAACATGCTCGCAATATACCCGAATTTTGTTGTGTCGGTTATAACTCTTGCAGTAATTTTTCTTCCATTAGTTTATTTCAACATGAACATATCTTAGCAATATTATCATTTCTTTCGATATTCTTTGCATGCACTGAACATTGGTCCAAAAATCCGACTTGTAAATTTGCCAGTTTCATTCCTACCATTGGCGAATGCTTATTTTTTTGCTTTATTGTGAAATAATGACCGTCTAAAGATTGACCTCTGGAATAAGCGACGCGGTTGACAGAACGCTGATTCCGATGGAATTGTCCATGCTGCATTTAGTCGATTCACCGGATGTCGCCAGTTTTATTATGGTTGACATAGGATTAATAAATATAAACCTTATCTATTTATATAAATAGACTTTATAATGATCACTACATTACTAATGTTTTTTTACTCCTACAGAAACAATACAAGAAACTATAGAAACAGTAGAAACAGAAACTAACAACACATTCTCCGAATCAATGAAACTTTTACAACAACATGGTATAACAATGTTACCAACAGATGAAAGCAACATATTAAATTCAGTAATGGAGAGTGGCCATTCTGTGGTACTAACAGGTAAAATAAACCACACAATACGTTTGTTTACCTATTAACACAATATATTTATAGAAGCTGGAAAACAAGCTTTAAATTCGATTAAAACATCAGAAGCTAATGAAGATATAACGGAATATTTAAAACCTAAAGTTCCAACAGCAATAGCACCAGTGAAAAAGAAAAAAATCTTTACACTAACACATGATGAATTCATAGCAATGACAAATAACGGAGCGATAACATTGGGCCAAAATAATGTACTGAAACAAATTAATGGAAAATTTATAAGCAACCCTAAACCACCTCAAGTCAAACGTATAGTTATGAAAAAGAATAAAGTTGTACCTATATGTCAAAATGTAAGGAAATATCATTAATCCATAATATTTTTATTTATAAATTTTATTTTAGATGCAAATGAAAACCCAAAAAGTTGAAGCAATACATGATGTAAATGCCTTATTAGAAGAAATACAAAAGAAAAATGCTTTAATAGAATCGTACAAAAGAAAATTGTTGAAATCAGAAGTGGAAGCAGCACGATATAAACAACAATTAAAACTTATAATGGAACAAAACAAACTTGATTCGACATGATAGTCCGAATAGTTATTTATTTATTTATTAATCATTGTGCATTTTTAATAGTTTTCATATCACAGCAAGTCCTTATTAATCGTACTGGAGAACCAGATGTTTATACAGATTGATATTTTTATACGATTCTTATAGAATTTTCTAATATTTGATAATTGATCGAGAGAATAGTTATTGTTTTTTTATTACTTATAAACCTGTTCATTGTTGAATTCGTTTTGTATATTGACCTCAATTAATATTTGTATATATATTGGAGCTTATTTTGTAGATTGATAAGTGTTATAAGTTGTATTTTTAACATTGGAAAAGCAATAAATATTATTAATTTTTTAATTGTGAAATATTGATTAGAACGAAATTATTTATTTGCATCAATTAAATGCATAACAGCTTGAATTCGATACGAGAAGTTATTTTGAAGATTCATAATTGAATTGAATTGCGGCTACAGTAGTTGTAGGTCGGAGACCACTCTGTAATAACCCTAGGGATACGAAACTACATCCAAAGATGAGACATGCTTCCTCTGGAGTAGATTTGTTCAGCTCTTGAGTGTTTGTTCTTTATTTAAGCTGGGCTCTAGGTTGTCTCGGTGAATGCTGAGATGTGCATAGACTAGCGAAACCTTCTCTTTTGCTTTGGAGGTGTTTTTTTGCCAGGAGGCTTAGAGTCTGCTTTGCCGGGTAACTGTTTTGTCTTCACAGCAGCAGCAAAATGCGCCTTCTGGCTTCTGCTTCAATGATTCGGTATCTGCTATGAATAACTCTGTAAAGTTCTTACCTCGACGGGTTAGTTGGACTAGCCCATGCTAGTTTTTTTTTGTAGACAGGCTGTGTCGGAATACTTGCCTGTGGGTGTTGTTTTCGTTGTTGCTGAAGACACTGGTTAGTTGCTTGGGTTTTTTTTTCCATGTTTGTAAGAGTAAAATTTGTTTCTTTACCTCGCCATGGAGCACATCGAATTCCGATCTCCAGAGCTGCAGAGCTTTTTTAATTTCAAACAAATTTAATTTTCTGTCTTTGGATGCCGTGAATGATTTTAAATTTATCAATATCTGGGAATGTGTTCTAAAATATGATTTGCAAAAGTACTATTTGAATGGCGTAATCTGAATGTTTTTTAAATCTAGTTTCGAAATTTTTTCTTGTGTTTGCCCTATATATCGTGCATTACATATGAGACAACTTAATTAATTTATACACTCCTGATGTTAAAATTGTATCTATACGGTCCGTCTTTAGCATTGAATAAAATTTATTATCACTTTGAAACGCTACTTTGTAATTAAATTTACAGAGAATATTTTATATTTTCTTGAATATGTTATTGAAATGTATTTTATGGGTTCTATGACTTTTATCTTATATTATAAATTAATTGTAGAAAGAGTATAGTGAGGCTATTATTATACTCTTTCTACAATTAATTTATCTTATATGATATTTCAATATATTTTGTATTCATTTTTTATTAAATTATAATTGTTATTTCATAAATTTAAGTTAGTATTTTTTATAAATTTTAAACTGTTACGCCACTGGTTATTCTTGCTTCCATTTGGAATATTGTTTATGTCTCACTCTACCCACAGCTATTCTCGTATGCTGTATCCTTGTTCAATTAGTTTACTAGTTTTTGACACCGGCTTTGAATTTGTGCATCCTCCAGGAAGAATTGCAGTTATTTAAGGTAATAAATCACACTCATAGTTGAATTAGGTACCAAAATGAAGCTCATAATGTGGGGCACGTTATGTGCTAATAGATTTTAGGAAGCTATTTTGTTGAAAAATGAAAATTTGAATGTAAAATATTGTATCAGAGTTGTTAGTTCAGAAAGGTTACGTTTGGTGGCGTGACAATCGGCTTTGTACAACAAACTGAATTAAATATGGATATTAGTTTGTTTAAATTGATTAAATGCTTTTTCTTCAAGTTTAAATAATAGATTTAAGAACTAATTTTTTTTGTCAGCTTTCATCGTTTAGAAGGTTGATTCAGCAAGGTAAATGTAATCAAAAATTGAGGAAATTTTGTGACATTCTTTAATGGTTTATCAACAATGAAAGTAAAATGTTAAATTTTATTGTAATAAAGAACAAACTTTACAATATGTGTTTGTATACTATGTTGTGTGTCTTCAAGCATTTATGCATACGTGATCAACAAAGTTGATTTTGAATTTTGGAAAAATGCGATTGGCAACATAAAGTTAAAATTTTAATATACAGGGTGTTAAAAAAAGAAGAATATTTTAATATACAGGGTGTTCGGAAAAAATAATTTATATACAGTTGAAAAATTAAATTTTAATATACAGGGTGTTCAAAAAAATTATTTCTTATATACAGAGTGCTCGAAAAAAAATAAACAAAAAAATTGATATAAAAATATATCAGAGTTACATGAATTTTATAATATATTATAAACAATTCAAACAAGAAAAACATACAGGGTGTTTCATTAAGTGGAAATTTAAAGACTATGGCCAAGTCTTGGTAGTTAGCAAAGCTTTTCTCACTCAAAGTTTTATCATTTAATGAATGTAAAAACATTTTTGTTAACATATGATAAAATGATATTTTTCTTCTTTCGGTTTATATTCACTAACAAATGTTTTACAAACGTTAAACAAATTTACTTTATTTCTGCAGAGTAAAATCTTGATTATTTTATCAATTAACATTTAGAAGCTTGTGAATTAATGTCAAACTGTATGATGATTATCAGATATGTTGTAATCGATCCTACAATCTGTAAAATAAATAAAAAAATATTTTTTGAAACTAATTTAAATGATTTACTTACGGATGACATAAATGAATAATTCAGATGAAAAAATCCACATGCAGTAAATTTGGTATCCTGTTGGATAATTTGTTGAGAAAAGAACTGAATCTGAAATAAATTAATAATGTTACATAAATTACTTGATTAATTAAAAAAAAATTAATCATTAAGCAAACAAAAAATAAATTTTGGAATTTGTAAAGAGCAAAAAACTTTTTCTGAGCACGGTGACGACTAGGTCTCTGTAGTTGCGTTTTTTACTAAGTCCGGGTTCTAAAATGTTTAGAGCAGTTTTGTCTACATCTTCAGATTCTCATATGTATGCTCTTAACGATTGCCTTTGCGGGTTAATTAATGTTTGTAGCAAATATTCTGAAGATTTGTTGTCAAAATGATCCAAAACAGCAGTTTTCACCTCTTTATTATTAAGATTTGTCTACTTTGAAGTTTTTTTTAAATTCTGATATCAGGAAGTAATCACTAGGAGCCAAGCCTGGACTGTAAGAAAAATAACCGATTTTTTTAAAGCCGTTTTTTTAATGGCAAGTTGTGCACAGGTGCGTTGTCCTGCAACAACCTGACTTTATTGTTAATTTTTCTTGACGCTTTACCCGAATATTTTTATCAATTTAAAAATAAGCGCTATTTACTGTGCTATTTCTTTCTTAAAATCAATCATCACGATGCCTTCTAAGTCCCAAAAGATTGTGGCAATAATTTTTTTGGACGGGGATACCCTAGCTTTTTTTGGTGTTGGTTTATTTGCACGCCGCAATTCCATGGGTTCTCTTTTGGATAGAAGATCATGATACAAAATCATAGTTTCATCCTTTGTAACAATAGAATGCAGAACTTCTTTTTATCACCTCTCACAGAGCTTAGTAGAGTAAAATAATCGGAAACTACAAAAAGAGCAAATGACAACAGAGGACACGATTTCCTTCACAACGTGTCAATAAAAAGCATATCACGATTACTTCAATAACCTAGGACGCAATCATTTGGAACCTACATAAAACCACAAAACTAAAATTTAAAGAAGATAGAAAGGCAGCGAGAAGGAAATGAGACAACGTCAACGCTAAATCTAAAGCAAGACAAGCCAATTTGGTGAGAAGAAAGAATACGGAAATCAATATAATAATAAAGACAATGAAAAAAATTAAAAAAAAAAAACACAAAACTGAGGAATTTGGTAGCAGAACACATTAAAACAGAGAATGAAATTACTGCTTCTTTGAATAAATATAAAATAGATAACCACCTTAACAACAACCTTTTGAAGAATTGCTAGAAGAATACTAAAAACTGGCGGAAACACAAAAAAAATGCGGAAACTCAAACTTAGGTTTGTTCTGTACTCATAAAAGATATGAAAAGGGCCGGTTTGACAACTAAAATTTTTGTATGATTTTGTACTGCTTTAACAGTCAAGTCACGAGTTACTTGACTAATTAGTCTAGTTAGTAGTCAAAAAAAGTTGGACTCTAAAAAAAAAAGTGCACAATCGATTCAAATTTAAGAAAAAAGTTTTTACCAAATTCATAAAAGAAGCCAAGAGACAAATCTGAATCAACCGTTGCAGAGAGATTGACAGCAATGTTTGGGGAGATAGTTACAAAATCGCAACCAGAAAACTTTTTTCAGCTGCCAAAATGACTAAGCCTGGACAAAAAATTAGTAATTGCCAAAAAACTGTTTATAGTTGTAGGACTTTCCATCAGTGTCGATAAGGAAAACAAGCAAAATTTAAACAGACAAAAAGTAATACAGACCGATTTGCTTTCTGGATGCTCTAGGTAAACTGTTCAAACAACTGATCAAATTCTGAAAAAAAAAATCAAGGAAAAGTCATATTGAAGCAAGGAATTTTGCGCCTTGGTAACGCTTTACATTAAAAATGTATACAATTCTGCTAAATAGAGTGACATATACATATACATATAAGAAGTAAGCAATTACCTTTTCAACATAATGAACAACTGCTTTAGTGAGAGGACTTAATTCTTAATCGACGAAGAAAAAATAGAGAGGTTAGGTGTGGTGTACCGCAAGGTTCAGTAGTAGGCCCGATTTTCTGGAATATACTATACAACCCGGTACTAACAATTAACACCAAAAAGGGAGTGGAAATTCTTGGTTTTGCGGACAATACTGCGATAGTCGCACGCAGGAAGACAAAGAACGATATTGAAGACAAAATAAACTAGACTATCAAGGATATAACTAGGCTAACTTCAAGTCTAGAATTGAAAAACCAACAACAAAAATTGAAGTTTAGGAGAACAGGGCAAGTTTCGAAATTGTCAGAGTATATCTGGAAACCAGGGGACACAAAGAACTAATTCCAAAAAGAGATTCTAGAATTTTACTAGAAGTAAAACTGGCAAATCTAGCACTACTGAAGAAAATACATTTAATGGAGCTACACAAAATCTTTATGAAAGAAAGAGGATACGACGAAGATGAAGTTAATAAATATATAGAAAAACTAAGAAGATACCTAAGAACAAAGCAAATATCTAGGCTGAATAATGCAAGAATGGAAGAAAAAAGAGATGGATGTCAGTGTAGAAAGCTGGACAAAAAAGAGGGTACAGGAGAGATGGGACGGGGACAGCATGTGTTGCCACCTCACTTTAAACTAGTACCACATTAGTGACAATGACAAGGACAAATTAACAGCAGGACCAACGCAGAGAAGAAAACCAAAAGGTATTGCCATGCGCTAGTCATTCTCAAACACCACTTGTTGAGGCCAACACCTCACTACGTCTTAAAAAAAGGGGGAACAGGGTAAAACCAAGGATCCAATACCTATGAGTTGTCTTTAGCAGAAATGGCAATAAAAGATAACACTTAAATAGAGCAGAAAAAGTCTTCATGTTGCTTGGAGGATTTATGCCCAACTTAGGTGGACCAATATCCAACAAAATTAGACGACTGTGCTTGGTCGTAAACCCCATAACCCTGTACACGCAACCTTTATATGTAATGAAACAACTCGGGAGAAGAGGAAAACTTTCAATCTCTTGGTAAGAAACACTTGGGCGGGAGGGTAGAGCATTCCAGAGCATGATTATTATAAAATAATTTAAACTTGGGTGGGTGGGCTACTCCACCCACCCAAGTGTCCGTCATGAAGAGGTCGGATATCACCAAAGTCTCTTGTGACAAAGGGACTTTTGCCGCCTTCAAAAAAGACAAACTTTTAATCTCTTGGTAACAAACACTAAGTTAGGTGGGTTGGACACTCCAGAGCATGTTTACCATCGAGTAGTTTGAAGCTCTTAAAATACCAAAAATAAAGATAAAGCGACAACCACTCCAAACTTGACGGCGCCAAGTTAGACACTATACATATGAGTCAAAACACCCTACTTAAAGCTTGCAGCATGTTGACACCCAAACTTAAGAACAGAGATGCAAAATATAATAAATCTTAAAAAAATTAAAGTACGTCACCTGCTAATGCCTGACCTCAACAAACCAACAACAAAAAATTAGAATGGCTTGGCAGAGACAGTTGTCGACAACTCCATGTAGATTGATTGTTAAAGAACAATTTGTTAACAAAAATATTATGTTAACTACTTCCGGACCTGGAGCAGTCTCCGTCGCTAACCTTGGAACTTTGCTGTTCAACGTAGGGTTATTAAAATCATGATTCTTTCACGTTCCTATCAGATCAATCCCAAAAAGAGTAAGTAGAAAAAGAAAAGCCATTGACAAAAATGCTGCAAAAAAATGAAAAAGCAGTCAAAGACAGAATGCTCTAAAGACTTGCGCACTCTACTAAGTCAAAGACTATTACAAACTGGTCAAGTACTTAACCAAACATAGAGACGTCGAATTGCCTAACGACGGTGGCATACAAAATCTTACTAGAATACAAAAGAGAACTGTACTAAAAGTGTGCAATGGATACCGTATCACCCGTTGCAAGCAGTGCAGGTAATTGCAAGAATAAGGAAACAACAAAAATGTAACGCGTGAAAGGAACAGCAAAATCAAAAAGAAGTCTATAGAAAAACAAGAGATCAAATAAAAAAACCAGAACGGTAAAGCCAGAGGGACTAAGTCTTTAATCAAAAACCTGAAGATGTGGAACAACAAGACTACGGCAAAAGTAAACTACTACATCACCCAAATCCTAGTTAGGTAGTTACTTCTAAAAATTCAAAACCAGAAAAAGTTACTTTGCCAGATCTGTGGCGAGATAGATTTGGTCACACACGTCATAATAAAAGTTTTTTGACGACAAACTCTTGGGTGGGCGGAATTAAGTTTGAATTGTGGTAGCTTCTTCTACTTAAAAATATTGAGCTCATGGTTTGAAAATGTGTTCCCGTCTACCCGTCAAAGTATTTGTCATAAAAAAAATTATAAGTTCACACCACCTGCCGCGTTTTTGCAACTAAAAATAATTACAAAATAACTGACAGATGTCATTAAGTTAGAAGACAGAAATGACGTTACCAATTTTTTTATTTCAAAAGTTTGGGCGGGCGGGTTTGAAAAATATGTTGTCAATTTTTAAGATGTGAAATTATTTTTGGTTTAATTTAAAATTTGAAAGTTCTCATGCTATCTTAAACTGATCATTTTGAAATTTGACTGTTTAAGTTAAAGTTTGATTAAGTTTTTGATCAATTTTTACTTATTTTTGGCAGTTTTGTTTAAAATTTGACAATTTAAAATCTATTTAAATGGTTCTAAACCAATTTTTACAAAACAATCATTTTGGTTGTTTTGAACTAAGTTTAAAACTACTTTAATAATTATTTTTGACGTTATATTTAACATACCACTTTAACAATTTATGTTAAAATTTGTCAGTTTTAGACTATTTTAGACAATTAAAACTATTTTGACAGCTCAGAATTATTTTGACAGTTAAAGACCATTTGGACAGATTAAAACCACACAATTTGACTAATCAAGACTATTTTTGACAGTTTAAGATTACACAATCTGTCAGTTTTAAACAGTTTAAGATTATTTTAAGAAACAAAGATCTCTTTTAAAAGTTGTAAGACTACTTTGACAATTTATGTTGTCATTTGACAGTTTAAAACTATTTAAAACACTTTAAGACCACTTTAAAAGTTTAAAACTATTAATAACATTTTAAGACCGTTTTGACAGTTCAAGACCACACAAACAGTCAGTTTTAGACAATTTTTGACGGTTTAAGACTATTTTTTAGAAACAAAGATTGTTTTTATTGGTTTAAAATATTTTTTGACAGTTTAAAACTATTTTTAACGTTTTAAGACCACTTTGACAGTTTAAACTGTTTTTGACAGTTTAATACTACATTATTTGTCAGTCTTAGACTTTTTTGACAGTTTGACAATTATTTTTAGGAAAACAATTTTTGCAGTTAAAAATTATTTTTAAGTTTTTACAATTTGTCAGTTTTTTGACATTTTAAGATAGTTTTTTAGAAACAAAGTTTATTTTTGACAATTAAAAATTAGTTTTTAACTCTTAAAGACAACTTTGACAGTTTAAGACCACACAGTTTGTCAGATTTAAACGGTTTTTGACAGTTCAAAACTATTTTTTAGAAACAAAGTTTATTTTCAGTCAATTTTTAACAGTTTAAGATTACACAATTTTTTAATTTTAGACAATTTTTGACAGTTCAAGTTTAGACATATTTTAACAGATCAAAACTATTTTAGAATTTAAGACAATTTTTGGCAGTTATAGACCAATTTTTGCAGCCCAAAACTATTTTTTAGAAACTTAAATTGTAATTTTAGCAATTTTGTTAGAAATTTGATAGTTCAAGATCATTTTTGACAGTATAGAACCTGTAGAAAAACTAAATCTGTTATTTGAGTAAATGAGAGACTTATTTGAATGTGCGGGCAGAAGCCGTAGATTTGGAACAAATTATCAAAAAGACTATTAACGCTATGACTTCATTAGATGCTTGGACTGAGTCTAATGAGTACAAAACTTAGTCTACCATGGATTGATCAAACATGTCTTAAGATACGATTGAATTGGCGGAACAAGGCTTTGTCTGCTTTGCAAACCAAGGAGAAATATACTAACAAATTAAAAAAAAAATAGTTTCAAACAAACTAAAATAATAGCTCACCGCATCTCTAGTTTCTCCAGTATACTCCCACAATTCATGCAAATATAATCCAGCAGCTTTAGCCTAAAATTAAATAATGAAAAATTTATAAAATATTAAATAATTCTTACCTGTTCCTCAACAATAGATGATACGCACAGAACCATAAATACTTTAAAACCATGCAGTAAAATATAAATAGCTAAAACCATATAAACAACCAAACTATCGTCATTAGAATTCTGCACTAGTTTATAAGCATACACCAACTGAGTAGTAATCATAATAAACCTAATCAAAATGGTAATCAAAATAACCACTTCATATGTGCGATTAATACGCAATCCAATTTCATGCATGCTATTATGTATCTCACCATAAACCTTAAGTTTTTCAATAACATTGACATATTTTGTAGATTTAGCATTTGAAATATAGAGTATTTTATTATTCTCTAGCATATTATATTTTAAATTTTTAATTGATCGATTTAACCATATATATCTTTGATTTAGTAATAGCAAAAAATTAGAGTATTGAAACAAAACCATAGTATTTGCATAATCAGTTACATTAAATATAGTGTATATTACCAACATTATATTTTTATAACTGATAAATTGCATGGTCCCTTTTGTTAATAAAAGTAAAGCCATTGAAATCACCTGACCCCAACAATATTTTAATGCATTTTTGTAAACTAATTTAATTCCATGTTTCTTCATAATTAAATCCAATTTAACAAAACATTCCAATATATTGATAACGTTATGTCTAATTATAATAGATGATGTTAATTCCAAAAAACTCAATATAAATCCCAAATATAGTTCAACTCTAATTGTGATACCAGTTATTCCTTCTTCCATTTCTATATGTTCAATTTCATGGGCGATATAAATAAATATTGATATTAATCCAATTATCCTTGCTATTGTTATTATTCCTAAGCTGGATACTAAACGTCGTGGTTTTAATTTTAAACATAATGGAGCTAGGCCTAAAAATTTTGAGTTCCAATATAGTGGAACTATAGTATCATAAACGTCCATTATTCGATAATGTTGGAATAAATATGAGTAAAGTTTAATGATTTTATTATGTCTGTACATAAAATATTTTAATGTAATTAAAACTCAATTAGATTGATGTTTGCGTTTTTTTGCTACGCTCATTCCATGTGTAAATATATGAAAAATAGATCAGAGTTGAGTATAAAAATAAATTTGTTGTAAAAAAAGTTATCTAGGTCGCATTTAAAATTAAAATGATCTATGAAAAATAATTGTGATTACAAATTAATTAAAGTAAGCAAATAACTTCAGTCTGGCCATAAAACAATTTAAAATGTTTTTTATCACAAGTTTATTCTTACGAATACATTACTAGTTTCGGCTCTACTAGAGCTTTTAACAAATGTAATAAGATAAATCACAACCATCAATTATATTAAATAATTATTTAATTTAGTATTATCCAGAATTTTTATCTCTATTGCTTTCTCTGACATATGTTAACTTTAGTGACTTTTGATTTTGAATTGAGGTTATGTCAAATTGAGCGTATGGATTTTTGCACATTTGGTACTAATAGTATTGAACTATACTGGTACTAAATTATACCAATTTTAAATGTACCGTTTTTGAGTTATGACTAGTTATATTGTTTTCCTGAATTCCTTCTTGAAGTCAGGTTGATTGATTTGAGGTTATGTCAAATTGGGCGTATGTATTTTGAACAGTTGGTAGAAATGATATTGAGCTGTATTTGTACCAATTTGCACGAATTTCCAATGTACGGTTTCTGAGTTATGAGTATTTATGTTAACTTAAATGATTTCTGATTTTGCTAAGCCAGGTTGATTAATTTGAGGTTATGACAAATTGAGCTTATGAATTTTGATCATTTTTGTACAGTTGGTAGTTATATTATAGAGCTATAATGGTATCAATTTGCATTAGTTTTTAACAAATCATTTTTGGGTTTTGACTCTAGATTCTGTTAAGTTAGTTGGATTGATTTAAGATTATGTCAAATTGGGCGTATGGATTTTTATTAATTTTACGTACTTGGTATTAATAGTTGTGAGCTATGTTGGTACTAAGTTGCACTACTTTTTAATGAAGGATTTTTGAATTATGAGTAATTATGTTAACTTTAATGATTTCTGCTTTTGCTAAGTCAGATTGATTAAATTGAGGTTATGTTAAATTGAGTGTATGAGTTTTGATAATTTTTACACAGTTGGTACTAATAGTATTGAGTTATATTGGTACCAAATTGTACTATTTTCCTATGTACTGTTTATGAGTTATAAGGAATTATGTTGACTTCTGATTCAGTTAAGTCATCTGAATTGGTTTAAGATTATTATAAATTGAGCGTATAGATTTTGACAGTTGGTACTGATCATATTGAACTATATTGGTACCAATTTGTATTAATTTCTAATGCATAGTTTTTAAGTTATTGGTAATTACGTTATCTTCTATGCCAATTCTACTAAGTAAGATTGAATAAATTGACATTATGTCAAATTGAGCGTATGGATTTTTAATAATTTTGTACAATTGGTACTAATAGCAATGAACTATATTTGTATTAAATTGCATCAATTTCCAATGTATCGTTTTTAAGTTATGAACAATAATATTACCTACTATAACTCCTGATTTGAATTGGTGAAGTTTATTAAATTAAGGTTATGTCAAATTGACCGTATGGATTTTGATTAATTTTACACAGTTGGTATTAATGGCAATGAGCTATAATGGTACAAAATTGTATCAATTTTTAATGTAACATTTTTAAGTTATGAATATTTATATAGTCACCTATGAGTTTTGCAACGCAAAGTTATGTAAATTTGCACAGTTGGTAGTAAAGCTATTGGACTATATTATTACCAAATTGTCAAAATCAATTTTGGGTTATGATTTTTTAATCATTAAATTCAAATAAACGAAAACTAATTATGGCTTAATCAAAGTGTAACCAACAATTTAATCAAAAACATTTTTACAACTTTCAATCGTTTATTTTTGAATTTTGGACAATATTTTGATGTTTTATAGCCGAATTTTGCTATTTTAACATTTTATAAACAGAATGTTACATTTTTTGACAGTTTATGGCCGGATTTTGTTTTTTTTTTTTTAACAATGTGTTTATTTGTATAGCCAGACTTAAGCAATTATTGACATTTTATAAAAAAACGCACTTTTTTACAGTTTATGTTCAAAAATATGTTATTTTATAGCTGGATTTTTAAATTTTTATTTTATGGTTGGATTTTGGTGCTTTCTAGCAACATTTTGATATTGTATAGCAAGATTTTGTCATTTTTGACATTTTATGAATAAAATTTTGAAATTTTAAACGTTGTAGGTCGGATTTTGAATCTATCTTAAAATATTTTAAAGTTTTATGACTGCAGTTAGTTAACTTCACTTTTTATGAATAAAATTTTGCACTTTTCTACAGTTTATGGCCGGATTTTGGTGCTTTCTAACAATATGTTGAAGATAAATTCCGCGTTTTTAAATAGTTTATGAGCAGATTAAAAAAAAAAAAATGAAAAGCTTTTTTCAATATTTTTTGGTGAGGCTCAAAAATTGTAGCTACCCCACTGACTAAGAATTTTTATTTAAAGTTTTCAAAGAATTTTTCCAAAAAGGTTATGAGATCTACAATATCAGGGTGTGCACTCATCATCAGTGTGCCTAGAATTTCACAGTTCAACGTTTCGCCTAATAGGGAGCATTGCGTTACCACCTTTGACACATTAGTAACCATAAACTGTTTAATAGTTACTGTGATTTTATGTAAATTGTCTCTTCAATCAGTGAGTGAGATGTCAACTGTTTCACAAATCTGTCATATGAATTGTCAATTTTTAATTTGACAAAACAACTACTTGATGGTAATCATGAAATGGAATGGCTCACTCACCCACTCAAGTTTTTGCCATCACTACCAACAAATTTGAATATAGATATTTCTAACGCTTGTAGAAAGAAGTAACTTTTAATCTTTTCATGATCAACACGTGGAGGGTAGGTGTTTAATCTAGTTTAAACTAATTTTAAAATTTTTAATAGTTTATAGCCAGATTTTAGTACTTTGTTTTACAATTTTTGAGTTTTGTGGCTGGATTTTATTGTTTTTTACATTTTATAGCCGGATTTATTGTTGTTTTTGCAGTTTTTATGTTTTCTTTAAATTTTACTTTTGCCATTTTATAGTTACAGACATTATCTAGCCAGATTTTTAAATTTTGTGACCGAATTTTAGTGTTTTGACATCTTATAGCCGGATTTTGTACAGTTTTTTAAAGTTTTATATTTTTTTTGTCGGATTCTTGATATTATATTATTAAATGTTGGCATTTTATGGATAAATTTTACGTTTTATAGCCGTAATTTTTAAATTTTGTAGCCGGTCTTTAATGTTTCTAATATTTTTTTGCTGGATTTAGTACTTTTCTTACAGTTTTTGTATTTTTTGGCCGACTTTTCGACATTTTATTATTAGATTTTGGCTCTTTACAATTCAATTTTGTTGTTTATAACATTTTATATCCGGATTTTGATATTTCTTAAAATAATTGGCTGTATTTTAATAGTTTTGACATTTTGTGACTGGATTTTAGTATTGTTTACTATTTATAGCCGAATTTTTACATTTAATAAACGGAAGTTGTTACTTTAAAACGGAATTTTTGATATATTTTCTTAACACGTAGGCGGCAATCCCAGTTTAAACTACCCGTCTGTTAATTATGACAACAATAGTTTTTTGTTAGTCGACACTGTAAAAATAATAACAGCTGACAAAGTTGACATTATTTTGGCAACATTGTTACTGTTACTTTGACAATGGGCAAGTATTCTTGATAATATTTACGTTTTGAGAGCGTTTAAAGCTACTTAAAATGTGTGACTTTTCAAGACTTTGCCATGTTTTAACTAACCTATTTTCTGACTTAGTTTGATAGCTAACAAAATTCTCTTTAATTTAGTGAAATTTTTTGGCAATTGAGAACACTTCAGCAACATTTTGACGAAGTTATTAAACACAACATATTATGTTCATACAATTTTTAGAATACATTGACATATTTTGGCAGTTGACAAAAACATTGTTGTGTGATTGACGTTGGCTTAACCTTATTTGTTTTAATGATTGTCATTTAATCTTTTGGGTGAATCAACCAGAAGGTGATTCTAACTTGACGTCAACTGTATTTTAAGACTACACTAGTGTCTTGCTGTTGTTTGTGTTATTTTTGAAAAATATATTAATTTTCTGCTTTTACTAAAACCATCTGTTTTTAATAAGGGCCAAAACGACAATTTAAAGGTCCAAAGGCCAAAAAGACATTTGCGGTATTTGATTGGCTGATATTACGAGTTTACATGTCACGTCATACTTTAAAATATGACAGTATTGACAGATTATAATAATATTTAAAGTTTCTTAAAACAATATTTTTTTTTTGTGCAGGCAAAACAATATTGAGTTTAACTTGTGCCAAAATGTTTTAGCAACTCTTTGCTTTTATCAGCTGCTGAAGCTTATTTTTAACTCTTGGCAACAGATTTTTTGACAATGTTAGTCACAAAAAATGGAATTCTACTTTAGACAAATATCTATTCAAATCCTAGTAAGTAGCGGAGCTAGCTCAATAAAACTACCTGACATTTAACCAATCAACGTTAAAATCGCACAGGCGGACCCAAGCGCCACCATAAAAATCATTGGCGAGGTGACCACTAATATTACTATTGGAGATGAAACACACACAATCTTTGGCTGGAAAACAAAGATGTCAGTTTCAATTCGCACAAAAAAGAATACATTACGTTAAAGATTAAAAATTCACAATCTACTAGACTACACCGCAGCCCAAAAGTATAAAGGCTCACGAACTAATTGTACTGCCAAAACATGCTTTTCCTAAACTGACCAAGTTTAAACAACTGGTTAGGACTTTTCGACATTTTTTAACTCTAGTACAAACCACACTTTACACGTACGACGCACACAAAAAAGCTCAAATATTTACTCAAGTGACAGAACTACTAGCTAGCAGAAGAACCAAGCGCAGTTTGCACATTGGTGGTTTTGGTAAGAAAAAAGGACGGCACACTACGTTTTTCTGTAGACTACCGGAAGTAAGATTACTAAAAAAAAGTAGCTCTATTTCTTAAGGTTTATAAAACTCTAAAAGACTTTGGATCTGCTTGGGTCTTTAGTAAGATTGACCTAAAATCAGGATACTGGCAGATACTGATAACGGAAGAACACAAACACCTGACTGTTTTTGCTGCTAGAACGCCTGCAGAAGTACGACCTGAAGTGCCAAATTTGGAAGTGCAAGTTTAGACAAACGTATGTAGAATACTACTAAATTAGGGCCGGCGATATTGATTTCTAACACATCACTTTGATTTAATCAGAGAACAAAAACAAAAAACAACTATGTAGTTTCCTAGTCATTTGTACGTAGTTACGGAAAGAATACATAACTGGGTATAACCAAATGGCCGCACTCCTGATAGAGCTACAAAAAAATAAGAAGCTATTTGCTTGCTTAGACCAAAAAAAAAGACGGCATTCAAGCAAGTTAAGGCAACTATGGACAAATCTCTGACCACAGAATGGAATACTATTTGTGCTCTAAAGAGACGCTTTAAACACCGGTGTTAGGGTTGTATTTTATCAAGAACCACTATGCCAGAATTGTTACCATTTAAACGAGATAGAATGCTTAGCTATTGTTAGAGATATTGCTAAATACTGCGTGACTCAGAGTAGATTTCAGTTTTCGAACGTGCCCTGCGCAAAGGCTTTAAAAGTTGTGGGTCGAACGTACAACGTGCTTTCATGGTAGGGGCGTTTTTTAAAGTGAACGATTCCTGTGTAGTGACTATTCGACGTTTTTGCAACTATTACAATATTCGGCGTGTACGTGATGCTCCGTCGACAAATTAAGTGAAATCGTGGGTTCAAAGATTCCGACAAACAGGTTCCGTGGCAAATCAGAAGCACCCAGGTCAACAGAAGTTTATCAGAACGCCAGAGAACATTGAGATTGTGCGACGTGCTGCGATCCAAGGCGGTCAATTCGAAAACATAGCCAGGCCCTGAACATTCATCGCTCAAGTGTGCAACGGATTTTAAACAATGACTTACATTTCTATCCCTACAAAATTCAATTAGTGCAGTTTCTGAAGCCTACAGACCACGAAACTAGAAAAAATTATTGTGAGACCATGATGAATATGTTTTGGGATGAAGGAGGCTTGGACAACATTTTATTCAGTGATGAGGCTCACTTCCACCTGGAGGGGTACGTAAACAAGTAAAACTGTCGGTATTGGGCCCCCGAGAACCCAAAAAAAAAGCACCAAAAACAATTGCATTCCAAGAAGGTAACAGTTTGGTGTGCCATGTCGTCTTCTGGAATAATCGGGCCCTACTTTTTTGAGGATGCACGTGGCCGCTCTGTTACTGTGACAAGCCAACGGTACACTGCAATGCTCCACCAATTTTTGACTCCGGTTCTTCAAAACGTTCCTGGTTATGACCCAAACTGGACCTGGTTTCAACAGGATGGGGCGACGGCACACACTGCAGCAGCATCATTGGACACTGTACGTGAATTGATTCTAGGAACTGTTATTTCGAGATTTGGGGGTATCTCTTGGCCGCCAAGATCACCAGATCTTACGCCCCTTGACAACTTTTTGTGGGGATATTTTAAGAGTGTCGTCTACACCGATCCTCCAGCCACTACGGAGCAGTTAAAAAACAACATTCGAGAGGCCATTAACAATATTCCTATTGAAATGTGTCGGCGGGTATTTAAACATTTAAGAGCAGTATTAGAGGAGTGCTATGAGAAGGATGGTCGACATTTGGACAACATTGTGTTTAAAAAATGAAATCCGCTTCTCTGTACTTTCTTAATTTAATATTAAAATTATTCCAACACTTTTTATACTGTTATTATAACGTGTTAAAAATTAAAATCTCCTCTGAGTCACCTTGTACTAAGCATACTTAAAAAACTAATCGATTACCTTTTGCACTGATAACAAGGCTCTAGTATGGTTAAAAAACTCAACAGATGTGAAGGCAAAATTCACAAGCTAGTTAAGGTGGAACACACACAGGGAAAAATAAATCTTCTTTCCGACGCTTTCAGCCAACACTTCTGGTACGAGCTAATAACGCCATTGGTAGGAAAAATGAGAAAGTCCTAGCAAACGCCAATTTCCAACTACACACGCAACTCGCAAGGACATGTTAAAAGGATTTTGCATAACTAGAAAGAGAAACCCTGGTGACTATGGTCCGCCGTTTACAAACGAAGAGCACTAACATTTAAGATATCATACAAAAATATTACATAATATAATAACAATTGCAGCCATCTTTTGGGCGTATTATTGGCCAGGAGTTTGGAAAGACATCTAAACCTTTATTAAGAGGTGCTTGACGTGTTTAAAAGTAAAAACCGGAGCCCTACAAGCTGAAAAAAACTATGGAAAAGTCTGGACCATAGACTTTGTAGGTTCTCTAGAATCCATCAAATCAGGAACAAGTTTATATTGACAATAATGGACACTTGTACTGAATGGCTAGAAACCACACTCGTGGTTACCGCAACAAGCAAACTACCACTAGAGTACTTAAACAACGGTTCTTAAAGAGGTGGGGTACCCAAAGATTGTGTTCTTGGACAACGGACCGCAATTTAGAAGCATTTTCAACAAGCAATTAATCTATGCAAAGTGGTATACTACAGTACGTCGACGTACCACAGAAGAACCTATGCGCCTTGCACACAGAACGGCCGAGACTAGAATAGGATGAACATCTACCCATGGTAGTATTTTATTGCAATCGCAGAACAAACGCGGCTACAAGATACATTTACTATTACTATTTTTAGGCTAACTTTTTTTTTAAAGGAAAAAATGCACATTGTGGGACTCGCCAAAAGCATACCCACTAAATTCTTTTTTTACCATTAGCTTGGAGCAGCCATTTTTTTTAGTTTTTTCAGCTTGAGGGGTAAAAAGATGTTCTTTTTGTTTCCTTTATTTTTCCATTCTATTTCTTTTATTTTATTCTTTTTCTTTTACGAGTATTATGCTTTCAATCCAGCTTACAATAAAATTCCACTTTTTTCCTCATCCGATATTTGCGTTCAATGTCTGTTAAAAGCACCCATGTCCGCTGAGTATTTGATAGAGATGGTAGCCTATTTGCCCGTTTTTTCTTTTGTATCATCTTTTTATCTTTGGTATTAGGCTAAAAGTCTAGTTTTCACTTTTTTCCTTTAGTAGCGTTACTTGTCTCCTCCATTTTGTCCACATCTTTAAAACACTATCGTACAAAATGCTCTACAAGTGCGGACCTAAAACTGACTCCTGTGGGACACTCTCATACACCTTATGTTCTACTTCATCTTTGTCTACGACGACTCTGTTTGTGAAATAGCTTTTTACCGTTTCTATTACTAGTTTCAAGAATTTCTTCTTTTCTATCTCTTCTACAATCAACTTTCATAATGCAGTATTAAGGGCGTTTTTAACATCTACCGTGAGAGTTTTTTAATCTTTTTTCTTGCAAACTCTTTGACTATATAGTTTGCACCAAGTACTTTTTCTCTCTGAATCCAAATTGCAGTTCTAAAACGTTTTTCTTTTCTTCTAGTTCTTTTTTGAGCTTCCCTACTATTATCTATTTATACAACTTTTTACAGGTGTCAAGAAGACATGTTGGACAGTAAGATCTTGGATTTTCTTTAGGTTTTTCTGGCTTTTTTAAGTATTAGATTTGTTTTTTTTCACTCTTTTCTGTATTAGTATTGCTTCCGGTATCTCTTCCATGGTTATTTTTACTACCTCTGCTGGTATGCTATCCGGTCCTGGGAACTTTTTGTTTTTTTTGGCTTGTTTTGCGTAACTAGGCTAACCTAATATAACCTAACCTAACCTAACAAAACCAGGAAGCTGGAACAAACCGTAGCAATCCCGAAAAGACAAAGACGTACAAGAAACGCCAATAGCCGCAACACGCTAACGTACGCAAGTATGAGGCCAAAAAGCAGTTTATAATGCGCGGACACTCAAAAGGTCTTAGTAATAAATAATTAGGACCTAAGAAAGTTATCACAACTCCCAAAACCGGACAACGCAGCTGCAGTCCAAGAAGTTAGAGGGGAATGATGTTGCGGTGACTTTGTATCACCTGTCGCCAACTCGCGCTTGAGCTCTGGGTTAAACTACAACCGATAAGGTGTGTTAGAGAAAATGGTAATTCACACGCTACAACCTCCGGCTACCCCAAAAAAAGAAGTGCATACACATGGGTATCATCTACGCGGGCTTGATCCAAATTAGGTGACATTTGACTCTCAGATGCATGAGTATTTTGCTAAGTATTCCAAACTACGAAAAACTACAAGTGGGTTTCTAACCTTATTAACAACAAATTCATACAACCATTCCAATCTGCGTATCCCGCATATATGGCCGTTCTTCCGCTATTTGTGAATGCTCAGTCGGTAACAGGCTCTCAGTTTGTTAAATGCAAGTGGGTGTTTCCGCCCACCCGTCCAAACGCTTGTCATCAAAAGATGATATGTTACTTTCTACTGCCGAGCTAAAAAAAGCAGGTTAAACCAATTTCTTGTTAACCAATACTTGGGTGAGCGGGTTACTTAGTGCAGGAAGTGCAAGCGGGTGGTTAAAAAAGTGTTCGTGTTTCCGCCTACCCGCACAAGTATTTGTCATTCAGAGATTGAATGTTACTCTCTCTTCCCGCATACCTACAACTCACAAACATAAACATTAAGTTAAAATCAGATGTGGTCTAAACCAGTTCTTTGATAACCACTACTAGTTTATGAAGTGGGAGCGGTTTGTTTAAGAAGGAGTTTTGCCTTACACTATATAGATTTATATAATTTTGCTATTTTTTGTTAGTCGTATGATGAAGCCAACATAACGTACTATGCCTACAACTGACGTCACGCGCTAATTGTGGGCATTTTTAGTAACTTACAGAAAACAATAATTTAAAAATTTTTATTAATAAAATTATATAAACAAATAAAATTTCTGCAGCAATAACTATTTATTATCAATTAACAAATAAGTTATCACAAAATTTAATATTTATATTAATTAAATAATTTGCAACGCTATGCGCTAAGTGTCTTATTTTGTGTTAACACTAAGTCGTTTGCTATTTGCGTGTTCTTGCCCACAACTGACGTCACACTCACCAAACATGTAGGCTTTACTGCTTTGTCGAAAGGCGTGTTTTTAAATGTATATTATGGTATAAGATTTATAAATTGAACTTATTCTCTTCTGCCACGTTGCTGTAGCTAACACACATAAGAAGATGACCGATTTGTATTAATTAATAAATTAATAATAACAAAATTACTGGATTCTAATTAAATCTATTGTGTGACAAAACTAAAGTATGCTTATCTGAACAATATAAGGCAATTCAATTTTAATTTAACTTATGAATTAACTCTAAACTATTGTGTTTTGATTAGTACATATTAATCAACATTTAGAAGCTTGTGAATTAATATCAAACTGTATAATAATTATCAGATATGTTGTAATAGACCCCATAATCTGTAAAATAAATAAAAAGTTACTTTTTTAAAAAATAATGCAAAATAGTCGCTTACCGTTGACATAAATGAATAATCCAAATTAAAAAATCCACATGCACTGAATTTGGTATCCTGTTGAATTATTTGTTGAGAAAAGAACTGAATCTATTAAAATATTGTGGAATTCAATCATTATGATGATTTGCATTCTAAATAATAACTTACCACATCTCTCGTTTCTCCAGTATATTCCCACAACTCATGCAAATATAATCCAGCAGATTTAGCCTAAAAATAAGTAATAAATTTTTTCAAAATATAAAATAATTGTTGATTACCTGCTCTTCAGTAATAGATGATACGCACAAAACTATAAATACTTTAAAAGCATGCAGTAAAATATAAATAAATATAATCACAAAAAGAACCGGCTTATCTTTATCAGGATTCTGTACTATCTTATAAAGATACACTAATTGAGTAGTGATCATTATAAACCTAATCAAAATAGTAAAAAATATTACCACCCCATACGTGCGATTGACACGCAATCCAATTTCATACATGTCATTATGCATCTCACCATAACTTTTAAGCTTTTCAATAACGTTGACATAATTTGTAGGCTTAACATTTCTTTTATTATCTTCTGTCATATTTGATTTCAAATTTTTAATGCATTTATTTAACCAGTTATATCTTTGCGTTAATAATAGCAGAAAATTAGTATATTGAAACAAAATCATTGTGTTTATAAAATCAGTAATATTGAAAATAGTATATATTACAAGCATAATATTTTCATGACTATAAAGTTGTATAATTCCTTTTATAATGAAAATTATAAACATTACAATCACCTGTATCCAACAAAACCTTAATGCCTTCTTATAAACCAAATTAATTCCGTGTTTCTTCATGATTGTATCCAAATTGACAAAACGTTCCAATATTTCAATAACATTATATCTTGCTATAATAGATGATGATAGTTCCACTAAACATAACACAAATCCTAAATATAGTTCAAGTCTAATTGAGATTCCTGTAATGGTTTCTTCCATGTCAATATAATCAATTTCAGCGGCGATGTAGATAAATATTGCTATTACTCCGATAATTCTTGCTAAAGTTATAATTCCTACACTTGATACTAAACGACGTGGAGTTTCTTTTAATTTTAAAGATAGTGGGGATTGGCCTACAAATTTAGAGAACCAATATAGTGGAACTATAGTATTATAAACATCCATCGTTAGAGAATATTGGAATATTAGTTATTTTGTACAGAATATTTCCTTAATTATATTGTAATTATGATTTTTTTTTTTAATTTTTGTGGATTTACTTAAAATATTGAATGTAATTAAAATTCCATTAGATTGATGTTTGTGTTGTTTTTATTATAAGTTAAATTGCGTTGACACATATACTAAGAGTAATATTATACAGGGTGTTCAATTTAAAATGTGTTGGTTTGGTTACTATCTTAGACTATATACACTTATAGACACGCCTTTTGCCGACGAGTTGAAGCCAACATAATTGGTGCGTGTGACGTCACTTGAGAGCAAAAAACTTTATATTATTATATAATTGGGGCTATTTTTTATGCACATAGCTAGAAGTAAGCAAGATATATATTGCCAACTAACAAAATGAACTGTTATTTTAACAAATTTTGCTTGCTAACAATATAAACGGTCATTACATTAGGAAACTTGGCAAACCTGACAATTCTCTAGATAAAACAATTAATTCTGTAAAAGTTCATATTGTTGACAATAGAGATTTAAAAAAAAAACTGTTCACATTGTTAGCAAGTACTATATTTCTTGCTTACTTTTAGCAATGTGCATAAGAATTGCCCGAAATGTGTTATTTAACAAAAACAAATTTGTTTTGTGAATGTTAATTAAAATTTAGATTGAAATATACATTTATATTTTATGATTTTTATTAATATTTACTAAAATTTGTAGTACGCGTAGTGACTATGCCCTCAGCTAGCGCCTGACGTCAGTCGAGGGTATAGAGTGTTGTTATGTTGGCTTCACCATGCAAAAAACGGAAAATAACACAAAGCACGTCTAGGGTTATTATAGACTATTCAATTTTAAGATAAAACAAATGCTGCTCGTTTCTAAGTCCGGCCGGAAGCTGTTAAATATGGTGAGAAATGTCATTTATTTCACTTGCGTCAAATGTTCTTTATTAAATATTTATGTACACCTTGACCTTCTGTATGTAGTAATTTGGCGTTTACACTTAAAAAAAGATGCAAAATTTTCAAACCTAGGTTATGATTAAATTAAAATGTCTAGTATGCAATTGTTATTGATTTTATTTAGGTAAAACCTTACAAAATACATTAGTAACAATTTTATTATTTCTAGATGCACTATAAAATCCATAAATTTAAACTTTTAGTAACGTTAACTAACATTTTTTGTTGTGAATGGCATCATTAGTCATATCGAATTGAATAATAATGATTAAGTATGTTGTTATTGAACCAACCACCTGAAATTAATTTGTTATTACAAAAAAAAATCATAATAAATTATACTTACTGATGACATAAAAGAGTAATCCAATTTAAAGAAACCGCACGCTGTAAACTGTAGATTTTCTTGCATTATTTGCATGGAAAAAAAGCGAATCTAAAAAAATATAGTTTTATTAAATCTGGTTGTTTATTTAGAAAAGATTTACAGTTTTACAATAATTTTGTAATGGTTTTATAAAAAATAAACTAATCAAGAGCAGTTCTTTCAACCATGGCTTAATCTTATGTTTAAGTGAGCTTAGTTTGTAATCTAAGTTTAACATGTTACATTTATTTTAATAGTATTTTAGTTCAGTTATTTTGGCTTTATAATATATAAAAAACCACTTTAACTTTTCTCCAGCTACTCGATTTGTGTGGAAGTGCTAGATTAGCACTGAAGACTTTACATAAAAACCTTCTCAGAGCTGCTTTTTTATAGCATGATAAAATAAATCCGGTCAACTTCTTGCGACTTGAATGGTTCAATCGTGTTGATTAATCATTCTAGGCTATGTTAATTAATTATGATATTTGCTTTATTTTAGTAGTAATTTTGGTGCAATCTTTGCTAAGTATGTTAAAGCCAAAATGATTTAGATTTGTTTCCATTATCTTTTCCAAAAGCATTTGGGAGCTTAAGCTTTGTACTGAGAAAAATATACAGCAACTTTTAAAAACTGAAATGTTTGACCAATGCGAATTACTAGTACTTACCTACCTATGAATAACACAAAGAGCAATGTGACAAAGAGTGCTATTTATTACCTTCTGAGACAACAAAAAATCTACATGGGTAAAGAAGAAAAATATCTACTTTTTGGTTTTCTATTGCCACATTAAATACTAAAAGAATATTTCTTATGTTCAAAAAAGCATCCAGAGCAATTTTCTTGCTATGGATAGTCATTTTGCACCTGCTACAAGCTGGTCTATAACTAATTTGAGGAATGTTTTTTAATAAGCATAGTTTTAATGTAGTTGTCAATCTTTTAGTGGTTTGTCCACTGTACTATTTTCTAATAATTTTAAAAGATGCTAAGCTAATTAGCCTGTAAAATTTAACCAAGCATACGTAGGTTTTGGTATAAATACTAAACCCGGAAAGTGCAGTAGTTCTTGTAGAGTAGTTTTGATAGATTCTCTGTGTGTTTTCCGTTTTGTGTTAGTAGAAATTTAATGTTTTCAGTGCTGTCTGTGTATTTTTGAAGCTAGATTATGTGGGTTTCTTCTAAACGTGTTTACAATATCTCTTTAAGAGTTTCTTTTGATTTTTTTTATGGAATTGTTGTATACCGTAAAATTGATTTTGTATGTCAATGGCTCTACCGCAAAATATTGAAAAACGGTTTTTCCGATACAGTTTAAGAGAAACCAATGGCTTAGCTAGGATTTTTGGGTTCTACCGCTTCTTCTTTTAGAAAAGCTTAAAATTTTGTCATTTTTACTTTGTTTTTTTCCTTTCATGTTTTAAAATAAACGTCAAGCTCTTCTCTCTTCTTATCTCTGTGTTTGTGGGCCCTATTAACCAGCAGATGTTTGCTTACATTTATCTGCTCTATTAAGCTTAGTTAATGTTATTTTTAATAAGTTTGCATTTGGTTTTTGTTTCCAGAAGAAACATTTCTTCAAATTCAATACTTAACTAACTGTATTCAATGTTTGTCTGCACTTTAACAAATCGGAATTTGCTAATGTAAGGTCAATATTTTAACTCCGTGCTACCTTTGTTTATTATGTTAAGGTTAGATTTTATTAACATTTTTATGAGTTTATCATTTTACTCAGGTTTTATTTTTTATTTTTTTAAATAAAAGCATTTTAACCATTTTTTTTTTAACCTGTATTCATTTACACCTAAATGTAGGTTTCTACTAAATGTTTTTGTACTAGACAGTTTGCAACCAGTTTCAACACAAGCTTTTATGTATATTATTTACACATTTTTTCTGTGATCGTTTGACTTATTTTTGGTAATTCTTGGTTAACTTTTATTAAGTAGTGAGGTGTTGGCTTCAGCAAGTGGCCCTTAAGAATGAATGAATGACTTACGCATGGCAATATCTTCTGGTTTTCTTCTCTGCGTAAATCTTGTTGTTATAATGTCCTTGTCAAATTAGACTAGATTTGGCATTAGTTTGAGGTGGGCTGATTATTGCCTTGCGGATTATATGTATCTTTTTTATCTGCACATTTAACTCTGCATTCTCTTCTTTCTCTAATCCGTGCGTTATTTATTCTAATTATTTTGGTTTTCTTAGGTTTTTGTTCATTTCTTCTTCATTGTAACCTTTCTCGTTTATGAATAGTTTATGAGTTTTATTAGTTGTATTTCTTTTGGCAGTCTTAAATTTGTTAGTTTTACCTTCAGTAATATCCTCTGGAATTACTTCGTGTCCTCTCGTTGCTAGGTGTATTCTGACTATCTCAAAAGTTGCGTTATTCGTCAACCTCGAAGTAGCGTATCTATCATTTGAAATTTGCCTTGTTATTTTTGTTATTCTGCATTTCTTTAACATTTATTTTTTCGTTATCTTTGCAATTTTGTTTGGTATTGTAGTTTCTGTAAATGATCTTCTGTTTCTTGATATGCATATTTGTCCTGTCCTTGCTTATTTTTTTCTTTTTGATCTTTTTTCCTTGTTTTTTGTTTTTATTTTGCTTTTCTCCTTTTTCTTCTATGGCTTTTATTTTATGTGTTTCTTTTTTAATATATTTTTCTATTGTCAAACTCTTCATTTTTTTTTTCATCTTTCAGACATTTCTTAATTATTGTTGTTTTATCTACTTGGTTTTTCAGTATATTTTTTAGTTCTTTTCTATCTTCATCTCACGCTTTGCATTCTATTAGAGTGTGTTCTGCATTATTGTGTGTTTCTATCTGACAGAATATACATCTTTTGTCTGTTTTGATTTTTTATTTTTTATGCAAGAACTTTCCAAAGAATTTATGTCCGGTCAGCATTTGTGTTGTATAGTTGCACGTCTTGGGTTTGTTTTCTACCCACTTTTTTATTTCCGGGATTAGATCTCTCGTCCATTCTCCTTTTTCTATTCTATTTCACCGTCTCTGTCATCTTTCCATCCTCTTCTCTCTCGTTCTTAACATTGCTTCTTTTTTACTGGTTCCTCTTTTTATTAGTTTCTTTATTTCTATTCTTTCTTCCACCATTGCAATCACCTCCACTGTTTCTTGTTACACCGTTCTGTAAGCCTTTTTGATCCTGGCTCTTGTAGCTCCGCTTATTTCATTTTTTTTTGTTTTCATGGCTTTTCTCCATGTTTCTGCAACATATAACAATTTGCTTCTTGCTGCTGCTGTTGCTATTAGCCTTCTGGTTTCTTTTCCTGGACCTCCGTTGTTTGGCATAAGTCTATCGAGCATTCACTCTATTTCCTTTGTTCCCATGACTGCTTCTTTAATCTTTTCATTCTATTCCTTTGCTTCAAGTGTCACTCCAAGGTGTTTGATTTTTTTCACTTGGTCTCCTACCTGTATCTTACCTGTTTCTCTATTAGTCTTCTTAGTCGATAGCTATGCCGCTTTTGTTTTTTGTTTTGCTAATTTTGAACAATTATTTTTTATCCATAATTGTATCATATCAATTGCCAACTCTAGCTTTCTTTTTAGTAGTTCAATTTCTACGTTTTTATCTACTAGTGACACGTTGTTTGCAAATGCCGTTATTGTCACGCCTTCCGGCAACCTTAGTTTTTACCCTGTAAGTAGCTCCATATAATCTTGATCGTTTTTCTGTTTAGTTTTTCAATCTCTTTTCTTTGCCGCTTCTATAATTGCTTCTCATAACACAATGTTAAACGCGTTTTGTATGTCCAACGCTATCATTACACAGTGTTGTCTTTTCCTTTACGTTCCGCTGTTTGCTTCTTTTGCTATTGCTTTCACTTTTTTATAGCTCCTAAAGTTGGTTTTCTGTTAGTAAATCCGTATTGATCGTTTTCTAATCCTTCTTTTTTTTCTATTTCTTCATCTATTCTTTGCACAATGACTTTTTCCATTATTTTAGCTACGGTGTTTATTAAGCATATTGGCTTGTATCACGTTGCTTTTCCTACTTCTTTCTTCTTCCGAATCAGTACTTGGGTGGCCTTTTTTCAACATTCTGGAAAAGTTCCTTCGTTTTAACAATCTTTGTTGTTATTTCGTCCGGACCTGGTGCTTTGTTGTTAGGCATTTCGATTATGATCTCCTTTATCTCTTCCACTGTTCCCATAACTGTTTTTTTTTTGTTGGTTCTTCTACATATTCTCCCTTGGAAATCAATTTCTTAATTATGACTTCATTTCTTTTTTTTTTTTTTATTAGGTAGACTAGAATTTTTTTCTAGCATATTTTTCTACTATCCGTAATTGCCCTTTTTAAGATATTTCTGTTGTTTTTTAGTTCTTCTACCGTTTCTTCTGAATTTTCTCTTCTTTTTCTCGGTCTTTTGACTTTCTTTCCTGTTCATATTGGTTTTTTTTGCATTCTTTTATTTCCTTGCACCATCAGTATAGTCCTTTTTGCCCCCTTCTCTGTACCGAGGAATTGCTTCATCGCCGCTTTTCTGAGTATCTTTTGCATAACTTTTTTATGTTTTTGTTTTCTGTTACTTCTTCTGTTTCCATGGCTTTCTTTATCTTCTCTTTGTTCATTTTTCTTACATTTCATCTACCTTCTTTTGTGTATTTCTGTTTTCCTTTCTCCTTTTGTATTATATTGTATATGTTTGTGTAAACTCAGTGATTTCTCTTCTGTTATGGTCCATTCATTCACTATACTTGCCATACACATGGGAATGTTGCTATGTCAATATGTGATTTTGAACTTTTTCTTACAAACGTCGGTTTGCCAAACTCTTCTTTTAAGTTTTTGTTTTGAAATTCATAGTGCGAGTTTTCACTAACAAAATTTGTATTTCTTTGAATTTTGAAAATTTTGCAGAACTTCAAATGACAGTTAAAAAAAGATTTTTTTTTTTTTTCAAATATGGATAAAAACGTGCATTTATATGTAAAGCACGTTTTTATCCTTAGTTGAGAAAAAATTGAAATACCTCTTATCTTAAAAAAAAAAAAAAAAAAATTACTTAAAGCAAAATTTTCAAAATTTAAGGAAAAAAAATTTTGTCTGTGAAAACTTATTCTATAGACAGACAATTGTGGAAAAAAAAAGTTCATTACAGTTATTTCCTAAAAATGCAACCCTGAGAAGTTACAAACGATCAAAAAGTTAAAAAAAAATGCAATAAAATCGATTTCTTCAAATTTTGATTGACTCAAAATGGCTTATTGAAAATATCTAAAAAAAAATACAAAATCAGGACTCATGTAGAGAAAGGCAACAAAACCAAATTTTTGTTCCGTACACTTGACTCAGACATGGCCATATGTATATTATATTTTGGTAATAGTATATATTGGTATATATAACCAAATGCCTCTTTGAAGTCCAAATAATTCTTTGCAATGGATCAGGTATCCTAGATAACTAGCTAGCTAGTGTATAGCTAGTTCACTGTTTATTAATAAGATTAAACTTACTTGTAATGCAGTTTAAGGACTTTCTGTGTCTAAAGCTTTCATCAACTTAGTTATCTGAGTTTTTTACAGATCTCTTTGTTTTTAAACTCTATGTAGTTTGAGATTTAATTGGGGTTTTATCTGTTTTAAAACCGTAGGCAAGAAGTGGTAGTATACACAATTATATACTTGCTTCAATTAATTTAAGATAGTATTTTTGTAATTTAAAGAGTAACAAGAGTACTTTTTAAAAATCGCCCTACGTAAAATCTTAAATAAAAATTGATTCAAGTTGTTTCTTAGAAAATAAATACTTGAAGAATAATCTGAAATTTCAAAATATAAGAACGAGCCAGCGTCCTTCACTACTTGATGCTCACAAACAAAATAAGAATGTTTTGTATGCGGTTCGTGTAGAACGGTATAGAATTGCACCTGATCAGTTGAAAAAAAATTTCAAAAAAAACTATGTAGCTTAGAATTGGTGGAACCTTAAGATATCATTTGTATCTTTAACCGGATTAAACCAACATAAGAAGATCCAAGATGATTTTGAGTAAAAATAGTTCTAGTTTGCAGTTGCAGGAAAAAAAAACAGCACAAACCCAGCTAAAAATATCTTTAAAATAGCTCTAAGTTCTGCAAACTTCTTTATTCTAGTGTTTGTGCTCTAACATGCTGCCAAAATCTGTCTCCAAACTAAAAAGCAAGCAAGAAAAAACAATGCACTCTACATTTTGTCAACTTCAGTTTACACCATGAGACACAGCAGTTAATAATTAGTAACAGGCTAAACACAACTAAATAAACAAAGTTGACCAGAGCAAAGCGTGTTTTTGATCAATACTGGATAACGCAGCAAAAGTAGAGAAACCCTCGATAAAGTCTAGTCTGATGTAACAATCAAACTCATTGAAAGCCTGGAAAATCTATATCTGTAGAAGATTTTAGCTGCCTCTTAAACAAGACGCACCAGGTAGAAAGCTAGTTAACAGCAAAAGCATAATTACAAAAAATTTCTATGTTTCTTCTACAGGAAACATAGAAAATTTGTAAAAAATAGAAAGAAAAATCTCATAAAACTTGAAAACTATACTATATAACTATTAATTTATAAACTAATGCTAACACTAAAGTCGTTAGGTCCTAGAACAACCAAACTTCTCACACACGTTTAAACCATAAATAATCTGGAGAAAAAGATTACCATTAACTTACTATATGTTATTTGAATAATTTGCAATTTTATGGATAAACCCTTATTTTGGAGACCAACCAAGCTTAAACAACTTAGAATTTGGACATTATTTATCTTACATCCTAGAAGATTTTAGTATTGCGCTCAAAATTACGGTCAACTCGGGCCTTTAGTTAATGTAAAGCTAGATCTTTAGGCTAAGTCCCAAATAAATTTAAGGATTGTTTACTCTTTTTTTACCCTTTTATATTTATACGTTATGGAACCGGTGTAATATCCCAAGAACATAAGAAATCATAATCAGACTTTTTCAATTTTTTTTTTTTTTTTGGATAATTTTTTAGAACCTTCTTCTTTGTTTATTCTTTTTGTAGAGAAGTTGTAATCGTGGTTCACTCTGCTGCTTGTAAGTCCGTTTGGTTTGTTGTATTGTCTTTATAAGATTGATCCATCTATTTGGCAATCGTCCTCTTGGTCTTTCTCTTTCTCCATTTTTTCGTCTACTATTAATTTATTTTTTGCTGTCTTTTAGCGTGTCCGACATATTTAAGGATTCGGAAATAGATTATTTTTGTAAGTTGCTGGGGTTTGTTTGTTGGATAATAGACACATTGTTTTTTTTTGCTAGCATCACAATCTCAATTTTCCGCCTATTTACTGTCTTTAGTATCTATAATTTGGCCCTGTATAGTAGTATAAGGAAGACTAATGTTCTCATTATTTTTTTTTTAGATTTTAATAATGTTTGGTCGGAATCTATAATTGTTTTTTGCAGTTTTCTTACCATTTTTTTGATCATTTAACAACTTCTATTGATATTTCTTTGTATTGGCTAACGACTTTTTACTCTTTTATGTGTGTTATGTCGGGTCTGTTGTTGTTGGCTTGGTCTATGATCGTGGTTTTTGTTTTATTGATGTTGATTTTGAGGCTAAAATTTTCGTTTTCTTCTTTCAGTTTTTTGATAAACTCTTGCAATTCTTTTGCTGTATGTGCTAGTAAGACAGTGTTATTTGCGTACCAAAGATTATTTATGGGATCCCCTCATATGACTATACCATCATACCAGTTTTCTAGCACTTGTGTCATTATATGTAGATATTGAAGAGCAGTAGAGTATGAATCTTTGGCGTGCTCTTTTTTTTTTGTTAAGAGAATTAGATTGGTGTTCTTTAAAACTATTGTTTATTTTTTTCTATAATCGATTAAGATGGGGCATAACAATTTTTGAATTATACTACTTTTTAACTACGATTTGGAAATATTTTTCAAAAATCAGTAGCGGCGTGAGATTTTATTTTCAAATAAACGTGTGACCTCATATCTGACTCTTTTTTTTTGTCCAGTGGCATTACCAAATTTCTTAACTCAAAGTAAAAATTGTTTTTATAAAGGTAAAAACTGAAGGCCAACCGATGGACTTCTAGCAGTCATCTGAGCTAAAAACTTCACGGGACTTCAAAAGTAAATTATTTTGATTTGGGTTTTTAAAAAAGAAAAAATGCATCACAAATTAATTTAGGCCCGAAAAAATTGTGCGTAATCTTAAATAATATTTTGTTATATCAATAAACATAAACCAGTGGCGGTTTGTCAAAGATTGAAAAAACTCGATTTTTGACCAAAAGTTATTTTGCCCAGGAGTTTAACATAGAAGGGTGCGCATAGTCTTATTTAAAAGAACAAGACTGCTTTAACAGTTTGCTTTAATTTTTTTTTCCCAGAAATCTCTTTTATGAAATTTGTTGATCAATTTTTTTAGATTATTAAATACTAGATTTGTGTTCCTGGTACCAAAAATTAGTCAGAAAAATGTTTTTTTACAAAAATTAGCAGTTGTCCAAAATTGTAGTGTAGATAAACTTTTCTGACAAATTTCTAACTTTTGATCAAAATATTAAAAAAAAATGTAACTCTTATTGTTGGTGAAAAAAACTGATCTCGACATTATTGGTCGCCATTTTAACTTTTAACTATTTTTATTTATTTATAATAAGTGAATTTTAATCCTTCATCACTGTCTCACATACTGTAATCCAAACTTTATATTTTGAGTATTGGATCCAATACTTAAAAACACTATCATTAAATGGAGAAAGAAGAAGAGATGCTTCCGGTAGAGGCCTTGCGCGATCTGTTCTCCTTCTAACAAATTAGTTAAGACAGACAAAAAACTATCCATATGCGATTCAAACTTAGAAAACAAACCAAAAACTGTTTCAAAAATTGCGCATAAAATAAGGGTTTTTCTGTCCCAAAATTGATTCTTATACCGAGTAGTTGTATGCATCTCTGTATTAGAAAACATTTAACAAAAAACTCAAAAACTGTATCAACTATTGTACATAAAAAAGAAGTTTTTTTTTGACCTGATAGTAATAGTATGGATACTCAATATCTATATTACATTCAACAAAACAAAAGCTTTTTTTACTAGTCTGTAGGTGTTTGTAGAAATGTGCGAGTGTGTCTTTGGGTGTATATGCGTATCTATGAGATATTTGTGTTTGTAAATGTCTATGTGTTTATATGTGTCTGTGAGTGTCTGTACTTCTCTGTGAGTGTCTATAGTTGTCTGTGAGGTGTCTGTAGTTGTCTGTGAGATGTTTGTAGGTGTCTGTAAGTGTCTATGAATATCTGTAAAGTGTATGTGCGTATAAAATTTTTTTATTTATTTTTACAAAGACTGTTGAAAAATATAATACATTTTTTGTTTTTAATATGTTTTTTTCTGTTTTTAATTGGTTGAGCATCTCAGCCATAAATACAATATATTTTTGATTTCAAACTGAAAACTACTTACCAAATCTCTAGTTTCTGGACTACAATTCCACAATCTATGCAAATAAACACCAGTATCTTTAGCCTGCAAACAATAAACAATTAATAACCCAACATCTACATATCCAACACCTCTATACCTTCTGTGCAGTATTTTCAGACAAACTAAAAATCATCAAAACCTTAAATACATGCAACCCTAGATAATAAATAAGCACAATATACTTCAATATATTATTAATACTAGAATGCTTGATTGCTGCATAAAAATTAATCAACTGCGTCATTATCATAATAAATCTCACCAAAATCGAAGTAAACAATTGTATTTTATATGCTTTATTAATTAAAACACCAATTTTATAAAGAGCATAGTGCATTTTAGCAAACTTCTTTATAGTATTGTTAATTTCTACATATGTACGGAAATTACTCACTAATGCTGTAATAGCACGTGATTTGGTGTTAATTACAACTGCTTCTTTGTTCAAACAATCTATTTTTAATTTTAATCCTTTAATAGCACGATTCAACCAAACAAATCTTTGTCTTAACAATAAAATAAAATTACAATATTGGAAAACCATCATGGTATTATAATATTCCACCATATTGAAAATATTGTAAACCAATAACATACTTCCTTTGTGAGTATAAGGTAGCATTATTACTTTAGAAAAGAAGATACAAGTCATTCCAATCCATTCAAACCAAATACATATTTTTGCATTTCTATAAGCAATATGAATATTTTCTTTCTTCATTGCTCTATCCATTTTTCTTAATGATTCTAGTATTTTGATAATTGTTTTGCGTCTAATTATTGCAAAAGTACCAATCACTGCCGTCATAATACATCCCAAATATAGTTCAATACGTACAGCCACAGTGGTCATGTTTAATTTGAGGTTTTCAATTTCTATGATGCAGAATATAAATAAACCTATTATTATTATGGGTCTTATAAATGTTATTAAGCCGACGTTAGATTGGATGCGTCTTGTATTGAAGGATATTTTGATTGGACATTCTCCTAATAATCTTGAGATGTAATAAAGTGGAGTTATTACGTCGTAGATGTCTTCTGGTTTGTTGAATATTCGCATTGATTTGATTGTTTTTAGTAGTTTTGACATTGTGTTAGCTAAAAATTAAATATGCCTTAAACTTCTACTGTTACAACATCTTTATCGACAATGTTTTTAATTTTGAAGTAACTGTAGTTTTCTGAGACTATTTTACTCAATGACTATTTATTTCATACACCGTATAAACGTACAGATTATGAGCAGGACTCTGTCTCTACACGTATATTGCAGCTCGCTAATAATTGTTTGAAAAATATAATTAATTGTTTTAACTTTGTTTCAGGTAAGTTTCGAGAAACCTTCCTAATAAAATCGCAATGCTGTATTTAAGTTGAAAGCGCCGGGTAAGATTGAATTTAAATATTTTATTTTAAATTAATTAACTTACCTTATATGTCGACTCACCATACAATTTTCTTCCACAGGTTAAATAAAATCACGATTAAAATAAATAACATAAAAGTATATTATAAAAAAAAGATATTTACCATGCAATTTTACAATTAAATGATAATTAGAATATAATTAAACACAATACCTATAATAAATTCATTATAAACGTATATAACATGAACATCTGTGTAATTAAGCTAATTAATCCATTATTTATTTGTTTGATTTGACCGAGTTAAATTATTAATAAAGGCAGATATAAATAAAATATTATTTGTTTCCAGTCGGGAATTGCGATAATTGTCGCAGCTGTTTCAACACTGTTTCCAATAATTTCTTCTTATCACGTTCACTCTTTTTCAATACAGTAAACATTGTTTTCTTATCACCTTCCCTTAATCTACAAATTAGTAAAATTTTACTATTACGATTACATTACTAGTTTCGGCTCTACTAGAGCCTTCTTTTACTTACTTTTCTAATATAATTATAGCAATATCCGGATTGACTTGTTTATATTTGCTTATTTCCTGACCGTAATCGTGGAAATAAGTCGGCCAATCCCACGATGTAAATAAATCTAATATTTCGCGCATTTTAACAAAATATGAGAGTAGAACGTCTTCTTGTAGACCTTTTACTGGTTCAGATGCGGCAAATACTGTAAAGATGTCAATTGAATACATTGTATAGGTTGTAGGGATGAAATATATTTACGTTCACATTGCAATAAGTCAAGATTAAGTAGATTTAAAGCTCCCATGGATATCTGTTTGATTTCTTCGTTAAGTAACATATTAAGCATAGATGTGGCTATATGTTCACATGCTGATTTGCAAGCTACTTGCGCAACTTCGGGCTGAAAAAAATAATAATAAAGATTTATCATACATTTTCACAAATATATTCGTTAATCTCTTAATAAAATCTAAATTTGTGCCTTTGAAAAAATAAATAATTTTTTAGACTTGTGCAACAGTGGTGTAGTTAGGATTTTTAGGCCTCATCGCAAAATATTGAAAAAGGTCATAGTTTTTGAGAAAAACAAAGTCAAGTCAAGACAAATTTTGAATTAAATTTCCATAGACATGATTCAGTCTATGTTTCTTGGCGTTTTAAAGTTGATCTAACGTTGAACTCGAAACGGTTATTTGAAGTCGCGATAGACTACAGCCGAAACCTTCCAGTGGTCCGATGATACTACTATCAAGGCATGGGTAAAGAAAGATTTAGATGATCAAGCCATAGTAGGACGGCAAAATAGCGTACAAAACTGCAAAGTCTAATTCTACAAGTCAAAACTTTATCTGTTATATAAAACAAAATCAGAACAAAGTATTTCAACAATAAAGCTCAGTTTATACTTGTCCCACCCACCCGCGCAAGTGTTTGTCGTCAAGAAAAATATATCTTCAACCTTGCTCATATTTTTAACAAATGTCAATCAACAATTGTTGATTAGCCAATTCTTGGATCACCAACACTCGGATGGGTGGGCGGGACAAAGTATTTCAACAATAAAGCGTAACTCAGTTTATACTTGTGTCCCACCCACCCGCCCAAGTGTTTGTGGTCAAGAAAAATATAATATCTGCAACCTTGCTCGTATTTTTAACAAATGTCAACCAACAATTGTTGATTAGCCAATTTCTGGATCACTAATACTGGGGTGGGTGGGCGGGACAAAGTATTTCAACAATAAAGCGTGACTCTGTTTATACTTGTGTCCCACCCACCCGCCCAAGTGTTTGTGGTCAAGAAAATTATAATTTCTTCAACCTTGATCGTATTTTTAACAAATATCAATCAACAATTGTTGATTAGTCATTTCCTGGACGCCCAACACTAGGGTGGGTGGGCGTGACAACAAGGTCCTTACAGTGTCTTGATATTTTACATAAAAAAAACCTCATAGGCCAGTGGCGTACACAATAAATTATAAACCTAAATCTACTGTCTAGATAGGACCTATGATAAAGCCCTGATAAATCCAAGAAAATATTCCTACATTCGTACAGAGCGTAACTAAAAACGAGGTCCCACAGGGTCTTGATATTTTACACAGAAAAACCTCATAGGCCAGTGGCGTACACAAGAAATTATAAACCTAAATCTGCTGTCTAGATAGGATCTATGATGGAGCCCTGAAAAACCCAAGAAAATATTCCTACATTCGTACAGAGCGTAACTAAAAACGAGGTCCCACAGGGTCTTGATATTTTACACAGAAAAACCTCATAAGCCAGTGGCGTACACAATGAATTATAAACCTAAATCTACTATCTAGATAGGACCTATGATAAAGCCCTTAAAAATCCCCAAAAGTATTCCTACATTTTAACAGAGCGTGACTAAAAATGAGGTCTCCACAGAGTCTTGATGTTTTACACAAAAATAACTCATCGGTCAGTGGCGTACACAATGGATTATCAACCTAAATCTACTGTCTCAATAGGACCTATGATAGAGCCCTCAAAAGTATTCATACATTCGTACAAGGCGTAATTCAAAACAAACTCCCAACAGGGTCTTGATATATTACACAGAAAAACTTCATGGGCCAGTGGCGTACACAATGAATTAAAAACCTAAAACTACTATTTAGATAGAACCCTGAAAAACCTCCGAAAGTAATCCTACATTCGTACAGAGCGTGACTAAAAACGAGGTCCCCACAGGGTCTTAATATCTTACACAAAAAAAACCTCATAAGCCAGTGGCGTACACAATAAATTATAAACCTAAATCTACTGTATAGATAGGACCTATGATAAAGCCCTGAAAACCCCGCCAAAAGTATTCTTACATTCGTACAGAGCATGACTAAAAACGAGGATAGGGTCTTAATATTTCACACATAGAAAAAATTTACCACGTATGTATAATGTAAGTCTGGTTATGATCTATGGTAAAGCCCTGAGGAAACCCAGCATATTCATGCTTTCGTACGGGGCGTGGTTCAACAACAAACTTGAATTGTTTTAAATTGAGCCACGCAATAAGCCTCGCTCTCTGGCTCCAACAATAACTACAAACCGCACCAGCCATCTTAGTCTAGTAGACTTGAGAAACTTATCGGATGAATTAACCAAAGCACTAATTAATTATGATAATAATATGAATTAAAAAACATGACTTTTAAGCATTGCTAGGCCAACCCTTTCATCTGAACATAAGCGGGAGCAAGATATATTGGCGGCCACCATAACATACCTTCAAGAGAAAGATCCTACTAAATATCTCCAAATACGTCATTAAAAATATGAATCTGGTCACAATAAATCAAACCTGAACTAGACAATACTTCAACTTTTGAGCATTGCTAGACCAACCCCCTTCATCTGGACTTCAGCGTCAGCAGACAATGTTAACGCCCAACGCAGCATACCTTCAAGAGAAAAAACAAACGTAAGTTATAATGGCGCCCAACGGGATATACCTTCTAAAGAAAGCGCCTACGCAAGCTATATTGGCGCCCAACGTAGCATATATTCAAGAGAAAGCACCTACTTGCAGTGAATTCACCCATATACAGAGTGCGGCAGCATAACTTCCTTTTTTTAAAACTTAATAAAACCTATTGTATGAATCAGAAAAAATTTATTTGTTTTTTTATAATGTAGGCGCATACCTAAAGTTTTGTTTTAATAGTTTTGAAGATCAAATCAAGTAGGTGACGTCCCCCATTCTCCATACACTGTGTAAACCGATTTCTGGCGTTTGATATGATTCTTGCCAACATATCAGACGTTATGTTGGCAATTTCTTCCTGGATGTTGTTCAAATTTTGTAGGGTCCTTAGACGCTTCACATGAACACGGGATTTCAAAAAACCCCATGAAAAAAATAATAACTCGGGAGAGCGGGCCGGCCACTCCAAATCACGTCTCGTTCAAAATGGCACAATCGCCATCTTGTGCGAATGGAAATGAAGATCATGAAGAATTCTCGTCACAGAACAATCGGAAAGTCCAAAGATAGACGCTTGTTTGCGCGCAGGACGCCGTGGTGATTGCAACACTGAAGCTAGCACTGCCTCAATGTTCTTAAGTGATCTAATGGGCCAAGGGACTCTAGTTCTTCACCTTGTCGCACTTGCAGTTTGTCTGAACGTAGTGACCCACGTAACAATTGATTTGCGATCTGGGATAGGGGCCAACGAGGCTAAATTACAGCGATTCCGAAAAGCGCGCTGGGTTGCGATCACAGAACATCCGCTCGAAAAGTAAGCCTCAACGGCAAAAACACGCTCCTCACTTTTCTAACGCATGATGGCGAATGAACTGTGTCGGGACAAAACTTTATAGTCCCGCCTCTCGAACGAGACCATTAGCGTTCCGCTACGATATCAACCGACTGAATGGCGTGCATTTTAAAAAAGGAAGTTACGCTGCCGCACCCACCTATCTCCGAATTAGAAAATATGAATCCAACCTGAACTAGACAATACTTCTGACTTTAATTTCTGAGCATTGCTGCACCAACTACATTACATGAATATAAGCGCATGTGCAAAGATACATTGGCGCCTAACGTAACACACCTTCAAGAAAAAGCGCCTACGGAATATATACTGGCGCCCAACGTGACACCTTCAGAAAAAAGCGCCTACGCAAGATATATTGGCGCCCAACGTGGCATACCTTCAGAAGAAAACTTCTACGCAAGATATACTGGCGCCTAACATAACATATATTCAAGAAAAAGTGCCTACGCAAGATCTATTGGCGACCAACATGACATACCTCAGAAGAAAGCGCCAACGCAAGATATATTGGCGCCCAACGTGGCATATTTTCAAGAGAAAGACCCTTTACTTGCAGTGGATTCATCCAACTAGATATTTCCGAATACGTCATTAGAAGACATGAATCCGGTTACAACAAATCAGGACTGACACTCCGCCAAGCTAATTACGTCGCAATCGAATCCCAACAACGTCAATATGACTTTGCATTGCTAAGCTACTACAGGGTGCGCCAGAGAAACTTACTTATTTGAAAGGTCAATAAAAACAAAAGTACTTCAGTTATTGTTTTAATTCTTTTTTTATTTGAGAATACAATATCCCAATTTTCTTTTCATGCAGTCTTAAAAATGACATCGGGTAAATGACGACCCCCATTGCGCATACACTGATTAAGTCAATTTTTGAAATTCGTGTCCACTCTTTGCAGCATATCAATCGGTATGTTGGCAATGGCGTCGCGAATGTTGTTCTTGAGGTGTGCTATGGTCCGTGGTCGATCGACATAAACCAGGGATTTCAAATAACCCCATAAAAAGAAATCGCACGGATTCAAATCTGGAGAGCGTGCCGGCCATTGGAGATCGCCTCTGAGAGAGATGAGGCGGTCGGGGAAATGTTGTCGCAACAAATTCATTGAGTCTCGTGCTGTGTGTGCTGTGGCTCCATATTGCTGAAACCACACGTTTATAACGTTCATTTCTTCGAGACTTGGAAGAAAAAATTCCTCGATCATGTTCCCGTAACGAGCTGCATTCACGGTAACTGCGCGTTCGTTTTCTTCAAAAAAATAGGGACCAATTATTTTCATTGCCGACATCGCACACCAGACAGAAACTCGTTCACAATGAAGTGGTTTCTGGTGAAGTTCACGCGGATTTACACCACTCCAATAACGCATGTTTTGCTTGTTGACGCAGCCGGAAATGTGAAAGTGAGCCTCGTCACTGGAAAAAACTACCGCGTCTTCAGGCAGGTTGTCAATCAGCATTTCACATGCATTTTGACGGGCAACAAAATCGCGTTCAGTTAATTCTTGCACAACAGCCAATTTATAGGGATGAAATTGAAGGTCTTGATGGAGAATTCGTCGAACAGTGGTGTCAGAAATTCCCATAGCAGCTGCGTGTTTGCGAGCCGAACGCCGGGGAGAACGCACAACTGACTGCCTCACTCTTTCGATATTTTCCGGAGTTCTGCTGGTCCGTTGAAGTCCATTTCTGGGTTTAGCGACACTTCCATACTCCCGAAATGAGTTAACCCACGACAGAATCGAATTACGGCCAGGATTGAGTCTGTGAGGAGGAATTTCAAAGCGAGCGCGGAAGGCACGTTGCGTAGCAACAAGTGAGCGACCGTTAGAAAAGAAGCTCTCGACGGCGAAGGCCCGCTGCTCTCTAGACCAGAGCATGATGGCAACTGACTGGAAGGAGAAACAAACTTGGGGACTTCCCCTCCACTTGCGCCCCCTCTCGACCCCTTCCCCGCCCAACTCACCGCTCGGGAGTTTTTTCAAATAAGTAAGTTTCTCTGGCGCACCCTGTATATAAATAACACACGCCTACTCGTCAAAGCGCTCGACCAAACATGCGCCACCGAGGTGCATAAAAGTCAGTCCCGCTGCAACAACACACAAGGAAACATTAACTGTTAGAGACATTCATTCCGCCCTGACATCTTTGCACCCCTGCAACTGCTCCCACTGCATCCTCTACGGAGAAATTAACGTTGACACGACAAATCCCGTCCGTCTATAGGCAACCATTAAGCTGCAAACCATAGCAGCTCAAAGTCACGCCTCGAGACACATAGCACCCTGTGCTCCATACCTGCGCCTCACCACAGATACGACGTCCTAGCAAATCCGAGCCTGTATTAATTTACATTTAACTACATTCGAGCTGCAACCCGTAGCACGCCGATCTCGATCAACGAGGTCACCTGTCCAGCTGTCAAAATCGACTTTGAATTTGTGATAGTTAGGAATTATCATTAACAAACTCCAGGGCCGGTAACAAATGGCGCCCAACTAGAGGGCAGAATCAGAATAGCGCATCTAAACCACGACACCCTGAAAAGAGAGAAGAAATAGATTATAATGGCTCCTAGACGAAACCCAAAGAGACGTGCACGCACAATTCAGTAATGGCGTGCGAGCCCGGACAAAGATGTGTACACAAATGAACTTGGCCGTCAACAGCTACGACCGGACTTCAACAGTCCTGTTGAGTCACACTATAACCACCCCAAGCAGGTTAAACAACGAGAACGTGTGAAACATCAAGTCGAGATCCCTGTCAACTTGCAGAAGGCTGTGAATCAAGTCAGCCCTGCACTGCGTCCTAAAACTGACGTGACAAACATCATTCGCGGTCAGATGGACTGGGTACGCAAACAAATAACCCAAGTGAATGCTGGTTTGCTAACGCAGAGTTGCTGGACAACATGCAACTGCTACTACAAACATGATGTAGCAGTTGGCGCAAAACAAAATTTACTTGATGTTACAAATAAAATCATTAAGCATGAAGCCGCAGAAGTTAACCCATTGGCAAAACAACACCAGAAGATGTACACCACCTAACCACCTACCCGGCAGATTGTGTCATCGACATTTACGACAACGAAGAAGTCCTCGCACCGCTGCACTACGCTTGCAAGTTAGCCAACGTAGACGCTGTGGCATACGAAGTGACAAAAGAGTTGAAAATGGTACCGACGGAAATGGCGTTTTACATCGTTGAATCTACCGAACGTGACAGTGGCAGAGATATCGAACGAGACAGAGGCAGACACACCGGACGTGAAAGAAGAAGAGAATTGTCTAGTTACGCATGACTTAGACACAACGAGTGACACCGTCGGCGGACGAACCCCATTACATTCGAGCTGTAAACCGATCACGATCAACAAGGTCACCTGTCCAGCTGTCAAACATCGACTTCTGAACTTGTGACGGTTAGAGATTATCATCAAGAAACTCCCGGCAACAGCATCGCAACGTCAGACGTCTTCATTTCAGCTCTGCCCTGAATTAGACAATATTTCTAACTTCAACGTCTGACCCCTTCACCTAGACACAAGCGTAAACAGGACATATTGGCGCCCAACGTGGCCTATATCTTCAAGAGCACCTACTTTCCGTAAATACGGTCACAACAAATCAGACCTCAACCCCAACCGCTTCATCTAGACTTAAGCGTAAGCAGGTTATATTGGCGCACAACGTGGCATTATTTTAGGAGCAAAATTTGAATAAGTTTTTATACCCAGAAACAAATACCACCATCGAGGGTCCTGAGACCTGGAGAAAACTTGTCGATCAGCTAAGCAAATAAGTCGTTCAATATTTTAGCATTAACAAGATTGCAGCAAGCTGGGAGATCATCAAACTCCAACAGAATTGGAATTCTCAGTTCTACCGTTCTCATACGTTTATAAATGTGTCTTTCAAGCATTCGAATACTATCTCAGTGCAGACGTACCATCTATATAAAAAAAAACTCACAGATAATCTCAGCAACAAATTGCTAGACAAAAAGGTTTTTGGACAACCAAAGCAAAATTGTTGAAAAAACGGTAAAATTTTACCGTAATCAGTTATAAAACAAATATCAGCCGAGCAATTTTAACAAAATTTGCTGATTTTTTAAGCAACATTTTGGCAGATATATTGGATTTACAAATTCGTTACAATTATTAAATAAGTTAGTTACCTTCATAAGTGCAAAAACGGTAAAACTTTTGCATTATCCGTTCTAAAAGAAAAACCGGTCTAAGGATTTAAATCAAATTTCCTAAGTAATAGCACAAAATGGTGCTAAATACAATAAAATTATAAATTAATAAATTCAACGTAAAACGGTTTTCGTAAACTTTATAGAAGAAAAAACGGAAAAATTCTTCCGTAATCGATTGTAAAATAAAAATCAATTGAGCGATTTTGATCAAATTTACTGGTTATTAGCAAAACATGTTTCTAAACACATTGGGATCATAAAAACCTTGTTAAAACGGCAAAACTACCATTAACATCAAACTATAAATTAGCAATGAAGAGGTTAGAGTCTACGGAAAACAAACTGAGGAAGTGAGAAAGTAGTTAAATTACTTACCGGTAAATTAGTAAAGCTAACAAACGTCGTTTGCAAAAAAGCAATTAAATCCGTAATAAAACTAGAAGCATGCCCAGTTGGTTCAACAAGCAACCAATCATAACTCTCCAATTCAATAAATTCATCCAATTTGTGCTTAAGTTTCTCACAAATTTGTCGAACCGCATCTTCTCTGGCCACCCTAAACATCGCCGGCTGACCCTGTACAATACCAGTTGCAACTCCCCTCGATTCCTCCCTTAAAATTAATAAAATAAAATCTAATTTCAACCATAAACACAACAACATACCCGGTTATATTCGATATAAATTGATCCAAATAAATCGTAGCCTGTTCCAAATAACCAGTATCAACAATAATCTGTATAATTTCTTGCAAATTGATATGATTGCTCCTGAATGTCGAAGACAAACATCCACTGAAACTTCTAGTTAGAAGCAAATTCATTGATTTCCGAATCATTTCATCCACTTCCACTTGACTAAAATTTTAAATTATTATTACACATATTGTAAAGTTTAGGTTTTATTGTACCTTAGATTTAAATCCTCCGAAAATTTCAAACAAGCATAAATAAACTCCTTAACTTGTTGATAAACTTTGGGCACCATCCCCGAAAACGGGAAACAATACGGAAACATAATATCATCAGGTATATCATCTTCTAATGGAAACGATGATAGTATTTCATCATAAGAATCTTGATCTGATACCTATAAATAAATTTATTATAAGTAGAAGACTCTAGTAGAGCCGAAACTAGTAATGTAATCGTAAGAATAAACTTGTGATAAAAACGTAGTAAAATAGTATATTTACCAACCTTAATAACTTGAAAATCTTCTTTGGATAAAATTTCTCTAAATATTTGAACCCATCTTTGCATCAAAACTTCCGTATAATGATCCCTTAATTCGCGTACTTGTTCCCACAATGGTTTAACGGTATATCCGTAATTACGTAAAGTAGTGCAGAATAACATGATTAAATCTTTTATTCGGAGAATTAAAGTTGCGTCCGTACAATACGACTGAAAAATATAATTTTACAATCATCAAAACGCAAAAAAATATAATACTAACAGAATTCGTTTGTAATGCAGCTACAATTTTAGTTAAAGCCATCGTCCACATATCATCCAAAAACGCTCTGGTAATTAATCCATTCCCTGTATTTAAAACGTGATCTTCTAGAATAAAGAATCCCAAAACGGCGTAAATGTATTGTCTGTAACTGTCTTCAGATTCGTGCTGAAAATATTTGTTTAGTTTTTTTAAATTATGTTTGTATTGGTTATTACCATATTTGTTGGTGGTTGTAAAACTAATCTAGCTTGTTTGGTTCTTTCTGCCCTATAATAAGTTTCAAATGTTGCTCTCGAACCGAGTACTGTTGAAATGTGCAGGCATCTGTATATCGGTGAAAAATCTATCATCTCTTGTGCACTTAAGTCTTCTTCGGAATACTGGCTTGAAGATATACCATCTCCTGTAAAGAGCGATAGCACAATGTTAGGTTAGGTTAGACATTGTGAGTATGTTGATCAAATTATAAAACCGAATGGTAGAGTAGATTAAATGATAGTATTCTACAACTAGCAAGTAATGATAGCCATTTCCAACAAGTGTAAACGTTGTTGCCATTGGCGTGCGCTGCAATTTATTCGAATGGAAAATAGAAATTGCATAGAAGACAAGAAGATAAGAATAAATGAAAAAAATACAATTTATAGAAACTTTGTGCAAGTTGTATAATTTGTTTTTTATGAGTAAGATACTTATAATATATTGTACAACTAGCACGTAATGATACTCATTTCCCACGAGTATAAATGGACATCACGTGCATATTGTACATATGCTTAATCTGCGTCTACAATAAATAAAAGAAAAACTATCAATGAAAACTTTGTGCAAGTTGTACACTTTGTACCTACAATGCACACAATTTTTTTTTAATTAAATGTTATAATATGACATTTGACAGGTTCCGTGCGTAATATTCACTTTTCACAAGCAATATACGTGCATAATAAAACTTGAAATAGTATACTATTCCATAGCAATAACAGTTGCACAATGAACACATTGTAGTAGGGAGTAGAAAAGGTAACTTTAGTTTCAAAAAATGCATATATTTCGCAATCAATCGCTCCGTTTTCAGGAATGATGAAACCAGAAACTTTGTTGTAAATACAGTAAAACAAACATAACTTGGCAGGGTACTTCACAGAATGCGTAGACAGCACTAAACGGTACCAATAGGTACATTTACACCTAACTAACATGATTAAAACGCACATAAACCGCATTGTCAAAACATGCAACAGAATTACTACAATAAGTTATTTTGAAAATTAATTTAATTGGCAATGACAGTTGTGTACGATTTTAATAGTTTTTGCACGGTTCTGTTACTATAAATGCGTGGATAAAGAGGAAATGTTCATTTATTTCGCTTCAATTGTGGAAATGTTGGTGTATTAAGTGTATTGTTTCGCATTATGCGTCCTTCGTTCTGGTAATATTTGCTTTTCTAGCGTAACCCCCTACCACCGGCCAAATTATGTTTGGTTTACTCTAAGATGCGCCAAGATGATTCTTTCGCAAGAATGATCAGATCAACAACCTCAAATGTTGTTGAATTGCAAATTGTTGCGGAAGTAATTACAATCGCCGGCCCGTATACAGCTCAACAACACTAACGTGCAACACTAGTAACCTTCACAACAGCGTCAGCTCAGTACAACCAAAATCAATGCGTCTATTGTATTTCTAAAGTTTTTAAAGATGTGGATGCACCATCTTTACACTTTATCCCAAAGCCTTAGAAAAACCTTAAAAATACAATAGTTCTCATACAAAAAACAAACTATTCAGCCAACTCTGAACGCTGGAGTGACCCATCTACCCACCCAAGTCACATTAAAATATTGTTTCAACATCCCTTCCTCTAACATGGATACCCTCTTGACGACAGACACTTGGGTGGGTGGATGGGACACTCCACAGCATAATAACCAGTCAGTAGTTTGGATTGCAGTAGCCCACCCATCCACCCAAGTGTTACTTATCAAGAGGTTGGAGTAGAGTTCCTTCTCTTGTAACAAAATCAAAATGACTTCTGACGTCCGCAAAAAGGTCAAACTTACAATCTCTTGATGACGGACACTTGGGTGGGTGGGTGGAACACTCCATACCATAATAACTAGTCAGTAGATTGGATTGGACTTTGGATCACAACCTTCTCTTGTGACAAAATGACTTCCAACGTCCGCAGAGAGGTCAAACATAAAATCTCTTAATGACGGACACTTGGGTGGGTGCATGAGACACTCCATAGCATAACAACCAGTCAGTAGTTTAGATTGCAGTAGCCCACCCGCCCACCCAAGTGTTACTTATCAAGAGGTTGGATCACAACCTTCTCTTGTGACAAAATGACTTCTGACGTCCGCAGAGAGGTCAAATATACAATCTCTTGATGATGGACACTTGGGTGGGTGAGTGGGACACTCTATAGCATAATAACCAATCAGAAGTTTGGATTGCAGTACACCCATCCACCCAAATGTTGGTCATCAAAAGATTAGATATCACCTCCACCTCCTCTAACTAAGAGACCTCTGAGAAACTTCAAATTCTTTGATAACACACACTTGCTGGAAATCATGCTTTGGAGTGACCCACCCACCAAGTGTTGGTTATCAAAAGATTACAAAAACCTACTCTGACACCAAAAGATTTCTAACATTTTCATAGAGAAGTAAATTCCAATTCTTTGATAACAAACACTGGGCGAGTGGGTGCGCACTCCAGTTCAAACTATTCGCTGGAAATTATGATCTAAAGTGACCCACTCACACGCCTTCTTGGACAAAGAGATTTCGGGTAAGTAGGCAGTTCAAACTACTCGATAATAATCATGATCTCGAGTAACCCATCCACCCTCCCCTGTTGGTCATCAAGAAATTGGGTATCACCTCATCCACCTCTGGTTAGGTTAGGTTAGGTTAGATAGTCGCTCCGTCGTAAATAAGACTGCCCATGATGCCAAGAAGAGAAATTGTTACTATTAATCAGAAGTAATCAGAAGGAGGAATCATTTTATAATATATCTTTGGACAAGCTATGCCATCGGAGCTTTGTTTTCACTACCTTAGAGACTCTCCGAGTAAAAAAGCGATAATTGCTATAGTTTTTGAGCCCATGGTAGTTAGGTTAGGTAGTTGCAATTTTCTTGTTTACTATTCGAATCGTATCAAACATTAGGAGCACTGTCAGTTAAGGTTTGCAGTTGGCTTCAGTTTTTTTTTTATTAAAGTCCGCCACCAAATAATTGACCACCGCTCAGCTTAAGTTTGTTGGGTGCCAGTTGCCTTTGTTCAATTCTGTTTGATGAAAATCTTACTGGCATGATATTATTAATTATAATTATTATTAAAATATCCGGAAAATTCTAATAAAACACCATTTGGCGCAGTCGGTAGGTAATATACTCAATCAACTTAACGGCATTGACAAAATAGCATTTTTGTTACAGTTAGACAACTTAGTGGCATTGCCAATACGGTGATTGGCCATTACGAAATTTATATTCGTTTAAAGTACATATCCGTCGGTGGGCATCTTTGATAAAAATTTAGCCGATACTTGCACAATGTTGCATCTTAGTACGTTTAAACTGATTTCTTCTTTGAAGGAAATATCCGGCAAATTCTTGTAAAATACCAAATTGGCTCAATCGGAGGTTGGTAGCGTTGTCAATGTCATTTTCGAGCTACTGTTGGACAGATCGTAGTGGCATTGTCAATACGATGATTGATCATTACGCAGTTAAGATTCCCAAGAACATATTCTTTCGATTGCTATTCTTCAATTCTAAAAAAATCGTAACCTATACTGGCACAAGGTTGCATCCCAGTACGATTAAGCTAATGTCTTCTTTGAAGTAAATATCCGGCATATTCTTGTAGGACACCAAAATGGCGCAGTCGGTTATAAGAGTTCTTTTCGTTCAACGTTGTCTATGAAACGGTTTCAATGTCATTTTCGTAAGTTAAATAAGAGTTAAGGACAGTAGTATTAACCGATAATGACTGGAAATCTTATCCGTTAGTAGAGACTTATAGCGCCGGTGTATCCGCATACAAAGAAAGATCGCTAGTCATGCTGATTGAACTGCTTGTCCCATGAAACTGTTTGTAGATTCTCTAACGTTTGTTAATATAGATCCTACACATTTACCCAATGAGGTGAATTGGGCATCAGGTACCATTACTTGCTATTGTAACATATGTAGTCAAGAGTTTCGGTTTCTAAATTCTATTTTCTTGAAATTATGTAGATATCCGAGATTGTCTCGTTAGTTCCTTCAGATGGTTTTACTCGTAGGATATTAAGAAGCTCTGCGGTAACATTTGTTAGAAATGATTGGAATTCTAAATCAATTTTTTTTATTAAGGGTTTTATCGTCCAGGCTCTCCTCCTGACTTAACGGAAAGATAATGTTGCATGGATCTTTGAATATGATTGCAGTCAGCTTCTTCAGACTTCAGTGAGTGGAGAATCTTACAGCAAGTGAGATTCAACAATAAATATCGTACGTAATTCGTAACATCGATGCAAGAGAAGAGTAAGAGCTTCTTAAAACGTTTTATTAAAATTGCCATATTTGTCATGTTCGACAAAACTAACTAAGATTTTGTATACATGCTATGTGACCCCATCTTTAAACATGTACGTTCGTCTATAGGTATCTTTAGGTTTTTTAGGTGTATAGTGTATAGAAATGAGAAAAGAATGCAGCAATGGAATTAACCACGTGATCGCCAAAGTCTGTGGTTTATCCGTGGTCCTTAAAACTAAATATACTATAGTCCGCATCTTCTCTTGAATAGAATACTCATATTCAGTACCTGAAAGCAAGAGTATGCAATGTGGAAGGGTCCGCAAACACTCTTTTTTTCGAAATTTGTCTTTTTCAATATTTTGCGGTAGGGCCCAAAAATCCTAGGTCCGCCACTGTCTTAAAGATTAAGGACCGATATATTCACTTTCAATAAAGTGCTTAAGCGGCAAGAAGGAGTAACATCCGATTTTTTTAAGACAAATATTGGGACGGCCACCCGCCCGCATTTAATAAAAGTCTCCGCCCGCCCAACCGAGTGTTGGTTATCAAGGTAGGATTAGAAGCCCCAAAACGACTTTTTTAACTCAATGTCATCTGTCAGTCATTCTTATGCATAATAGATTTATGTCTACTAAAGCCGAATTAATGCTTCAGAAGACCAGATTTATGTAAAAAGCACAATTTTAGTATAATGAAGTCGACTTTACGTATGAGAAATACAGGTTTTCTGCATAATAAAGCCGAATTTGTTCATAAAAGATAAGATTTAGGATCTGACGACTGGATTTGAGTATACTTTAGCCGGATTATCACTTTAGACAGACTAATAACGCCCGATTTTTGGCGTGATAAAGATGTCTATATTTACAAAAACAAATGATTTGTTCATAATTCAGGCTTAATTTGCGTGTATAATGCAAGATTTGTATAAAAATCCGGCCATTTTGATTCATAGATCAGAAGGCCGGATATATGTATATAAAAGAAAAACTCATCAAAGGGCGGATTTGTGATAGTAGAATGTTATTATTATGTATTATAAGATCAAATCTATGTACAATATCCAAATTCCAGTTTGAATTTCGCAAAAGTTTGAATAAATCGTCAGATTTATGCTCAAAAAATAATAATTTAGCCAAAATAAATAAGCCAAATATAAACCTTGAGGAGCCAAGCGCGTGTACAAAAACTGGATTTCTGCATTCAAAGTTCAGCTTGATGCTTGTAAAGCCAGCTATTTTATGTATAGTTTGCCAACTTGATGGCAATAGCCAGATTTAAAGCCAAAATTGTGCAAAAAGTCGGTTTTGTGAACATTATAGGTTTGTTCCAACATACGATTTGGACAGTTTGCAAACTGTTCAAACTATGCACCCAAATAAATTACTGTGTATAAAAGTTTGCCTAAGGATGACAAATATTTGTTTGTGTGCACAGTTTGGACGGTTTGTAAACTGTTCAAAATCGTATGTTGACTAAATGACTTCTGAAGTTCGCATAGACACACATCTAAACTCTTGATTAACAAGAGAAGGTCGTGATCCCACTTCTTGACAACAAACCCTTGGGTGGGTGGGTGGGCCACTCTAAACCATAATAATGGCAGGTAGTTTGGAATGGAGTGGCCCACCCACCCACCCATCCAAGTGTTGGTTATCAAAAGGTTGAACCACAATCTTCTCTAGTGACAAAATGACTTCTGCAGTTCGCATAGACACACATCCAAAGTCTTGATTAACAAGAGAAAGTCGTGATCTCCCTTCTTGACAACAAACACTTGGGTGGGTGGGTGGGTGGGCTACTCCAAACCATAATAACGGCCGGTAGATTGGAATGGAGTGTCTCACCCACCCACCCAAGTGTTGGTTATCAAAAGATTGAACCACGACCTTCTCTAGTGACAAAATGACTTCTAACGTTCGCATAGAAGACACTCATCCAAACTCTTGATTAACAAGAGAAGGTTGTGATCCCACTTCTTGACAACAAACACTTGGGTGGGTGGAAGGGCCACTCCAAACCATAATAACGGCCTGCATTTTGGAATAGAGTGGCCCACCCACCCAAGTGTTGGTTATCAAAAGGTTGAACCACAATCTTCTCTAGTGACAAAATGATGACGTTCGCATAGAAGATACACATCCAAACTCTGTATTAACAAGAGAAAGTCGTGATCCAACTAGACACCTTATCTTCAGTGCAGTGGCAAAATACAATTGTCAAAATGTTCCACAACTGTCACAAAATGTCAAAAATATTATTTAAGAGTCAAAAATATTTCAAAAATATTCTAAAATTGTCAAAAATGTCTATTGATAATTTCCAAAATCGTCAATAATATTCCAAAATCGTCAAAAATGTTTCAAAAGTGTAAAAAATGTTCAAAAACTGTCAAAAATATTCCTACAATCCAATCCAATATTGATATGTTTTGAAATTGTCCAAAAATTGTCTAAGATTTTAAAAAATGTTACTTAATTGTCAAAAATGTTCTCAAGCCTGTTGTTAATTTCCAAAACCGGCAAAAATGTTTCTAAACTATATTTTTTTTTCCAAAATCAAATGATATGTTTTAAAACTGTTAAAAAATTTCTAAAATTGTTAAAAATGTTATTAAATTATGAAAAATATTTCAAAAGTATCAAATATGTTCCAAAATTGTCAAAAATATTCCAAAAATGTTCTAAAACTGTTATAAATGTTACAAAATCGTCAAAAATGTTTCAAAAGTTTAAAAAATATATCTCCAATCTACTGATATGTGCTAAAATTGTCTAAAATTGTTTAAAATGTTACTTAATTGTCAAAAATCTTCAAAAATGTTCTCAAATCTGTTGTTAATTTCCGAAATTGTCAAAAATGTTTCAAAAAAGTGTAAAAAATGTTCCAAAATTGTTAAAAACGTTCCTCAAATCTGGTGATTTGTTTTAAAACTGTCAAAAATGTTCTAAAATTGTTAAAAATGTCATTAAATACTCAAAAATTCTTCAAAAGTGTTAAAAATGTTTTCGAGTCTGTTGATAATTGACAAAATCGTCAATAACATTCCAAAGATGCTCTAAAACTGTTATAAATATTACAAAATCGTCAAAAATGTTTCTTAAGTGTAAAAATGTTCAAAAACTGTCAAAAATATTACTCAAATCTACTGATATGTTTTAAAATTGTCAAAAAATTGTCTATAATTGTTAAAAACTAATTTCCAAAATTGTAAAAAATGTTCCAAAATTGTTAAAAACGTTTCTCAAATCTGGTGACATGTTTTAAAATTGTCAAAAATGTTAAAAATATTATTAAATTGTCAAAAATATTTCCAAGTCTGTTGATAAATTCCAAAATCGTCAATAATATTCCAAAAATGTTCTAAAATTGTTATAGATATTACAAAATCGTCAAAAAAATTTCAAAAGTGTAAAGAATGGTCTAAAATTGTCAAAAATAGTCCTCCAATCCAATCCAATGTTTTAAAATTGTCAAAAAATGGTCTAAAATTGTTAAAATTGTTAAAAATGTTACTTAAATGTCAAAAATGATAAAAAATAGTCAATAATGTTCTCAATTCTGTTGTTAGTTTCCAAAATCGTCAAAAATGTTTCGAAAGTGTAAAAAACGTTCCAAGATTGTTAAAAACGTTCCTCAAATCTGGCAATATGTTTTAAAACTTTCAAAAATGTTCTAAAAATGTTATTAAACTGTCAAAAATATTTCAAAAGTGTCAAAAAGGTTCCAAAATTGTAAAAAAAATTCCAAGTCTGTTGATATTATCCAAAATGTCAAAAATATTTTAAAAATGTTTTTGACAATTAACATTTTCATTCTAAGTTGAGTTATAAAATACAAACAGATTACTGTGAACTTTTTGACAGTTTTAGTAAAACTTTTTTGACAGCTGACAAAGTAGACTTTGACAGATTCTTTAGTAACTTTCAGACAGTTTCAATTAACAATCAGACAGTTTTGCCAACTTTTAACAGTTATATAGTAACAGAATATAATAATTTTGTTAGGAAGCAAAGCAAACAATTTTTGACATTTAAAACTTGTACATTACTTTAAAGACAATTTTTTGCTAGATTTTGACATACTTTTACAGGTTCAGAACATAATTTGATAGTTTTCATACTTTGTTTTGAAATGTTGACAGCTTTAGAACATATTTTGATAGTTCTGGTGCATGATTGCCAACTTTTTTACACAAAACATTTTGAAATAATACAAGAACGTAGTCATTTTTAAATTTTTTAAGTTGACTTGATTAATTAAAAAAACACTAATATGCAAAAATGATAGTAACCAATTACCTGGTTGTGGTGCAATTCGTTTCTTCTTACGTCCAACATGAGTTGGATCACTGGCTAATTGCTCACTAGTCTACAAAACAAACAAAATCACAATTTCACAATAAAATTATAACAAAAAATGTGACTCCCACTTACATGTCTTATGGCCACTTCCCCAATCTTTGGTGAAAATCGTCTAATATTCTCAAGAAAATCTTTTAAATCTGACATGGAAGCTTTCTCAATGCTCTCACGAATCCTGCAAGGAAATGTTATCAAAACAATTATAAAATCATTAATTTAATAAACATACTTTGGAATGCTCTCTCGCAATTGTGAAGAGAACCTATAATTGGCAACATGCGGTAAATGTGTATGTTCTAATTCTTCTAATGTCTTTAAAGCTGGATAATATCTATAATAATTAAAAGTATTATTAAAATAATAGTCATCTTTTAGTTATTTAATCACCTTTTATCAGCAATTTGTTTCTGCAGCTTAGAATACGTAGTCAAAACTGGTAGACATAGATTTAATTGGGCTATTACTACAGCTATATTGCTTTGCACTTTTCGTGCTTGCAATAATTCAGCTCCAGACTTCGATATTCCTTCTGCAGCTACTTGTAAATGTTTATCTAAAGCCAGTACTTCAGACTAAAAAAAAATATTTTCAATTAAATTTGTAATAGAAAATTGATTCTAAATTTAATTATTAGGCTGTATAGAGTTCAAAAAAGACAAATTTAAATTTTCTATTAATGAATTTAGACGGTTTGCAAACCATGCACACAAACAAATATTTGTTATATTTAAGAAATCTTTTATGCGGCATTTTAAGCAGTTTTGAGTATTATTAGTACATTTTGAAGTTAAACAAAGATTAATTGAAGCAGTACATTAAATTATGGTTTATTATTATTAAACTTACATTTAACTTTTTAGCTTGTGACCTAACTTCCAACAACTCCCTAATCGATTCTATAAAACCTTGATAATAAACATTGCACAGCCGTTCTATATCTTTATCGTGATGTTTAATACGTTCGTTTAATTTATTTCCAAATGGTTCATATTCCTCGTTGTCATATATGGCACTAAAAATTTAATTAATTCAATCTTAAATTATTTCAAGTTGTAAATTGATGCAATACCGGAAAGTAGGACCCCAATAATCATCGATTCCTTCAATTTCCTGTAAATATAAATCATATTGGCTGTTTGAAGCCTGCTGTACAGTGACTTCCTTATCCATATTTGTTTAAATAATAATTAATACTAAAATATAATAAACTGTTCAAAATTTGTCATTAAAATTAGGTTATGTTTTGACAGATGGGTGTTTTGATGTCATCACTTATTACCAACATTAGAAAGTTATGTAAGCAATGAAGTTGTTGCTAAGTTAAATCGCTTGGTTTGTGTCCATACTAAAAGCATGGGCGTAGGCATAAAATAATTATTGCAGCAACAGATTAAAAAAAAAAAAAACAATTAGTTACTATTTAATTTCTGCAATTTAAAAAACAATATTATATAGTTAATATATGTAGCAATTTTTTAGTGTAATTATTTTATTTTATTTTTAGATCTTTTACCCTATTTTTTTGGTGTCTTGCGCAAGTTAGTTTAAACAAAAAGTCAATTTATTGTAAAAATGTGAAATACTACGTAGTAGTGTTAAACAGTGCTAGTAAATAATTATTTAATGAAATATAGCCTAGTTGCACAATGATTGTGTACTTATAAAAAGTGCATTTGATTGCTACTAACGTATCTACAACAACCATACGTATCGCTTTTTGGATCAACTACTCACATAAGGTCTGTTCCAACATACGATTTGAACGGTTTGCAAACCGTTCAAACTATGCACACAAACAAATTACTGTGCATAAAAGATTGCCTAAGGATGACAAATATTTGTTTGTGTGCACAGTTTGGACGGTTTGCAAACTGTCCAAATTGTATTTTTTGGGAAAGCTCTGCCAACTTGTGTGTTTAGATTCTACTTGGCAATAAGGGATTAGATTTAAGCTTTTTTTCAGAATAAGTACCGGATACGCTTTCAGCGCATTTTAGATATTTCCAGTCACCGGTGCATTTCTAGCTATCCTGCAATTAACTCTTGTATGCGTAGCCTCAATTTGATCATAACTATGACCATTTTTTAATCTTTTGCGGGTTTTGCTGCATGTTACTTTACACTGTTGTTTTTATAAAAATAAATTCCAAGTACTGTTCTAATTTAGCCAAAAGTGATTGTGGTATAGCAAACTATTTAGATTGTTAATTCTAGAGTATTCTTCCATTACATTACTTTTGTCGTCAATGTAGAGCAATTAAATAGACCGTTTAGGCTTGATAAGATTAATATTGACTGTGCAACCTAGGTAATTTTCTTAGCTTCTTAGAGACGGCTTCATTTGTCTGAAATCTTTTAAAATGATGTAGAAGAGTATGGGTCCACGACAAAAACTTATCCAACGTTGAATAATATCCCTTTGAACTAGGTGCAGATTTTGCCCGATTCCAAAATTTTAGGTAAAAGATGAACCACTTAGGTTATAAGATGTGAGGTACAAGTGACGCAAGCTACTTGGACGGTTACGTTGCTCTTGCAGACATGAGTACTGAGGGAGAGTAGGAATCTTATCAGTTGGTTATTGGTGCTTACTCAACTAGCGTTGGTCTCTCATAGTGGCGGTGTCGTTCCTTAGCAGATATAGTGAGTTGAGTTGTCCATGAGTGTGAAGCCATGACTTTAAGTATGTAGTAATACGCCCTGCTCGTATGACCCGTCTCATTGTCTTTCTGTCTGCTGAGTTTGGTAAAATAGAGTTTATTGTGGGAGAAATAGCGGCCGGAGAGCATGGCATGGATAAACGCAGACTTAACACGCGGTTTGCCTGGTCCAGCAGATAAGCATGTAGGTAAAGCTCTTGATTCCTCCTCTCTTTGCAAAAGAAACTATGACATTCTTAAGGTAATTCCTTTACGCCGGATGCCATTTGTTACCATTTGTCGCATGGTGATAAGTACAAAGATTTTTTTTGTTTAGGATTTGTTTGATGTTTGCCACCGATTAGTTGATTTTTTGCTGCATTATATTTTTATTTGAAGGGGTTTTTGGCTAAAAGTAAAACGGTTGCAAGTAAAGGTTGGTAGTTTGTTGTCGTAAACTGTTATTGGAGTAATATTGCAGATGTTTAGTTTGCAAATTGACAAAATTTCTGCCTGTATCCCGTTGTAAGTTGTCTAATCTGGATAGTGTTTTTGCTAAAAGTAAAAATAATATACTCGACTCATATTGCTGCTAGATATCAACAAAGCTTAGCTTCAAAGTAAGTAAGCCTAAAAGGCAGACATGGTTTTTAAGTATAAAAAATAAATTTGTATAATAATTAATTCGAGAAATGAAGAAGTTCATGTCAATACTTTGATGCAACAAAAAGTAGCCATAGTGTAGTGCGCAAGCAAACAATGTTACGAAAGTACTGTTTTAATACAAAATGGAGAGAAATAACAACTTTGTAGATACTTTCACTTCCAATTCGTAACTGAACGTTTTTGCGTGCAGTCTACTTGGAGTGGTTTTTTTTTGTGCTGATTATGTCGAGCCAGCTTTTTCTAAACATAGACACCCTTGCGTAAGATAGAGCCTAGTATGTGCATAATACATGTTCTATTGTCCCTTTCTAGAGAGTAGTAGGCTATCTTAGGGTTTGTTGTATTCATTCTATTTTTGCCTGGTTATTGTACGACCGTACTTTTAGTGCGTAGTACGTGTTTGCTTTTAGTAGAGTGGTAAGGTTTTGAGATGTAATGTTCAGGTTTACACATTTTGGTGCTTAAACCTTTGCGAGCCAGCTTATCAGTATTTTCTACTGTTTTAAAGTGTTACTGTTTTTATTGCCTTAGAAATAATCCCAATTACCTCTGCTTGGAGAATAGTTGTGTGCGTTCCTATGGTTAACAATATCTTGCTTTCGTTCCAAAGCTTTAGGATGTTTTAGAAGCATCGATGTAAATTTGTAAAAGTTTATTTTTAACTACGTTTTGCTCTTGTTGTTTCTGCATTCGTACATTATAGTGTCTTTGAAAATAGAAAAAAGTTGTTTGTGTGTTTTTTTGCATTTCTAGCACTAATTATAATGACGGTTTCTTGTATCAAATTATAAAATAATCCTTTAAATTTGTCACTTAGTAAGATCATTATATAAAGGGTGTCCTAAAATAAACTCAAGATTTGAATTTTCCGCCATTTGTGCAGTAAACTGTTGGTAACTCTAAAAATACAATTTGAGAGTTTAAGGTTAGTAAAAATGGAACCAAGACGGTGCCACATGCCATACAGCCCGTAAAACAATTCAATTACTGCATGACACATTTCCTGGTCGTAAATCGTGTGATTTAACATCATTAGATTTCTTTTTAAGGTGTTTTTTTAAGTCAAAGGTCTATGTCAACAAACCCACAACCACCCGTACAACAGGAGAAAATTATACGCTGCATAAACAAAATTCACCCACATTTATGCAAAATGGTCATGAACAATTTTGAAAAAAGTGTGTATGTGCCAGCAAAACCGTGGAAGCCATTTGCCCGATTTGTTATTCCATAAATAACCTTGTTTTATGTACTTTCTGATTCAATAAAAAAATAACAATTTAAAGACTAAAAACTATTTGTTTTCTATTTGTTTTCTATTTACTTCAAATTTTGCGTTAATTTTTGGACACTCTTTAGAAGCCACGGCTATGTCGTCTAATAAGACTGTGTACTATTGTTTTATAGTAATGATAATAGTAGACTTCCCTTTGGCGACAAGCTTCCTGATTACCCACAGTAATTGTTACAGCATACATTTTATCTATTCACTGATTGTGGGGTTAACAATATGTGTTGAAAGCGTAGTTTTTATTTTAATAAAGGTAGTTTTGTCAAACATTTCTTTGACATCTATAAATACTCTCGGAGTACATTTTGTCTAGTAGCAACTTCTTAATTTAATCTGCCAATTCCTACCAAATATTTTATGAGTGTATGCATGTTGGTTTGGGTGTATTGGCGTGGTTATTAGCTCCGTTTTCCAAATTGATCTTACGTAGAAACTTTCAAGTGTTTTCAAAAATAAAGAGGTAAGGCTTATTGGGCGATAAGATTTTGACTGGGGTTTTTAACTCCCTCTGATGCAATACATAGATTCTTGACAAGTAAATCAGAATAATGGCTGAAAAGACCCTATCCAATTCTGGGACCTTGCTTTTGCTTGTGCAGTAGACTGGCTCAAAAATTTTTTTAGAGTGCAACACAAGCGTCTGTATAAAAAAGGCATATAGGCTTGCTTTTTATAGAATAAGCAATGCTTAACATCAAACTACTTATTGATTTAATAATGTTTCTTAAATCATAGCTTTTTGGTTTGATTTGAAAAAAAAATTGCGGATACTGATTTAACTTTGTTGCGCGATTGTTGTTTACATATTATTAATTTAGTCAAAAGTGGATTACATTAAAGCGTTTATGGCTAGTATACTAGTACTAGTAACTAGCGAGGCTATAAATGCAGCTAACGATCGTGTGTTGTATTATACTTTATTTTTATTAAAATAGTGTATAGTGTATTAATAGCCGAAAGAGCACAAAAGACCAAAGCAAGTGATGGCTGCTATAAGATAAGGGCTGCTAAAGCATTTTAGTACAGTTACACTCAATATTAGATGTGTTTGCTTTGGAATACCACTGAAATTTTGATTACTTGGTGATGACCTCAAATATTACTTAATTATTGTTTAACATGATACATTACAAAAAACGACAAATTTCACTTTATCTCAGATTGTTTTATGTCACCAAATTCATTTGTTTTGTCATCACCAAGTAATCAAAATTTCAGTAATATTTGCAAAAGAAACGCGCCTATTTTTTTCTGTTTACTATTAGATTTTAGTAATATAGAGCAAGTAAGCTTGTACAAATATCTAGGGCATGCTATACGCATCGGGAGAGACAACCAAACTACGGAAATCACACGCAGAATAGGTCTCACATGGGCATCCTTTGGAAAATTAAAAAATGTATTAAAATCCAGCATTCCTAACTGCCTAAAGAAGAAGGTATTCAATCAATGTGTGCTCCCAGTACTTACCTACGGAGCGGAGACGCTCACTCTTACAAAGAAAACCGCCAACAAAATACGTGTCACGCAAAGAGCCATGGAGAGATCGATGTTGGGCTATTCACTCAGAGACAGAATCCCAAACATAAGGCTACGAGAAATGTCTGGAGTAACCGATGCAATAAAACAAATAGCAACACTCAAGTGGAACTGGGCGGGTCATGTGGCGAGGATGTCGGATGAGAGGTGGACAAAGAAGATTCTAGAATGGAGACCGCGCTAAGACGCTCTGCGGAATAGGGGCCGCCCTCCCACGAGATGGAGAGATGACATCAGAAGAATAGAGTCAAATTGGATAAACGCGGCGCAGGATCGTAAAAGATGGGCCACATTACGGGAGGCTTATGTTTAGCAGTGGACAAACCAAAGCTGATTGATGATGATGATGATTAGATTTTAGAGAATGACATGTGATATCGTAATTTAAAGCCAAATACATAACTTTTAGAATTTCGGACCTCTAAACTGTCGTTTTGACCCGCACTTTAAGGCCAGGGGGCAAAAATAACTATGTTTTTGTACTCTAAACTGGTATTGTCTATCTACTAGCTTAGCAACAAGACCGGTAAGCTCAATTTTATAGCGTAGACCGGTAATAGTTAAAAACGCCAGAATCCAGCATTCATAGCGAAGCAAATACATCACGGAGCGAGCCCGATAAAGCAAAGATATAAATCTAGCTGACGACAGTGTTTTAGTATATTTTTTGTATGTTATCACATTTGAGGTTAAGTTTGATGTAAACGCTTTATCCAATCATTTTTTTTTGTACTTTTAAACGACGCAACGCTAATTGCAGACTATAAAGACGTACCTGCCGGAATTGTTAAAACTTTAACACCTCTTGCACCTACATTTGAGTTTTAGCAGTAACTATCTAGCAGACATAATATGTAAACAAACAAAAATAAGTAAAAAACTCTCCTCCTTTTATAAAAAAACGTAAAATAAATAATGTTTTGGATATGGAGTATCTGAGTTTATTTTTTTTTGTTTTCGTTTATTATTATGGTTTCTTACGGTCCGACAAGTTCCGAATTTTGTTGCAAGGTTTGCCAGAACGTCTTTTTCGGTAGTTTTGAGGTCATGCTTTGCATAAGCCGTTTGTCTCTCCGACGCACCGATTTCAAAATATTGTTGTTTTAACGGATAGCTAACAAGACCGAATTGATCTTTTTTTTAGTCCGTTGCTTGGCTCACACCGTCCGAATTGCAATCCCACTTCACATCCGCAAGCCATCGGCGCGTTAATCAATATTTTCCGTTGCATGGCTAAACGCGTGTTCTTAAGATAGTTGTCATCTTTGCAGTTGTTGTTAGTCACAATGTTAGAGAAGATGATTGTGATATCCAATTATTTGATGACAAACAACTTAAAGATGAAGGTGGGTCAATTCAGAACATAAGTATGGACGGATGGTTTGAAATAGGGTTTCCGCTTACCTTCCAAATGTTAATTATTAAGAAATTGAAAGTTTTTCTTGTCTGCAAGCGTTAAAAGTCTCTATGTCAAAGAAGGAGGTGGTGGCATCCAAACAACACCAATTAATTTTAATATTTTTAACAATTTATAGCCGGATTTTGATACTTTACAATCTTTGAGTTTTGTTGCCGGATTTTAATGTTTTTGACATCTTATAGCCAGATTGATTGCTTTTTACAATTTTTATGTTATAATTACCGTCAAGTAATGTTGTGTCCGCCCAAATGTTTCTCATTAAGAGTTGGTATTATCACATCCTTTTTAAATTAAGATACTTCTAACGCTTGCAGCAAGAAGAAACTTCTAATCCTTTATAACACATATTTAGGTGCGTGAGTGGACACTCCAGTTTAAACTACTTCATGGGAATTAAAAACTGCTCACCCACCCAAGTGTTGGTCATTAAGAGTTAGTATCACCACCTCTAATACAAATATTGAGACTTCTAAAGCTTGTAAAAAAAAGTAGCTTCCAACCTCTTTATAATTAACACTTGGGCGGAAAGGTTGTTTACTCCAGTTTAAACTAATTTTAATATTTTTAATAATTTATAGCCGGATTTTTTGTACCTTATTGTAACTTTGAGTTTTGTGGCCGGATTTTAATGTTTTTTACATTTTATAATAATAATAATAATAATAATAATAAATCTTTATTCACATGCTGCACAGTTTAAAATACAGGTACGAAAAGTCACTTAAAAATAATACAAAACAAGTCATATAAACTATACAAAACAAATATAAAAATCACATTTAAAAACTACAATTTAAAAATATTATTATTATTCAACTAATACTAATAATGTATATACATAATTTAGTTTAAAAGATATTCGTTTACATTATAGTATACTTTTTGAATAAGAAATTCTTTGAAACGTACTTTAAAAACATTATACACAGTTATTTCTCGAATATGTTTCGGCAATTTATTGTAAAATGTTATTCCTGCGTATTCTGGCGATTTTTCGTACTTACACAACTTATGAGCTTGTGGACGGATAACATTTTTGTTTCTTATGTTATGCGAGTGTACATCTTTAGATTTTGTAAATAATTCTAGGTTTTTTTTTATAAAATTAACCGACTTGTATATATAGATGCATGGAACAGTAAGCAAATTTTTTATTTGAAATACGGTTTTGCAAGTCTCACGAGATTTTATATTAAAAATAAGTCTCAACACTCTCTTTTGAAAAACAAAAATTCTATTAATATAAGACGCATTTCCCCATGTACATATATTAAAATTAATATGCGAATATACTAACGCTTAATACATATTCAACAGAGCACTCTCATCCACAAAGGGTTTTAACTGCAAGATGGCAAAATAGCTTTTATTTAATTTTTTGCAAGTTTGGTCAATATGTAGACTCCAGTTTAAGTTTTCATCCAAAATTGTGCCAAGAAATTTTACAGAGCGACTAAGTTTGTGTTCTACATTATTATAGAACACAGAGTAACTTTGTAAGCATTTTCAAAAATGAAAGTTTATCATTACAGTTTTCTCGGAATTTGCTATTAGCCGGTTTTTACTACACCATTTGTAAAACTCATCAAGTACGACTATTGTTTTGTTTTTAATACATTCAACACTTTTGGATGAAATTACAATAGAAATATCGTCAGCAAACATAATAACTTTACCTTGTGTTATAAACGAAGGCAAATCATTAATAAATAAAAGAAAGATCAGAGGGCCTAGAACAGACCCTTGTGGCACACCTAGTTTTAATTCACGTTCTTTAGTTGTTTTATCTCCCATTTTTACGACCAATTTACGCTCCAAAAGATAGGATTGGATCCATTTTGAGACTATCCCTCGAATACCTAGTGCATCTAGTTTACTCATAATAAAATCTAAGTCTACTACATCGAATGCCTTTGACAGATCAAAAAACAAACCGATTACATAATTACTAGAATCTAATTCTTCATAAATACAATTCAAAAATTCGTTCGATGCAGTTTCTACCGAATGACTAGCTCTAAAACCATGTTGGTTTTTGCAAATAATATTATGTTTATTTAAAAATGACATTATTTTGCTATATACAATCTTTTCAAAAACCTTTAATACTGTACTTAAGATAGTAATTGGACGATAGTTTTTTATGAGATGAACATCATCTTTTTTGAACACAGGAGTCACTTGACCTGTTTTTAAGATTTTTGGAAATTCGCCAATCTCCAAAGATTCATTAAATAAATAAATAAGTGGGTTTAGAATAACTGTTGTTATTGATTTTAAGATTTGTGAAGTTATGTCATCAGTTCCTGACGAGTTTTTATTGCTTAGATTATTAATAGTATTTAATAGTTCAGTTTTGTCTACAGGTTCCAAATACATGCTATGTTTTATGTGCAACATCAAAGTGCAACCAGCACTATATTTTGATTTAGGGCCATATTTTACATTAATTTTATCAAAAGCAACAATAGAAAAATAATCTGCAAATAATTCGGCAACTTCAGCCTGTTTACTTATAAGTTGATTATCACTTTTTAGTTCGATGTTATTAGTTTTATTTATAGACCTTCCTGAATTATAATTTATTTGTTTCCATATTTCTTTTGGCTTATTATTTGAAGATACTATTTTATTTTGTATATAGTTCCTTATTGCTTGTTTAATTTTTAGATTATGTTTTCGTTTGTCTTCCTTGTATTTATTTTTAATTAATATATTATTCGAATTTTTGACTACCCAGTACATATTCTGTAAATTTCTAGAGTTTACTTTAATTTCATTTGTAATCCAGTTTTTGTGATGATTTAAAATATGTTTATTTATTTGAATAGGGCAAGCAATATCCAAATTAAAGATTATGGTGTTCATAAAGTCTGCAAACCGAGAATTTAGTAAACTATTCTTACATAAAATATTTTCCCATTCTACTGTTTCCAGTAGTTCATTCAAAAGAAGTAAACTATTTGAATTTATTTTTCTAGTTTTAATATATGTATTTTTGACGATATTTAGTTTATGTAAATTGTTATACGTAAGAATTTGTGCTAAATGATCTGCTATAAGGACATCTTTGTTTTTTACTACAATAGTATCATTTGAAATGTTAGTTATCATGTAGTCTATAGCACTTTCAGAAGTGTCTCCATTTACATTAGTAAAGACTCTAGTTGGTTCGTTGTTGTTCACATTAAGCTCAAAAGATTCAAACAAGTCGATTAATATGTTTTTAGATTCAGTGTTTTTTAAAAAATCAATATTCATGTCTCCACATAGGACTATAAATCTGTCTCTATTATATATATGAAGAAGCGCAGCTTGTAGAGCATTTACAAAAGATACACAATCGCCTGAAGGGGATTTATAAACACAAATTACCATAATTTTAATAGAATTAAAAACAAAAGAAACTCCACATATTTCCATTTGACCTTCTTGCGAAAAATGTTTTATACTCAGACACTTAGCAGGTAGATCAATTTTTGTATATATTGCTACACCTCCGTGAATAAGATTAACTCTACAAAAATATGATGTTAGTTTGTAATTAGGAATACATAAACATATTAAATCTGCTTCTCGTTGAAAATGTTCAGAAATACATACTATATCAAGATCTTCGTTATTACAAAATAGTTCAATGTTACTAATTTTGTTTCTTAGGCCCTGCATGTTTACATGACCAATTTTAAGCGTGGTTGCAGATTTTTTTGTTTGTCTAAAAAAGTAACATTGGCAGTACTGTCTCCTGAATTGTGATGACTCGTTGATGTAGGAGTTGTAAAAGATAAAATTTCCTGTGTTCTCTGTGTAGTTGCTTCTGAGCTGTGCTGACTTGAAAGTTTAGAAGTTGTGGAAGTGATAGTTTTCTGTGTTTTATGTTGCAAGATGTTTGTTAAAGGAGAGCGTGGCGTTTGCCATGTATTTTCGTGTGTGTTTTTAGTAATAAAGTCACTGACAGTTTTCATAATAACTCTTTTTGCCGCATCATTTAGTTTTACAAAATCATTTTTAAAATGGTTTAATAATTTAGAGTTACTGTCTAAATACACTACATTTTTTAAGTTTACTTTCTTTACTGCAGAATGCATACTTAAATTAATTTTATATATAAAATTATTTAATATTAACTTATTTCTATAATAAGGACAACCAATTAATATAACATTAGTGTGCGAAAGGTTTTGAAGGCTATTTTTTTTTATAGCCAGATTTATTGTTTTTTGCAGTTTTTAAAATGTCTGACCAAATTTTTAATATTTTATTGCTATTTTTATAGCTAAAGATATTTTCTATCTAGATTTTGGTATTTTTCACGTGGTTCTTAAGTTTTGTGGCCAGATTTGAATGTTTTTGACATTTTATGACCGTATTTTGTACTTTCTTACAGTTTTTGAATTTTCTGGTTGGATTCTTGATATTTTATTATTAGATGTTGGCATTTTATAGCTAAATTTTAATGTTTTTTACATTTTATAGCCGTATGTATGTTTCACGTAATTCTCAAACTTTGTGGCCGGATTTTAGAGTTTTTAACATTTTTTGGCCGGATTTGATGCTTTTCTTACAGTTTTTAAAGTTTCTGTTCAAATTTTTAACATTTTATTATTGGAATTTGGCTTTTTATAATTTAATTTTGTTATTTTTAACGTTTCATAACCGGATTTTGGTATTTTTTAAAATTATTAGCCAAATTTTAGATAATTTTGTGCCGTGATTTTAATATTGTTTACTTTATGGCCGGATTTTTGCATTGTTGACGCTTAATGATCGGTTTTTGGTACTTAAATTGAAATTTTTATAGTTTGGTTATTTACTTACCAAAATTTTTAACAAGAATTTGATATTTTTAGTTTTTTTGGCCGGGTTTTAGTGTTTATTAAATAAGTTTAAAGTTTTGTGGCCGGATTTTAGTATTTTTAATATTTATTGGCTGGATTTTAGTACTGTTTGCTGTTGACATTTTATGAACAAATGTTGCTACATTAAAACGGAATTTTGATATTTTTATTAAATACTAGATATAGTTTTTAATATTTTTGGCTTTTTATGGCCGAATTTTGTTATTTTTTACATAAATTTTAAGTTTTGTGGCTGGATTTTAATATTTTTAACATTTAATGACCGGATTTTAATACAGTTTGCCATTTTATGGCCGGATTATTGAATTGTTATATATAAGAAACGGATTTTAATACTTTTAATTAAAATGTTAATATTTTTGTTATTTACTAGCCGGATTTTTTTAATTTTTTATTATTTTCTAATTAGATTTTGACAAAAATTTGACATTTTTTACTTTTGATGACCGGATTTTGATATTTTCTTACATAAATCTTAAGTTTTGTGGCCGGATTGTAATATTTTTAACATTTAATTGCCGGATTTTAGTATTGTATAACATTTTATGACCGGATTTTTACATTGTTAACTTTTAATGAACGGATTACTCTAAAGCAAAATTTTGACATTTTTCACTTTTTATGGTCATATTTTAATATTTCTTGCCATTTTTTTTAATAAAATGTTTTTAGAATATTTTAAATGATAAATTAAGCCTTCAGAATGTCAATTTTATGAATTTAACAAAAAATCAGACTAAATCCATCATCAAATTTTGAGTATTGTAACTTTAAAAAGAATGTCTGGTTAGCCTGAACAAAAAAACAGATAAAAAAACAAACATATATAAGTATAATTGGCAGGATAAAATTTATTTTTGAAAATAAAATTGATATATACATTTGATATAAAGATTATTAGAATATAACATGCAAATCTCTAATTATAACTTTTTATATTTGTAGCTTGTTTGATCAATAATCTTTGGAAATCTATATCTATTACAAAATAAGCTTAAATAATACATTATATAATACTTTTGGTAATTGACATCATCAGTCAGGATTAAAACAAAGCGATTAGAGACTCGATCGAGTCTATAGACTAGTAAAATATCTTCTTATATCTAAATATAATTCCCATGACGGATTCTTGATTTTTTTTTAAATCTTAATTATCTAAGGACTAGGGAATACATCACAAAAGATTTATAAAAATTTGACAATCTTGAAATGTTTTTAGAATTGAACTATTTGTTGATTCATAAATTTTTGGAAAGATTAACGTTTAGAGGTTTGCTTGATTGTGCCTCACAAAATCACAATTTTAATGATTAATAATATTCTGGAGTTTTGCATACAGGCAATAAGACGAGTATGCCGAAGAATATTTCAGCAACTTGCAGACCCAATTGTATGGCACATATGATATATTCGAATCTGATCACAAAGCTTTGCCACAGCAGGAAGTAGACGACACCAATTGCCGATGGTATTGTAAATAATAGTGCTATAAATACAGGCCACCCTAAAAATAAACAAATTAATATATCATTTAATCGTTCAATTGCTCTTACATTTTTCGGTTAGATTTCCTTTTCGTGCAATAACAACTCTAAATAATTCCAAAACGCACACAGCCATGAGTATTCCGAAATCAGTCCCAAAATTTGGCATAGGTTGATTAATGGCTTTCACCACATTCATTCCGATCTCGCATATTGCAAACAGACCGAAATAATATGAATTTAAATATAATAACACTTCGAAGGTTAAAGAAACGTTCATTTTAACAAATCAAGCAAAAATAAATAAATAAAGAGAAAATTAATTTTCAGTCAAAACAAATCGAATTTCTGGGTGTAAACAGCAATTTTACCAACTGAATAATTCGCACATGAAAATAAAGTGAAGTTGTCTGCATATTAATTTACCAGTGGCGGCGGTGAATTTTTTTCATGACTTACTTTAATAAATTTAAAATACAAATTGTTTTCCATTTAAGCGTTTTATGCACACAAGTTATTCAATTATAGTATTACATAATATAAGTTTGCATTAATGTAATTAAATTTGATGATTAAAAATATAGCCGCATTAATGCAACAATATTTTATTTTTTAAATCAATAAATTAGATCATTCTTTGTGTTTTATAAAACAATTTTCATTTTTTGAATATATTTTTAATTAGTTAAACTTTGCGAACAAATGCGTCTCACACTTGACAAGCGCACTTACAAATATTTGGCGTTACTGATACATTAAAAGTACTTGATGTACCAAAAAAAGTAAGTTTATTACTTACACTCATTAGGCTTTGCGCCGTGAGAAATCGTACATACCAGCAAGCAAACAGCGGTTATATATTATATCTCTATTTAATTTTCTTTTGATGATTATTAATTTAGTATTTGCTATATAAACTAAGGTGACCAGATTTTTACAAGAAAAAAAGAGTTTATGATGTTTTTAACTCTTTTACCCTTAAATCCTTAAACTATATGGGCGTGTAAGGTTCAAAAAGCTGTACTTTTTTGTCTTACAACCTCATTTTTACCGCAATTATAATTTAGGGGAAAAATAGTTGCGCTATTGAAGATCGCAGGTTAGGAATACGCTATCTGTAGCAGATTTCTTAACAAGTCAATGTTGACATTTTGCTATATCATTATATACTATACTAACTGGAAAAGAGTCAACACGCTTACCGGTGAAACAGAAGTGGGCACTATTAAATTAATTCCTCCTCCACCGGCTAGAATATGTTTGTTTTACACTTTTCCGTAATAAAAAGATACCAAAATAACTGTTTTGGTTGAGAAGGTGAAATGTTAAAAATATTGAAACGGCAATTCCGGAATTGTAATGGGGGGACTAAATTACCCCAAAAATCAATAACATTACAACTTTTGGTCTACATTAGTCTGGCGGCATGAGCATATGTAACTACTGAACGATAGAACTAAACATTTTGTCGATCACCGAAAGAAAATCCTTTGAACCACAAACTTCCGGTTTAGTGGTTATTCAAATGGGTTTGTTGGCTAGCCTTAAAAGCAATTGCGTTTTTTCCCTTCACCGTTTTGTGCTTTTTTTGCCATTTGAAACGCAAAAACTCTTGTTTTTGTTGGTTATCTTAAAATTGACAGATAAATGCTAAGAATATCAATGTTGGACTTAAAAACTGTAATCAAATGCTAATTTTACGTTAGGAAACGCCAAAAAACCAACAGTTGAATATAATTGAGAAACCAGATCGCAATGCGGGAAGAGGTCATGGAGTCACGCTTTTGCGTCCAACCGCTGGTGTTGATGGATACAATGATTCCCGGGTGTACTGCCATTATTGGTTAGGTTTGCAAGTGTGATCACTGTGTACAGGATTTGGATTCCAAAGATGATTGGGCCACTCTGCTTCTCTCATTAGGGAAGAAGTCGAGTAGTACCATTATCAGTAAACGCGTTACGTTGGTTTCTAGGAAGTCCGACAGTTTGAATATGGTCTTAAGTGGGATCACGGTTTCTTGGTAAAGGGAAACTTTGGGGCGGACGGGGAATTTATGAGAAAAGGCCGCGTAATCAGTGGCATTGCACAGGGTGCATTTAAGAGCCACGGATTTGCAAGTGTGGGTTAAGTGATTGCCGGTACATGTGCCAGAGGTGATGGAGTTGTGGCAAGGCCCGCATGTTTTGTAGAATTTAAGATAGCAAGGACATTAGATGCAGCGGTTGGGCTGGAGAAGGAAGAGAGGGTTTAGCCCGGTGAAGGGTTTTAAATATGATGAGTCCGTAAGATAGTAGGTAGTCGATGGTAGCAAGGAAGGATAAATTTATTCTGACGAGCAATGATTTGATCTATATGGCTTTTTCTAGGGTTAGGGCAATGTCGTTGCCTTTGATATTATAGGAGACGTTCTTGAGAACGCATGAAAAGATTGGGGGCCGGGTAGAAGGTTGTGATTGTTGGGGTTTGAAATTTAAAAATTTCAAAGAGATTGGTTCCCCAATGTTGTTAACAATGGCAGAGGCATATTTGTCAAGGTCAGATAAGCTGTGTTTTTGTAGATGCTAAAAGTTATGATGGCGCTGTTGATTGGGACGAGGGCTATGAAAAGGGGTTTGGTGATTTAAAGGACTTTAGGGAGAGGAGTTAGGGTATATTGATACTTTAGTCCTGTTTCTTAGGTGCTGGATAGTTGGGCAACATCGAGGCTTGGTGCTCCTTGTTTAGTCTCTTCTGGTAGCGCAGATTTTTTCTAAAAATTCTCGATTCTTCTATATTTCACTTTTTTTGATCGCCGAAGAAAAACCCTAAACTTACAGACTTTTGGTTTGCTAGAGCATCTGCCGGGGACTGTTGACGCGTCTTTTTTTGCTGGCTAAAAGTATGTTTGTTTCACATTTTTCCGTAATTAAAATATTAAAAAAAAAACGTTTTGTATTAGAAAGTAAAATGTTAAGAGAGTATCTAAACAGCGATTCCGAAATCGTAATCAAGAGTCCAAATTACCCCAAAAAAAGTTACAAACTTTAATCCACATTTACATTACATTTAATCGTTCGCCAAAGAAAAACCCTTTGGCTTTTTTGTTTTGTCTCATAAGAACCAAATTTACTTTAAAAATGGTGCTACGTATCAATATTTTTATAAAGAAAAAAGTTCACCAATTTCACTATGTAATGTTTGCTAATAATATTTTCCATAACAATACTACTAGCAGCACCCCATCAGGACGAGGCGACTCTCTAGCGTTAAACTCCAATACAACGTTGAAAAGAAGGCACTAACTTATAAGTATGTATAAGTAAGCGATGTGCTCGATAAAGGCGTAATTGAACCCTCCAGCAATAACTGCGCACCAGTGGTTATTATCAAAAAGAAGGACAGATAACTGCGCTTTAGTGTCGATTTCTGCGCCCTCAACACAGTTGATATGAGGCCGGGCCTCTACTAAAAACTCTAAGAGAAGTTGAAAGATTTTGATGTATTCTCCAAATTGGACTAGACCACATAAGGATAGCCAATACCTGACCAAATTTGCCGCACCGGGCAGGGCAGTTATACCAGCTTACGATTCCACAATCATTAGTACCACAGCAACAAACAAAAATGCTACGCTATAGTGTGGGCCATCAAGAAGACCGAGCCTATTGGAGGATTGTCGGTTCCTGTTGGAAACCGACAACCGAGCGTTGGTGTGGCTGACCGACACACAAGAAACCAAGTCCAAGTTTATGCGGTAGTCAGTACTACTCGCCGAGTTAACTTTTAATATTGAGCATACTCCCAAAGTTGATAACCATCTGCTGCATGCGCTATCCCGACAGAGCACCCAGTGACTAAGGAACCGGCAGCAAAACTAACAATTTGGATTGACAGATATCTCTCAAAGTCATGACTCAACTTGTTAATTTTACCGGTCTCTACCAACGTCTGCAAAACAAAGGCCAATGAAGTGTCCTTGCAGTACAACTCTTGGGGTTAAGATTCTTAAAACAAAATCAACGCAGGTGCGTAACATTATCGGCAAGTTACGCTAAAGATTAGCTAAACCAGTAAGGGACGTAGGCTACAGGCAAAGCGCTAACGTGAAACTGTATTGCATCCTAGCGGGCTAGGACTAAGTAGCCGTTCCAACAGCAATGAAACAGAACCACTGCAACAATCAAGTTAACGGTCATCTAAAGCGGGATCAAACCTGTCGCAACATTTTAAGAAGTAAACACTTGCCAGGAGTCAGAAAAGACGTCAAATCATACGTTCGAACGTGAATTACTTGTGCGCGGGTGAAGGTTAGTGCCACTCAAGAGGCCGCCACATTACAGTCCTATCCCAACAGCAACTTCTCCCATAAAAGCCAGCTTTACCCCCAGACCGCCCGGATAAACCAAAACAGTGTACTTCCTGGATGAATCTTTCAGGAGCACCACCCACCACCCAAGATATCCAACCGTGACAGTGCGCAAACGCAGTAAGGAGAAACAATTGTGTAACCCCAAACTTTAGTGTGAACCGGAAAACCGCAGGACCTATCGTGCTAAACTTTAATGCGCGAATGTGGGCAACCACAAGTCTTCACCGTGAGTTAGACAAACCCGAACGTTAGTGTGACCAAATAAACTAGACTGTGCAAGACAGATATGCAAGATTTACCGGAGCCACATATCTTCATCTTCGGAACGGGAACAATGTCGAGAAAGTAAGTAGAAGTAGGTTAACGACTCAAAAGAGCGTGGTTTCAAAAAATAACCCCGCTACTTGCTGTAACACAAACCCATCATTTTTGACTTATAATAGACATTTTTAACAGTTTTTGACAATTAAAACTTGACACGAAGATTAGTTTAGGTTGAGACATTTTTCAAAAACTTATTTGGTTTTCTACATTTTCATGTTAAAACTTGTATTTTGATAGTTGGTGGATGTCATGTCCGGAAAGTGGCTCAGTTGGTTGAATTGCCGAACTAAAATCTCGGCGCATAAATTGTCGCAGGTTCAAACTGCAGCTTCGGCAGAGCATTCTAATACATGATCCGTGTTCATTTAACAAGATACTAGGTCTAGTCAGTACCTACAGCTCATCCATTCTCTCAATAGTATATATTATGTGATTAATTTACAGGTACGTATTAAAAAGGTACACACAAGCATAAGCGCTTAAATATGAGCCCTTGCAACAGGACAAAATACCAAAAGGGGTTGTAGGGTACAGGCAAGACGCTAACGGGGAACTGTATACACCCTAGCGGGCTGGAACTAGCTAGCCGTTCCACCAGCAATGCAGAAGAAGGAGTAATTAAACAGCACAACAACAAAACCACTTACAACATCTTAAGAAGTTACTACTGACCAGAAGTCATATCATACGTCTGGGCATGCATTACCTGCGCGCGGGTAAATAATTCTATCCCGAGAACCGCAGCATTAAGGAGAAACAATCTTGTAACTCCAAACTTTAGTATGAACTGGCAAATCGCACAACCTATTGTGCTAAACTTTAGTGCGCAAGTGTCTTTAGTATTGGACGGGAGGTTATTTTAGGTGGAAATCAGTGAACACATAAACTAATTACTAATGTTTTAATTAACAAGGTTACAAATTATGTACGCAGCACGAGGGTTATAAAGAGACTAACTTTATTTTACAGTACATGTATATCGTGCCGTAACAGCTGCGCACGCGCGCTATATTTAAACACCGACAGTGGCACAGCTGTTTCGGTTTTACATCCGCATTCATAACTAACGCGATGAACTATTATAAACTGTTTCCTCAACACTACCGCCGTTTGAGCGTTTGTTATGAATGCAGCTTACATTAATGATTTCACACAATTTTCTAAAGCGATCTTTCGGAAGCGCTTTGGTCAGGATATCGGCTCGTTGTAGTTCCGACGGAACATACATTATCATTATTTCGTTGCTTTCGTATTTTTCCCGTATATCAATGTGTTTTGTACGTTTGTGAAACACGGGATTTTTAACCAAGCGTATCGCGCTTTGATTATCGACATACAGGATTAAAGCACGTTCACATCCAAACCCGAGATCATTTGTTAATTTACGCAGCCATATGGCTTCTTTGGTAGCTGTAGCAGCTGCCACATATTCTGATTCTGTTGTACTTAGCACTACTAGTTTTTGTCTTTGCGACGACCAGGATACTGGCCCGTTTGCCATACAGAATATGTATCCTGTCGTAGACCTTCGCGTTTCAATATCGTTTGCGTAATCCGCGTCTGAGAAACCTATTAAATCTTTCTCACTACCGCCGCTTTTATATTCTAATCCGTATTCTTTTGTTCCTGTAAGGTAGGCAAAAATTCGCTTTACAGCCCGCCAATGTTCGTTGCTGTGTCTATTAAGAAATTTACTGACAGAATTGACAGCAAAAGCTATATCCGGACGTGACACAGCTGCGAGAAAGGTTAAGGACCCAATTGCCTCCCGATAAGGCACATTGTTAGACGTCTCGTCAGTTTCATCAATTGGATATAAAATTACATGCGGATCGGCAAGTGTGCTTACTGGCTTAGCGTCACGCATTCCGAATTTGTTTAGTATTTTCTCAACATACGCACTTTGATGAATCGCAAGTGTTTTATTGACTCTGTCCCGTTCTATTTGCATCCCGACAAAGAAACTTGAATTATAAATTTTAATCTTAAACATTTCACGTAATTGACTTTTCATATAATTTAATGTAGATTCTGATTTCGCTGCGACGAGACCGTCGTCAACAAATAAAGCTAAATACACGGTTTCGCCATTTATTTGTCCGATAAAAATGCACTGATCTGCATCGCTACACTTGAGATCAAATCTACTAAGAAATTGGAGGAATTTCTTATTCCAGCACCGAGGTGCTTGTTTGAGCCCGTACAATGATTTGTTTAATTTACACACCGCCTTTCTTTTATCGTACCCTTCTACCTTCAGGCCCTCGGGGACCTCCATGAAGATATCCTCTTCTAATTCGCCGTACAAGAAGGCTGTCTGAACATCGAATTGTAGCAGTTCGAGATCCTTTTCTGTCACGGTTGCCAGAAGTACTCTGAGTGAATCGTATCGCACCACCGGTGCGAATGTTTCCGTGTAATCGATTCCTTGCTGTTGCATGAATCCTCTTGCACACAATCTCGCCTTGAATTGTTGAATTTTGTTTACTGGATCTTCTTTGATTTTAAACACCCACTTTGAATCAATCGTTTTTATTCCAGGTGTCTTATGCACTATCTTCCATGTTTCGTTTATGTCGTGCGCCTGCAACTCCTCTTCTATAGCATGCTTCCACTGCGCGGCGTCACTGCTTCCAGTTGCTTCTTCGTACGAGTTGGGAATCACGTACTCTGCTATATCGCCTTCGAAGTCGTACCTGGAGGGCCGACGTATTGTGTTTCTATCCCTCAGGACTCGCTCCTGTTTTATAATTGGGTTTCCTCGTGTTTCTTGTTCCTCGTTTTGTAGATCGACTTCGTGCTCATGAGGAACTTCTTTATTTATTTGTTCTTGCACTAAATCTCTACCTGGATTTAACACTATCATGTCAGTTTCCATATCGACATTCTCGCTGTTTTGAACTTTCCCGATTCGCTCGTGAAAAGTTGCATCACGTGTCACTTTGACCTTTTTTGTTGTTGAATCATACATTCGGTAGTTTGTAGAGTCATTCTCGTACCCGACTAGGATCATTTTTTGACCCCTCAAATCAAATTTAGTTGTAAATTGCTTGGGAATGTGCACGAATGCCACTGAACCGAATATTCTCATGTGTTGCATTGTCGGTTTCTTTCCAACCCACTTCTCGTATGGTGTAGAATCTCCACCCGACGACACTGTACGATTTAACACATATATCGCAGTGTTGATCGCTTCGGCCCACAGACTCACCGGTAAACTTTTTGCATGTATCATTGTTCGGGCACTTTCAACAATAGTTCTATTATCTCTTTCAGCTTTCCCGTTCTGTTGGCGAGTATACGGAGCCGTATTCTCTTTTTTGATACCACGAGCCTTGAGATATTGTTCCATTTGTTTATTGCAGAATTTGCCACCATTGTCCGATCTTAGAACTCTCGTCGCACGATTAAACTTGTTTGCAATTAATCTTTCAAACTCTTTGTATTTTTCGTAAACATCTGACTTGTGTCTTAAGAAAAATACATGGCGATATCCTGTGGCGTCATCTTTGAATGTTAGGAAATACTTTGCGCCTCCCGGCGATTCGACGGACATCGGGCCACAGACGTCAGTGTGAAAAACTTCGCCCGGTTTGGTTATCACTTTCTCTCGTTTGTTAAACGGTAGTCTATGAGCTTTGCCAAGGTGACACATTTCACACGCAAAATCTTTTGTGTCGGTTACCGATACTCCCTGCACTAGCCCTTTGTTAACTAATTCACGGATTGCTCGTTTGTCTATATGGCCGAGTCTCTCGTGCCATACACGTAAATTATACGCTGCTGTATTAGCCTCTTCTCTTCGTGTTTTAGTGACACGGAGAAACATGCGATAAATATCGTTGTCTTGCCTCACGCCCGACGCAACTACTCTTTTGTCCCGTATAATTTTTACACAATTATTTTTGAATGTCACTTCAAGGCCCTTTTTTGTACACGCGCCCACTGAAAAAAGATTTTTTGTTAATCCAGGTACATGTAATACATTTTCTAGTCGCGCATCACACCACAAACCGTCGAGAAGTTTTTGTGCAATTATGGTACCTTCGCCGGCTATGTTGCATTCATCACCATCACCGAGCGCTACTTTCCCGCCATCTGAAATAGGTTGGTACTCTGTAAACCAGTCTCGGTGATATGTCATGTGCCTTGACGCACCACTGTCGGTAAGCCAGATTTCTTTCGGGTTGACCGCAAGCAGCTCTCTCAGCTGATTTCCACTTGGCACCACCGACTTGAGCTCCCCACTTAGCGCCCTCTCGACGACGAACGCGCATTCGTTGTTGTGTTTGTTTTCACTATGATTGTTTTTCTTTTTCATAGGACACTATACGCGTAATGTCCAGTTTTACGGCACTTGTAACACTCAATGTTTTTTTTGTTTTTATTTGGTTTTCCTTTTTTTTTGTATCTGTTTTTGTCTTCATCCTTCGCGGCTGAAAACGCACTAACACTGTCTTCATTGTTGTTCAGTCTTACTTCTTCACGGATTAATCTCTCCTGCAGGTTATCTAGTGTCTGACGGGTAGGATCTACACTGTCCCACGCAGTCTGGAGTGTATTGTATTTTGATGATAAGCTGCCTAGGATCTTAGCTATCACGGTCAGTTCTGTCACGTGCTCACCCACGTCTTCTATTTGTGCGGCCAGGTTCCGAATTTTCGCAATATGCTGCACAACCGAGTCACTCGTTGCCATTTTGTATTCATGGAATTTTTGCAATAGTATGAGCTTGTTTGCAGCAGATTTCTGTTCGTGAATTTTGCATAAGTTATCCCACATTTCTTTTGCCGACTCACATACTAGCAGCGGTTCCAGCTGAGCATCTTCAAGTGCAGTCGAGATTAGGAACATTGCCTTCGCGTTATCACGCGACCACGTCTTTGCTGCCTGTGTCGTGCGATCCTCTGGTAATTTCCGCGTGCCGTCTACAACGTCGTCAATCTCATTTGCCATTAATAATGTGTTTAATTGAAACTTCCAGCCCTGGAAATGCGTTCCGTCAAATCTCTTGACGTTGCGAGTTGAGATGTCTTGGGACATGATGGATGTAGAATCACACTCTTTTTTTTTTTATCTCGCAAAAATGGCTTCCACCTCGTGGTCGTCACGACCGCTTATTTTAGATCAACGTGACCTGGGCCCATAACCTATTGGACGGGAGGTTATTTTAGGTGGAAATCAGTGAACACATAAACTAATTACTAATGTTTTAATTAACAAGGTTACAAATTATGTACGCAGCACGAGGGTTATAAAGAGACTAACTTTATTTTACAGTACATGTATATCGTGCCGTAACAGCTGCGCACGCGCGCTATATTTAAACACCGACAGTGGCACAGCTGTTTCGGTTTTACATCCGCATTCATAACTAACGCGATGAACTATTATAAACTGTTTCCTCAACATTTAGAACCTCAGTTCATAAAAGGTGGGCCGGTAGTCATGTTTGTATTTCGCACATCGTCTCCGTTTATTTAATATTTTCTTGAACTTCTTGGAAGCTTTTGCACAAACGCGCCTGGCATGTCAGCAGCTGTCCTAAATCAACCGACGCAGAAATACTATGTGGTCGACTGGCACCCAAAATTTGATACTTTACTGATGTGGTAATTTTTTGATGGTAACAAAAAGAAAGTCTTGTTCAGTAACATTACGATCTTCTTCTTCTTCAGCCTGTGTTTATCCACTGCAGGACGTAGGCCTCCTTCAAAACATTCCATCGGTTTCAGTCTTGTGCAACTTGGTATCATCTCCTTCCTGCGGTCGATCTACCTTTTCTGTAGTCTTCCTCTGCCACGGATGGTTCTTCTTGGTATCCATTGTAAAATTCTGTGGGTGCATTTTTCGGTGTCTGCTCTCGCCACGTGAGCTACCCAGCTCCACTTCAGTTAGGATATTTGCTGAATTACATCCTTCACTTCGGATATCCTCGTTCCTCCTTCTCTTCCTTAGACTTACGCCCAGAATGCCGCGTTCCATCACGCGCTGACAAACTCGCAGTCTGTTGGCACTTTTCAAGGTTAGCACAATATCGTATGCCTTCCGTTTAAGGCTATTTGCCAAACGCTGCCCAGCTCTGTCTGTCGCGTTATTTCAGTCCAAAATAAATATAATCATCCACTTGCTCTATCACCAAGTCTTCTATTGGGAAGTGATTAGCATGTGGGCTCATAACTTTGATAGATACATTTTTAAGCGCACATTGTTAGAAGCTATATTTAGCTGTACAAGCATACCTGTTAGTTCTTTTGGGTCTTGGCTGATTAGAATTACGTCGTCTGCAAATCTTAAATGGTTTAGATACTTTCCATCTATGTTTATGCCCTTGCTTTCCCATTTCATGTTTTTAAAAACATCTTCCAGTGCCAGAGTGAATTGCTTACGATATAGTTGCAAAATAAAGTTTGTGAAGTGGTCGCTTGCTAATGTGTTCTGAGAAATTCGTTAGAAAGGTTGCTCTTCGAAGGAGCGATAGCACTATGCTGAGCGTAATTTAGTGCTAAAACTTGTCGCAAATAATAAAATCAATGTAAACATATGTTAGCTACTATTGAGTCCATACAAGTTGCTATGTTTACCTAGTTTTTTTGCAAGTAACGAGGTAGTGTTACGTTACCATAAGCAAACGGCTAAGACATTGGGTGCGTACAAAAAGACTGCTACATTTATAGCGGTTTCAGCTACATCGGAAGCGGACAACCAATCAGGAACGTTCCGCTACGGATTCTGAAGGAAAGTATGTAATATTTCACACATCTAAGAGAAAAGTTAGAGAGATTAAGATTAAATAAAAAGAGAAATAAAATACTAAAAATAGACTCTAGTTAGAGGTAATTCTTGACAAAAAAACTGATAAACTTGCTCAAGTATAGATTATATTTTTTAAAAACCGTTTCAAACTTATGCAATCCATGAGAGTCCGTTAATTGAAATTGAAACAAGGTAAACTCTGAAATTAAAAAAATTAGTCTGCTACAAAAATAAAAGTATGATTACAAATAAATTAATTAATTTTATTATCACATTTTGGAATGTACATTATATTAAGGTGGGTATACACACGGCTTTCGGAACGGATTTAGAACGCCAACTAAGCTGCAACTTTAATTTTAAAAACTCCTTGCTCATGTTTATTGTTGAACCTCAAGCATACATAGACGGCTGTCTGTATAGACAATTAATTCAACGTAACGAAATCCGTGTGCATTTGTACCAGAATTCGACTATTTTAGAACTTTGCAATGAGTGCGCCCAGGAAGGCAGGAGCGGACCGCTACGTTAGTAGCGGTATCCATCGCTACCGGAAATAAATGAATAAAGTATCACCTCACGGCTACCTATGTAGCAGAGACCTCTATATTTTTATAACGGTTTGCTCCCGCCTTCCTGTACGCACCCAATCATGATATGACACATTTATAAATTAAAATCTTTCTTTGTACCATCATAATCAACACTAGAATACACCGTATTTTCAGTAACCCGTCTTGGCCCATTCACGCAATTTACCGTATGCACACTAAGACTTGCAGACGTAGTAAAACCTTGATAACATAAACTACACACATATGGTCTTTGTCCAGTATGAGAACGCATATGCACTGTAAGTTGTGAATTGTTCGTGAAACCTTTGCTACAAACACCGCAGCGGTATGGTCTCTCCCCAGTATGTATTCGCACGTGAATTTTCATAACGTCCGAACTTTTAAAGCGTTTAGGGCATATGGTACAGGCGTATGGACGTTCACCGGTGTGGGTCCTCATATGTTTTGCTAATTTATTAGCAACGTAGAAGGCTTTATTGCATATTGCACAAACATGGGGTTTGATTCCACTGTGTGTTTTCATATGGGCTGCTAAATTTCCAGCTGTTGAATATCCTTTTCCGCATATATTACATTGTAAAGTTTCACCTAAAATATAACATAAAATACAGATAATGCCGCAATATTTTGAGTCATAAAACTTCAAGCACAACTCTTCCATCCAAAATCTTTAATTAAATCGCATTTTTTTTGTTTTGTTGTTATTGTGCTTTTTCTAAAATAACAATTGTTATAGTTCTGCTCGAAGTTGGACTTGAAGTTTTATATGGCGCCCTTAAGTATATATTAATATAATACCTGTATGCGATCTCATGTGATCAACCAGTTGACTATTTTGCGAATATTTTTTGCCACAGATGCTACATAAATGTGGTTTGTTGCCAATATGTGTCATCATATGTACAGTATGTGCTACTTTTTGGGTAAACCTTTTGGGACACATTGTGCAAGCAAATGGTCTTTCGCCTGTATGCAACCGTCGATGGTTAATAAGTTGCCCATTTGTAGTAAATGCTTTTGAACATAATTCACAACTAAATGGTTTTTCGCCTAAAAAATCTTAAAATATTAAAACACTGCTCGATGTATGTTACACATAAATATTAATTATTTCAAGATCCAGCTTTTTGTTTTTCAACAATTTATGGCCGGATTTTGATGTTTTTGCTATTTTTGACATTTCATTAAAAGAATTTTGCACTTTTTAACAGTCTATGCCGAACTTTGCTTCTTTCTAACAATATTTTAATATTTCATAACCAAATTTTGCTATTTTTGACTTTTTATAACAGAATTTTGCACGTTTATGACCTAATTTTTCTATTTCTAACAATATTTTGATATTTCATTACCGGATTTAGGTAGTTTTGGGATTTCGTAAAAACATTTATATTTTTCAACAGTTTATGCGCAAATATTGATGCTTTCTAACAATATTTAGATGTTAAAGGCCCGATTTTGCTACTTTTGACTTTGTATGAATAAACTTTTGCACTTTTAAACCATTTTTTGTCAGATTTTGATTCTATCTGAAAATATATTAATGTTTCGCTCCCGGCAATTTAGAGTCGCTTTTGGAACGGGCGCCCGACGAACGGTGGAGCCGATCAAGGCGATACAAATTTTAAAAATGTTTCGGTTCCGGCAAATCCAATTCGGCTTTTCAAAAACCTTATGCAAGCATTTTAGAAGTATTTAGAGCAGCTCAAAATATTTTAAAAAATGTAAAAAAAAATTAAAAAAAAAGTTTTTAGAACTTCTCAGAAAAATCTAATATCTGTAGAAACTTCAATAAAAAAATCCGTAAAACTTTTGGAAATATTTAGAGTTTCTCAGGAAACTAAGTAGAAAACTCTTTCGTAAACTTTTCAAAAGTATTTAGAGCTTCTCAGGATATTTTAAAGACGTAGTTAACTTTAAGAACTTCTAAAAATATGAAAAACTTTTCATAAATCTTCAACAAGATTTTTAAAAGTATTTAAAGCTTCTCAGAAGATTCTAAAAATGTGTAGAAACTTTTTTGAATTTGCAAAAATTTAAATATCTTTTGCAAGATTTTTAGAAGTATCTCCTCAGAAGATGTGTAGAAAACATTTAGGAATTGTAACAAACATTTCAAAAATCTTATGCAAACGTTTTAGAAGTATTTAGAGCATCTCAGATTATTCTAAAATGTGTAGTAATCTTTTAAAATTTGCAAAAATTTAAAAATTATTCTTCAAATTTTTTAAAAGCATCTATAACTTTTCAAAAATCCTAAAATGTGTAGAATACTTTTAGAAATTGTAAAATGTTTAAATACTTTTCAAAAATCTTCTACAATATTTTTAGAAATATCTAGAGCTTCTTCGAAAATCTAAAATGTATAGAAAACTTTTAGAATTTCTAAAAACTTTAAATTTTCTGCAACATTTTTAAAAGTATTTAGAGCTTCTCAAAAAACTCTTAAATGTATAGAAATCTTTTAGAACTTGCAGGAATTTGAAAACTGTTCAAAAATCTTCTGCAACACTTATAGAAGTACCTAGAACTTCTGAGAAGACTCTAAAACTTTTTAGAATTTGTAAAATAATATCAAAAATCTTCTGCAAAATTTTTAGAAGTATCTATAGCTTCTCAGAAGATTCTAAAATGTGTAAAAAACTTTTGAAATTTGTAAAAAGTTTATAAACTTTTCAAAAATCTTACGCAAGCTTTTTAGAAGTATTTAGAGTTTTTCAGAAGATTCTAGACTCTAAAATGTGTAGAAAAAAATAAAAAACTTTGAAAAAATAATCTTCTGCAAGACTTTAGAAGTATTTAGAGCTCAAAAAACTCCAAAATGTGTAGAAAACTTTTAGAATATGTAACCTAACCTAATCTAACCTTACCCATGATTTTTTGAAAATTACATTTTTTTTCGAAAGTGACAGATTGCATGCGAAACGCGTAAAAAACAGATTTTTTTAGGTTATTCTCAATTTTTTTTTAAATTCACCTTCCCCGCAAAAACCTTACCTAACCCATGATTTTTTCAAAATTTCTTTTTTTTTTCGAAATGACAGATTGCAAAAACCTGCCCTAACCTAACCTAATATAATCTAACATAACCCATGATTTTTTCAAAATTCCATTTATTTCGAAAGTGACAGATTGCATGCGAAACGCGTAAAAAACAGATTTTTTTAGGTTTTCCTCACATTTTTTTTTTAAATTCACCTTCCCCCGAAAAAACCTAACCTAACCCATGATTTATTCAAAACTGTATTTTTTTAAAGTGACAGATTGCATGCAAAACTCGTAAAAAATTGATTTTTTTTGGTTTTTCTCAATTTTTTTAAAATATCTTCACCTTTCCCCGCAAAAACCTAACCTAACCCATGATTTTTTCAAAATTCCATTTTTTTTCGAAAGTGACACTTTGCATGCGAAACGCGTCAAAAACAGATTTTTTTTGGTTTTTCTCAAATTTGTTTAAAATTTCTTCACCTTCACCGGCAAACACCTAACCTAACATAATCTAACCTAACCTATGATTTTATCAAAAATACATTTTTTTTCGAAAGTGACACATTGCATGCGAAACGCGTCAAAAACAGTTTTTTTTTGGTTTTTCTCAATTTTCTTAAAATTCACCTTCCCCCGCAAAAACCTAACCTAATCCATGATTTTTTCAAAATTTCTTTTTTTTTCGAAATCGCCCGCAAAAACCTAACCTAACCTAACATAATCTAACCTAACCCATGTTTTTTACAAAATTTCTGTTTTTTTCGAAATCGCCCGCAAAAACCTAACCTAACCAAACATAATCTTACCTAACCTATGTTTTTTTCAAAATTCCATTTTTTTTCGAAAGTGACAGATTGCATGCGAAACGCGTCAAAAACAGATTGTTTTTGGTTTTTCTCATTTTTTTTTTTAAATTTCTTCACCTTCATTCGCAAAAACCTAACCTAACCTAACATAATCTAACCTAACCCGTAATTTTTTCAAAACTTCTTTTTTTTTAAAGTGATTGTATGCGAAACGCGTCAAAAACAATTTTTTTTTGGTTTTCCTCAACATTTTTTAAAATTTCTTCACTTTCACCAGCAAAAACCTAACCTAACCTAACATAATCTAACCTAAATTAACCCATGATTTTTTCAAAACTCCATTTGTTTTCGAAAGTGACAGATTGCATGCGAAACGCGTAAAAAACATATTTTTTTTGGTTTTTCTCATTTTTAATTTAAATTTCTTCACTTTCACCCCCAAAAACCTAACCTAACCTAACCCATGATTTTCTCAAAATTCCATTTGTTTTCGAAAGTGATAGATTGCATGCGAAACGTGTAAAAAAACAGATTTTCTTTGGTTTTTCTCAATTTTTTTTAAAAATATCTTTATCTTCTCCCGCAAAAACCTAACCTAACCTAACATAATCTAACCTAACCTAAACCTTGATTTTATCAAAATTCCATTTGTTTTCGAAAAAGACAGATTGCATGCGAAACGCGTAAAAAACAGATTTTTTTGGTTTTTCAATTTTTTTTTTTTAATTTCTTTACCTTCACCCGCAAAAACCTAACCTAACCTAACATAATCTAACTTAACCCATGATTTTATCAAAATTCTATTTGTTTTCGAAAGTGATAGATTGCATGCGAAACGCGTAAAAAACAGATTTTTTTGGTTTTTAAATTTCTTTATCTTCTCCTCAAAAATCTAACCTAACCTACAGTTGGTTTTTTCAAATTTTTTTTTTTTCGAAAGTGACTGATTGCATACGAAACGTGTAAAAAAATTTTTTTTTTGGTTTTTCCCAATTTTTTTTTTAATTTTTTAATCTTCCCTCTCCAAAACCTAACCTAACCAAACCTACAGTTGATTTTTTCCAAATTTGATATTTTTTCGAAAGTGACAGATTGCATGCGAAACGTGTAAAAAAAGATTTTTTTTTAAATTTTTCACCTTCACCTGCAAAACCTAACCTAACCTAACATAATCTAACCTAACCTAACCCATGATTTTTTCAAAATTCCATTTGTATTCGAAAGAGATAGCAAAACGCGTAAAAACAGATTTTTTTTGGTTTTTATCATTTTTTTTTTAAATTTCTTCACCTTCACCCCCAAAAACCTAACCTAACCTAACATAATCTAACCTAACCTAACCCATGATTTTTTCAAAATTCTATTTGTTTTCGAAAGTGATAGATTGCATGCGAAATGCGAAAAAAAACAGATTTTTTTGGTTTTTCTCAATTTTTTTTTAAATTTCTTCGCCTTCACCCCCAAAAACCTAACCTAACCTAACCCATAAATTTTTTTAAAATTCCATGTTTTTAGAAAGTGACAGGATGAATGCGAAACGCGTAAAAACAGATTTTTTTTGGTTTTTCTCAATTTTTTTTTAAACTTCTTCGCCTTCACCCCCAAAAACCTAACCTAACCTAACCCATAATTTTTTTAAAATTCCATGTTTTTAGAAAGTGACAGGATGAATGCGAAACGCTTAAAAACAGATTTTTTTTTGTTTTTCTCATTTTTTTTTTAAATAATTTTTTCAAAATTCCATTTGTTTTCGAAGGTGATAGATTGCATGCGAAACGCGTAAAAAACAATTTTTTTTTTGGTTTTTCTCATTTTTTTTTAAATTTCTTAATCTTCCCTCTCAAAAACCTAACCTAACCAAACCTACAGTTGATTTTTTCCAAATTTGATTTTTTTTCGAAAGTGACAGATTGCATGCGAAACGTGTAAAAAAAGATTTTTTTTGGTTTTTCTCAATTTTTTTTTTAAATTTTTTACCTTCACCCGCCAAAACCTAACCTAACCTAACATAATCTAACCTAACCTAACCCATGATTTCTTCAAAACTCCATTTGTATTCGAAAGTGATAGATTGCATGCAAAACGCGTAAAAACAGATTTTTTTTGGTTTTTATCATTTTTTTTTTAAATTTCTTCACCTTCACCCCCAAAAACCTAACCTAACCTAATATAATCTAACCTAACCTAACCCATAATTTTCTCAAAATTCCATTTGTTTTCGAAAGTGACAAATTGCATGCGAAACACGTCAAAAACAAATTGTTTTTCTCAATTTTTTTTTAAATCTCTTCACCTTCACCCGCAAAAACCTAACCTAACCTAACCCATGATTTTTTCAAAATTCCATTTGTTTTCGAAAGTGACAGATTGCATGGGAAACTTGTAAAAAACAGTTTTTTTTTGGTTTTTCTCAATTTTTTTTTTAATTTCTTTATCATCCCCCGCAAAAACCTAACCTAACCTAACCCATGCTGTTTTCAAAATTTCATTTTCTTTCGAAAGTGACAGACTGCATGCGAAACGCGTAAAAAACAGATTTTTTTGGTTTTTCTCAATATTTTTTTAAATTTGTTCATATCACCCCCAAAAACCTAACCTAACCTAACATAATCTAACCTAACCTAACCCATGATTTTTTCAAAATTCTATTTGTTTTCGAAAAAGACAGATTGCATGCGAAACGCGTAAAAAACAGATTTTTTTGGTTTTTCAATTATTTTTTTTAAACTTCTTTACCTTCACCCGCAAAAACCTAACCTAATCTAATCTAACTTAACCTAATCCATGATTTTATCAAAATTCCATTTGCTTTCAAAAGTGATAGATTGCATGCGAAACGCGTAGTAAAAAACAGTTTTTTTTGGATTTTTCTCAATTTTTTTAAATTTTCTTTACCTTCACCCGCAAAAACCTAACCTAACCTAACATAATCTAACCTAAACTAACCCATGATTTTTTCAAAATTCCATTTGTTTTCGAAAGTGACAGATTGCATGCGTAACACGTAAAAAACAGAATTTTTTTGGTTTTTCTCAATTTTTTTTTTTAATTTCTACACCTTCACCCGCAAGAACCTAACCTAACCTAACCCATAATTTTTTTAAAATTTCATCATTTTTCGAAAGTGACAGATTGCATGCGAAACGTGTAAAAAACAGATTTTTTTGGTTTTTCTCATTTTTTTTTTAAATTTCTTCACCTTCACCCGCAAAAACCTAACCTAACATAATCTAACCTAAACCATGATATTATCAAAATTCCATTTGTTTTCGAAAGTGACAGATTGCATGCGAAACGCGTAAAAAACAGATTTTATTTGGTTTTTCTCAATTTTTTTTTAAATTTCTTTATCTTCTCTCGCAAAAACCTAACCTAACCTAACATAATCTAACCTAACCTAACCCATGATTTTTTTCAAAATTCCATTTGTTTTCGAAAGTGACAGATTGCATACGAAACGCGTAAAAAACAGATTATTCTTGGTTTTTCTCATTTTTTTTTTAAACTTCTTCACCTTCACCCCCAAAAACCTAACCTAACCTAACCCATGATTTTTTCAAAATTCCATTTGTTTTCGAAACTGATAGATTGCATGCGAAACGCGTAAAAAACACATTTTTTTTGGTTTTTCTCAATTTTTTTTTTAATTTCTTCTCCTTCACTCGCAAAATCCTAACCTAACCCATAATTTTTTTTAAATTTCATTTTTTCGAGTGACAATGCATGCGAAACGTGTAAAAAACAGATTTTTTTTGGTTTTTCTCATTTTTTTTAAAATTTCTTCACCTTCACCCGCAAAAACCTAACCTAACCTAACATAATCTAACCTAACCTAACCCATGATTTTATCAAAATTTCAATTGTTTGTCTCAATTTTTTTTTAAATTTCTTCACCTTCACCCGCAAAAACCTAACCTAACCTAACATGATTTTATCAAAATTTCAATTGTTTTCGAAAGAACAGATTTCTCAATTTTTTATTAAATTTCTTCACCTTCACCCCCAAAAACCTAACCTAACCTAACATAATCTAACCTAACCTAACCCATGATTTTATCAAAATTCCATTTGTTTTCGAAAGTGATAGATTGCTTGCGAAACTGGTAAAAACAGATTTTTTTTGATTTTCTCATTTTTTTTTAAATTTCCTCACCTTCCCCCGAAAAAACCTAACCAAACTCATGATTTTTTCAAAATTTCTTTTTTTTTCGAAATGACAGATTGCTTGCGAAACGCGTAAAAAACAGTTTTTTTTTGGTTTTTCTCATTTTTTTTTTAAATTTCTTTATCTTCCCCCGTAAAAACCTAACCTACCATAATCTAACCTTTTCGGTTTTCGGTTTAGCCATTTCAGAGTAATAAGCAATCAAAATTTGAAAAAAACGCTTTTTTGCGTTTTTTCACATTTTTAATCGTTTGTAACTTTTCAGGGTTGCATTTCGCACCCCTAAAACCCTACCAAAACTAAATATTGTTTTATGTGTTCTTAGTCGATATTTTTGATTCCAGCAATGACTAATAACTATTGTGCAAACTTCATGGTGCGAGTTTTGCAAAAAATGCTATTTCTATCTTGTTATACTTTTTGGAGTGCTGAATTTTTTTATTTTGGCTCTAGAGTAAATAGACAAAAAGTTATATAAACTTGAAAAGATCGACCGTTTTTAGCTTATTTTGGGATATTCAAAAAAGTTGAATAACTATGTTAAATTTAAAAACGCAATTACGTTTCCTAGAAATTCTGCCCAACTATGCTAAACTGCTCTGTAACATTTAAAATAACATAGAACAGTGCCGTAACTAGTTTCTGATGCACCCAGTGCGACAGCGTCTTTTCGCGCCCACCTCCCTCTGTTCACAGTGGGAGCGTCATGCGAACCGTTTCGGTTTCTATGAGTTTTTTGCTGTCATAGAACACATCTAGATTAATGACACCCTGTATAACTAACATGCTTTTGTGTGACTTTATTTATATTTATGTGATAGCAGATCATGCAAGACATACAATATAACTAAAAAAAATTAATTATCATCTGATGAGGATTGAAAACACAAAAAAAAAACACTGAAACTATGAAACAAAAATTAATTATTATACAACATACCTAAATGCGTTTTCATATGATACGAATGAGCGTTACTTTGTGCAAACTTCCTATTACAAATATGGCACTCATATGGCGTTTCTCCGCTATGCAACCTCATATGCGATTTCAAATTCCCCGAATTCGAATAACTCTTCCCGCAAACATTACAAACAAAAGTTTGCTCTGTATGATTCTTTACATGATTATTCAACTGTGATTCTTCAGCAAATCGTTTTGGGCATATATTACATTTATGCGGCTTATCTGTGTCGTTATCATGTGTACGCTTATGACACGCGTACGCCCTACCTTGAGTAAAACATTTTCCGCATGTTTTACATTCGTATGGTTTATTACCCGTATGTGTACCCATATGTGCTACTAAATTACTCGCTTTTACGTAAACCTTATTGCATATATTACAAATCAATCGTTTGCTTTTATCATCGTGATTTTCACTAGCTTCTTTTTCAGTATGTTCTTTTAACATATGTTCGATTAATTTGTCGTTACCTTCAAATTTTTCATTACATACCGTACATATACTTATTTCATCACATTTTTCTTTTTTGTGAACACGCATATGCATTTTTAATTGATTAGATTTAACAAAGGTTTTATCACATAGCTCACATTTATACTCTTCACTTGTACTTTCAATATCAGGAAAATGATCATCCTCAAAAGTCTCGTTAATATTATCGCAAATATAATTATTCTTATCTATTTTAGAATCAGTACTAATATATCTACGTAAAGTATTATCCGACTGTTCGCATTGTAATTTTAATAAGTACGCATTTTCTATATGATCTGTACATATTTTACACATCGCCTGAGGTAGACCATCTTGATAATTGACCTAAATATATTAATTTTTAATCGGATCATATTGTTTTAGTTAATATTTACCTGTACTGAAGCAAGTGTCATAACTTTAGTTGCAAATATGACATCGTTATTTCCATTAGTGCTAAAAATTGATATGTAATTTGTGTCTATAATATTCATGCAAATTCTGCATATTTTACTCATGTCCACTGTTATTGTGGAATCGAAATTGTTTTGAATTTCTGTCATTTTGACAATTTAAGGTTATATACATAAATAAATAATATAAATCAGTGTTGCCAGTCTGATATCTATAATATGCGTAACATAGAATTGGTTAAGTGTATAAAAGCAGAGGCGTAGGTATTTAATTTTCTGAAAACTAAATTAATTTTACGCTTTTAGAGTTGATAAGACTGATTTTCAGTATTATACAAATCACAAAACATTAAATTGTTTGTTTAAACTAATTTACTTTTAAAATGATGAAATATTGAATTAAAAAAAATAATTAAACATAAAAAATTGATTGGTGTTGGCCGTTACTATGTGATACTTTATTTTAAGATAAATAAAACACAAGGGTTGATATTTAAGGTCTTACGCTTGTGTTGCTACCTTACACCTGCCTTTTAAGATGTACCTGTAAATTAATTACATAATATACAGGGTGTAGATTAATTGGCGGATAAACGCCAGGTAACTTTATAGATCGTGCCAAAAGAAAACGAAAATCTTAATTCCAAAATGCTGAAAAACTTTTCGTTTGGCCTCACGAGGTCCTCAAAGTTTTGTTACGCTTGGCAACGTTGCAAACTTTCTAAATTCAAACCTATAATGTAGGCAACTTAATACACATAAAATAGGCAATTTAATACACACATCAAATTTTATTTTTTATTATAAATTACAAATGTTCAAATTGGCCACCGTTTACTTCTAAACACTTTACAGCACGTATCGATATCGAATTTATGACGTTCTCAAGCCTCGCCGGCGTTAAATGTTAAATATGTCAGAGTTGCTATATTTATGTCAATTATTTTAAATATATTTTCAAACAATCAATTGTGCATTGAAATAATTAATATTTTTATTTATGACAGAATCTAATAATTTATAATAGTTGTATCAGCTGCAATGTATAAATTGTTCTATAATTCAATAATAATTATAGTACCTATTTGCTGGATTCACGCATTTTAGCCGCATGGTGAAACGACAAAAGTCATCGATGGTTTTTGTCAAGGGTGGTCACGGGATTGACATGGCAACGTAGTAGTTGTTAATCCGAGACAGACATAAGGCAGACCGCCGCATACTAGACAAACGCAACATAATATATTTCGCAAATGCATCAAAACACCATTCATAATTTAATAATGCGGTATGTGTCGTCAATGTGCGACCTCACACAATTTTAAATTAATGATTATCAAAAGAATAAAGTATATCATAATATTTAAATTGAATTTTATTTAAATTTAAAAGTCACTGATGACAAAAGTCGCCGGAGATCAGAATTGACCCTCTGACATTTATTGCATTGCCTACTTTATAATTTGAATTTTATTAACAATTTTGCTACGTTGCCAAGCGTATTTTTAATTTAAATTTGATTTATTCTTCAAAAGTAATTTGCACATTTTTCAATGTTTTTTATTATTAAGTTTCAATAAACCTCGTAATTTTTATTATACTAAAAAAGAAAGCAAATTGGTACATAATATACGCAATTAAAACAATATTTGTATTGACAAAATTGAAACTTTGAGGACCTCGTGAGGCCAAACGAAGAGTTTTTCAGCATTTTGGAATTAAGATTTTCGTTTTCTTTTGGCACGATCTATAAAGTTACCTGGCGTTTATCCGCCAATTAATCTACACCCTGTATACTACCAACACTTGTTCATTGAAAGAATGGAGGCACTGTCGATACTGACAATGTCTAGTATCTGGTCCAACCACACAAATTTCTCAAAAATGTCTCAATCCAACCCATCGAGTCAAGTTTTAATTGTCTAACACTAAAAAAATTTTTGTTTGTTATAAGTCAAAAATGATAATTTAACCTAAAATAATTGAAACGTTTTAAAAATAAATATAGCAAACTTTTTCTAGGTTTATGGTTTTTTTTGCACTTGCTAACTATTTAACTGTATTTCTGTAGTTTTGTGTTTTTAGCTTGCCAGAAAATTTTTTGATAGTGAATGAGATCCAGAAAGTAGTTTGTTTGACTGAAATCTTTTTTCTCTGTCTGATTTTTTTTGGGTCCAAGTATTTTCTGTTTGAGTCGAAGTTTGTCTTGTAGACAAATTGTTAGGTTTTGCTGACTGATTGAGTGTAAATTTATTCTTTTTCTTTTTTCAGACTGTTGTTATTCACTATTGGACGTAGGTCTTTCTTGTTTGCTGTTTAATTTTTCTATTTTGTGCTTTATGGTGCTACTTTTTTTTGCAATAATCTTTATATAGTCCAACCATCTCTTCTAAATTCTTTTTTGAAGTGATTGGTTTTAGAAATTCTTATTGAAGATGTCTTCTTCATATTGTAAACTTATAGGAAGCGTTAAAAAACTTCTTAATTGGGCGTTGCACATCTTTACATTTTTACAAGCTGTAGTGAGGTTGTTACCCACGTGGGTTTCTAACGTATACCGTTATAGTTAATTAATATTCTAGCAATTTTGTCTATCTTGTGTTACCGGCGTTGTCCCGCAAGGTAGAGGAGACGACGTTGTTATGCGTCGATATTGGTTGATGGAACCTGCTGGCAGGGAAGGGGAAGTAAAGCTCCGATGTATTTGTATTTTGTGTGAGGCTCTGTGTAGGAGTTCTCCAGGTGTAAGCGGACCATAATTTGTTTGCGGCTAAGGTGAAAGACCGTAGGAAAGGCAACAATCTTAGTAATTGCTTTCTATGTGTGAGGGCTGCTAGACGACGGTAAAGTGTTTGGTGTGGTCTTCTCTTTTAACAAATAATATGGCGTTTTGTTGATTACGTGGAACAGATAATTGTGGTAAATTTTAACTTGTTGTCTATGGAGTTCCTCATCCATACCAACGCGAAATTGTCCGTTCTTAGAATAAAGGCTTTGTTCTGATGGCTTAAACTATTGCCATGCTATATTTGTTAGAATGTTACTTTTCTGGCGGTTTGCAACACGTAGTGCAGGCCGGAAAATTTTTAGTTGTTGGTTCATCAAGGTTTTTACATTTTCAAATGCTTTGTTTGTTTTCGGCAATCATTTGAAAGCTTTCTTTGTGAGTTGTAGGTCCATTAATGGCTACTTGGCCAAAATTGAAAGTTTACTCCGGTATCCAGGTGCATGAGCCCATGAATCTTTAAACTTGTTTCTTGTTTGTAAGTCGGGGGTGTTTTTGAATCAATTTTAGGTTGGTTTTCTTTGGTTGTCAGTCATGTTATGGCTTAAGTATTCTACCTTTTCTCCAAATACACACTTTGTCAGATTGCATTTTAAACTGTTCGTTCAATATTTCAATTAACTTATTATCACACCTTGTATTGAGTAAATCATAATTTACAAACATAATAAGCAGTTTTGAAATTGTACTGTTATACTGTATCTACTACACCAAACGATATTTGGTGTATTTACTGCTGGAGAACAAATCATAAGTCAGGTTGCGATCTGTAGACATTAATTTAAATTTTTTTGAATTCTTCAAAAGTTTTCTCTGCCTATTTGACTGTCTCTTTGGCTTTTGAAGATTTATAAGTAATCTGTGTTTTATAGAAAATTTAAGTATATTGGAGTTATGTGTATGGGTAGTTTTCTGTGTGGTTGTAAAAATATAGACACTTTTGGGTGTAGTTTATGTTGACATTATTGTTTATCGATCATGGGAAGGGCTACTAGAAATTGTATTTTCTGACTTTAGTGACCTGTTTGGTTTGCTGGTGGTGTTAGTTGATTACAATTTTCCTTGTTACGCTGTCGATAAGTGTTTTTGTCGTTGGTTTTCAATAATCAAGTTTACAGCAAATTATGCTTTTCTGTAACTTCTATGGTTTTGAGATAAAACAAAACAAGAGGGTTTTTGTGTCTAATGCGAGCCGGAATGGTATTTAGTGTTTTGGACATTATTGTCTGAAAAGTTGCCAAGGCGTACTTAAACCCAAAAGGCATCACCCGGCATTAGTAAACGTCGTGAGATGTTTGCTTATCTTTTCTATTGGTATCTGCCAATAGCCAGAGTACAGGTCTATTTTGGTAAAAATGCGTGTGGCGCCAAAGTCTTTTAACATTTTTTTTTTTGATACTAGGCAAGGGTGCTGTTTTGTCTTCGAAATGTCATCAAAATTAAGACATCTTCAGGTAATAATTTTTATTCTCACAGAAAGCAAAAACTGTTAGAATTAATATAGAACTCTATGACTCCATATATGTTTCAGTAACGCTGTAGTTGGCTGTAGTCAGTTGCACATGTAAAAGTCAGTAATAAACATTTATTTTCATAATCTCCTTGTGTTTTCATTTACTGAATATCGAACAGGTTATGGGCCCAGTGTTGAGATAACGGGAGTTTTGAAAATTACGAGAAAAATCGTAGTGAGATTAAGGAACAAAGAACAAAGCAAAAAATGGCTTCAATGGAATCGATCACGTTGCCGCAACTCAAAGACGGAACGAACTTTGCAAATTGGAAGTTTTGCTTAAAATTAATACTTAAAATGAAAGAAGTATTGGATGTCCTAGAAATAGAAAGTATAACAGAAGCGAACAAGAAATGGGATTGCAAAGCAAAAGCAATCATAGTGCAATGTCTGAGCGACAAGTACATTGAGTATGTGAAGAAGAAAGAAACGGCAAAGCAGATGATGACAGCGCTAGAAGAAGTATTTGAGAGAAACAGTACGTTTAACAAATTAAACTTGAAAAAGCCAACTGCTAAAGTTAAAGTGTTCAAATAATGATAAACTAGTAGATCATTTTCTGAAATTCGATACGTTGATAAACAACATTGAAGCTGCGGGATCCAAAATGGAAGACACCGACAAAATATGCCATCTACTAATCACAATGCCGGAGAAATATCAACACGTGGTATCGTCTATAGAAGCGATGAGTATGAGTAGTACACCTACATTAGAGAAAATAAAATCATGCTTGCTAGATGCAGAATTGACACAAGCTGAAAAAGGACCAGTGAGAGACACAGCGAGAGAGGAAGCAGCATTCGCTACACACAAAGAAATCGAATGTTTCAAGTGCCATAAGAAAGGCCACAAAGCGTACGAATGCCGGTCGTTGAACAAGCGAGGCCGAGCGAGCGGTAGAGGATACAGACGTGGTTACTATCACAGTCAAAGTCAACGCGGTGCTGCCGGTGCAAGTAATAGTGCATCTTCTCAACAACAGACGCATGTAACGCAAAACGACGAGTCGTCAGCGTATGTGTTCGTAGCCAGTATGGTTAGCGCGGAGTGTTTAAGTGCAACGCACAATACAAATCCGAATGAGGTCAACTTCATCGTCGACTCAGGGGCGTCTGAACACCTGTTAAGAGCAGATTTAACAGCAATTCAAAAAGTAAACAAACTGCTAGTCACAACAAAAATTAAAATAGCAAACGGAGAATTATTAAAAGCTGAAAACAGAGGTGAAATAACAGTGCTAAGTGACAACAAGAAAATTAAAATTAACGGTTTGATAGTGCCTGGACTTTTTGAAAACATTTTATTGGTAAAACAACTAGTGGAAAAACGCTATGTTATAATATTCAACGAATTCGGTGCAGAAATAAGCAATGGAATACAGTCTTGACAATGTAAAGAGGAAAATGGACTCTTTATCATGAAAGGAAAGCATCTCGACAATAAGGAAAACAACGTACAGAGGAACAACGCACACAATGACAGCGAGGAAGCGGCTCTTACTGTTTACAAAAACGGTAACGAAGACAACTTGTGGCACCAACGCCTAGGACACCTGAACAGGAAAGGATTAGCAAGAATGCAACTACCAACGTCAGATAAAATATGTGAGCTATGTATAAAAGGTAAAGCAACTAGGTTACCATTTATGACTGTAAACAAACCAAGAAGTAGTGCAATAGGTGAGCTTTTGCATACAGACCTAGCGGGTCCAATTAATCCAGCATCAAATGACGGATTTAATTACTTTCAGACAATCACTGAAGATTTTTCGCATTATATTAAAGTCTATTTACTTAAGAATAAATCGGAAGCGGAATTAAATTTACAAAATTATGTGAGGGAAATAAATACTTAATTAAACGTTAAAGTCAAGAGAATTAGATTTGACAATGGGGGAGAATTTGTATCAAATCATTTTAAAGTATTTTGTCAAAATGAAGGGATAAAAATGGAATATACCAGACCATATTCTCCGCAACAAAACGGCGTTGCAGAGCGAATGAATAGAACTTTGTATGATAAAGCCAGAACCATGTTAACAGAGACGGGCTTTCCAAGGTATTTGTGGGGCGAAGCAGTTATGTGTGCTGCGTATCAATTGAATAGATGTCCCTCAGCAGCTATTAATAATCAAATACCTATGCACATTTATACCGGAAATGTAGATTTGAGCAAGTTAAGAGTTTTTGGCGCAAAAGCGTGGTTTGTCATTTTGCCAAAACCAGCTAAATTTAATGATAGGGCGCAAGAAGCGCGTATGGTCGGATATGCTGCTAACGGATATAGATTGTAGGAACCAGTGACCAAAAAGATAATAATTTCAAGAGATGTAAAGTTTGATGAGACTAATTTTGTATTTAATAAAAATAAGACTGGAAATGAAAATCAACTAATTATATTATAATGAATCTGATGTAGAAGATAGAAATCAAGATAGTGAACAAGAATCAAATCAGAGTTTGGATGACGACAAAGCCGAAAATGAAAATAGACCAAAGAGAAGTAACAAGTTACCAAACTATTTAAATGACTACGAATTGCATACCGCATTTTGTCTTGTCTCAAATAATGAACAAGTGCCAGATAATTTTGAAGAGGCTAATAAAAATAAAGAATGGTGCAAAGCAATTAATGCTGAACTAAGCGCACATGATGCTATCAACTCTTGGACTGTAACTGAGCTACCGGATGGAAAACACCCGATTGATGTTAAATGGGTATTCAAAATTAAAGAAGACGGTACTAAAAAAGCACGTTTAGTTGCTAAAGGATTTCAAGAGAAAGAAAACTTTGAAAATAACTATGCTCCAGTAGCAAGATTGAGTACGATCCGATTGTTGATGGCACATGCAGTTCAATGTGATTATAAAATACACCAACTTGATGTACCAACTGCATTCCTAAATAGTAAACTAGATAAAGAGTTATATGTAAAAATTCCAGATGGATTAAAGAAAGAAAATAATAATAAAGTATTAAGGTTAAATAGAGGACTTTACGGGCTAAAGGGTAGTCCAAAGTATTGGAACAATAGATTTAACGAGTATATGGGTTTTATCAATTTAAAGAGATCTTCATACGATTATTGTTTATACACAGGAAAGAATGTATGGTTAACTGTGTTTGTTGATGATATTTTAATAGTTGGAAACGAAGAAGAAGCCAATAAGTTAATAACATTGTTAAAGAAAGAATTCAGCGCCAAATATTTGGGCGAAGTAAAACGCTTCTTGGGAATGGAGATAGAGAGAGATCAGAATGGCTTAAAAATTACTCAAAGCAAACAAATACAAAAAATGTTGGAAAATTTTTACTTAACTGAAGCAAAAGGAGCCAAGTCTCCAATAAACAAGGGTTTTCAAGTTGAAGAAAGAGAAGAAATGATAAATGTACCTTACCGAAAATTAATCGGAAGTATTATGTATGTGAGTGTTGTATCAAGACCTGAAATTGCCTATGCTGCTAGTTATTTAGCTCAATGGGTAGAAAAACCAAATAAAAGTTGTTGGATGGAAGGAAAAAGAATTTTACGATATCTTAAGGAAACGAAAGATTTAGGTCTAGTTTATAAGAAAAGTGCAATAAAAAGTTTACAAACATTCTCAGATGCCGATTGGGCAGGCGACAAACAAAACAGGAAGAGTGTAAGCGGGTCAGTCACTTTGTATTCGAATTGTGTAATTGCATGGTTTTCGAGAAAACAAAACTGTGTATCATTGTCCACCGCTGAAGCGGAATATATAGCTGCGGCTCTTAGCGCATGTGACCTAATCAACTTGCAGGGATTGTGTAAAGATTTGGATGTTGAATTAACCGGAAAACTTTTAGTTGATAATCAGGGGGCAATAGATATTTCACAGTCTTATGAAAATTCAAAACGAACAAAGCACATCGACATTAAGTACCATTACATTAAAGACCTAGTAATAAATAAAAAGATCATATTGATACATGTCGATACAAAAATTAATATTGCAGATGTTCTCACTAAAGGCCTGACCAACGAACGATTTTTAATGCTGAGAAAAATGTTAAACATTCTATGAGTAATGAGTATGAAAACAAAACTTGTTATTTTATTTACATTATATTTCATATTTGAATTGTTTAGCGATTGCAAAGTTTGTTCATAAAGAAAAACTTCAAATCGAGAAAGAGTGTTAGAATTAATATAGAACTCTATGACTCCATATATGTTTCAGTAACGCTGTAGTTGGCTGTAGTCAGTTGCACATGTAAAAGTCAGTAATAAACATTTATTTTCATAATCTCCTTGTGTTCTCATTTACTGAATATCGAACAAAAACATCCACGCAGAACTCGGAAACAACAATGACTGAATCATCACGGACGTCATCCGCTGCAAACGCCCTCTTCATTGCTATACAAACCATCAGAATAAAAGAAGTAAAACTCCACTTCGAGAACAAGAAGTAGTAGCACGAAAAGAATAATAAAAAAAAAATAAGAAAAATCTGCCAAATTCCAAGGTAAGATTCACTCTTTAACTATTAAAACAACCAAGAACGAGAAAAAAAAGAAAGAAGCAGAGGAAACTCCCAGCCAGTATAGGCCAAGACCTATTTATAAATATACAGGAACCGGAAAACAAGGCTGACAATGCAGAACCATTCCTGATTTACAAAAGACAAACCTGAAAGCCAAGCTCCTGCAAATGCCTAGTCACTGATGACAAAAGAACATGTGAGAAAAAGAAAACTTGAACTGTTAAAAACATACTAAAAAGAAACCAAAAAAAAAACAAACCAATTCGGTCTTCCAACAGTAGCACTTTAGAAAGATGCAAATGGACCAAACCAGGCCAAAGATTGACAACAAATCCTTGGCGGGCAAAGTCGCCTAGCCGAAAACACCCACACAAACCCTAGATGTGACTAAAACATCACAGACCTGGACCAACAACATTCTTGTCTAGACAGTCAGTCTAGCAGAGACAGCAAGCTACCAACATCTACCTGAAGAGATCAAAACCCACATCACAAGAGCATAGAAATTACCTGCCCCACTTGGCAAAAAAAAACCTACAAAAAAGATACAACGCAGCTTCTCTCAGAAAAGCACTCAACTACCGGCAATAACCATCAAAAACACCATCGTGAGATAACATCGACAAACCAACAACATTGTTGGCAAAAAAAAAACACGCCACCTCTTCCGCCACCAGGCTTTACCTCATCGTCTGGCGGCCACACACAAACCAAAGTTTTACTCCAAACCAGTCAGCAGAGTTCATCGACCCCTGTCGACAAATAACGACGCCATAACTAGCACCTTGTAAGCGGCGTCGGCTACAAATGGCGCCCAACGTGGAGCATTCAAAAGTATGCAGCTTTCCCTTACCCCAAAACCGACTCTTAAAAAAAAAACTCCAAAGAAGATATCATTAAAAAAATAAAACTAAAAAAAGATGAACCCAGAACCCTAGAGCATTCAACAAACCAAAAAAGCACTCACCTGAAAATCAACAAAAAAATATACTCAAGACCAACTCCTAAGAAAAAGAAGACTCTTGCAAAGATAATTCGATGTAAACCCAAATTGAGAAACAATAAAACTGGACTCTCGGTCCAACAACCTGTACCAAAATAAATCCGACAAACCAGAAATTAAAGCAAAAAAACAGAACTCAAAACTACGAGATATAACAGAAGTCATAAAAGTAGGCAGCTAACATATCATTAAAGGGGTAAGTTCCTATTACATCCAGACGCAGTATATAAACTACCATTTAAAAAAAAAATAGCTTAATAAACAGATACAGCACGGCCTCTCCTTGCAACCCGGAAAAGCACTTAAACATGCATTTGGAAACCAAACCGGAGTTAACGTTAAGAAGTTAGAAAACCGCTAGTGTCATTGTGATAGCTACCAAATAAAGATTTTCATTAATAACGTCACTCAAGATTGTTATGAGAAATAGCCTACTAGGAAGATAGAGCCCTCCCGGCACTAAACTACCGGCAGTTGAGACTATCATGAACAGACTACGGTCGTAGAACACCAACAAAATTGTCGACAAGAGAAGCCCACACCACCTCACCGGCCGCCAGACGCTTTGCACCATCGTCTGGCAAACAATGGTGGCCCACGCACACAGAAAATAATCCCTTAAGTCAATAGCATAATCTTGCCTTGCCATCTTTTTTTGGTACTAAATTTGTTGGTGAACAGTAGTTTTTTGTGCTGGGCTCTATTATGCTTGTGGTTAATAGCTTGTTACTTGTTCAAATGTTATTGTTTTCTTCTGGGCGTTATAGATGTATCTGGGTAGCAATACGAGTTATACTTTATTTGGATGTGGTGGGTCTTTGGTTAAAATTTTTCAGGATGTTGTGGTAGCTTGGCAGGAGCAATTGTTTAAGATTCTGCTAAAATGGTTTGGCATTTCCACGCAGGTTTTGGAGTAAAGTTATATGTCTAGATGTTTCTGACATTTGATAGATAGCAAAGTGCATCTGTAGTTTTTTAATAAAGACTTTTTAAAAACCAAATTTTCTGGTTCTGATTTATCTTGTTGATTTGACGTGTCAGACATTTGCTTTAGGGCATCGGCTCTGGGGCCTATGACGTCAGTCACGCCACGTTGGTTTGAATTTTAGCGGGGGGGGGGGAGGGGGTGTTGTGCCTGTTTTGGCATTTCTTTTGACCTGAATTCTGGGTTTTTATTTTGTGTAGCAGGTTTTTGTCGGTTGGTCTTTGGGTTCAGCTTCTGTCTAATATATGCATTATGTAATCTTTATCTTTTTTTTTTCTAAAGGGTTAGTTTTAGGGTAAGAGAAACCTGAACCCTGCCGACAGGAGGTGAGTAAAACTCTGGTGTATTTGTATTTTGTGTGTAGCCCAGTGGAGGAGCTTTCCAGGTGTGCGCGGTTAGCTTGTATTTGCAAAAAGAAGACGTTTTGTATGTTTTACACTTGTTTAATAGATGTAGAAGGGTTTGATTGTCTTCCAAACATCAGTTATTATTTTAGTATGCCTTTTCAGCTTTGTTTGATACATCTGCATTACCACAGTTTAATTAAAATGAGATAGTTTTGTTAGGAATAACGTAATGTATGCCTTATTATTTGACAGTTTTTTTCTACAGATTGGTTTGTTTCAATTCTAAAAACAGCTTTAATTTTTTTTTTTGGCAAACTAAACTTGCCTACATCATAGTTATCAATCTGTTGAAATATTGTCCTCAACTGATCATGTTTCATGGTACGTTAGACTAGTTTGTCCACAAAAGACAAAAAGAGTGCTATGTATGCAAGGTAACTGGGCTCTGGTGCACGGGGGGGTTCTAAAAAGGTTAAACGGAACAATTGGTATTAATTATGTAAAACTCAGTGTTTGTAAGACATCTCAGTAATATGTTATTTACTAATAAAAAATGTTTTTAAATATTTTTGAATCCCATTTTATTGTTGCAGTGTGGTCTAATAAACTGATCTAAATAATTTAAAATGTTTAATATTTTTTTATAGTTACTTTGCTTTATTTTATTCTTAATACCCCACACCTAATAGTTATATACATTTTTTTATATAATTGACGCAACAAACGCTTAACCTCCCATCTACCACACCGTGCGTATACAGGGTCCATAAAAAATAAGTATTGATCGTAATAGTACAAACGCTTAAAATTCTTCGAAATACTCTCCTCCTGCATCAATACACTTTTGGAAACGTGTCTGCTACGTCTGGAAGGCACCCTGAAACTCCACGCTTTCCACGAACTCCCAATGCTTTTCTTTCAGCTCTTTCTTGAAGTTGGAGAAACAAAAAAAAGTTGCACGGAGCCAACTCGAGAGTGTAAGGAAGCTGGGGGACCACCGAGGTGTTGCTTTGAATCAGGAAGTTGGTAACAATGACGGCCGTTTGACTTTGGGCATTGCCATGGCGGAGTTGACAGTTTTTATTTGCGGTACAAACTCAAAATGAACGATTTTTTTTTACGTCAAATAGATATTGAGCAACGTTTTGATGCAAAACTTGCTCATTTGCGCTTTCTTGGGGCGGGAGAGATGCTTTTGTGGCCACTCGCTTCTGTATTTAGTCACAACTGTGTAATAAATGTGATTTTTTACCAATTTTTGTAACAGAACAAATATTCATGCGTTACCCGGAATTTGAACCCAGGATCTTCAGTACCGTAACTAGTCTCACAACTGTTGCGCTACCAAGGTGAACATGATAACTCTATCTGAGTTAGAAATTAAGCAGGTTATAGACTTACGAAGTTCTGGTCCATCACTATTGCTATTTTGTTCCGGTATTGCGGGCTGTTATTGCCCGAGCAATAGATATTTGTTTGGTTAATTTGCATTTCTCCTGTGTCTGACCATCTGGTTTTGCTAAGACTCATTATGTCTACTCCTAGTAATTGCATTTTTTGAAAAACGTTGTAAATTTTTCCAGCTTTATATAAGGATATAATGTTTTATATTCTGATATTGTTATTTTTTTTTTTTTTATAAAAGCCGTTCTTTCTGATATCCGAATAAGGGGTTTGAAACTTTGGTATATTTTACTTTGAATTGATTTTGCTAAGAATATCCTTGAAGATCTTTAATGGAATGTATTCCTGTTGCCTTCCGCATTTTTATGCCGTTAACCATTTTTGTTTTAGGCCTTTTTAGGAACATTTTTTTGCTCCTAGAACAAGAAGATTCCCTTATAGTTGTTGCTTCTTCACCAAAGCTGTTGGATAGCAAGAGGGTTTACTATTTTTAATATTTCATGACTAAAGTTTTGCACTTTTCAACAGTTTATGCCAGATTTTGGTTCTTTCTAACAATATTTTTTTATGGATTTTGCTACTTTTGACATTTTATGAACAGAGTTTTGCACTTTTCAATCGTTTTTGGCCGGATTTTAGTTTTTTTTAATACTTTAATATTTTATGACAGAATGTTGCTGATTTTGACTTTTTTTGCATTTTTTAACAGTTTATGGTAAATTTTGGTACGTTTTGACAATATTATACGGATTTTTCCATTTTTAATATTCTATGAATAGAATGTTGCCTTTTTTTACAGTTTATGACCGGATTTTAAATTTTTCTGACTATATTTTGATAATTTTTAGCCGGATTTTGCTATTTTTGTAATTTTATAAGGTAATTACATTTTTTTAACTGAGTTTCTGGTGTTTTCCAAAAATATTTTAATGGAAGAACAAAATTTTGGAAATATTTTGATGTTTTCTGACCGGATTTAACTATTTTTGACTAGATTTTAGTATTTTTTGATTAGATTTTCACTTTTCAACGGATTTTGGTGTTTTCTGACAACATTTTAATGTTTTATAGCTGGGTTTAGCTATTTTCGAGATTAATTGAAAAAGTTTAAATTTTTTTTAACAGTTTCTATGGCCAAATTTTGGTGCTTTCTGCCAACTATTTGAAATTTTAATGCCGCATTATGCTGGTTTGACATTTTATGAACAAAATTATGCAATGCAAATAAAATGTTGCAGTTTTGATCAGATTATAGTGGATTTTAAACTTTTCTTCTTGTTTTTATTTGTTTTATAAAGAATAATTTTTTTTTATCTGTTTAAAACCATTTGTTTATATTTCAATATCTTTTGCTTCTCTTTTATTTCAATGCTGTTTTGTTTTCATTTTTTGTCTCAGTTTATTTGATTGTTTTTAAATTTTCTTCGTTTTTCTGTTTTAGTTATCTTTTCATTTATTTTTGCTCCTTCTTGTGCTACCTTAAGTTTACCTATCTTGTTTTTATTTTTTTCTAAAGTCTTTTTTGTGTTATCTCAAGTCTCACTTTCCTTTTTACCCTTTTTAGCTTTATATCCAACTCTACCATTCCAAGTATCACTGACTTCACTTGACTCCATTCCTAAACTTCTCTTCAATTATGATAGAATCAATCTGCTTCCTGTATCCGTGCGTTCCAAGTATACAGTCTCCTCTTGTTGTTTGTAAATCACGTGTTTGTAACTATCAGCCTCAATCGATAGTTTAGAACATGTTTAAAAGTTTTTCAAAAATAAAAAAAAAACATTTATAGTTTTTAAAAAACGTTTGTGACTTTTTGAAAACATTAGCCACTTTCTTGCGTTCCGTTTTTGCAAGCACTATGTACCTAAAACTATTTTGTAATATTTATAATCTATTTTCAAACTTGACAACTGCTTATTGCAAAAACAATACAAAAATGAATTTAATAACCGGCTAGCGGTTTATATACGAAGGCTGGACAATTTGTCCGTGACTTTTTAAATTTCTCGTCTTTTAACTGAAAGGGCAATACTGCTGCTATCAAGAGGCACCTGTCAGCTGACTCCTGTCAAAATTATAATAAGCTGCGTCATTTAGTTTGTGTTTGAGAACCATTGATAGCAGACTACCTCGTGATTTGAGGAGAATATGAAAAAAAGAGAATTTTGTGTGCTCATTAAGCATCACTCAAACAAAGGCTAAGGTTGATAAATATTATGGGAACTCAGCACCATCAATTTCAATGGTAAAAAAGTGGTTTACTGAATTTTGTTGTGGACGTACAAGCACAGAAGATGCCGAACGTTCTGGACGCCCAGCTGACGTTTCTACACCCGAAACAATTGAAAAAATTTTCGATATGGTGTTGGCCAATGGAAGATTGAAAATTGTGGAAGCCATAAGCATCTCACCTGGCTCAGTGGTTTCAATTTAGAATGATCACTGTGTTTGGCGTTCTTCAACCGCAATATGGACGAATTTTTGCGCCGTTTTGTAACCGTGGACGAAACGTAGATCTACCACAACACACCGGAGATCAAACAGCAGTCAAAACAGTGGGTTTTTTTGGGGTAAAACGGTTTCAAAGAAGGCCAAGGTGGGTTTGTCAGCCAATAAAGTCATGGGGACCGTATTTTGGTATGCACGCGGTATAATCCACACATATGCTAACTTATTGGGTCGATTTAATAAAAATTTGAAAAAAAAGCGCATTTGGCCAAGAACAAAATTCTTTTTCTAACAAGACAATGCAAGGGTGCACACATGTGCAGTTTTCATGGCAAAAATACATGACTTAGGCAACAAATTGCTCCTTCATTTGCCATATTCTCCGGGTTTAGCTTCAAGTGATTATTTCTTGTTTCCAAACTTGAAGAAATGGCTCGGCGGAAAGAGACTTACTCCAACGATAAAATCATCTTGCAAACAAATACCTATTTTGATAACCTCAACAAATCTTATTTTTTGAAAGGGTTAAAAAATTGGAGAAACGTTGGACAAAGTGCATAGAGCTCAAAGAAGACTAAGTTGAAAAATAAAATGATTTTTTTATCCAAAAACCTGTGTTTCATTTAATAAGTTGTGGACTTATTGACCCGCCTTCGTATATCTATGTTAAAATACTATTAGATGACATTCTTATTGAACCCTGTGACGTCATGCGCAAAGCAAACCGTCATGCGCAAAGCGAACCAAAACCGTATGAATGTATCTTGTATTCATAGTATCATGGGCAGTTCTATTCCTTGTAGCCAATCAGATTCAAATTTATTATTTATTTATTGGCAAACGTATTGCCTACATGATGGTTATTGGTTTGTTAACAAATTGTCCTGTCTTGATCATGTTTTAGGATGCGTTAGATAAATTCAGCTACAAAAGGAGTGCTTTGCATGCAAGCATCCAGACTCTGGTTTACAAGGGCTTCCCAAAACGGTTAAAAAACATTTGGTGTTAATTATGTAAAGCTCGGTGTTTGCAGAAAACTTAATAACTTAAAAAGAACTCTATTTTATTGTTAGTCTACTTATAAATTATACAAAAGTTGGAGTCTATTAAGCTGATCTAGTATTTTAAAGTGTTTAATATCCTTTTACAGTCATTTAACTCTATTTCAATAAATACTGTTTTGTCATATGAACTGTCAATTATGAAAAGTCTATAGTGTCTTACACATGTGTTATATGAACTGTCAACTGTCAATTTAATACTCCATACCAGTTATATAAATTTGTTTTTTTAAGTAACTTACGCAACAAACGCTTAACCTCCCATCCACCACACCGTGCATATCCGTCGTTTATTAATTAATTAAACACTAATTTTAGTTTAGCATGACTTGCTACCAAAATGTCATTTAATGTTAATTCATCTGACCGCATCACTTTGCTGCACAAATGAATTTCTTTATTCCGCTTCATTTTGCAATTGCCCTACTGCGGTGCATTCGTGCCGGTGTCGACTGTCTCACAAATCTGATATGTGAACGTTCAAATATAGTTTGTAAACTTGATAATTTTATTATATTAATAGCAAACTGTCAATTTGACAGTTGACAGTTGTCAACTATTTTACAAATATGAATTATGACTTTGTCGGTATGTACAGAGGTTCTATCATTTAAAAAAGCAACTGTTGATTTGACAAAGCAACGTCGACTGTTTTTCATATCTGCTATATGTGCTATTGCTATTGTTAGCTACTGATTTTACAGTTTTTTTATATAAACTGCGGTTTGTCAATTCTATAAACACAATTTTGTCATATAAATTGTTTAATTTTTTGTTGGCAAATCTAATCAACTGTTGGTTTGACAAGTCAGCTGTCAATGCTTTACTGTCAACTTTCTTATTGAGGAATCTGTTGTATAAACTGTCAACTACTAAATTGACAAATTAATTGTCAACTGTCTGATAAAGCATATAAACTGTCAACTTTCTTCTTCAAACTATCTATTATGTTTCAAACATGAGTCTAGACATTCGATTCGGAAAATTGAGGCTTCAGTTGAAGAAAGTTTGATATAATCAATCTAAATTTGAGAAATGTTTGCTGTTTTCTGCAGTTGAAGGGTTAAAGAAAACATTTACTCATTTGCTTTTGGTTACATTTTTAGAAACATATAATATTTGTATTTACATCATAAATATAGTTGCAAATTTAAAATTCAGCATGCTTGGATTTATTGTCTTCCGTTGAAAAGTTGAGTTGGGCCAGCGTCCAGATCTTCAATCCTCGATTCGCAATTTGCCAACTGACGAATTTGATTCTTAAAAAAAAACATTTTTTTTTTTTATTATACAGGGTTAGTCAGAACTACTAAAACACCTAAATAGTTTACTAACATTAAAAAAAATTAAAAAAAAAAAAAAGTTTTTTGATTATTGAATTATTGTAGGAAAATGTTCTTTATTTGAAGTTGAGGAGTTTGAATTAATTGCTTATAAATCAAAAATAGTGCATTTTATAAAAAAATCAATCAAAAAAAAAAGTTTACAAAATTTCCAGAATAAAATGATTACCTTGTATACTAAAAATATATTTAAACAATAGTTTGTTTATGACCAAAAAACTTTTTTTGAAATTGTTTAAAGTTAATCTTAGAATAAAAAAATGTAAAAATATACAGGTTATTCCATTTAAAAAAAAAAGTTTTTCAAATTCCCACAACAAAATGAACACTGTATATTAAAATTATTTTTATAAATTAGTTTGTTTAAAACCAAAATAACTTTTGGTTAAAACTTTTTTTGAAATTTTAACGGTTAGAGAATTATTTAGGTGTTCCGGTAATTTTGACTAACCCTGTATAACTACTGAAAATCATTAAAAGCTTGAGATGCACTTTTCGCATGTCTAGTACATGCCATGTTGTGATCGTTACCAAATCAAAAGTGTGAATTGGGCTTAATTAAAATTTTTATTTCCCCTTTACTAATTAGCATTCAATTTAAGATAATAGTAATATAAATGTACTTACGACTAGTAAATGACAGATAGCTGTAGCTGATTTCAAGCTAGCGTGCAAATCAGGGTTGTCCACCAATGGGGTTCTTTTTCCGGCGTTCCAATCTCTTGAGAATGTAACCTGGGCTTCGCAAAATATCGTTGAAATGAACAAAAAGACAAACGCCAAAGCGAATGCGTTGAGTTTTCCATTGCTAAAAGAACACAAAAAACAATAATTTTATTAACTTTAGTTGAATTTTTATAATAAATTATTTATAGTAAAGCTAACGAAAATTTTTAATTTCATAAATACTTTACCAAACACTAAAAATAGCAAGTTTTAAAAAAACAATCTACATTATGTTCAACAAAACTATTTCATTTAATTTAATTTATTATATTATTCAACGTATTTCTTACCTATTTTTATAATTCATCTTTTGTTTGTTAATTTTTTGGGAGATGTGATCTGAATGAAACACGACTGTGGAATGAATCGTAGCGTAGAAATGCTTTGCTTTTATACCGATGTGTTTATCCGATAAACCTCTTAGGGGATTTCATGTAAATACAGATTGAGAATTATTTGCATTTATGCATTGAAAATGTTATAAATACAAAGTTTCTTTGATTTGGATACGTCCTACAAAAGTTGGGTGGGGGAATCCGATGGGTGTAGGATCTAAAGAAAATCAATAGTTCAGAGGTCTTACAAATCGGGATATTTAATAAGTATTTTATAATATAATATAGAGAATTAAATTGTTTAATAATCAACAAAAATTAAATTAAACATTTTTTTAGTTTTAAATTTAAAATTTAATTTTAAATAATTATAAAAATTGTTAAAACTAATCTCAAAAGACACACAATTTAATGTAGATAGAAAAAAGATTTTTAGTAAAATGCTAAACACTGTCGGAAAGTGGCACTTTCAATGCAAATGTTGTGTTTCTTACCAAATATCATGGCAGAGAATTAAAACTAGTCCAACAAGAAGCACAAAATGTAAATTTGCTGTTTATTTCAGTGTTTGATGTACATCACATCTGCTACAGTTTAGTTAAGTACCCGCATTATGTTAGTTGAAGACAATATTGCGCAAAAGTATGCTTCTTTTTGATTTCGGTAAGTAGAAACTTTAATTTAATTATGAAAATTTTGGCTGGTACATATTGGTCAGGAATTATGTTGTCTTAAGTTAGTGTTACGTTCTGGTACGTTCGAGTTAATGTTAGCAATTTGTTTATTAAATAGAGTTGTGTTGAAATGGCGCAATCGGTAGGTGAAATATTTTGTCTTTGGTAATGTCCAATGCACTTTGGTCAAATATTAAAATAATGTTAGCTAAAACCAGTGTATTTTTTGGTATGTTTGGCATATGCATCAAAATGGCGCAGTTGGTAGATGTACAAATTTTTTTTGGCTTTTGTTTTTTTTTTAAAGAGGGAGGTGAAATGTCTTCCAAAAACTTTGTGCCGGATATATTTAAGAATGGCCCCCGAACAAACCCATTCCTAGACTAATCACCGTTAAGTATTTTGTCACAGCGGCTACCCATTTTGAATATTCTTACATGTAGGTTTCCAATCAGACCCTTGCCTGCCTGGTTTTGGCATGACGGTCTCTTTCTTCCTGTCCGTAGCCTGATTCTCTATCATCCTCCATGTATCCTTGCCTATGAGCATATACTCCATCATATTTTTGGCTGTTAGAGCTAGGTTTTCAGACGTCCACTGTCTTGTACACTGCCATCTATCGCATTAGAACATGGTGTGTTTGGGTGTATCCACTTTCTCACTGTATACGCATCGGTCACTCTGCACTATGTTTTTCCTTTTCAGGTAGGCTTGAAGGCAGCCGTGACCTGTCAGGATCTGGGTAAGGTGGTACCCAATTTACCTGTGTTTTTGTAACTCATTTAATCACATTTGGGATTAGCTTTTTTGTCAATTTTCTCGTGTCACCTTCTACGTCTCATTCAACTTCCTATTTTAAAAGAATTTCAGATTTGTTCATTCTTTTCTGCGCGATCTGGTTTGTACTAGCTGTGCATTTCTTTTTCAAGACTATAAAGTGTATGGGAATGGTTGTTGCTACCACTTGTATGGCTCTGGTGGACACGGTCAGGTACTCGCTTGCCACATATTGCCATCTTTCTCATTAAAGATTTTTTGTACCTTGAGATCTGTGCACAGTTGCTCTACGTAGGAGTTCCGTATAGTACAATAAAGTTGGCCACCAAGCTAATAGTCAGTTTTCTGCTCGCTTTGGTTCCTCCAATATTGAGCAGCAGTCGCGCAAGTACGCTACCGTTTTCCAGCCTTTCTGGTAGTCTCTGCAATGTAAGCTTTTATGTGCAGATTTCTGCCAAAAAGAACTCCGAGGTATTTGGCGCTATTTTTGCTGGTGAAAATGACATCCTCTACTCTTACGGACACAGGTTTGAGTAAGTTACGTCCAACCAGTACAACCGCTTCAGTTTTGTGCAATCAAATTAATCCGTTTCTTGCCAACCACATTTCTACGCGGTTTGCCGCATATTCAGCATTCACTTTGGTTGCTTTGCACGACCCTCACACCATCATAGCTAGATCATCGCATACCCTACTAAATTTGTATCCTTTGACATGATTTTTTTTAGCACTCCGTCATAGTAGGTGTTCCATAACGTGGGGCCAAGAACTGAGCCCTGTAATACACCGCAGGTCATCTTCAACTCGCCGCTGCTAACCTGGACTACTCTGTTGTGGAGGTAGTCGCAAATTTGTCTGACAAGATACGGCCTCCGCTATGCCTTCAATCTTTTGAATAGCGTTGACCTGCCCATGCCCATACTGCTTAGAGGACACTGGTTCTTAGTAACTCTTCCAACTTCTATCTTATTTAAGATCAGTTCAAAGAGTTTTTGTAAGCTATTTAGAATGCATAGTGGTCTGTAGGCTGCTGCACCAATACCTTTGGCTGATTTCTTGATTAAGACTAACATTGCCAACTTCCACTCTTTGAAAAAAAAGCTTTTCTTTAAATGCGTTAAAAGTAATTGCGCAAAACTTTGCGTTTTTATCAGCAAATACTTTTGCTACTTCAGGTGGTATTCTATCAAAGCCACCAGCTTTTCTCGTTTCAGCCGCTTACCTGCTGTCTCCGGTTATTCGGTTTTGGCATGCTGTGGAAAAAGCTTGCACACCAGTCTTTTTTGCTTTTTTTTTACAAGGCTATCAGAGAGTGCTCCATAAATTGTTGTCTAATTCTGCAGATAGAGGGCTTTCTTTGTTATCTACCCTGACTATGGTGAGTGCCCATCTTGCCTTCACACAGGTTTTCCTTAATTTGGCAATATCGCTGTTCTACCAGCGCACCTGTCTGCAAGTGTTGTTGGAGCTTCTCCAAATAAAAGTGTCATTACAGACCTTGCGGACTGTTGCATTTAGCTCCTCAGCCGTGTGGTTAAGGTGTCCTCTTTCTGCTCCCGTTGCAAACCTGTTGCCAATTTTTTTTGGCCAGCGCATTGCAGTAGATTCAGCCGTGTTTCTGCGTGATCGGATTTCTGGCAATTGGTTTTGCCACCTCTATCACGTACCTTATGTTATTGTGATCACTGAAAGTCTCATTGTCTTTCCCAACTTTCCATTGTAATTGTCTGCGTACACAGGGTGACGTTTATGCAAGAGCTGCTGCCGTTTCTCTCAAACGTGGGGGTGTTGGTTTTCTTCAAAACACAGAGGTCTAACTTGCTCACCTATTCAGCCATTATGCTGCCTCTCCTGTCTTCTGTTGGAGAGCCTCATAGTGCTGATTTTGCATTAAAATCACCGTCTATCACTACTTTGGTGGCATTGTCAATTTGTTGATTGACCATTACTCAGTTTATATTGTCTGAGAACATATCTGTTAGTGGGTAGTCTTTCGAGTTGTTTAATTCCATCTTCTATAAAAATCTTACTGGCATTATGTTACGTTTAACTAAATTGGCGAAGTCGGTAGGTAATATTCTTGTTCAACTTGGACGTTAATGGCATTGTTAAAAGCAATTTTTTATTGCATGTTTGTAAGTTAAATAAGGGTAGTTACAGTCGGACACATCTTGGTGGGACTGTAAATAAGTTGGTTGATCATTGCGCATTTTAAATTTGTCCAAGGACACATCCTAAAGCTAATGTCTTCTTTAAAGGAAACAAAGACAACAAATTGGCGCAGTCGGTAGGTTCTGCTCTAGATTAACTTTAGAGTTTTTTTTTTCAGTTGCAAGAGATTTTATTTTAGGGCTTACACTTATGCTACTACACATAAGCTGCCTTTGAATACATACCTTAAAACACAAATATAATACTATTGCACCCGTTAAATTGGAATAATGAAAGCGCTATAAATACTGACGAAGCCTAATATCTGGTCTACCCACATTTTCATATTAAATGTAATTATGGTTAAATGGACACTAATCAAATAAATGCTATAATTTTTTTTTGATTTTTTCTGCCGAAGCTGGGGCTCGAACCTGCGACAAGTTATGCGTCGAGATTTAAGTTAGACGTTTCATCCAACTGAGCCACTTTCCGGGTTTGCCGATGAATTGGAATGCTTTTTTTTTTAACATTATTAAAGTGTTTTACAATTTTAATCTTTTTATTCTTTAAACCTTTTCTGGATTTTATTTAACATTTTTGTAGATAATTCTCTTTTTGATTGTTTTCATCGAGGGTCTTATTGTCGAGACTGTTGACTTTATGGAAAAATGATGTTGCATAGATCTTCAAATATGATGTCAGTCTAACTTTGGTGGGTGGGGTGGGAGTTTCAGCAATAACATTAGACAATGCGGTTGAAAATTGCCGTAACATGTTTCATTAATGAGAAGAAAGGGTAAGAACTGCTTGAAACGTTTTGTTAAAAACAATAAAATCCGTCTTTGACAGAGCCTTTCTCAATATTTTGCTTGTGGTGGAGCCCAAAAATCTTAGCACCGGCACTTTTGCAAAAAATTATCAAGTGTCATTGTATGCGTACACAATTTTGTCTCCATTTATAAAAAATCAAAAATAACAAGGTCTGGTCATAAAATATTAAAACATTTTCAAATAAATCAAAATCCGACCAAAAACAATTGAAAAGTGGAAAATTCTATTTATAAAATGGCAAAACCTAGTTTTGAATTATTAAAATATTGTTAGAAATCATCAAAATTTAGCCAGTTTTAAAACACTGCAAAATCCAGCTATGAAGTATCAAAATATTATTTGAAATAGCGAAAATCCAGCCACAAACTGCTCAAAAACATCAAAATTTGGCTTTGAAACATTTAAATACTGCTAGAAAACACCTAAATTTGGTCATAAACTGTTGAAAAGTGTAAACATTTTAATAAAATGTCAACAATAGCAAAATCAGTACATAAAATATCAAACATTTTGTTAGATAAAATCAAAATCCGGCCATAATCTGTTAGAAAGTGCAACATTTTATTTGCAAAAATTTATAATAATTAGATGGGATCATAAAACATTAAAAAATTTCAGATAAAATAAGAATCCGGCCAACAAAGGTTTAAAAGTGCAATATTTTATTTATAAAATGTCAAAAACAAAAAAATCCGGCCTTGAAACATTTTAACACACCAAATTTGGCCATAAACTAATAAAAAGTGTAAAAAAAAAGAAGTTAACAATAGCAAAATTTGTACATAATGTATCAACATTTTGGTAGAATAAACTAAAATCCGGCCATAAACTGTAAGAAAATGCAAAATTCTATTTGCAAAAATTCAAAAATAACTAAAAGGGATCATAAAAAGTAAAATCTTTGCAGATAGATTAAGAATCCAGTCAACAACGGTTTAAAAGTGCAACATTTTATTCATAAAATGTCAAAAACAGCAAAATCCGGCCTTGAAACATTTGAATACTGTTAGAAAACATCAAAATTTGGTCATAAACTGTTAAAAAGTGTAAATTTTTTTAAACGAATGTGAACAATAGATCGGTATAATATCAACATTTTGTTAGAAAAACCCAAAATCCGGCCATAAACTGTTAGAAAGTGCAAAATTATGTTTGCAAAAATTCAAAAATAACTAATTAGATCATTAAAGTTTTTCAGATAGAATAAGAATCATTTACAAACTGTTGAAAAAAATGAAAATTATTATAAAATTGCAAAATTTTACTCATAGAATGTCAAAAATCCGGTCATAAAATATTACAAAATAGTTAAAAATAACAAAATTTTGCTATAAACTGTCAAAAAGTGCTAAATTCTATTCATGGAGTGCTAAAAATAGCAAAATCCGGCTTTAAATTATCAACAGAATGTTAAGAAGAACTAAAATCCAACTACAAACTGTTAAAAAGTGTAAAATTCTTATAATAAAATGTTAAAAATAACAAAATTTGGCTATAAACTACTAACATATTGTTAAAAAAACAAAATCCGGTTCCAAACTTTAAAAAAATAAAAGGATTTATTAATAAAATGCCAAAAATTAAAATCTAGCCTTAGAACATCAAAAAGTTGCCAGAAATCTTTGAAATTTTTTTAACATAAAAAAAATATAAATCCGGCAGTAAAATATCAAAATATTGTTAGTAACAACAACATTTTAGTAAAAATTGCAAAATTCTGTTTTAAGATTGTCAAAACTAAATTTATAAAAACACAAAAATTATAAAATCTGGTCATAAAATGTTAAAGAAAAAACAAACTTCGGCCAAAATTGGTTGAAAACTACAAAATTCTTTTTATAGAATGTCAAAACATAGCAAAATCTAATTTTGAAATTTTAAGCAATTGTCAAAAAGATCCAAAATCCGGCGATAAACTGTCAAAAAGTGCAAATTTTATTTCTAGAATGTCAAAAATAGCAAATCAGGCCATGAAGTATAAAAATATTGCCAGAACACCAAAGTTTGGTCATTAACTGTTCAAAAATATAAAATTTTATTTATAAAAAATTAAAAACAGTAATTTCACGATAGTTCGGACAATTGCAAACATGTTTGGGGTACCAAAATATGACGATATATATTTCTTTTCATAATTTTGAAAAAAGGTAAAAAAAAATATTGAATTAGAGTTATCAAAAGGAAATTTCTTGTAGAACACGATTTTTATGTCCGTTTTTCAAAATTTTATTAAAAAAAGCCGAAAATTTGTAAAATTACGGAAAATCAGAGAAAAATCTTTTAAAAGTAACTCATTTTTAGCAATTATGTACTATATTTCACTCTAGGGCAAACGTATCCAGTTTTTTAATTTTTAAGATTAAAAGTACTATGTTTCAGGAGTATCATATTCAAATTTTAAGTTTTCAGGTGTAGCGGAATCAAAGATATAAAATTTTTGATAAAATGGTAATTTAAAAATTTTGAAAAACCAAAGGCGGGATCGTCTTTTACGGAAAATTTTCTATAAGATACACCTTTTTGAATATGATTTTTGACTAACTTTTGCTTATTTACAGCACAAAAACTAAAAAAAAAAAAACAAAATATTCCTAAAAAATTAAAACGGCCGCCATTTACACTATATTGCAGAGATCTAAAATTTTAGGAACCGTCATATTTTGGTACCCCAAAATCGGAGATATTGATGTAGGGCTGATTTTCCAAACTATCGTAGAATTACCCTATCATCAAATAAAGTCTGGCCAAAAACAGTTAAAGACTGCAAAAATCTGTTTATAAAATACAAAAAATAGCAAAATTTAGCTTTGAAATTTTAAACAATTGTCAGAAAACACCAAAGTGAGGCCATAAAGTATTAAAAAATATACATTTTTATATAATCTCAAAAATATCGAATTCCAGCTTTGGAATATCAAAAGTATCGTTAGAAAAAACCAAAGTCCGGAATAAACTATTCAAAAGTGCAAAATTTGCCTACAAAATTTGAACAATTGTCAGAGAGCCCCAACTCTCAGAAAATTAAAAAAAAAATCTGAAATATTAAAAATGTAGCAATAAAGTATGAAAAATATTGTTATCAAAAAGTGCCAAATTCTATTCATATGTAAAATTTTCAGGCTGCTACACGAAGCCGTTGATGTTCTCAGTAATAAGTTACTATTTTCTTGCTGCTATATGTAGTACTAGACTTACAAGTGAGTTTAGATACTATCAAAAATACCCTCAGTTTACTAAAGGTTATCGTGTTTAATTAAAAACTGTAAGTTATTCCATCAGTAGTAAGATATAGGGTTTTCAGGCTGCTAGACAAAGTTAATATTGTTTTTAGTGCTATTGGACTTAAATGTGAGTTTAAATACTATCAAAATGTCTTCAATTTTTATTATCAGGCTGTTAGATAAAGTTGTTATTGTCCTCAGTAATAATTTACTGTTTTGTTTTTGTTATTAGTGCTACTGAGCTAAGATGTGAGTTCAGATACTATCAAAATTTCTAATTTATAAAAACTATTGTGTTAAATTAAAAACTTTTAAAATAGTTCTTAAACTGTTAGACAAAGCTGTTATTGTCCTCAGCAATACTTCACAGTTTTCTTCCTGCCATTTACACCGTTGGATTTAGTTGTGAGTCTAGATACTGTCGATTATTGTGTTAAATTAAAAACTGTTAAAAATGTTCTCAGTAGCAAGATGCAAAGTTTATAAACTACTAGTCAAAGCTGTTATTGTCCTCAGTAATAGTTTGTTTGCTGTTATTGGCGCTGCTGGACTTTGATATGAGTTTAGATACTATCAAAAGTTTTATCAGTTTACTTCCTGGTACGTAAGGACCTATTGTGTTAAATAAAAAATTGTTAGAAATGTCCTCAGTAGTAAGTTCTTAAGTCTATAGTAGAAGTTATTATTGTTCTGAGTATATTATTGTTTTTAAGCTGTTGTTAGTGCTAGTGTGCTTAGATATAAGTTTACTGTCTACACAAGAAGTTAAACTTTTTCTTTAAATGTTTATTTTTTTCTAAAAATATGTCTTTAGGAGCCTAGAAATTGTTAAAAACTATCCTCAGTTTAGATCTAATTCATGAAAAAATAGTGTTAAACTTCTGAATTCTATTTTCAAAAATATCCTCATCTCAGTTTACTGTCTGATACACGATGGTAAAATTTATCTTTATTTGCTCACGTTTTAATGAAATTAGTTTATTTGTCAAAAATGTTGTGGCGACCGTAGCCCGGGTTTGATTTCCAGCAGCGGCAATATCTAATTTGTCGAATATATTTCGATGCGGTCGTCTCCTTTGCAAGGCAATGGCAAACCAGCAAAGTATTTGCCTAGTAAACCCTTCTAGTGGTGTGGTTTGGATTTCACGTTAAACTGTATGTTTGAGTGGAACTATTATTGAGCACTACAAACATACGAGAGGGGCGCCGAACACTCGTTGCGAGTATGGCACTATAAGAAGTTAAAAATGTCTTTAATGAGGATAAAATCTTTCTATAAACAGTTAGAAAGTGCAACATTTTATTTGCAAAAATTTAAAAATTACTAAATGGGATCATAAAAAATTAAAAAAATTCAGATAGACTAAGAATCCGGTCAACAAAGGTTTAAAAGTGCAACATTTTATTTATAAAATGCCAAAAACAGCAAAATCCGGCCTTGAAACATTTGAATACTGTTAGAAAGCATCCAAATTTGGCCATAAACTGTTATAAAGTGTAAAAAATAAAATAAAAACTTTAACAATAGCAAAATTAATACATAAAACATCAACATTTTGTTATAAAAAACCAAAATCCGGCCATAAACTGTTAGAAAATGCAAAATTCTATTTGCAAAAATTTAAAAATATCTAAATGGGATCATAAAAAGTAAATTTTTTGCAGATAGATTAAGAATCCGGTCGACAGCGGTTTAAAAGTGCAACATTATATTCATATAATGTCAAAAACTTGGTTTTAAAACATAAAAATATTGTTAGAAGTAACTAACATTTAAACAAACTGTTTAAAAGCGTGAACATTTTTAAGAAATTGCAAAGTTTTATTTCCGAAATGTTAAAAATAGCAAAGACCGGTCATAAAATATTATAATATGGTAAACAAAAAACCAAAATCCGGCCATAAACTTTCAAAATGTGCATAATTCTATTTATAAAAAGTCAAAAATAGCAAAATCTGCTTATGATATATTTATGGGTAACTCCATTACTTTTTGACTAAATTGAAAAAGTTGACCTCTTTGATTTTGCTAAAATTTTCAGTGATCAAAATATGGATAAAAAAAATTAAATTTTTAAATTTTTGAACCTTAGAATATTGCCTGTTTAAAATGACACACATTTGAAGGTCAGAAATTTTACAATAAATTTTTTTTAGCTTATTTTGTATCTCAATTTTTGGGCTTCTGAAAAAAGATAAAAAAGTCCACGATGGCTCAAATTATTTCTTATTACATGTACTTTAAAACTCATATGTTTATGTTTAATATTAAGGCAGTCATTTTGATATACTAAGCTTTAAACATTATTCCAAAGTAACTCGTAAATTTAGCAAAATTGCGAAATTTTGCTTTTTTTAAACCGTTCTATCTTTGTCAAATCTTAACAAAATTTGATTCACAAGGTTCAGATTTCTTTGTGTTTAAACCCTTTTTAAAGTGATTACAAAAGACTTACAGAATCAATACGTATACACCACTATTTTGTTGCACATGTTTTCGCGATCTTCAAAACTTGTACATTTCAGGTCTTGAAAACGCGCTGTCACCCTATGTCGATTTTAGTCAAAATTTTAGTAAATACTCTTTAAAACAAAAGAAAAAAGGTTATCTATATGAGAAATGGTATATCGGGCATTATCAAGAATTTATTAGTATTTAAAAATTGTCAAAATCGGCAAACCGCACATTTTTGTATCTCAATTTTTGAGTCTTTAGAAAAAGATATAAAGGTCACATAAGGAATAATTTGAGCCATTGTGAACCTTTTTATCTTTTTCCAGATGCCTAACAATTGAGATACAAAACAAGCTAAAAAAGACGTTTTATTGTGAAATTTTTGACCTTCAAATGTATGCCATTTTGAACAGCCGATATTCTAAGGTCCAAAATTTTGGAAATTTTATTTTTTTCATCCATATTTTGATCCCTGAAAATTTGAGCAAAATCAAAGAAGTTGACTTTTTCAAATTAGTCGAAAAGTAATAGAATTACTCTTATATATTATTAGAAATAGCAAAATCCGGCTATAATCTGTCAAAAACTGCAAATTTTTTTTATAGATTGTCAAAAATAGCCGTACATAAAATATGAAAAAATTCTAAGAAACTATATTTTTTTCAAAATGCAACATTTTATTTATAAAAGTTAAAAATGATAAAATCTGGTAATAAAATATTAAAAAATCGGTTAAAAACTACAAAACTCTAATCTTAAAATGTCAAAAAATAGCAAAATCTAGTTTTGAAATTTTAAGCAATTGTCAAAAAGTACCAAAACCCAGCCATAAATTTTTAAAAAGTGTAAAACTTTTTATAAAATTTTAAAAATATCAAAATTTAGTTACAAAACAACAAAAATGTTGTTAAAAATAGCAAAATTTGGCCATAAACTGTTAAATGGTGCAAAATTTCATTTCTAAAATGTCGAAAATGGCAAAATCAAGCCATGAAGTAAAAAAATATTGTCAAAAACAACAAAATTTGGTTATAAACTGTTAAAAAAGCAAAGTTTTATTTATAAAAAATCCGGTCATAAAATATTAAAAGAACAACAATCCTGCCAAAAACAGTTGAAAACTGCAAAAAAAAAATGCGAAAAATAGCAAAATTTGGCTTTAAAATTTTAAACAATTGTCAGAAAGCACTAAAGTGCGGCTATAAACTATTAAAAAGTGTAATTTTTGTTATATATTCTTTAAAATAGCAAAATCCAGCTTTGAAATACCAAAATTATTGTTAGAAAGATCCAAAATCCGGAATAAACTAGTGAAAAGTGCAAAATTTGGCTATACAATTTTAAACAATTGTCAGAGAGCACCAAAATCCGGCTACCAACTCTTAAATGGTAAAAAAAAAAATTTTAAATTTTAAAAATTTAGCAATAAAGTATGAAAAATATTGTTAAAAAGATCTAAAATTCGGCCTTAAATGATCAAAAAGTGCCAAATTCTATTCATGGAATGTTTTAAAAGGGATTGTAGCAAGGTGTTTGAAAATTCATAAACTGCTAGTCAAAACTGTTATTGTCCTCAGTAATAATTCACCGTTTGTTTGCTGCTATTGTCGCTGCTGGACTTCGATATGAATTTAGATACTATCAAAACTTTTTGGTTTACTGCTTAATACGTAAGAACAATCATGTTAAATTAAAAATTGTTAGAAATGTTTTCAGTAATAAGTTCTCAGGTCTTTAGTAGAAGCTGTTATTGTTCTGAGTAATAAAATACATTGTTTTTAAGCTGTTAATAGTGTTACTGGGTTTAGATATAAGTATAAACCTTTTCATAAATGTCCTCAGTTTACTGTATAACACGAGAAGTTGAACTTTGTCTTTAAATATTCATTTTTTTATAAAAATTTGTCTTTCAAAATCGAGAAATTGTTAAAAACTGTCCTCAGTTTAAATCTAATTCATAAAGAAAATAGTGTTAAATATCTGAATTTAGGACATTTTCAAAAATATTCTTATTCAGTTTACTGTCTTATACATGATGGTAAAATTGATTTTTATTTGCTCACGTTTTAATGAAATTAGTTCATTTGTCAAAAATTGTCCTCAAAGGGGATACTTCAATGAATGTTCTCAGTTTATTGTCTGATATACAGGGTGTTTCAAAACATGTGTCGGAAAATAATGGGTGGGATTTCTTGGCTAATTATAAGAAAAAGGTTCCTAATAACATGGTTCCGCAAATGAACCGTTTTCAAGATACAGGGTGTAAAAAAATATTTTTTATTTAATTTTTTGATGATATTTTAGGAACGGAAAGATAAAGAAGCAACATGATCACAAAACCTTTATTTTACAAAACTAAGCAATAACATAAAAAACAAGAAAAATCACAAAGATTTTGAAAATGACTTCCATCGGTAACGGTAACGCAGGCTTCCAACCTACGTCGTAGTGACTAACGTACGTTCAGAAATGCCTGTAGTGTTTTGTATCGTATTGTTGGATGCAATAATGCGATTTCTTAGTTCTTCATCAGTATTAACTGATGTAGTGTAAACTAAACTTTTTAAAGAGACTAAGCCTGTGGGCCTCCTTCACCTATCCAACGGTTCATATACTGTTTATTTAAGAATTGACGCTCAACTAAACTAAAATGTGCAAGAGCACCATCGTGCATGAACCAAATTTCTTTTCTTAATTGAACCGGGACGTCCTCTAAAAGTTCTGGCAGCTCTTCTTCAAGCAAATTACGATATGATTGACAATTTAGCTTTAGCGACAATAAATATGGACCTATTAAATGGTCTCCTACAACACCTGCCCAAACGGAAAATGTTTGCTGATGATGGCCTCCATTATAGATTTTTGTTGGCTCATACATGATTATTATGGAAGAAATAAAACTTGTTCTAAGAAGAAGAGAGGATTTTGCGCAATTCTTTCTTGAAACTATTGACATAGCTAATCTTTGCGGAAAATCCGTTGATAAAAGGGCTTGTACTTGCTGTATATGATACAGATATAACATCTGGCTTTTTATTATTCTCCACACAACGTGACTAAGGTTTAGGTTTAAAGCTATTCTTCTAGTGCTAGTTGATAGATCGTCTTTTTCAATTTGCGGAGATAGCAGGCGAGGTTTCCCATTTCTTGCAGCTTTTTTACGTACACTTCCAGTTTGATGTAGACGTTCGTGAATACGAATAAATGTTCTTTCATTTGGTACTTGTTGGTTTGGCAACCTTTCTTGATAAATTTGACGTGCTTTTCCATCGGCAACGCCATAAACAAAATGCATATCGCACATCTCGCTATCACTGTAATTATTCATTTTGCTATTACCACGCAATCAAAATACTAAGAATGGGCAAATTAATTGGGTAATAAAGATAATAAATTCCCGCAATATTGACTCCTTTTGAAAAAAGGTTATTTAACAACTAAACGACAATTGTCAATAACTCAAATACATGAAATAAAACAAATGCATGAACCCTGATGACTAGATCAAAAACAAATGATTTTATCAACAACAAAACATGTTGCTTTTTTTTCATGTTTTCCATCATAAAATGCCGTATTTCTCTAAAGCGGTTTACGTTAGAGCTTTTGACTAAGTGTACTTTATTTGTGTAGAAAATATTGGTGGTTCACAATGTGCTTTCAGAATGCCAATTTATCAAGTGTCATAGAAATTAGAACTATAAAAACCTCACGCAACCCTAAAATCTCCGTCAATGACACATGAAAAAAATTGAATAAGCGCTTAAAATGTAGCTAATATTAATGCTAAGATGTGTACAAAAACTGAGTTTTGTATCTCAAACGGTTCCTGAGATATAGTAAAAAAATAAAAATAAAATTACACCTTGTATCTTGAAAACGGTGCGTTTGTGGAACTATGTTAATGGAAACTTTTTTTTTTATAATTAACCAACCAATCAAACTCTTTATTTTTTGACACATGTTTCGAAACACCCTGTATAATCTTAAACTTTATCTTTATTTGCTATTTTTTTTAAATCAGCCCATTTGTCAAAAATGTCTTTAATAAAGTATACTTTCATAAATGTCCTCAGTTTACTGTTTGATAAACAATGTTAAATATCTTAGGTTATTCACATTTTTATTAAAATTAATTTATTTGTCTAAAACGTTTTTAGTAAAGATATTTTTTATAAATGTCCTCAGTTTACTGTCTGATATATAATGTTAAACTTTCAAAAATGTCTAGTTTGGTTACTTTTATAAATGTTCTCAGTTTACTGTCTGATATACAATATTAAACTTTATCCTCAATTCACATTTTTACTGAAATCAGTCCATTTGCTAAAATTGTCCTTAGTAAGGTTACTTTTAAAAATGTCCTCAGTTTATTGTCTGAGACATGATGTTAAACTTTATCTTTATTTACTATTTTTTTACTAAAATCAACTCAGTTGTCAAAAATGTCCTCAGTGAGTATACTTTTTAAAATGGCCTCAGTTTACTGTCTGATACACAATGCTAAACTTTATTTTTATTTACTGACATTTTTACAAAAATAAGTTAAAAATGTCATTAGCAAGGTAACTTTCATGAATGTCCTTAAACATTCAAAAATTTCTTTGTTGAGGTTACTTTTAAAAATGTTCTCAGTTTAATGTATGATATATGATGTAAAATTTTTAAAAATTATTTTACATTCATAAATGTCTTTAATCAAATATTTAATAAAACTTTTAGTGTCCTGAGTAATAAAGTTCAATGTTTTTTAACTTACATGAGGATTATGGTGTTTAACTGTTTACAATTCTTTTAAAATTAAGATCCTATTAAATTTATTAGCATTCAGTAATAAGTTAAAGGGGGAGAATAGTTGCTCTATTATAAGGTTTCACAGCATCCAACTCAGCAAGAAAACGTCTAAATATAATTGAATAAAATTTTTACACATTATAGAAGAAAGTCTAATCTGTGTCCTCAAACTTGTAGAAATTTGACGCAATCAGTCGTTTCTTTGCAATTAATTTTTAAAAAGTAACGTTTTTAATTAGTTTTTTATTAATTTTTTACTCGTTAAATATAACTTTGAATCTTTAACCAAAAACATGAAGACATAGACTATTGTATGTAGTTCAACATATAAAAAGAGTGATGACTAAAATCTTATCGTTTGGATATTGAGTTGGTTGGCGTTTTGTCTTATAAGAACCAATTTTAATTTAAAAACGGCGCTGTACGTGTTAATATTTTTCTAGAGAGAAAGGTTCACCGATATTTTCGTAGATGTGATAGGATTTAATATTTTTCCATAACAATACTACTAGTGGCACCACAACAGGACGTGGCGACTAAACCCGGCAATTTTCTAGCGTTAAGCCAATATATTATTCAAAACTGAGTCCCAATACGTTCTCAATTTAATTGATATAATGCTGAAGTCGTAGCAATAAACGTTTTTTAGTTTATTAATGTTATCAGACTGTGACAAAAGTTTGTAATCTATCAAAAGTGTCCTCAGTAATATTAGTTTGTATCTAACAAAGGTATCATCAGTGACAAAAGTTTGCAATCTATTAGAAGTAAAAGTTTCTAATTTACGTATCCTCAGTGATAAAAGTAGTTCTCACTAATAATTGTAATGAGTAACTGCCCGAGAAACTTATTAGTACTATTAGACTTTAATTTTAGCTTACAAATGAGGCAACTTTGCTGAAATAATAAATAAACTAAACTATAAAAAAATGACAAATTCCATGAATAGCATGAAATATTTTAAAAGCCGTTTTGGCATAAGTTGATTTTCTATGCATTTTATTAATTTATTTTTGTTTTGATCTAATGCTATAAATGAGATTTCTGCTCTAATTTTTCATAAATTTTATGCGGCAGTTTTTGAAATTAGTTTAACATTTTCTAAAAATATTAAAAAAAATTAATCGATTTAAAAATGTGTTTTTTTCAAACAAAATTTGAATTTTTTTTAACAAAAATCATATTTTTTTTAGCTTTATAACAGATTCAGTCGGGGTAATCGGTTTTTGTTTGGCAATCAGACATGGCATGATTTTGTTGGTCATTAGTACTGTAAAATCCGTATTCTATTTGTAAACTTTCTGTAATAATATTAAAATAATACAATAACAGATTTGAAGATTAAATTAAAATATTTATTCATAACTTTATTCGTTTTTTGCAAACATATTTATAACCTTGTTTTGTAGCATGGAAATATTAATATCTTCCATTATTAAATTTTCCTTGTCATGCAAGTTTTACAAAACTAATTTACATATCTTAATGTAACTGTCGTTAAACATGGCTACCACTGAATGGATTTTCTAGTGGGAGTACAACTCATTTTGCATGAAATATATTAAAATTGCATAATTTAACATTCTTATTTCAATAACGTTGATTCTCATTACCTATAACATGATTTGAAATAGAATAATTAAGTTATGATAAGTTATAAACTTTTGATTTCAGTAGAATGAAATTTATGTTTTTATACTCTATCAGCCTAAACTGGGTTGTTTAAGCAGACTAAAGATCCTTTTGAGTATGAGATGAATTTTGTTTGTAAATTTGTTAGTTGCTGAAACTATAAATGCGGAGGTGTCTACAGCAGTGAACTCATTCACAAATAATTTACTAAATTTTAAAATTTTTAATTTTGTTTGTGTTAGTTAACAATATTAAGTGCAAATAATTTAAAAAAATAATGTAATGAACTTGATGATTAATAAAGCCTAACTAAATAAAAATTACAATTATATTTACAATTTGTAGTATATAAAATAAGTAATAAGCACGTAATTTTCATAATATTTATTTTTCTCTTAAATATTATTCTATATAAATATTTGAGAAAATAAATTTGATGTAAACATATCTTGTTATAAAATGTGAATAAACATATTATAGGATCAACAGATATGATCGACTGTGCATACATTGACCAGTATAGCTCTAAAACATCAAAGACAGAGACGTTCAAAGTAGCGTGGGATTTAGAGATTTATTTTTATAGTCTGGTCATACTTAAAGAAAATATAAAAGGTATTAAACAGTGGTTCTAAATCAGTGAAAATTATATAATACACAATGACACGTACATGGAGATAATTTAACAAATAGCAAAAATATGTATATATATATATATATATATATATATATATATATTTACATCTCGGTATCTATAAAGCGTCCGCTATGAGAAACTGTCATAGGGCGTCCCTTACAAAAAAACGTACTTCTAGTGCTCGCAGGTGAATATACTCGAGCTCAAAAAGATTAACGCGGTTTTCTTATTAAATACAAACTAAAACATTTTTCTATTGTACATAAAACTACTTTTTAGCGTCCGTACATTTTTCTGTTTTTGAGCGTCTTACATATACACAAAAAAACATGAATATGTGTTATAGAGCGTCCTGTTTGCTACCTTAAAGCGTCCGGCAGTGTTGCAACATGTTTTCTATTGTAGATATACATATTTGACAAGGATCGTGCATACTATAAAGCGTCCAAACCAGTTTGACCAGTCTATTTATAGAATATCTGTGGTACATTAACTATACGGCGTCCATAAAAAAATAAACAATAATATACCCACTTAGTATTGATTGAATAATTCTTTTGGTTTTTAGATTTAAGTAGAAAATAATATAAAATTCACTGCATTTTTAGTGTCGGAAACATTTTGGATAACTCAGGCTTTGCAAATCTATCGATGCCCTCTAACAGGTGTCTTGAATTGAAATGCAGAATATTAAAATTGTATCTGCTTTTTCTTGGAAACAATACCGTCTAACAATTTTGAAATATTAAAATTTATAAAAAAATTTGGTCTTGAATCAAAATAATGCAAAAATTAAAATGACGACACTAAATCTTTTTGCTAATGTTTACAGTAGCATGCAAAGATAAAAAAATATTGAATACAAATATTGTATTAGTTCCTTCTTGAAAACAGTAGTGCCCAAAAGTTTGTAAACACTAAAAATTTAAAAAATTGAAAAGTTTTTAAATAATTACAGTTTATGTCTAAGTGTATTACTCAAAATAATTTGTGTATTTAATTTATTAACATGTATTTGAAATATAGGGTTTTCCAATAAGAGGTTTCATTTCATTTCATTTTATTTGATATTAAAAAAAAACGGGAAATTTTTTAAGAAACGCAATAAATGTTTATTTCATTGTAAAGAGAAAGGTATGCTATTAACATTTGAAAACAATATCGGTCAAATAGCCGCCACGGTTACGGTTGCAGTACCACATTCTTTTTATGAAATTTTTCATGACCAATTCGCACATTTGAGGCTGTATGTCCTTGATAACTTCACAAATTTCATTTTTAAGGTTTTGAATCGATTGTAGAGCATTGGCATAAACCTTGTTTTTTACGTGACCACAAAGAACAAAATCTAAAGATGTTGAATCACAAGATCTCGGTGGTCAATTGTGATCACCTCTTTGAAAAAAACACGACCAGAAAACTTTTCTTGCAAAATTGCGATTGTTTTGTTGCTTGTGTGGCACGAAGCGCCGTTTTGCTGAAAATAAACGTCGTCCACAGCAATATCTTTCAATTCTGGCTATAAAAAATCATTAATCATAGCTTGGTAGCGCCATCCATTCACCGTAATAGTTGCACCAGCCTCATATTTTAAAAAAAGTAGAGTCCAATCACACCGCCAGCTTAAAAACCGCACCAAACAGTGACACGTTGAGGGTGCAAAGACTTTTCAACTACCATTCTTGGATTTTCTGAGCTACAAATGCGACAATTCTGCTTATTAACGTAGCTTCCGAGGTAAAAATGGGCCTCATCACTGAAGATGATTTTTTGATGAAATTCCAAATCATTTTGATGCATTTGAAGGACCCAATCTGCAAAGAAACGACGTGGTGATCGACCAATTTGAGTTCTTGTGGTAACTGAATTTTAAAAGCCTTAAGACTTAAGTCAAAAGTGCAAAATACAATTTAATGTCGTTTGTAAAATGTCTAATTGCAAAGATCAACAAGGAATCAACAAACCTGGGTTTTTTTTAACACTACGCGCTACATCAGCAATATTCTCATGTGTTCTTAAGCGATGCACACGCTTTTAATTCTTTACATCACAAACTTGTTCCAACAGCTTAAATTATTCCACTAAGTTGACTATTGCCGGCCGAGAAGGTGCTTTACGACGACCAAAAAGTGTTTTAGTTTTGCGAACTGTGACTGAAATTTTTTCACCATTTTTGTAGTAAATTTTAATAATTTTAATGCGTTGTTGAAGTGTGTATCGTTCCATTTTTAATAACGGCGTAGTTTTTACTTGTCAAATGTCAAAAGATAATAGCTTCAAAATTGACAGCTGCCCAAATAGCCTGCTATTCAAAATGAAACTTCTTATTGGAAAACCTTTTACAATAGAATGTTATTAAGTTTTCAAAATTAAATGTGGTATGTATTACAATTGCGTTTTTTAATCTTTTTGCATAACGTGAATCATTAATTATTTTGATATTATAACGAGACTATACAGTTTTAAATTCATTATGAATAGTTTCACCAGCATGTTCCTACCATCTACCCAAACCTAAACTCAAGTAATATAACGCATGAGGTAATTGGTATAAAATAATATGAAGTTTTGTTTCGATAAAGTCCGTTGCTTCAAAATATTTTTTCAAGTTTCTAAATTTAAGATTTTTTTATCCGGTTTTGATGTAGAGAAACATAGATTTACAATTTTATCCATTGATTTGAAACATAATACGTATGGAATAATTATCAATGAGCTGATATTTCCTACTATATTGTCACTAACAAAAATATCAGTTTTTCAACATTGTTCGCCAAGCATTCCCCGCAAAAACTTTGCCATTGTAATTTTTTGATATTATTTTTAACTGTTTTGGCCAAAGATGAGCTTGTTTACGATCTAAATTTTTGATTAATTTGCTTCAAACTATGAATTTTTGAATAACAGTTACATATATTATCGTATTCATTGAAGAGTAGAAGATTCACTACTGATTTGCTTAACATAGCAAATTTCTTATTACTTCCATTAGATTGAAATATTTTAAAGAAATTTCTTAAATTTCCGAACGGCTTCAGCCTGAAGCATTTGTTTTCTATTTTCAAATTTGCAAATTCAAACAATTAATTTAAGAAATATAAAATTAAATTTAATTAAACTGCAATAAAAACTTATTAATGTTATTATTTTCTTCCTCGTCGTCATTTTTAATACCAACTAATAATTCATTATAATGTTCAGAGCAGTTGCTTACCTTTTCTTGCAAATATACATAGCGGTATAGGCAAGGATACTTTGCAGATGCATGTTGTTGACCGTTTACAATGAAATTTATTTTTAAATCGCCGATGAATTTGAATGAGAAATCATTCAAAACAATTTTCATTAAATTTAAATTTCTATAACTTTCCTTCACATCGGGAACAATACATAACAAAATAATCTTTTTTTTTTACATTTGTAGCTTTACCAAATTTTTTAAGTCCGCACTGCTTTTATATGTAGATCTCAACAATCTTTCATTTGTGTTATTTTCTAGCTCAGGTAATATGCTAAAAGATATTTAAAAAAAAATGCCATCTGCCATAATTTTAATGTCAACATTACCATTTTCTCCACGTTTATTAATTACCATATCAAATATTTCAGAAACGTTACCCCACACTATTGGTTTTTTAATTGTTTTGGTTGAATTTCCATTACCAACATCAAACCTAGGAAATCAATTTTTATAATGGAATCAAAGCCTAATTTCCTATTCTTCATATCTTCAGAAAAATGAGCAGGAATACATTTGCGTTGACCAGTTGGTGACCGAAAAAAGTAAGTTCGTTTTTTGTATATATAACGCAGACACATTCATGATAGATTTATAATTCAATAATTTCTCCAAACTGATCTGAATCCTTTGAATTTGTTTGGGAAACCTTCATTCTTTTTTTAGAGCTGCTGTATGATGCAATTTTTTATTGATCAGACAGTTCCGCAACCATATTGTTTGTTATGTCACTGGTTGCTTATTTTGAAGAACATATATTAGATTGATTCTTTTCTATGGTTGAAAAACATTTTGTGCAGACAATTGTTGCAGTGTTGGGTTTAGGATTTTTTTTCATTTTCTGAACTGATTTTTCATAATTTACTGATGCTATCGTACCAAACTTAATTTGTTTATATACTTTTATTACTGCAGATCTATAGTTCTTTTTTGCAGTTATACTTATATAGCAATTACAATCAATTTTAATTCGAGTTCCTTTAAGAAAAACATTTTTTTCAAAATTCGGTATTGTAGAAATGTTTCTTTTAGGATTATCATTCTTTCTATCTTTTAGTGCTAAACAACAAGTGGTACATATAATTTTTGGAAAATGTAAATCTTGAGTATTAAATTTAGGATTTGAATGTCTTATTAATTCATTAACGTGGAAAAAAAATCCTATTTTGTGCGCAAAAAAAAATTCCACAATACATACAATTAAAACTGACTATTATTAGTAGTATTAGTATGAGAAACCATTTTCACAAATTCTTTATCACAAATAAATCAACACTTTGACAATATACTCAGTAAAATATTTTTTTGATCATAAATATTTAATTAAAACAATTGTTAATATTTAAAACTATTCACATCAGCCAAATCCTTCAGATCAGAAAGTACAATTGACTGCTTATGGAATCAAGTAAAACTAAAATAATACAACAAAATCCTCATAAAAACAAACTTAATTTTTAAATTTGTATCGTATCAGCCTACTTAGAACAATAATCGTATTGTTGTTGAATTTTTTATTTATGCTAACTCAAGTCAGACAATTTGTGAAATTTCAATTTTATAAACTTTTGGGCACCATTGTGCTTCAAGAAGGAGCAAATACAATATTCGTATTCAGTATTTTTTGATCTTTGCATGCTACTCTAATCATTAGAGAAGAGATTTAGTGACGTCATTTTAATTTTTGCATTATTTCGATTTGGGACCAATTTTTTGATAAATTTTATAAATTCTAAACTTTTGGGCGGTACTGTTTCCCAGAAAGAGCAAATACAATTTTATTATTTTGCATTTTGTAATCTACCAAAGCTACCCTGTAATGATGAGTTCCAGCGTTATTTTTAATTTTTTTTTTTTTTCCATTAGGACACTCTGACTTGCTTTGCGACGTTGAACAAGAAAGTTACGTCTATACGGTAGTGCCCAAGACTATAAATCCGACGGCTCCAATCAAAACATTTTTTTTAATATTGTAAATCTTTAAAAACCATTCTGTCAAAGAATTTTTTTGAAATTAAATTTTTAGCCCAGATTTTTGGTCAAAAGTGCAAAAAGAAACTTTTTTGGGTAAAATTTGGAGCAACATTTTAAACAAAATTTGGGCGACTTATTTAAAAAAAAAATCATAAAGATGCTGCGTTCATTAGCTATTCAACAAAAAAAAGAACTTAGCTCAAACCATTACCGAACTACGTTGATCACGCTTTTGGGGTTACTTTGAGCGGGACGCATTTGAATTGCACTGAAGCGCTTTGACACAGCTTGGTCGGAACACTTTCAATGTTTAGTATCAGAAATATTTTTGCTAACTTGTCTTCCAAATTCAATAATGTTTTCGGGTTTGCTCTGCAACCTAAGACATGAAAATTATGTCTATTTGCACAAGGCGGAAAAATATTAGAGCTTCACCCCGAATGGACTTGACTGAGCATTGAGGCGAGAAGACATGGCCAAAAATCCGACGGTTCCGATTAGAACAAACTTTCTAGCTGCAACCGTTACTTAGCTACGTCGATCCAAGTCGTTTTGGGGTCGTTTTGAGCGCGACGCATTTGAATTGCACAGAGGTGCTTTGACCGTTACTGCTTGGTTGGATAACTTCTGATTTTTAGTGTCAGATATATTTTAATTAACTCTGGCCTTGCAACGGGGTCAGGGCTTGGCTGGGCAAATTGAAACGGGAAAACATGACATGAACAACAATTTTGTGGAAGTTTTTTCATTTTTTGAAAACCATCCTGTTTAAGAATTTTTTTAAATTTTTGTTTTAAGATTTATGGTCCGAAGTGCAAATGATGACTTTTTTGGGTCAAGTTTGGAACAAAATTTAGACAAAATTTAGGCAGTTTATTAAAAAAAAAATGAAGATAGCTGAGTTTATTAGATTTTCAACAAACAAAGTATCTAGCTGCAACCGTTACCAAACTACGTCTATCCATATCAGACGGGTCACTTTTTGGAGTTTTAAGCGCGACGCATTTGAATTGAACGAATGCGTTTTGACCGTCACAGCTCGGATGGATCACTTCTGATTTTTAGTGTCGTGAATATTCTGGCTTATTCATGTCTTGCAAATTTATTTCTGCCCTCAAAATTGCATTACAATTTTGGACAAAAAAGTTAGAACTTACTGAACAAATCAGAATATTTTTTGAACGTCCCAGAGCGATGCAATTTTCACGATTCTTTTTTTGATGCCAAAATTAGACTGTTGTTTATTACATTATTATTTAAACCCAAATATTTGTGATAAATGTTAAAATTTTGCACTTTTGCAATTATGTTTTAAGCTGTTGGTCCCATCAAACCACTTTAAACAAGTCGTAGACTTACTGTGGCGATGTAAAATAGCCGTAAAAAGCATAAATAAATAAAAAAAAATGTAATTTTTTAACACCGTTGAGTTAGGTACCTCATTAATAATTTTTGATAATACCATTACAGTTGGCAAACTTAGTTTACTGAATTTTATTTGAATCCATAGTTATACAACACATGACTTTGCTCGCCCGGCATTAACTAGCAACCAAGCCAAGCAAATTTTGCCCGTCAAATTTATCTTGCAACTTGCAGGGATTTACCGTCTTTAACCCGCTAGGCTTTTAGGCATAAAAATCGGTTAGTCTGTAACTAGATCGAGCAGCACAGACTTCCGCCCGCCGGTTTTACATAAGAACTAATCATCTATCAAGATAAGAAACTAATTATATTGCTAACTCAGCCTCCGCAGCTGTGTTTATGAACGGCCACTTACAAGGACATTATGCCGTTTCAACGCCGCTCGACTTCGGAACTCCTGGTTGCACCCACATATGGATGTTTCCAACCAACGGGGAGCTCAACCAGACAATCCAAGCCACGGTATATTAAACCGAGGCCTTTCCGGCGTCACTGCCCGCGACGCCGATATTCTCACACAGACGCCCTAGGGTAACTTCTCACCGGGAAACTTTTTCCGGGAGATTACTCAAAACCCGGCCCAACACAGCACCGGGCAAACAACAAAAAAATAATTTTTATTTTCAAATAAATCTTTAAAATCCAAAACCACCTGTGTTTTAATTAATAAAATTTTTACAACGCTACTTTAAATATTCAAAATCTTATATTATTATTGTAAGCGGGAGTTTTCAATTCTTTAGTAATTCTTATATAAAAAAATTGTAAAAATAAAATGTAAATATACAATTTGGCGTCCGTTAGATAATATATGCCGACGTGCCTATAAATAGAAAAAGTAATTCTAATTTTAACTTGCGATCGATATTTTAAATGCGGTGTTGCCATATTACGCGGACGCTTAGTAATGCATTTTTTGTACAGAAAAATATACTTGTAAATATACGCCAAGCTCTTTACCGCCTCCTTGCGGCAAATGGTGTGAACTAAAAATATGCACGAAAATATACATTTTTACACAAATCGCCATATAGAGCGTCTTGGACTGAATTTTTTTTATATGTATCTTTCGACTCGTCTTGATGCGCAGAATCAATTTATAAAGGTTTCCTTTTGGCGTCCGTATACGGACGCTCTATTCTTCTCGGACGCTTCAAAGTGCGTAAAAGGACAATGTATGGACGCTCTATAGTTAGGTTGATGTAAATATATATATATATATATATATACAATGCAACATGCAAGACCATTTTAGATACGCAACGCAACATGCAAGATCACAAAGAACATACGAAGTCGTGGTCTCGTATGTTCTATATACGCAACGCAACATATGAAACCATGGTGAAGGCGCCAAAATATATGTGATCTTTTATAGGCGTGACCAGCTCTTTGGTGGGTTGCTTGTTTAGCAATGATAAAAATTTGTGACCGCCTACTATTTTCTTTCGTTATTGCAACGTTTTATATTAATTCAATTTGCATCAATTAGTTTTGATTAAATTTTTATTCTGTGCTGCAATATGCTGATTAATTATACAAAACACGCAGTACTATTTATTTTTATTGGAATAATCCTTAATTTTATTTTAATACCTAGCGACGGCAAGTGTCATAATAGAGATATTGTTAGCATTATATTGTTTGAAACATATGCTGCTTAAGCAGGCTATTGAACTGGCATGACTTTGAGATAAACACAAATTCACGGCGATGTATTATAGTATCATTATATTATTTATTACTGCTTTTACCTATTGTTTTATTGCGCGTTAATATCATACAACACTACATCAATCACAATAGTTTTCAATAATCAATATAAGTTTTTAATTGTACTGTAACCTAATTAACAAATTTATTTTGCAGTTTTTAATAATAAATATTATATGAAAAAATAGTTTTTGTAATTTAATATGCAAAATTGTTCTATTTAATTGAAATTTATTACAAAATATACAATAAGTAAACTTTTACTTCCACATTGTTTGACAAGTTAAATTGAATGCATGCAACTAAAACTAACTGAATTAAATAGTAATGATCTGGCGGCTTACTTATTTAGACGTTTAGTTATTTACTTGTTTACATGTGTATTTCTTGGTTACTTCTTTACTTGTGTATTTGTTTACTTGTTTACCTGTTTACTTGTATACTTGTTTATTTGTTTATTTGTTTACTTGTTTACTTGTTTACTTGTTTACTTGTTTACTTGTTTACTTGTTTACTTGTTTACTTGTTTACTTGTTTACTTGTTTACTTGTTTACTTGTTTACTTGTTTACTTGTTTACTTGTTTACTTTTTTATTTATTTAGTTGTTTACTTGTGTAGTTGTTTACTTGATTACTTGTTTACTTGTTGTTCTGTTTAGTTGTTTAGTTGTTTATTTGTTTACTTGTTTATTTGTTTAGTTATTTACTTGTTTTGTTATTTACATGTTTAATTGTTTTGTTGTATACTGGTTTACTTGTTTATTTGTTAACTTGTTAACTTGGTAACTTGGTAACTTGTTAACTTGTTTATTTGTTTATTTGTTTATTTGTTTATTTGTTTATTTGTTTACTTGTTTACTTGGTTACTTGTTAACTTGTTAACTTGTTAACTTGTTTATTTGTTATTTGTTATTTGTTTACTTGATTACTTGTTTACTTGTTTACTTGTTTACTTGTTTACTTGTTTACTTGTTTACTTGTTTACTTATTTACTTGTTTACTTGTTTACTTGTTTACTTGTTTACTTGTTTATTTGTTTACTTGTGTACTTGTTTCACACACACAACTGTATAACGAAACAAATAAATAACTATATTATGTGTATGTTGAGATAATAGAAAATAAGTAATTTATCCGCCGTCGGACCATTTCACCTTAATCCAGTTAACATATTTTAAGTTTTAATCTTAATGCATTCAATTTAATTTAAAACAAGTTATCTTGTAATATTGATCAGTCAGATTATTTGAATACTAAATCTTTGTATCTATTGATAGCTTATTTTATGCGGTGCAATAATATAAAATAAGAAATTCAACTGCCGACGGATAAATACTATAAAATTTAGATAATACTAAATGTTACATTATAGAAAAAATAGTTAAATACTTAAAAAATTGCAATTGCAAATTAATTAAACTATTATTATGCTCAAAAAAGGTTTATACTTAATAAGTGAAAAAAAAAACAATAAATACAATAAATAACAATAAAAGATTACAGAATAAATTGTTTACTTGTTTACTTGTTTTTTTGTTTACTTGTTTACTGGTTTACTTATTTAGTTGTTTATTTGTTTACGTAATTACTTGTTTACTTCTTTGCTTGTTTACATGTTTGAGTATTACTTGTTTACTTGTTAACTTGTTTACTTGTTTTGTTAGTTTGTTGTTTAGTTGTTTAGTTGTTTACTTGTTTACATGTTTACTAGTTTATTTATTTATTTATTTAATTCTTTACTTGTTTAGTTATTTGTTTACTTGTTTACTTGTTAACGTGTTTGCTTGTTAACTTGATAACTTGATAACTTAATAAATTGTTTATTTATTTACTTGTTAATTTGTTTACTAGTTTACTAGTTTGCTTGTTAACTTGATAACTTGTTTATTTGATTATTTGTTTACCTGTTCACTTGGTAACTTGCTTATTTCTTTGCTTGTTTATTTGTTTACTTGATTACTTGTTTACTTGTTTACTTGTTTACTTGTTTATTTGTTTATTTGTTTACTTGTTTACTTGTTTACTTGTTTACTTGTTTACTTGTTTACTTGTTTACTTGTTTACTTGTTTACTTGTTTACTTGTTTACTTGTTTACTTGTTTACTTGTTTACTTGTTTACTTGTTTACTTGTTTCACACAAACAACTGTATAACGAAACAAATAAATATCTATATTATGTGTATGTTGAGATAATATAAAATAAATAATTTATCCGCCGTCGGATCATTACACCTTAATCCAGTTAGTATATTTTAAATTTTTAATGTTAATGCATTCAATTTAATTCAAAACAAGATATCTTGTAATGTGATCATTCAGATTAATTGAATAATGAATTTTTGTGTTTATTAAAAGCTTATTTTATGCGGTGCAATAATATAAAATAAGAAATTCAACTGCCGACGGATAAACACTACAAAGTTTAGATAATATTAATTGTTACATTAAAGAAAAAATGTTTAGTTATATACTTAGAAAATTGCAATTGCAACTCGATTAAACTATTACTATGCGCAAAAAAATATTACAATTAATAAGTGAATAAAAATAAAATAAATAACAAGAAAGAGTTATAGATGAAGCTTGTTCAATTGTTTACTGGTTCACTTGTTTATTTATTCACTTGTTTACTTGTTTACTGGTTTACTTGTTTATTTGTTTACTTGTTTACTTGATTACTTGTTTACTTGTTTACTTGTTTACTTGTTTACTTGTTTACTTGTTTAATTGTTTACTTGTTTACTTGTTTACTTGTTCACTTGTATACTTGTTTACTTGTTTACTTGTTTACTTGTTTACTTGTTTATTTGTTTTCTTGTTTTCTTGTTTACTTGTTTACTTGTTTACTTGTTTACTTGTTTACTTGTTTACTTGTTTACTTGTTTACTTGTTTACTTGTTTACTTGTTTACTTTATTACTTGTTTACTTGTATACTTGTTTACTTGTTTCCTTTTTTACTTTTTTACTTATGTTGTTGTTGTCTTGTGTAGTTGTTTACTTGATTATTTGTTTACTTGTTGTTCTATTTAGTTGTTTATTTGTTTACTTGTTTATTTGTTTAGTTATTTACTTGTTTAGTTGTTTACATGTTTAGTTGTTATGTTGTATACTGGTTTACTTGTTTATTTGTTAACTTGTTAACTTGTTTAGTTAATTTGTTGTTTAGTTGTTAACTTGTTTACTTGTTTCACACAAACGGAACAAATAATTAACAATATTATGTGTTTTTTGAGATAAAATAATATAAGTAATATCCGCCGTCGGACCATTACTGCTTAATGCGGTTAATATGTTTTAAGTTTTAATATTAATTCATTTAATTTAATTCTAAGCAAGTTATCTTGTATTAAATAATAATTTAATTATTATTGGATTGTTGTATTTATTGAAACCATATTATACGCAGCGTAAAAATTATAAAATAAAAATTTCAACTGTTACTTAAAAAACAAATTTTTTATTTGTATACTTAGACAATTGCATTTTCGAATTAAATAATCAATTAACATGCGCAAAAACGGTTTACACTTTTTACAAGTGGAAAAAATAACAATAATAATTTCTTCACGCTTATATACGTAGATTGATACCTAGCATAAAAGTGTTTTTAATTGTACTACATTTATTGTGATATAATAAGAAATAAATCCATCCATCATAATTTAAAATAAAGAAATATAAAATAAAATAAAAGTAGTCTATACAAATATCATTACAGCGAAAATAAGTTAAAAGGATGCTGTAATATCCAAAAGAAACGGTCTACTACAAAAAAATACACATAAAATCTATTTATAGTTTTACGTTTCCCCTTTTATTGATGAAGGTTGAGTGAAGAAGTTAATATATTCCTGTCTTTAAATGCTTCGTTTTATACTAACTAATATAATTATATCGCATTTAATGTAAAATATAACATTATATTAAATGCAACTTGATTTGTTAATAGTATAAAGAAGATTTAAATTAAAAAAAAAATTGCTTGCTTGTCTAATAAATTAATTGAATGATTGGTATATTTAAATTTGTGTGATGGCATTTCATTCAGAATAGGGTAAAATAAAATTACAATGAAGATAACGAATTGTATTATGTAAAAGGTTAGGTATTTACAATCATAACAGTTTGCTTAACAAGCAACGTAGGCCATGGAAATAAAATAATGGGCGTGCGTTATTTGTTCTATCGGCCAGCCTACACAAATTAAAACCTGTTGTAACTTTTTTATTTAAGAGTGTAAAAGAAAGGTACAGTTAGCTTTCTGCTACAAATTTGATTTTCTATCTATATGTTCAATAATTAGAAAAGTATAAAAGTGACTTTGCATGTTGCATTGTAAATATATATATATATATATATATATATATATATATATATATACAGGGTGCGAAAGAGAAACTTACTTGTTTGAAAGGTCAATAAAAACAAAAGTACTTCAGTTATTGTTTTAATTCTTTTTTTATTTGAGAATACAATATCCCAATTTTTTTTTCATGCAGTCTTGAAAATGACATCGGGTAAATGGCGATCCCCATTGCGCATACACTGATTAAGTCGATTTTTGAAATTCGTGTCCACTCTTTGCAGCATATCAATCGGTATGTTGGCAATGGCGTCGCGAATGTTGTTCTTGAGGTGTGCTATAGTCCGTGGTCGATCGACATAAACCAGGGATTTCAAATAACCCCATAAAAAGAAATCGCACGGATTCAAATCTGGAGAGCGTTCCGGCCATTGGAGATCGCCTCTGAGAGAAATGAGGCGGTCGGGGAAATGTTGCCGCAACAAATTCATTGAGTCTTGAGCTGTGTGTGCTGTGGCTCCATCTTGCTGAAACCACACGTTTATAACGTTCATTTCTTCGAGACTTGGAAGAAAAAATTCCTCGATCATGTTCCTGTAACGAGCTGCATTCACGGTAACTGCGCGTTCGTTTTCTTCAAAAAAATAAGGACCAATTATTTTCATTGCCGACATCGCACACCAGACAGTAACTCCTTCACAATGAAGTGGTTTCTGGTGAAGTTCACGCGGATTTACACCACTCCAATAACGCATGTTTTGCTTGTTGACGCAGCCGGAAATGTAAAAGTGAGCCTCGTCACTGGAAAAAACTACCGCGTCTTCAGGCAGGTTGTCAATCAGCATTTCACATGCATTTTGACGGGCAACAAAATCTCGTTCAGTTAATTCTTGCACAACATTCAATTTATAGGGATGAAATTGAAGGTCTTGATGGAGAATTTGTCGAACAGTGGTGTCAGAAATTCCCATAGCAGCTGCGTATTTGCGAGCCGAACGCCGGGGAGAACGCACAACTGACTGCCTCACTCTTTCGATATTTTTCGGAGTTCTGCTGGTCCGTTGAAGTTCATTTCTGGGTTTAGCGACACTTCCACACTCCCGAAATGAGTTAACCCACGACAGAATCGAATTACGGCCAGGAACGAGTCTGTGAGGAGGAATTTCAAAGCAAGCGCGGAAGGCACGTTGCGTAGCAACAAGTGAGCGACCGTTAGAAAAGAAGCTCTCGACGGCGAAGGCCCGCTGCTCTCTAGATCAGAGCATGATGGCAACTGACTGGAGGGAGAAACAAACTTGGGGACTTCCCCCACCAAATGCGCCCCCTCTCGACCCTTTCCCCGCCCAACTCACCGCTCGGGAGTTTTTTCAAATAAGTAAGTTTCTCTGGCGCACCCTGTATATATATAGTTACGTCATTGAAGAGTAATAATAAAAAGGTGATGCAACTGTAAGAATAAATTTTGTTGATGGTCTTTTTTTCTTCTTTGTTTGTCTACATCTTTTCTTCATTTTTTTACTTTATTGGCTAACGTAACTATTTTTATTGTAATAATTTTCTCTGATATTCACCTTTTTTTCTGAACACCATAGTTTTTGTTTTTTTCTACATTAATTTCAATTTTTTTTTCTAAAATATTTTTTATTATTTTTTTCATTTTCTTTACTTTTTTTTTCCAGTATTACTATGTCGTCGGCATATGCTAGCATCGCACTTTTTTTCTACAAACTACTACCACCCCTGCTTAAGCCAACCTCAGTTTTTTTTTTACATCTGATATGTAGGTTGCAAAAAAGTGGGTTTTAGTGGGCAGCTCTGTATTACTCCTTTTTTTGTCCAACATTTTTTACTTATTTTTCCGTTAACCCATACCCTGCTTGTTGTCTTCTCATACACTTCTTCCATTTTTCTTACTAAGTGCTTGCTAATTTCTTTCTCTTTCATACTTTCACAGTGTCTTTCTACCCACACTATCAAATGCCGCCTTTAGGTCCAGGAATAATTCAAATACTTTTTCCTCTTTTTCTGCTAATTTTTTTTTCAACAACTTTTTCTCTAATATCATGGCGTAGATCTTGTATGCCGTACCCAGTAGTGTTATTCCACTGTAGTTATTTACTAGATTGAACCAAAAATCTCTTGTAAATCGGGCATACAAGACCTATTCTCCATTGACTTGAAAACCCTTCTCCCTTCTATACTCTGTTTAATTACTCACTTATCTCTCAATTAACTCTTCCATACCATACAACTACGCTTCATTCTGTATCTTATTTATACCTGGCGCTTTCCTTTTTTTAATTATTTATCTTCTCTCATATTGCTTTTTTTGAAATTTTTTCCACTTGTTGAATTAGCTTTTGTCTGTCTAGGTTTTTTTCTTTTTTCTTCCAAACAAACTTGAAAAGTGTTTTTTCCACGCCTCCATTGGTATTGTTTCAATATCTCCCCGTTTTCTTCTTATTTCTTTGTTTATGTATTTTTATGCTTCTGCTTTTGTCTTTATTTTTGAAATTTTTTATTTTTTTTTTTATAAATTCTCTTTCAGTTTTTAACACTGATTCTGGTATGGCGTCTGTTCTTTTAGATATTTTTTATTTGTGCTTTTGTTGTTTCTCCAGTTCCTTAACATCTTTTTGGCTTCTAATTTTTTCTTAGTATATTTACTGATTCACCATTTGCTTTTTTAAATTTTTTGTTCTTTTTTTTTATATGTTTTTTTACTACCTGTTTCCTCTAATTCTTTTATTATCTCTTCTACATTTCTTCCGCTTTCTCTAATTTTTTTTAGATTTTTTTTATAAGTTAGCACACCTTCTTCTCTCCAAACTACTTTTTCTTTACATTATTTTTAATTTTTCTGTTTTTTTACATATTTCCTAATTAAGCTCAGTTCTAATGGATGGTGATCTGTTTTTACTCTTATTCCAACCCCTTTCTTCTATTACATCTGTCAGTTTTTTTCTTTCTTTATTTTTTTAATAGTTCTTTCTTTTATTTCTTTGTTTTTTATATGGTCATCTTGTTTGATTCTTTCTCCCTTCTTTCCAATACTTGCATGAAAGTCTTCCATCCTATAATCAGTTTTTTTTTCGGGTTTTTCTATTAGAGTTTCTAATTTTTGCCTAAATCTTTTTATACTTCTGCTGTATATTGGTATTAATTTATATTTTCTTTTCCTAATTTTGGAAGTATCTGGTAGGTTGCCGTAAAAAGCACCAAACATCATAGAAGAAAATGAACATAATGCATTTATGATTCTCATAATTTCAATTAAAGCTTGTTTGAACTCACGACCACTGTCTCCGATGTCAGACAATCCTTGGAATTTGAAACCACTGCTTTCAAGATATGTTTTGATTGGCACTCACAATCTATCTGAGTCATCCATGCTAAACTCATCAGTTGACCAGTTAAATTATTAGTTGCACACCTGCCAAATAAAACAAAGTTTCTAGAAACGTTTGTCAATTGAATACTTGACTTAACTACAACAAAAAAAAATAAATGGCAAAAATCATTTACAAATCAACTAGCAGTAAACGAACTCGTAGCCCACTAAGTGCTGTTTGGAGTGTAACAACAAAAATATTGGTTTTTTTTTTACCAATAGCAAGTGAAATAAAATTGTCTTTGTCGATTTCTGTTTTGGCTTTACAAAAGTTTGGAGCTTTTGCACATTATTCTCCACTGCAAGAAACGACAACAAAGGTCATGAGTCTTGCTGGTGCTTGGAAGTCAGTTTGTGTCAAGTTTTTTTTAACTACCAATTTGCGCCAGAATTTTGCGGTGCGTTTCCTATTTCCTAACTAAGAATTTGTTTTGATTTTAAACTTTTTTATGATTTTGTTAAATGACATTGGTCTTCAATTATTGACGGTTTTGCTGCTAAGTTGGTGTGGCGTGTCAACAATTTGTACGGTTGTGGGTCGTCTTTTTTACTGTGGCTGTAGATTGTGATAGTTTTTGGGCATGCTTTAGCTGCATGTTTCAAGAGGTAGAATAAAATCTGTGGAAATTTTTTTGTCTAATGTTGCTTTCTTTATTACTTTGGGAACGCCTTGCAGTTTTGAATATGTTTTAGTTGGGTATAAAATCTTTAGTTTAGTTTTGTTTTTTATAGCAATTCTTTTGGGAGTTGCAAAAAAGTTTCTAAAATTTGGTTTTAGTACTAGATCAACTTTGGTTTTTGAAGTTTTTTTCATCTTATATATTCTGTGTAGCGTAGTTTTAGCAGCGCTACGCTATTGTTACCTGTTTTTAATTGTTTTAGTGGGTGTTCTTTTTTACTTTTGCTTTGGTAAGCGATCTTCCAAGCGGTTGTTATAATAATCTTTAAGCGGCAAAGAAAAAGGGAGTTCTTGCTTGCAGCAACGTTTTCTTGCTCAACTTTGTTCCTAAAAATATATTGAGCAATGAGTTAGAATAACAAGCTAGGATTAAAGCTTTAGTACTTTAAGATTAAAGAGTTCAGCGATAAGCTATGCTATATCCGGAGCAAGAATCGAAGCAAAGATCTTTGTTGTGTCTGCATAAGTTTTTCCAGGCGTTTAGCTTGTCATTATCAGAATGACTTATTGGGTAGCTAGAAAAATCTACAAATAAAAAAATGCTTTAGGTTTTTAGGCCTTTACTATAATTCTGCTAAAAGCCGTAGTAGATTTTTAACAGTTTCTTGCGTTTTACTCAAACGCTTTGAACCGGGCCTACATAAACTAATTTAAGCATTAAATTGCAAATCTTGTGAAACTAATTTTAGTTTGTTCTTTTGAGTTTTAGTATCCTAACAACAGTCGCAAACCTAACATTTGCACACTTTTTGCGTTTTTTCAAAAACTTTGAAATTAAGATTTTTTATATTTTTACTTTTTAGCCAAGCCCAACGTTTTTTTTGTTTTTAAAATTTTTTTGAAATTTTTGATGTCAAGTGTCTTTGGTATCTCAGTTTTTTTGTGTTTTGGCAAAAATTTTAAATTTTGGCCATACAAGATGACTAAGATAGAGAGAGATAGATTTCTGATAATTTTGTGCTTTGACAACAAATTTTTGACAAGCAAAGTACTCCAATTAAAACTACTCGCCCATAATTATAAAATGGTGTCTCTGTCTGTCCACTCAAGTGTCATTAATGTGCTCATTTTGAGTGCTCTACTTACGTACACGCTCACAAAGAACGTTATTACTACATACGCACTTACTTAAAATGCAGTTCTCAAAGAGAACCTGGTGATCGTTATGTAGCATGACTTGAGATAGCGTAAATATACCCACAGTGGCCCTACAGAAGGTTACAATGCCAAAAAATATAGAGACAAGCTCCTGTGCAAAATGTTGGTGCCTAATCTCGATTAGAAGTGGCGGGGTTGTCTTACGGCAGACTCGTCGGTGGAGATGTTGAAGGTAAAAATTTAACTAGAGACGTTTCACTGTAGTTGCTGCTTTAGGGCTCTACCAGGTTTGAAGTGGGCAGGAGTTCCTACTTCAAGTTTTACGAAAAGAAATCTGAAAACGTCAAATTTTATACTGTTAGCTTGCTTGCTATTGGTAGAGAGACTTGTGGAGATGGACGTGGTTAAAGATAAGCTGCACTTTTAGCAAAAACCTCCAAATTTAAAGAATTAGATTTGGTGTGTTTACAATAGAAACTACTATAAGTCTGAGGTGTCGCGGTGTCTAACTGTTTGACTCACCTGGGTTAATCCGGAATTGTCAGTTCCCGGGTTTAGGTGGCGGTTTTGCTTGACGCTTGTTGGAAAGCATGGGAACGGCTCGTACTAGGCCGATGTTTTATCTGGCGATATGTTTGTGTTTATTAAAGGCTTGGCGCAACTTGCGTCTTGCGCTGATCCAAGACTAAGGGTTTCTTCCGTAGAATATTTGCAGCAACGGCGTTTTTGCTGTATGTAGCAATGGAGCGCTGTGGCGTTGAAGGAGTCAGCTTCCTGTTTTTCTGAGTAGAAAGCTTCCCACTATATGAGCAAAACGATTGGGGATGGTGTAGGAGATCTTCAAATGTTTTGGCTTGCTTGGGGGAGCCACGCTATGGTCAGTTTCTTCTTCGGTGAGTTTGACTGCAAAGTCGTTTTGGTCAGAGAAGCTATGATTACTTATACTCGCCTGCACTGAAAAGTCCAACTAGCGTCTAGAACGTTTTTGTAATCTTAGCAGGGGCAGCAAGTGGCACCGGTTGCACATTTCAGACCACGTTGGGATGACAGTAGTAGCAGAGCCAATGCAAAGCGTTCCAGATGTCTCAGGCCGTTTGAAGTAAGTACGCTAGCTGTTGCGTAGTGGCTCCAACAGCATTTTTTTTTGCGTTTAGTTTATTTTGATGCACATGGTATTTGTGATATCGGGTAAAAGAGCCATTGACGTTGTTGGTTTTTCTTCCAAAGGTTTCTTGAGAGTTGTGATTTAGGCTTTATAAGAATTTCCAACAATTCCACTTGTTCCTCCAGGTTTTTGGTAACCAAACGTGCCACCGACGTCTGTACGCAGGCTGACGTCAGGGTGCTCTGCTAGGTAGTTAGCCAATTTTTGGTAGTCTGTTACTTGATGACAAAAGTCTTAGTTTTTGCCAAGCAGAGCATTAATTGTTTCCGTTCTTAGGGGTAAAGTTTTCCGACAGATAGTAGAGTGCGTAATGGAAGTACGTCCTGTCTTTGATGAGGTCGTCCTCAATATTGGTTAAATCATTGGTCAGGTAATTACACAACTCGGAGGTCGTTGTAGTGTTGTTCCTCAGCTAGCAGGTTTGATTGGTTGACCTTTGGAGTCTACTTCTCAAAAACTTTCTCAGATATGATTTGAGAGACTGCAGTTTAACTTTTGGTTGTCTTTGCTTGGGCGCCATTGTTACCAGCGTCTCTACAAGAGGTAGCAAAGGCGACTGTTGCAAGTTGCCTAAGCTTTGGTGCTCTACTAGGTTTGAAGTGGACAGAGACTATAGATTGTGGACGGGGTTTTAGTTATAAATCACTGACTTTTTCCGTCAGGAGTTCAAAGTTAATGGTAAGGCTTTGCTTGAAGTTTTGCGTAAGAAAATTTGAATAAAACTATTTGCTCGTAATCATAAACCAGTGCACCGCCCATCCAACCATGTGTTAATCATTAAGGTCTTCTCCTTCAACAAAGTGAGAATTGACGTTTGTAAAGACGGAAACTGTCCATTATCTTGATAATATACGACACCCCTTGGGCAAGTAAGCAGTTATTTTAGTTTAATCTTCTTATCCGTAATTATAAACAGGTGTCCCCAACTACCAACCCAAGTGTTCTTTTTTTAAGATTAGATATCACTATCTCCTCCTCTAACATAGTAACAATTAATCTTTGTAGAGACAGAAAATATCTAATCTTTAGATAACAAATACTTGTTGGGTACTTTGACCAATCACTACTTGTTCGTATCCATAAACTAATGTTCAAGCACACCCTCCCAACTATTAGCCATCAAGGGTACTTTAATATCACCATCTTCTTCTTCTTCAACAAAATGATAAATGACGTTTGTATAGACGGAAATTATCCAATTCCTTGGATGTCAACATCTATTCCTCCAGCAAAGTAGCTTCTAACGTTTGAAAAGACGGAAACAGTCCAATTTTTTGATAACAAACACTTTGGTAGGTGGAGAATCTATTTGCTCTTAATCATAAACCGGTACCCCATGTCATCAATGGATTAAAATATAGTAACCTCTTCCTTCAACAAAATGACAGTTGAAGTTTGTAGATATGAAAAATGTCCAATCTTTTGATAACAAACTTTCCCAATCAAAACTATTTGACCATAATCATAAATTGGTAGCTCCAACCATTCACTCAAGTGTTAGTCATCAAGTGATTAAATATCGCTATCTTTTCCTTCAACAAAGTGATAGATGGCGTTTGTAGAAACGGGAAATATCCAATCTTTTGTGGGTGGAGGGAGCACTCTAATTGAAAATACTTGACTGTAATCATAAACTGGCACATTCACCCAAATATTAGTCATCAAAAAATTGGATATTTTTATCTCTTTCTTCAACAAAGTATGTACTGACGTTTAAAGACGGGAATTATATAATCCTAAACAAACACTTCAGCGGCTGAACAAAGCACTTTAATCAAAACTACTCGCATTTAATCATAAACTGGTGTCTCCGCTCACCCATCCAAGTGTTAGTCATAAGAGGATTAAATATTACCATCTCTATCTTCAACAAAATGACAATCTACGTTTGTAGAGATGGGAAACATCCAATTCCTTGATTTTATTTAGCGCTACTACTCCATTGGCATCTTCTTATTCATTTACAAGTCAGGATGCTCCAGTCTAGTAACAGTCTTACTTCTCAACCTAAAACAATTTTTAACTTATCCAAATGTAGTTTTGAAAATTAAATTATTTCTAATTAATTAAAATTACGGCTAAAAGTTGTAAATGTTAACAATCAGAAAGCTTGTCATTTAATAATTTATCATATTTTCAATTTATAATAAATGAATTTTATGATTAAAATAAATCAAATTATTTTCCAATCTGAATAAAATCCAAGAACACACTAAAAGCTTTTCATGAGATTACAATAAAAAGCGATAAGAACTTTATTTTAATCCAAAAATAGAAACGTAGTTTATATCGGAATTATTTTGTTCTAGAATATATTCGATCCGAGAGGGAGGCAGTGGTGGGGACGCTAGCCGCATCGGCTCGTTTCGTCGAGCTCGAGCATCTGACTCGGCCTCTATTTCGTAGTAGCAGGCATACAGTGCGCGTCGGGTATGCTTTTAATTTAATTATTAACATTAAAACAAAAGTGCAAGAAGAAAAGAAGTGGAACTAATAACATAAAATAAATTAGTGATGACCATCAACGAAGAAAGGTTTGATTACTTCAATTATCAGGTTTTGTTTGAATAAAGTAAGAAAATGTATTGATCCAATTTATATTAATAAAAATTTATGGGTTAAGTATGATTGAGCAAGTTGAATTAGTATGATTTTGAATGTATGGTAGTTGTAGATTAAATTATCAAAAAAAAAATTTAATGTTTGATATTAGTAGTAGTAGCTGGGATTAAAGTAAATTTTAGAATAAAATTTAAACTATTAATTTCTAAAAAAATTGCACTTATACAACAAAAGTTTTAACTAAGAAGCTTTAATATTTTTAAATTGTGCATATTTCAACTTTTATGTTTTATCAAAATATCTCTTTTATTACTAAAAAATTAAATAAATTATTATGAAAAAAATTAAATTTCTGATCAAAGTGTAAGGTAAGGTATTTTAAGGCCATATTTTTTAAATTTACTTTATCGCACTAGGGAAATTCGGACAATCGTTCCCACATCGATTTCTCCGATTTTGCTCAAATTTTGTACACATGGGTACCAAAATATGTCGATTTCTAAAATTTTAGATCTTTAAGTGTAATACAGTGTAAATTTTTTTGGATTATTTTGTCTTCTTTCAGTTTTTGTGCTATAAATAAGCAAAAAATAGTCAAAAATCATATTCAAAAGGGCGTATCTTAAAGGAAATTTTCCGTAGAACACGATCCCGCACTTTTGATCCAAAAAAAAAACTGAATTTGCTTGCCTTAGGGTGAAATATAACACATAATTGCTAACAATGGGTTACTTTTAAGGGGTTTTTCAGGAGGATTTTAAAAAACGGACATAAAGATTGCGTTCTAGGAAAAAAATTCTTTCGATTGCACTAATTCTATATTTTTTTATGACAATTTTAGGTTTATAAATAATCAAACGAAAGACTGCCAATTGCATAAATGCAAAAATGATACCGATTAATGCGGACATTTTAGTATTAAAAATTGCAACTAGATGGCAAACCAGTCTTTCGTTTGATTATTTATAATATCAATTGTGTTCATAAGCACAGAAATATTTATTCAAAATTGTCTTCGCTATCATGCGATGCCGTGGTCGTACAAGGCATACTGACGAGGTTTGTAGAACCGAAACAATTGTCTATGCTTGACCCTTGGCCGCTGTGATTCGATTGACTGATTTTGAATAAATTATTAATTCATTTCAATTTTAGGTTTGTTATAAGAATTTTTTATAAGTTATATTAAAACTGGAAGTATTTTTGATAATTTTGGTATTAAAATGTTTTGAATATGTTTTTAAAAAAAAGTTGATAGATCTATTATTATGGATATCTAAAAAATTATAGAACAAAAATACAAACAAATAAATAAAATAAAATTTTATTATATTTAAATTGTATTTGGGTTACATTCAAATATTGCATGTTTATATGAACACAGATTTTTGGATTGCTTTTTGTTCATTATGTTCGTTTCGTTATTTTTTTAAATGACTGTCGCAACAAACAACACTTACTCAATCATCCAACCTTCACACCAAGCAATTTTGTTGAATATTAATCAATAATGGGAGAAATAAAATTAAATTCTTAATTCTAAATTTGATTGAATTAAGATTATTCTAAGTAAGCAGTTTCCGTTGCCTTTTGAAACCAAAATACAAACATTACCAAGCTTTTATCTAAAATTGCAAATTTTTTACTCACTTCACAAGCAAATAGTGTACATAACAAAAAAGTCAAACTATTCATTTAAAGGAAAAGGAAAATCATTCAAACCTACAACCTGTTTGGTAAAGCTTGTGCTGAGTTCAGTGTCTGAGCAATTGAGTTCTTCCTTTTACGACGTTTATTAATGTTGTATGTTTTTAATAGATTTAAGCTCCAAAAAAACATGATTTTTTTTATTTAAGTAAAATTGTTATATTGTAGACAGTCTAAAAATAGCGTTTAAAAATTCATTTTTTTTTTAAATAGATTAACACAGATTTTTTTTTAATATTCTATAAAACTGAACATTCTTTTGTCAAAGAAAAATGTCTGCATCCACAAACTTTGGTAAAAATTGACTAGTCATCATTGACAAAAACCGCGTTATAGAGTTTTTCAAAAACTAAATATTTCAAAATGATAAGCCAAAATTAACAATCTGGAGATCAGTTTTTCAGAACCCAAAAGAGTATCAAGCTTTTATCTAAATTTTGTAGTTTTTTCACTTACAACACAAGCAATAAAGTAAAACTTTACTTCAATTGTCAAAGAAAAACAATTTGACCCACATGCTTTTGGTTTAGCAGAGAAACTACTTTATTATTACTAAATATTGCCATCCGAAACGCAAAAATGCATTTTTTTATTGTTTTCTGGAAAAAAAAAAACAAAACTGTTCAAAATATTGCAATCAAAGTTTAGTTTTACGTTAGGAATTGCAATTTTTCTATAACTAAAAAAATATTGTAAAATTTTGATTGCCAAAACACTTTAAAACACAAATTTCCGTTTTGGTTCTTCAATCTTACCAGCTTACTGCAGCAACACGCGCATAAATGCTGGTGTTCCTCAAGGTTCTTTGATTTACATTAATGAACTTTTTTAAATAACTGAAAGTCCTATTCATAGTTTTGCAGATGATAGCACCCTTCATACTTTATATTTTCCAAAAACCATATCGACAAATATGGCAGAGCGTCTTGAAATTTCTAGGTTAGAATCTGTAGCATCTATAAACAAAGACCTTAAAACAATATCTGAATAGGGCCCAACATGGTCAAGTTTAACTCAAACTCAACTTCTTACTGTTTCAAAATCCAAATCTGGGTATCATCAGTACCAAATATTAATCTAAACAACGAATCCATATCTAAGTCTTCTTCAATTTATCTTCTAGGTGTTACAATCTCATATAATCTTCTCTGAAACGACCATGTTGTGAGCATAGCTTTAAAAATATCTAGAAAACTAGGATTTTTTAATAGATGTAAAGATCTATTTGGATTATTGCCGATCCAAAATGACTAGATGCAGATCTAGCATTTTTTATAGAAATACAAGACATTTTGCTATCTAAACAAATATTTACTTGTAGTACAATTCTTGCTAGAAATTATAACAAATATTCACTAACAGTTCAGAGATGTAGGACCAAAACTTTTAAGAGAGATTTTTTTAACCGTATATGAGGTACATACTAAATAAGATTGAAAAAGTAAAATCATCGTCGCATTGATCAAGGTGTTTGCGCAATACTTTTTTTACTTGATTTTTCTAATATTGAATAAATTACGTTCCTGTATAACAGTTTGTTTATGTACCAACATTATGTTAGCTTTTCGATTTGTTAATTAAAGGAAATCATATAGAAGACGCAGTTGCTAGATGGAAACTTAATTCAACTATGAAAATTATGGCTGGTACATATTGGCCAGAAATTATGTTGCCAAAGTCATTGTTGCGTTCAAACTGACATTTTGATTTGTTTGAGATTGTGTTCCTAATGTTTCTTTTTGACTTGTTTGTTAAATGAAATCTTGTCATACAAATCAAAATAGCGCAGTCGGTAGGTTGATTATTTTGTCTTTGATGGATCAGTTTTTGTCAAGTACTGAAAAAATGTTGGCTGAAACCAGTGTTTTCTTCTGGCATATGCACCAAAGTGGCGCAGTCGGTATGTGGACAGTTTTGTTTTAGTTTGAGTAGCAAAAAGTATTCTGTAGTTGTGGAAAAACATTTTTTTGTAGTCATCAAACTTATGTTATATTGGGCAAATTGTATTTGATATCTTTTTTGACGGAAATATGCATTTTCTTTTTCTCCGTTTCTTCGGATATTGTTTTGATTATCTATTCACAAAGGGTGGCTGTTCAGTAAATATTTCTTAAGGTTGCAGTTCTCTTGGTGATGAGGTTTGTTTGTGATTAGTCTGGCATATATGTTGCTTATACCATTTTGCAACAATCCGTATTAGGGTAATCACTCTGCAGTTTGGCACCGTAGTTTGTTGCAGATTTTTGATTGATGGTTATTTTGCAGTTTGACAATGTTACTATTAATAAAAAGAAGGAATCATTTTATGAGCAAGCTATCCTATTAGAGCTTTGGTTTTGCCACCTTGTAGACTCTTGGGGCTAAAAAGTTATGATTACTTTTTTTTTGGACACGTGGTAGTTAGACTTCGTTGCAAGTTGCAGTGCGCAACTAAAATCTTTGAATACCGCAGTTATTACCGTTAGACTTATCTTGTGGTGGTACTGTTGATACGTTGATTGACTGTTGCGCAGTTTAAAAGACATGTTTGTCGATGGGCAGTCTTTTAATTGCTTTTGTTCAATTCCATTTTTGATGTTACTGGCATGAAGTAGCATTCTGGTACGTTTAATTTAATGTTTTCTTTAAAGAAAATATTTGGCAAATTCTTATAGGGCACCAAATTTGCGCAGTCGGTAGGTTGGTGTTTTTATTTAATTAGGTATTTAACGGCATTGTTGAAGAAACTATTTTTATAGCATTTTTGTAAGTTAAATAAGAGTTGTTACATTTTCTATTGAAATCTTAGCCAATACTATTACAATGTCTACTTTGAAGTAAATATCTGTCAAATTCTTGATTGATATCAAATTGGCGCAGTCGTAATGTGTAAATTTTATGTAATTTAAATAAGAGTCAAAAACAGTAGTATTAACTGATAATGAGTGGAAATCTTAACTGTTGGTAGGGATATATATAGCTTTAGTGTATCCGCATTAACAGAAAGATTGTTCTAGTCTAATGGATGCACGGTAGTCATGCTAATTTAATTGCATGCCCCACAAAATTTTATGTAGGTTCTCTAACTTTTGTTAATATAGGTCTTACACATTTTCTTAATAAGTGTGGACTGGGCCTTATTTGTTATCGTAACATATGTTGACAGGAATCTCGGTTTGCTTTGTAGGTTGTGCAAAAATCGAGACTTGGAATGCTTTTTTTCTGACAAAATCTTGATCAAAATTTCAGAAATTAAATAACGGATGAAGTTATGTAAATTGTTTCTCCACCCAGTGTGAAACATATACTTTAGTGTTTCAGGGTATGCACCCATCATGATCAGTTCGGAAAGGCAATTTACATAAAACACATCATTAATTATTAAATTAAAATGATAAATTTGATTTGGTCATCTGATTCAGATGCTCACCTCTCTTCCATGACAATTTAAGATTATTTTAAGAAACAAAGATCTCTTTTAGAAATTGTAAAACTACTTTGACAATTCATGTTGTCATTTGACAGTTTAAGACTATTTAAAACATTACAAAACCACTTTAAAAGTTCAAAACTATTAATAACATTTTAAGACCGTTTTGACAGTTCAAGACCACACAAACAGTCAGTTTTAGACAATTTTGACGATTTAAAACTATTTTTTAAAAACAAAGGATAGTTTTTGTTAGTTCAAAATTGTTTTTGACAGTTTTTAAGACTATTTTTAACACTTTATGACTACTTTGACAGTTTATGATCTTTTTTGACAGTTTAATACCACATTATTTGTCAGTTTTAGACGTTTTTTGACAGTTTGACAATTATAATTTTTGTTAGTTAAAGACTATTTTTAAAACCTTATCACTACACAATTTGTAAGTTTTAGCTTTTTTAAACATTTTAAGATAGTTTTTTTAGAAACAAAGTTTATTTTTGACAATTGATAACTAGTTTTTAACACTTAAAGACCACATTAACTTAAGACACTTAAGACCTGACAATTTGTCAGTTTTAGGCAATTTTTGACAATGCAAAACTATCTTTTAGGGACAATGTTTATTTTTGACAGTTTAAGTTTTTTTTTAATCTATTTTGACATAATTTTTTAATTTTAGACAATTTTTGTTGGTTCAAGTTTAGACATATTTTAATTGATCAACACTATTTTAGAATTTAAGACAATTTTTGGCAGTTTTAGACCATTTTTTGCAGCCCGAGATTATTTTTAGCAATTTTGTTAAAAATTTGATAACTCAAGATCGTTTTTGATTGTATTAAAGGAGGACTGAATCTGACGTTTTGGCAATTAAAGCCAGGGCTTCAAGTGGAAAGATCCACTTTTTGAAGACTGGTGACCTTGATCTTTTAGTTCCATAATACTTCCTGTCTTTTATAAAACTTACTCTCTAACCAAACTACTAACAATAACTACTAATCCCGACCTGGTAGTATAGAACTTGATATTATATCATAAAGGTTGTTCTGGATCTAATTAGTCCGCACGTAAAATATCTTTTTATTTGAATGTGTGGGCAGAAGCCGTAGATTTGGAACAAATCATCAAAAAGACTATTAACGCGATGCTTTCATTAGATAATTGGACCGAGTCTACCATGGAATCGTTGAACAAGGCTTATGATACGATTGAATTTGCAGAACAACCAATTTAATCAATCACACATTGACTTAGTTTATGGCTTAATTTTGATCAGTTATTAGACGGAATTATTAATTGTTCTTTAAAAATTTGGATTTAGCATACTTGGTTTCTTTATAAATCACTTGGAAAATGTTTTTGGACAATTATTTTATGCATAAATTGTGTCTGGGTCATTTTGATCAATCTACTAATTTAGTTGATTTAATTGACTTTATTCAGTTATTAGATGGAATTCGTAGTTGTTCTTTAAAAATTTGGATTTAACATACTTGGTTTTGTTAAATATCACTTGGAAAATATTTTTGAACAATTATTTCATGCAGAAGATGTGTCGAAATGACCCAGTTCTACAAATTTAGTTGATCAAATTGACTTTATTCAGCTATTAGACGGAATTCGAAGTTATTCTTTAAAAATTTGGATTTAGTATACTTGGTTTAGTTAAAAATTACTTGAAAAATATTTTTGGACAATTATTGTATGCAAAAATTGTGTCAAAATGACCCAATTCTACAAATTTTGTTGATTTAATTGACTTTATTTAGTTATAAGACGGTATTCGTAGTTGTTCTTTAAAAATTTGGATTTAGCATACTTAATTTCATTAAAAATCACTTCGAAAATATTCTTGAACAATTATTTTATTCAGAAGATGTGTCAAAATGACCCAATTGTACAAATTTAGTTGATTTAATTGACTTTATTAAGTTATTTGACAGAATTTGTAGTTGTTCTTTAAAAATTTAGATTTCGCATACTTGGTTTCTTTATAAATCACTTGGAAAATATTCTTGAACAATTATTTTATTCAGAAGATGTGTCAAAATGACCCAATTGTACAAATTTAGTTGATTTAATTGACTTTATTAAGTTATTTGACAGAATTTGTAGTTGTTCTTTAAAAATTTAGATTTAGCATACTTGGTTTCTTTATAAATCACTTGGAAAATATTCTTGGACAATTATTTCATGCAGAAGATGTGTCAAAATGACACAATTTTACAAATTTAGTTGGTTTAATTGACTTTATTCAGTTATTAGACGGAATTTGTAGTTGTTCTTTAAAAATTTGGATTAAGCATACTTGGTTTTATTAAAGATCACTTTAAAAATATTTGTAAACATTTATTTTATGCAGAAATTGTGTCAAAATTACCCAGTTCTACTAATTTAGTTGATTTAATTGACTTTATTCAATTATTAGACGGAATTCGTAGTTGTACTTTAAAAATTTGGATTAAGCATATTTACTTTTGTTAAAAATCATTTGGAAAATATTCTTGGACAATTATTTTATGCAAAAATTAGTTCAAAATGACCTAATTCTAGAAATTTTGTTGATTTAATTGACTTTATTCAGTTATTAGACGGAATATGTAGTTGTTCTTTAAAAATTTGGATTTAACATACTTGGTTTCGTTATAAATCACTTGGAAAATATTTTTGGACAATTATTTTATGCAGAAATTGTCTCAAAACGAGCCAATTTTACAAATTTAGTTGATTTAATTGACTTTATTCATTTATAAGACGGAAGTTGACTTTATTCAGTTATTAGACAGAATTCGTAGATGTTCTTTAAAAAATTGGATTTAGCATACTTGGTTTACTTAAAAATTACTTGAAAAATTTTCTTGGACAATTATTGTATCCAAAAATTGTGTCAAAATGACCCAATTCTACAAATTTTGTTGATTTAATTGACTTTATTCAGTTATAAGACGGTTTTCGTAGTTGTTCTTAAAAAAATTGAATTTAGCATACTTGGTTTAATTAAAAATCTCTTGGAAAATATTTTTGAACAATTATTTTATTCAGAAGATGTGTCAAAATGACCCAATTGTACAAATTTAGTTGATTTAATTAACTTTTTTTAGTTATTAGACGGAATTTGTAGTTTTTCTTAAAAAATTTAGATTTAGCATACTTGGTTTCTTTATAAATCACTTGGAAAATATTCTTGGACAATTATTTTATGCAGAAATTGTGTCAAAATGACCCAATTCTACAAATTTAGTTGGTTTAGTTTGCTTTATTCAGTTATTAGACGGAATATGTAGTTGTTCTTTAATAAATTTGGATCTAGCATACTTGGTTTCATTAAAAATCATGTGAAAAATATTTTTGAACAATTATTTTATGCAGAAATTGTGTCAAAATGACCCAATTCTACAAATTTAGTTAATTTAATTGACTTTATTCAGTTATTAGACGGATTTTGCAGTTGTTCTTTAAAAATTTGGATTTAGCATACTTGGTGTCATTAAAAATAATTTGAACAATTTTCTTGGACAATTATTTTATGCAGAAATTGTGTCAAAATGACCCAATTCTACTAATTTAGTTCTTTTAATTGACTTTATTCAGTTATTAGATGGAATTCGTAGTTGTTCTTTAAAAAATTGGATTTAGCATACTTGGTTTTGTTAAATATCACTTGGAAAATATTTTTCAACAATTATTTTATGCAGAAGATGTGTCGAAATGACCCAGTTCTACAAATTGAGTTGATTTAGTTGACTTTATTCAGTTATTAGACGGAATATGTAGTTGTTTTTTAAAAATTTGAATTTAGCATACTTGGTTTTGTTAAAAATCAGTATGAAAATATTCTTGGACAATTATTTCATGCAGAAATTGTGTCAAAATGACCCAATTCTGCAAATTTAGTTGGTTTAATTGACTTTATTTAGTTATTAGACGGAGTTTGTACTTGTTCTTTAAAATTTTGGATTTTTTGCATACTTGAATACATTAAAAATCAATTGAAAAATATATTTGAACAATTATTTTATGCAGAAATTGTGTCAAAATGACCCAATTCTACAAATTTAGTTGGTTTAATTGACTTTATTTAGTTATTAGACGGAATTTGTAGTTGTTCTTTCAAAATTTGGATTTAGCATACTTGGTTTAGTTAAAAATTACTTGAAAAATATTCTTGGACAATTATTGTATGCAAAAATTGTGTCAAAATAACCCAATTTTACAAATTTTGTTGATTTAATTGACTTTATTCAGTTATTAGACAGAATTTGTAGTTGATCTTTAAAAATTTAGATTTAGCATACTTGGTTTTGTTAAAAATCACTTGGAAAATATTCTTGGACAATTATTTTATGCAGAACTTGTGTCAAAATGGCCCAATTCTACAAATTTAATTGATTTAATTGACTTTATTCAGTTATTAGGCGTAATTCTTTAAAAAAATTGGATTTAGCATACTTGGTTTCATTAAAAATAACTTGAACAATATTTTTTAACTATTATTTTATAAAGAAATTGAGTAATAAACCTAATATCTTCATTTTGGGTAAAATCAAAGTGAACAATAAAAATGCAGATTGTTTTTATCTTTAATCTAGTAGATTTCGATTGTCATTTTGAACATTTATTTGCTGACCAACAGGGTTCTTGTGCCTACATCCACAAACAAAAAGCATATTCTAGACTAGCGACATACTCAAGCAAAGATTTTTTTTCGGATTTGCTTCCAAAAAAACATTTTTCATTAAGACAAACTAAGGCATCGTTTGAGGTAACTGTGGCACTGCAGTGGCATCAACTATTAAAATATAACTTTGTTGTTTTCTTTCTTGACCTAAGGTACCAACAGATAATGAAGCGGGTGAGTAACCGGATTTACTTTAAATGGCACTTTCCGCATACACACCCAAGCGTTAGTTATTAAGTGATTTATTGTTAAACAATTCTCTCATGTCTAAATCCAAGCACACAAGAAGTGGGACAGACAATGGATCCTTTGTTGACTAACACTAGAGCGGGTGAACCAACCACTGTAGAAGAAGTAATTCGCTCCGAACTTTGTTTCCGTCCGCCCACCCAAGCGTTAGTCATCAAGAGATTTATTGTAACCATTCTTTCATATCTAAATCAAAGTACACAAGAGAAGGGACAAACAATGCATCCTTTAATGACATTTTGGTGGATGAGAGGGTCACAGTTGAAGAAGTAACTTGCTCACAAACTGAACTTTGTTTCCGCCCAACCACTCAAGCGTTAGGTTAGGTTAGTATCAAAACCCAGGAAACCCAGACCATCCAGGAATCCAAGGGTTCAGAGAAAGCTACCGAGGAAACGGAATCGGCCACAATTTGAACTGTCTTACAAAAAAAAAATAACAGCAAGGGAAGAGAGAGAGGTTTTGCTACGAAGAAGATTAAACGACTTTGACTTGCAACAAAGTAAGCAAGAAGAGCTGGAAAACACAAATTAAAATGCTAAATAAAATAAGAACCGAAATGGAATCAAGAGAAAGTAATAAAAAACTAGCAGTGGCATCATCAGCAGCTCACAACTGGGACGCACTTAGAAAAATGCTTAGTATCACTTTTAGGCTTACAAAGGTAAACGTGGAGCTGTACGTCCCCTCAAACTACAAGGAACCAACAACAACAAAAAAAGATCAAGAACAAAAACTGACGCTATAATAATAAAAGCAAAAGGAGAAGAAGGCTGCACATACGCCGATCTACTAAAGGGCTTCAAAGCAACTGCCAACAAAGAACAAGAAGGTTCAGGAGCGAAGGCAATCAGCGAACGAAAGATGGAGACCTTCTTATCATTACGAAAAAAGGAAAATCCGAAAAACTTAAAAACAAACTGCAAAACAAAATGGAAAACGTGCAGATAACAAGTAGTAGTAGTGCAGGGGATAAGAAAACTTTGCACATGTCAAACATTTATGGTGACGCGGACCAGGAAGCTTTACAAAAAGCCATAGAAATCAAATTGATTGAAATTGGACTTCAAAATGTACACTTCGAGATTAAAAATCTAAGACCGACCAGAAACGGAAACAAAAACGCGACACTGTCAATCGAAAACAAGGCTGCTATGGCCTTAATTAAGGCAGATAGAATAAAAATTGGATGGCTTAAGTGCTACTTAAAGGAGAGAGTACAAATCGCAAGATGTACAAACTGCTTAAAGCTTGGCCACGTAAGAGCGGTCTGTTCCCAACAGCGGGTTGACAGCCCGGGTTGCAAAACGGGACATCTGGCAAGAAAGTGTCCAAACGCCGCCTACTGCATCCACTGCAGAAAAGAACACAGGTCAAATTCAATTCATGCCTTGTGTTCAGAAAACTTATAGAACAGTGCGGGAGGGAGCACGAGTCTACTCAACAAAATGTTTAAGATACTCCAAATTAACTTAAATTGCTGCAAGCAAGCTCACGACCTTCTACAAGCTACCACCAGGATCGAAGAAACCGACATTGTATTGGCATCGGAACAAAATGCCGGAAAAACAAATAATTCATGGATGCAAGACCCAAGCAAATCTGCGGCAATAATGGTACAGCCAGACACGAATATTGTGGCCTCTATATAGGCAACTTAGTATACACAAAAATTATGTTAAATGTAGTTAAACTAATGCCTTTGTCCGTTTTAGCACTTTTAATTTGCGCTTACATTTTAAACGTTCCATGGGCGACGTTGATCTGGGATTGAAAGATGTTAAAACGGGCAAAGGCATAACTTTAACAACATTCAACATAATTTTAGTGTATACTAAGTTGCCTATACAGAAGCCACAATATTCGTGTCTGGCTGTACTTGGTAACACCGCAAAAAGAATTGAAGACTGGGGGACGCCCGCAGATGGTATAGTCTGGATTAAAATTAGCGGAATTTATATCTACAACTGCTACGTGTCACCAAATATACCAATGGATCAGTTTTTCAGTTGGCAGTTATCGTAGGCGGAGACATAAATGCAAAAGCAATCCAATAGGGGTCTCACCTCACGGACCGCAGAGGCAAAGCAGTTATTAATATGATAGCTAGCATAGGCATAACAGTTTGCAACCAAGGAACCACACCGACTTTCAAAAGGGGTGATAGCAGCAACGTGTTCGACGTGACACTGGCTTCAGATAACTTTGTAAAAAATGTCAATGATTGAAAAGTATTAGATCTCGAAAGTTTAAACGACCATCGATACATCATGTTTAGCATTTGCTACAATGTAGCTACCCAACCAAAAGAAGCTCTAAAAGGAGGGTGGGCAGTAGACAAACTCTGCAAAAAAAAAACTAGTTGAAAGTCTGAATAGAGCGAAAACAGTATTAAGCGAAGAGGATACAGAAAAAAATTGTGAAGTTATAATGGGAGCTATACAAGAAACGTGTAAGGCGGCAGTGCCAAGGAAAAATGTAAAAGGTCGCCGACAGGTGTACTGGTGGTGCGATGAAATAGTAAGCGCGAGATGCAAATATCACAAAGCACGCAGAGAAGTAACCAGAGCAAGAAACAGGAGGACGGCCGCAATAATAGCAGAAGCGGAAAAAAATGCTAAAACAAAAAGGAAAGACCTAAAAGATGCAATCATTGCCAGCAAAAGAAAATGCTGAAGCAAATTATGCGCAGATGTGGACGAAGACCCATGGGGTCTACATTATAAAATCATAACCAAAAAAATAGGCGCAAAGTCACCAGGCCCAGAAGCTTACGTTCCAGGCGGAAAGCTGCTGGACCGGATGAATTACCAAATGAAGTAATTAAAGCAGTAGTAGAGTGCTACCCAAAAGAGTTACAGCTTTTTTACAACTAATGTCTGAAGAAAGGCGTATTTCCAGCCAGATAGAAAGTAGCCAGATTGGTTTTACTAAGGAAGGCAGACAAAGCGCCAGAAGAGCCTTCGTCATATAGGCCAAAATTGTGGTTGATAGGCTAAACGAAGAACTAGAGACTACAGATGGCTTATCAGATAGGCAATTTGGCTTCAGAAAAGAAGATCTACCGTGGACGCAATTTACGCGGTCCAAGAAATTGCAAAGCGGCAAACAGCGATCAGTTATGGAAAAGAGAACACTGCATCATTGTGGCGCTAGATGTCAAAAATGCACTAAGTAAAATAAATATATCAGAAGGCATCAGGCGATTAATAGGAAGTTACCTAAGTAACAGAAAACTAGAGTACAACGACAGAAATAACAACACGGTGAGGATAGAGGTGACAGGCGGGGTGCCACAGGGATCGGTGCTAAGGCTACTATTATAGAACTTGGCGTACGATGGAGTGCTAAGGCTCAAACTACTGGAAAGAGTCCAAATAATAGGATCTAGCGGTAATATCTAGCCACTGGGGTATCGATAAAGTAATCGAGAATGTAGAAAAGGCAATTGTGATGGTGTCGGAATGGCTGGCAGCAAACGAGCTAAACTTGGTTGCTCAAAAAACAGAGGCTGCTTGGTTATCGACCAAGCAAAGCAGTCGAAAGGGCGACGAAAAAATAATGGTAGAAGGTAACCTAGTGCCGATAGGTAAAAGCTTTAAATACTTGGGAGTAATATTAGAAGCTAATAAATGGCATAGTCAACAGCTGGCAGAGGCAGTAGACAAAGGCTCAAAAACAGTAATGGCAGTGTCTAGATTAATGCCAAATATAGAAGGACCTAGCCAAGCAAGCAAAACACTGTTAGCAAGCGTAGCCAGATCTAGGTTACTTTACGCCGCGCCAACGTGGGCGGTAGGGGCGGGTGTACAGAGAAACAAGGATAGGTTGCGAAGAGCAATACGCTGGTCAGCCATCAAAGTGATAAAAGCATATCGGAGAGTAAGCACGTACGCTGTTAAAGTGTTGGCGGCGGTACTTCCGGGTGACCTTTGTGTAGAAGAAAAGGAGAGAATATTCTATGCTGTTAAACAAGGACTTCCAAGGTCAGAAGCAGCCAAAACAGAAAGAGCGGAAACAATAAGAAGATGGCAGGAAATGTGGTCAACGACGGATTTGTGCGCAGCATGGACACGCCGCCTAATTCCAACAATTAGCAACTGGATAGACAGGAAACATGGTGATTGCTCATACTACCTCACGCAGCTACTCACCAGCCACGGATGCTTTGGTAAATACCTATGCCGAATAAAAAAAACGCACTAGTGAAAAATGCATGTACTGCGACGATACAGAACATACTCTTTTCCAATGTTCCAACAGCATTAAATGTAGTAAGCCATATGCTGCAGACAACTGTTAAGTGGAATGTAGTAAATGAGTTTGCAGTAACTGTGCTAACAATAAAAGATTTGGAGGATTGAGAGCGGATCTAAATCAATTTTAAATGTGTAGTGACCCCAGAGTAGTGTGAAGTAATACCGAGAGGCAGTTCCGCATTACTACTGGTACTGGTTTTTAGTCGGTAGAAACTCGACACTACTGCCAGTCAGAGCTGGCAGTGTCTTAGCTGAAGATTTTCCTCCTTATATGGTTATTATGGTTATAAAAAAAAAGGTTAGTATCAAGAGATTTATTGTAAACCATTCTGCCTGATTAAACTTGAGCTTGCAAAAGTATCACTGATTGACATTAAAAGCATTGTTTTTATAAAATTAATATTTTAAAAATAATTAATAACTTACCTTCTAACTTCAAATGCACTGGTGTATAGGAATACTAAATGTCCCTAAAAAGATGATTGATTAAGACTGTACTCTATCAATTCTTTAAAGTTGTCTTTTAAAACGGTGTTTACTACAATAAACAAACATTCTAATTAAATTCAAATATTACAAACAATTAATTTTGTTCTGCTCAAGTGAGGATTCAACTTAAAATAAATTGGTTTTCATCTTGCTACTGATATTGAAACTTAAGATTTAAATAAAAAAGGATTTTAAGGATCTCTGCTATTTAAAAACTGATAAAATAAAAATTTCTACAATGATTTTGGAAAAGAATTTGAGAAAGTAATAATCGTTTCAATACTTTTTTGGATTATTACTTTACCAATTAATAATAGAAAATCTTAAAATTGAATAATGGTACAGTTTATTTGAGAAATATTGAAACTACATAATATCTATCAGTTTTAATTGCATTTTTCAATCGGCTACACTAAATTATATATCAAATTAATATAGAAATTGTTTTAAATTTTCTTTAATAATAATTTAATTAAGGTAGGTATACACTTACCAAGGAAGCAATCACTCATAATAATAATTATAACATTTTTCATTTAATTATTAGTTGTTTTCTTGTTTACGCTTACATTATAATTTATACTAATTATCACTTAATATCAATGTATAAATAACATTTTTTCCTTCATACTTTTTATTAATTATTATTTTTTAATTTCATTTATTTATTTATTTATTTAATATTATTATTCCATAATGAAAATTAGTCTATTGTAACATTTGGTATAAACTGAATTCACCTAGTTTCTTTTTGGAACATATTTGCAAAATTAACTTATAATTAAAGAAGTTTATTTTGCAAACAAATAAATATTTTCTCACTACATTTAAATTCATTTTTAAGCTTTTTTTTCAATATTTTTTTTATCATCATTATTCAATATATAATTATTTTTATTAAATAACTGGTATATATAATATACTTCATCACACTTAGTGAATTTTTCTCCTATCCTTAAACTTTATATTCATATTTTTTTAATCCACATAAATTAATGTAAAAAAATTTAATATAATCACATTTAGGGAAACATTCAGAATCGTTATTGGAAATATATTTTTTTGATATTGAGATTGAGAATGTTACCCAAAAGCAAAAGCACTTAAGCAATAAATAAATGAAAAGCCCAAATTACATTTTTTTTAGGATTACATTCATCTTTACTCCCCTTTTTTTTTAACTCGAATCAATTAACAAATGATATGTATTGCAATAATTAATACAGCAAACAATCATAATTCAAGAAGTGGATTCATTGTTTGTGTCAATAAAATATTAACATTGACCTCATAAACGAATTAAAAATTTTAAACAATGAATCCACCAACAAACAATGAAAAGTTATACAAATTTATAACTCAACAATGTTTCCAATTTTTTTTTTAAATATATATTTTTTTAATTTGCACTTCCCCTGGATGAGGGTGCATGTTATATATACTTTTTTGTTTAAAAATCACATTATATAATAATTACTAATACTTGATGTATTGCTATAAAGATTATTTTGTTGAAGCAAACATTTAACGTTGTTCATTTGTGTTGTGTGTGTAGGTATTATTTATTTCTGTTCTACGGTAATTTTTTTTTTTGGATGATTAATTTTTCGAAAAGTTTTGTATTGTGCGATGTGACGAGATTAATTGTTTAAGAAAAATAGATGATGATTTATGTTTGGTGCTACTCTTCATGTTTTCAAATTGATAAATAATTGATTTAATTGAAAAGAGTAGTGAATCGTGTTATAGTCTATTCAAACCCAAGGCAGAGTATGCAAAAATATACACCAGTTGCATGTATTGGTTTTGTTTTGTTGCGCAATGTAAACTAAATGTTGTTGTGTCGGTGGAATTTGTTTGGATACATTTTGCCGCGCTCTATCTTAAAATTGAATAAATTATAGGTGATTTCAGATTGTTGATTATTTTTTCAGGCTTCAATTGAATTTTGCATGTCTTCAACTGCCATTTTACATAAATCAGCTTAAACACTAGTCAGATTTTAACAAGTTAACTAAAACTGCAATAAGTGCTCTTAATCTTTCAAACTGTCGCATAGATATCACTTCAGACTACAAATCAATTAAATTGTCTCAAACTTTCAGACGTCATCTGATCTGTCACAAGTTAACATTTATGCCTTCTTAAACTTAAACCAGAAATATTCATGTGATGTTTTAAGCAGCCAATTTTGATCTACAAATCAAGCAAGGCCAATATAAGTTGTCTCAAACTCTCAAACTTCCAAACGTCATCTGACCTGTTACAAGTCACCATCTGTCATTTCTCAAATTCAAACCAGAAGTAGTCATGTGATGTTCTAAATAGTCACTTCAGACTACAATTCAATTGTCTCAAACTTTCAGACGTCATCTGATCTGTCATACGTCAACAGCAGCCAATTTTGGCTTACAAATCAAGCAAGGCCAATATAAGTTGTCTCAAACTTTCAAATATCATCTGACAAGTCAACATCTGTGTCTTTATAAACTAAAACTAGAAGTAGTCACTTCAGACTACAAATCAGTTAAATTACCTCAAATTCTCAGACGTCATCTGATCTGTCACAAGTCAACATCTGTGTCTTTCCAAACTTAAACCAGAAATAGTCTTGAGATATTCTAAGCAGCTAGTCTTAGCCTACAAATCAAGCAAGGCCAATATAAGTTGTCTCAAACTTCCAAACGTCATTTGATCTGTCAGAAGTAACATCTATGTCTTCTCAAACTCAAACCAGAAGTAGTCACTATAGACTACAATTCAATTAAATTGTCTCAAACTCTCAGACGTCATCTGATCTGTCACACGTCAACATCTATGTCTTCTCAAACTCAAATCAGAAGTAGCCATATCATGTTCTAAGCAGTCAATCTAGACTACAAATCAATCAAGACTAAATCAAGTTGTCCCAAACATTATTCGATCTATCACAAGACATCTATGTCTTCTCAAACTCAAACCCAAACTAGTCATGTGATAAGCTTCTAATAAGATTGATTACCAATTAACCAAGGATAATATAAGTTGTCTCAAACTCTCAGATGTCATTTGATTCTGTCACATGTCAACATCTTCGTTTTCTTAAACTAAACCCAGAAATGGTTTTGTGATGTTCTTAGCAGTCACTTGTGACTACAAAACAACTTAAGCTAATTTCATTTGTCTCAAACTCTCAAACCAAACTGTCACAATTGATCACAAACATTTGGGTGGGTGGTCAAAAACTAAGTTCAGATTTAGTAGGCGCATGGTTTGGATTTGTGTTGCCCACCCACCCACGCAAGTGTTTGTAATCCAATTTATTGAACTGAGTATAAAATGATTGCGCGCGTGGTTTGGATTTGCGTTGCCCACCTACCCACCCAAGTGTTTGTGATACAATTTTCTGATAACAAACACTTGGGTGGGATTTGAATTTGTGTTGCCCACCCACCCAACCAAGTGTTTGTGATTCAATTTATTAATTACAAACACTTGGGTGGGCGGGCGGGAACTAAGTTCAAATTTATTGCGCGTGTGGTTTGGATTTGCGTTGACCACCCACCCGCCCTAGTGTTTGTGTTACAATTTTCTGATCACAAACACTTCGGTGGGTGGGCAAAAACTAAGTTCAAATTTATTGGGCATGTGAGAACTAAGTTTAATTTTTGTTTACGTGTGGTTTGAATTGTGTTGGCCACCCATCCGCCGAAGTGTTTGTGATTTAAATTTAGGATTACAAACACTTGGGCGGGAGGGCGGGAACTAAGTTCAGATTTAGTGGGCGCGTGGTTTAGATTTGTGTTTCCCACCCTTTCGCCCAAGTGTTTCTGATCCAATTTTTTGATCACAAACTTTTGGGTGGGCGGACGGGAACTAAGTTTAAATTTTTTGGGCGTGTGGTTTGGATTTGTGTTTTCCACCTATCCGCCAAAGTGTTTGTTATCCAAATTTATGATTACAAACACTTGGGTGGGTGGGCAAAAACTAAGTTCAGATTTAGTGGGCGCGTGGTTTGGATTTGTGTTACCCACTCACCCACCCGCCCAAGTATAAATGATCCAAATTTTTGCTTACTAACACTTGGGCGGGTGGACGGGAACTAAATTTAACATTAGTTTACGTGTGGTTTAGATTGTATTGCACACCCAACCGCCCGAGTATTTGTAACACATTTTTTTTATCATAAACACTTGGGCGGGTGGGCGGGAACTAAGATCAAATTTAGTGGGAGTGTGGTTTGGATTTGTGTTGCCCGCCCGCCCGTCCAAGTGTAAATAAATTTTTTAATCACTAAATTTGTTTTAGAATTTTTTTCAACTTTTGACAGCCGGGTTTTCTGACAAATTTGTTTTTAATTTGAAAAAGCTGGTAGATTTGTTTTTTAATTAGTTTTTCTCAGATAAAAGTTGGTGTTTTTGTTTTTGTTTTTAATTTTTGACAGCTGACAGTTGGTACTTTTTTTGACAGTTAGTGGTTTTATTGGTAAGACTTGGTAGTTTTTTCCTCAGTTAACAGTTGGTACTTTTGTTCTTGACAGTTGGTATATTTGTTTTTGACAGTTTGTTCTTTTTTGACGTTTGGTAGATTTTTTATTTTGAGTTAGTAGTTTTTTTAATATTTTTACAGCTAAAAGTTGGTATTTTTGTTTTTTTTTTTTCAAATGTGTCCTCAGTTTATATGAAAACTTCTTTCTGTGATACATTGAATTTTAAAACATTTGCAATTTTCAAAAAATAATTTTACAATTTAACTAAAAAAAATTGATCAATTACAGTTTTTTGAATTGTGAGTTTATATATATAACTGTCACAAGAATCCTCAGTTTACATAAACAACTGTCAAAAGTATTATAAATTTACATAAAGATTTTGGTTATAAATTGTCCTCAGTTTACCTTAAAAATTTTGTTAAACTGAATCCAAATCGTTAATTGATCATTACAATTAAAGTTTTTTAAACTGCGAGTTTACAAACTGTCAAAAGTGCCCTCAGTTTACATGTAATAGAAAACTAAATCTTGAAACGTATACAATTTAACTGAGGTAATGACCATTAACAGTCTTCTGAATTGTAAATTATAAAAAAAAACTGTTAAAAGTGTCCTCAGTTTATATGAAAAAACAAAATTTGAGCCTAAAAACGTTTACAATTTAACCGAAGCAATGTTCTATTTTAACCTTCTGGACTGTTAGATTAAAAATTGTCAAAAGTACCCTCAGTTTACATATAGTAAAAAACTAAATCTTGAAACGTTTACAATTTAACTAAGGTAATGACCATTAACAGTTTTCTGAACTGTGAATTAAATAAAAATGTCAAAAGTGTCCTCAGTTTATATAAAAAACCAAAATCTGAGTTATTTTAATCTTCGGGATTATAAGTTTACAAACTGTCAAAAGTGTCCTCAGTTTATAGTTTTTTTTAGATAAATATTGTCTTAATGAAAGAAGTGATCAATTACAGTCTTGAGTTTATGAACTGACAAACGTGCCCTCAGTTTACATAAATAGTTTTTTGATAAACTGAGTCTTAAAAGTTTACAATTTAACTAAAAAACTTCTTAAAATGTCCTCAGTTTGCAAGATTTTGATAAACTAAGTCTTAAAACGTTTACAATTTAACTAAAGTATTGATTAATTACAGTCTTCTTCACTGTGAGTTTCCATTTAATTTTAATAAAGTTATGATCAATTACAGTCTTTTGGATTGTCAGTTTACAAACAGTCAAACAGACTTTGGTGATAAACTGAGTCTTTAAACGTTTATCTCGCTCACAATTGAATTGACGCCATGTAGTCTGCTGCACGGTAAATTTATAAAGTGTCCTCAGTTAACATAAAAACTTTAGTCTGCCAAAATTGTCTTCAGTTTCCATAATTTTAGTTTTAAAACGTTTACAATTAAGTTGAAGTAATGATCAATTACAGTTTCTTAGACTGAGTTTACAAATTGTCAAAAGTATCCTCAGTTTAATTAAAATTATGAACAAATATATTTTTCTGCTTTGTCAGTTTACAAACTGAGTCTTAAAACGTTTATCTTGAATCTTTTACAATTGAATTGTACATTTATAAACTGTCAAAAAAATAGTTTACATACAGATTTTGATGTTAAACTGAATCTTAAAACGCCTTCTAGATAGAGAATTAATTAACTTAAGTAATGTTCAATTACTGACTTCTGGATTATAAGTTAAAAAATTACCAAAAGTGTCCTCAGTTTACATAATTTTTTTTCTGATAAACTGAGTTTTAAAACTTTTACAATTTTATTGAGGTCATGATCAATTACAGTATCCTGGATTGAAAATTTACGAATTGTCAAAAGTGACCTCAGTTTTCATTAAATTTTTTTGGATAAACTGAGTCTTAAAGGTTATAATTTAAGTTAATTAAGGATCAAATACAGTCTTTTTACTGTGTATTATTAACAGTTGAATGTAAATTTACAAACTGTTAAAAATGACCTCAGTTCACATACAGATTTGTAAACCTTTACTATTCATCTGATTTAATAATCAATTATAGTCTTTGAAATTGTAAATTTACAAATTGCCACAAGTGTCCTCAGTTTACATTAAAGTTTTTTTATAAACTTAGTCTCAAACGTTTACAATTTAAGTGAACTAAGGATCAATTAAAGTTTTTTTTACTGTGTATTAACAAACTGTCAAAAGTGTCCTCAGTATTGAATGTAAGTTTACAAACTGTAAAAAATGACCTCAGTTTACAAACAAATTATTTTAAAAAATCCTTTACAATTCATCTGACGTAATGATCAATTATAGTCATTAAAATTGTGAATTAATAAAATGTCAAAAGTGTCCTCAATTAACATTAAATTTTTCTGCAAACTGAGTCTTGAACGTTCACAATTTAAGTAATTCAACAATTTCTTGCTGCTATTGATGCTACTCAACTTAGATGTTAGTGGAAATACTATCAAAAATGTCTTGTCTGATACATAAGGAATATTGCGTTAAAACTGTTAGAAATGTCCACAGTAGTAAGATGTAGGAATCTTAAGTTGCTAGTCAAAGTTGGTAATATGCTCAGTAATAATTTACCTTTTTTTGCTGCTATTTGAATTTGCTATGAGTCTATATATTATAAAAAAATGTCATCAATTTTCAGTCTAATAATACGTAAAGAGTATTGTGTTCAGTTAAAAATTCTTGGAAATATCCTCAATAGCAAGATGTTGGGTTCTCAGTTTCCTAGACAAAACTGTTAATGTCCTGTTAATGCTTTTAGTACTGCTGGACTTAGATGAGAGTCATTAAAAATGTCCTCAATTTACTGTCTAGACACGTATGAATTATTGTGTTTGATTAAAACTGCTCAAAATGTCCTCAATAGCTATATGTTGGGTTCTCAAGCTTCTAGACAAAGTTAAAATATTCTCAGTATTAATCACCGTTTTCTTGCTGCTATCGAGGTTACTAGACTTAGATGTGAGTTTAGATATTATATAAAATGTCCTCAGTTTACTGCTTAATACATAAAGACTATCTTGTTTAATCAAAAACTGTTAGGAATGTCCTCAGTAGTAAGATATAAGACTCTCAGACTGCTTATATAAAGCTGTTATTGTCCTTAGTAATAATTCACCGTTTTCTTGCTGCTATCGGTACCGTTGGACTAGATACTATCAAAAATGTCCTCAGTTAATATCTGATTTATAAGGACCATCGTGTTCAATTAGAAACTGTTAAAACTGTTTTCAGCAAGAAGATGCAAAGTTCTCAAACTGCTAGACAAATCTGTTATTATCCTCAGTAATAATTCCCGTTTTCATGCTCCTATCGGTGCTGCTGGACTTCAATACAAGTCTAGATACTATCAAAAAAGTCTTCAGTTTACCGTCTACTATATAAGGACTATCGTATTAAATTAAAAACTATTAGAAATGTTCTCAGTAGTAAGATTAAGGTTAGCAGGCTACTAGATAAAATTGTTTTTGTCCTCAGTAATAATTCATTGTTTTGTTGATGTTGTTAGTTCTACTGGGCTCACATGTGAGCCAAGATATGCTTTCGGTGCTGCTGGACTTAGTTGTGAGTATAGATATTATTAAAAATGTCCTCAGTTTACTACCTAATACATAAAGACTGTTGTGTTTAATCGAAAACTGTTAAAAATGTCCTCAGTAGTAAGGTATAAAATGATCAGGCTGCTAGACAAAGCTGTTATTGTCCTCAGTAATAGGCTTAGATGTGAGTCTAAATATGTTCAAAAACGTACTCAATTTACAGTCTGATACATAAGAAGTATTGCGTTCAACTCAATTGTAAGATGTTGGGTTCTCAAGCTTCTAGATAAAACTGCTAATGTCCTCAGTAACAATTAACCGTTTATTTGGTGCTTTCGATGCTGCTGGACTTAGATGTGAGGTTAAATGCTATCAAAAAAATCCTCAATTTACTGCCTACTACATAAGGACTTACGTTTTTAATTATAAACTGTTAGAAATGTCCTCAGTAGTAAGTATAATAAGATTTGCAGGCTGTTATTGTCCTCAGTAATATTTCACCGTTTCATTGATGTTATTGGTGCTGCTGGACTTCAATATTAGTCTAGATACCATCAAAAATGTCCTCAGTTTACTGCCTGATACGTAAAGAGTATCGTCTTAAATTAAAACCTGTTAGAAATGTCCTCAGTAGTAAGATGTTAAGTTCTCAGGTCCATAGTAGAAGTTGTTATTGTTTTGAGTAATAAAATATTATTAGTGCCACTGGGCTTAGATATAAGTACAAACATTTTTAAAAATGTCCTCAGTTTACCGTCTAACACGAGAAGTTAAACTTTGTCTTTAAAAGTTCACTTTTTATAAAAATCTGTCTTTTGGAGTCTAGAATTTTTTAAAAACTGTCCTCAGTTTAGATCTAATTCATGAAGAAAATAGTGGTAAACTTCTTCTTGATTTAGGATAATTTTAATAATATCTTCACCTTAGTTTACTGTCTGATACATGATAGTAATTTATATCTTCATTTGCTCACGTTTTTACTGAAATTAGTTCATTTGTCAGTGAGGATACTTTTATGAATGTCTTCAGTTTATTGTCTGATATATGATGTTAAACTTTGTCCAAAATGTCGTTAGTGAAGTTTACTTTCATAAATGTTTACTGTGATAAACGATGTTAAACTTTATTTTAGGTTATTCACATTTTTACTGAAATCATACCATTTGTCAAAAACGTCATTAGTAAGGATTTTTTTATAAATGTCTTCAGTTTATTGTCTGATGTACAATGTTAAACTTCAGTCCATTTGTCAAAAATGTCCTCAATGAAGTTAAAAAAAAAAGTTAAAAATGGCCTCAGTTTATTGTCTGATATATGATGTTTAACTTTATCTTTATTTATTCATTTTATTACTGAAATCAACCTAGTTGTCAAACATGTCCTCAGTATTGTCTGATACACAATGCTAAACTTTATCTTCATTTACTCACATTGTTTGTTGGTCAAAAATGTTCTTTGCAAGTAACTTTCATTAATGTCCTCAGTTTACTGTCTGATATTAAACTTTCAACAATGTCCTTGGTGAAGTTACTTTTAAAAATGTCCTCAGTTTACTGTCTGATATATGATGTTAAACCTTCAAAACTGTTCTTAGTTTGGTTATTTTCATAAATGTCCTCAGTTTACTGAAATTAATCAAAAACGTCTTCAGTGATCAAATATTTAATAAAACTATCAGTGTCCTCAGTAATAAGGTTCAACGTTTTCTAACTTTTACTTGAGGATTATGGTGTTTAACTGAATTCTAACTGATTACAATTCTTTTAAAGTTATGATTCTATTAAATTTATTAGCATTCAGTAATAAGTTGAGCCAATATATCGTTCAAAACTGAGTCCTACGTTCTCAATTTAATTGATATAATGCTGAAGTAGTAGCAATAAACGTTTTTCAGTTTATTAATGTTATCAGACTGTGAGTTTGTAATCTATCAGAAGTGTCTTCAGTGATATTAGTTTGTATCCATCAAAGGTATCTTTAGTGACAAGTTTGTAATCTATCAGAAGTATCCTTAGTGAAAAAAGTTTGTAATTTACCAGACGTCTCCTCAGTGATAAAAGTAGTTCTCAGTAATAATTGTAATGAGTAACTGTTCTAGAAACTTAATAGTGCTATTAGACTATAATTTTAGCTTACAAATGAGGTCAATATTCTTAAATTGTCTGCAACTTTACTGTCAGATATGTCCTTCATTTGTAGTATCACATTAATATGGAGACAATGATCAATCACTGAGATTTGTTAGAGTTGTTAAAAAACAAAATATTTTTAACTCAAACTGAAAACATGAAGAGCGCACCACGTTTGAGTGTTTTTCGATTTAAATACTGTGTGTTAGTGGAATGTGTGTAGAAGATTATTGCATAAAACTATAAATATTTACAAAACACTTTCGGATGACTAAAAATTAATTAAAGCATTTTCCTTCAAAATATTTTCAAGTAATACTTATATACTTTTTGGGCATTTAGAATAGAACCTCAACACGTTGATGCTTGATTGCATTGATTGACCCTGACTTGTATATTTAGAATTATATATTAACTCCTAATTAGCTTAACATAAAATTGCTCCAAATCTATTGGTGTTATAATAATGGTACGATTTGGAACGATTGGGATTGAAATCCCAATATTGGAAGAACGTTAACTAACTAAATTTTATTTAATAATTTCTACATTGTGAACTAATGGTTTCAAAATGCCTGAAAAGCGTAAAGTATTACAATACTATGTGCCGAAATAACAATAAGGAATGTTTTGATTGGTGTACGGAAACAATAATGATGTGATTAAACACATTCAAGTAACTATTGTGGTAATTTGCCTATAAATTATCCGCCTATCTACATAAAACTGTTAACAGTTACACGCTATCTGCAATTAAATTGAATTTAAATCATGTAAATATTAACAATTGGCTATGTAAATAGATTTCTTCTGCTTCTGGTAAAATTACATAAATATTAGGATTAAAGCTCTAGAAGTGTCGGAGAGTGCCGAATTCCATCGACTGTCGCTGTCAGTAGACCCAGGAGACGGGGATCCATTGTGGCGTAGTTTGTACCTTCTCGATTGCTGCTTCTAGATTCCCGATTGTGTCGTCTATGTCGTTATTTACTATGGTCAGGTCGAAGTAGTGGCCGTACGCTGTACGCAGCATGTCGGATTCTTTTGCTAATCTTTCCAAACTACCATCATACTAAAAAAAGAATTAATACAAATTTTAGCTAAACAACTTTCTCAGATTTCACAGATCAAAACTTTAACTAGTTTCAACTTTTACAAGACCATCATCGGACGGTGATACTTTATTTTATTGATTTATTGTATAACTAATGTTTCTTACATCAGCGATATTCTGCAAGGCTGGAGCAGCTATGAACACAACATATGGTGAGAACTCAGCAGTTCTTAGAATTTTTAATGCCTGAGGCTCCACATCCAGAATAGCCATTTTACCATCTTGATGTATCTTCCTAATGGTTTCTAATTTAGTTCCATACATGGCATCCTCATGCGTACCTAAAATTAACAAAAAAAAATCAACATTTGCAAATCGACGCCGATCTCCAACTAATTGAAATTTTGTGTCTATTTTAAATTGACCAAAACTCACCATACTCTAAATATTCATTTGCAGCAATATCAGCCATCATTTCATCGTGTGAAACGAAGAAATAGTTTCTGCCATTTTCTTCATCTGCTCTGGGAGGCCTCGTTGTATCTGCGATAAACGAAATTTCCAAAAAATCATTCCAAATTATAAATTGAAGAAAACTGGATGAATATGTGGAGTTGGTGGTTTAATGAATAATTAAAATATAAAATAATAATAATGGATGAATATAAACTCAATTTAATTAAATGGATTTAAGAGCGTGCTCGGAATTAGTTGGAGTGTTTTGTTTTATTGTGCGGATTTTGAACTATTCATGGGATCGCTTTGCTTTCCACTTGAGAGTCCAGTTACGGGTGTAGTTTGAATCGCGGTTTATGCCATACAAATGTACAACTTTGCATATTAAGCTTCAAAATTGGTTTTAAATTGCAATTATAAAGTTATGAACTGGATAGAAGTTCAGTGTTTTATAATTATATTTAACTTGTAAGTGTTTTTGATTGGGTTTAGTTTATAATTATTCGGGTTATACTTACGTGGAATGGGATAGGCATATTGGTCTGGATGTTTTGCTATTAGGGTATTCTTTATATGTCTTCTTCCTACGCCATGTGCTCCAAGGAGTACTAAAGTTTTCCTTTGAAACGCCGGGTCTGTCACTGAAAGTAATTTTCAATTAGTTTTGTGTTATTAATAATAATTGAAATTATTTATAAAATTGCGTTTTTGTACAAAATTAAAATGATTATCATTTTTTTTTAGCAATTTTGGTTGAACTTGATTGTAATATTTTTTAAATAATCTTCGCAGATGAATCGATTTATTTAAAAAAAGATTACGCTTTTTGCTCTTGAGGTGTAGTAGAATCAGTAAAGTTGACCTAATAGTTTTCAGTTTCATTGAGGATATTCTGCCACCGCCTAGAATGTGACTTCTTTCCAAAAAAATTATGTTTAAAGTCCAAAATTGAATCTACAAATAGTCTATACTGGTGGGTAGATTCATCTTCTCAATGTAATCAGAATATAAACTATAAGTCCTTGTAAAAAATAGTTTAGTCAGGAGATTTGGTATCAAAATCCAACAAGTGTTTCAAGTTCAAGTACACTTCAGGTCATGCTTTTGTGTAACTCTTGGCAAAAATTCTTCTAGTTGAAAGGCATAGTTTGTACGTGAAGTTTTAACAAAACAAAAAAGTAGATTGATAGTTGGAATCAAAATGCTGGTAATGCCCATCCATAGAAAGCATAGTTTATATGCTAAGATGCATGTTGTTCTATAAACAAAGTTTTCTAAATCTAATCATTGATGTGGATCTTTGTCCAAAAAATATAGTGGTTATATCTAACTACCAGTCAGTACTTAGTCCAATAGTGGAGCCTATTTTTTGTTCTATTCCTCTTGAAGTGGTATATCTGGCGTCTCTGCATGCTGTGGTTTTTTGCTTCTATTGTGCACCAATTAGAGTTAGTTAGGCCAAATTCTTCAAAAGTAACAATTAGTACTGATTTTGATCAACCGTGATGTTATAACCAAGCTTAAGCCCTAATTTGGGCCAAATTTGCTTTTCAGAAAAACAACGTTTGAAGCTTGTATGAGTTCAAAAACTAGCCTGAAGTAGTCCAGGACTTTAGAAATTGCTATTCTTAAGCTGTAATTAAGAGTAAATATTACTGAGTGCTTCTTAAGAGTAAAAATAGCCAATGAAACAACTCAGAAAAAGCTAGAGAACTAGGTCATTGGCTATTTTTTACTTTAAAGAGACTCTTGTTTGTATTTGTTCTCAAGTACTTTTATTGATCCCTAAAGTTGCAATGAGTCATTTCTAGCGCATAGACTACAGTCTCCTTCAAAGTAAACAATGTCTTTCGGGTAAGGTGCACATAATTCCGTCAGTATTTTTTCCGTATACGCTGGTCAAAGAATAATAACGTATCCAACTTTAAATCACCACTAATTTTCAAATGTCAAACTTGCACTTCGGAAGACTGCAATTGATGCAATGCTTTTGTAAACATTCCAAAACTATTTTTCGGTGTTCCTACTGATCTAAGTTGTTATCTAAGTAAAGTTTTTAAAGCCCAAATCGCATAACTTTTAAGTTGAGGCAAAGAATTTTGTAAATACGTAGAAAGGGTTAGACTTTGCGGATATATGGAAGATATACACAACGTAATGCTTTCTTTTTCAAACACAAGCAACCAAAGAACAGCTCAATACAGTCCATTAGCAAAAGTTTCTGGATTTCGTTAAAGAAACAGAACTACCAGAGGAGTAATAGCCAGAAGTGCACAATAGGACAAAGAGACTACAGTGCAGGGCCAGACGTACCACCTCACAAAGAAAAAAAAAGAAGTTGACTTTATTTTTGTAGTAATGTGACAATAATTTACATAGAAACAAGGAGTGCCGTTCGTTTTTTTGTAAGCAATTCTTCTTTTAGAGCTTGTTTTATAATTCCATCTTTTGATTTTTTTTAAAGATCATCTTCCGGGCTTACACATGTGTTGATGAAAAAAAAATTTTTGATTGTTGTAGTTGTAATCACTTCACTGAAAACTATGGTGAAGTTATGCACAATTTGGATCAAGAAAAAATTGTCTGAAGTTAATGGTTAATTTACCTTTGTTCTTCCCTTTCTGCCATAAGAGGCTTGTCAATATATGTCTTCTTAGTTATAGGCTGATACAAAAAAAAAACAAAGAAAAAAAATTGAAGAGTTTGACAACGAAAAAGTATAAAAAAACAAACAATGGAAGCAAACACACGAAATAAAAGCCGCAGAAGAGAAAGGAAAAAAACAAAAAAATCAAAATAGAAACAAGAAATCAAGGAAAAAGACCAAATAGAAACAAATAAAAAATACCAGTACGATTTTGCATACCAAAAAATTGAAAAAAAAAAAAAAAAAATTACAGAGATAAAAAAAAAGGTAAAAAGAAATGTTAAAAAAAGCAGAATAACAGAAATAATGAAGCAAACACCAAATGGTAGATACGCCATCTTCAGGTTGACGGATAACGCCACCTTTGAGATGGTCAAAAAATACCTGGCAACGAGAGAATACAAAAAAGTAATTCGAAATGGCGATACAAGGATATCAGTAGAGGTAAAACTAACAAACTTAGGACTGCTAAAAGGAATACAACTAATTGAACTGGATAAACTATTCATACGACTTAGACAAATAATTAGAATAAATAGAACACGAATGGGAGAAAGAAAAAAACGCAGAGGTGGATATCAGTGCAGATAAAAAGATACAAAATTGACACGGATTGCAGATGCTGCGTGAAAATCCGCTAAGCAATAACCAGCCCACCTCAAACTAGTGCCAAATCTAGACCAGATTGACAAGAACAGTATAAGCAGCATTTATGCAGAGGAGAAAACCGGAAGTTATTGCCATGCGTCATTCTCAAACGGGCATTACGTTCAACATACAAAAAGTAACGTTTAAATGCTAATTGCAGTCTGGATAGCTGGGTTGAAAGTTCTAGTTTACTTACAAAATTGTTTCTTAATCATTCAGAGCCGCAAATAATGTTGGCTCAGTATTTTTATTTTTATGGGCAATTTGCCACCAAACTGGTTGTCTTTAAGCAAATTTTTTTTGCTTAATATTGTGCTTGGTCTATGCAAAGCGTTGTTGATTTTAAATTTATGTATGCTAGTAAAAAACAGATTTTTTTAGGTTTTTCTCTTTTTTTTTTTAAATTCACCTTCCCCCGCAAAAACCTAACTTAACCCATGATTTTTTCAAAATTTCTTTTTTTTTCGAAATGACAGATTGCATGCGAAACGTACAAAAAACAATTTTTTATTCGTTTTTCTCAAGTTTAAAAAAAAAATTTATCTTCCCCCGCAAAAACCTAACCTAACCTAACATAATCTAACATTTTTTTTCGAAATTTCATATTTTTTAAAGTGACAGATTGCATGGAAATGCGTCAAAAACAGATTTTGTTTGGTTTTTCTCAATTTTTTTAATAATTTATTCACCTTTGCCGCAAAAACATAACCTAACCTAACCAGTGATTTTTTCAAAATTACATTTATTTTCAAAAGTGACAGATTGCATGCGAAACCTAACCTAACCTAACCCATAATTTTTTCAAAATTTCTTTTTTTAAAGGACAGATTGCATGCGAAACGCGTCAAAAACCGATATTTTTGGTTTTTTAATTTTTTTTTTTAATTTCTACACCTTCACTCGCGAAAAACCTAACCTAACCTAACATAATCTAACCTAACCCCTGACTTTCAAAACTTCATTTGACAGATTGTATGCGAAACGTGAACGTGAATCTAACCTAACCCATGATTTTTTCAAAATTCCATTTTTTTTCGAAAGTGACAGATTGCATGCAAAACGCGTCAAAAACAGATTTTTTTGTTTTTTTAACCTAACCTAACCTAACCTAACTTAACCTAACATAATCTAACCTAACCCATTATTTTCAAAACTTCAATTTTTTTTTAAAGTGACTGATTGTATGCGAAACGCGTCAAAAACAGATTGTTTTTGGTTTTTCTCAAAAAATTTTAAAATTTCTTCACTTTCACCCGCAAAAACGTAACATAATCTAACCTATCCCATGATTTTTTCAAAATTCCATTTTTTTTGTAACCTAACCTAACCCATGATTTTTTTTCAAGTGTCAGATTGCATGCGAAACGCGTTAAAAACAGATTTTTTTGGTTTTATTCAATTTTTTTTTTAAATTTCTACACCTTCACTCGCGAAAAACCTAACCTAACCTAACATAATCTAACCTAACCCCTGACTTTCAAAACTTCATTTGACAGATTGTATGCAAAACGTGAACGTGAATCTAACCTAACCCATGATTTTTTCAAAATTCCATTTTTTTTCGAAAGTGACTGATTGCTTGCGAAACGCGTCAAAAACAATTTTTTTTGTTTTTTTTTTAACCTAACCTAACCTAACTTAACCTAACATACTCTAACCTAACCCATGACTTTCAAAACTTCATTTTTTTTTACAGTGACAGATTGTATGCGAAACGCGTCAAAAACAGATTGTTTTTGGTTTTTCTCAAAAAAATTTAAAATTTCTTCACCTTCACCCGCAAAAACCTAACCTAACCTAACATAATCTAACCTAACCCATGATTTTTTCAAAATTCCATTTTTTTAACCTAACCTAACCTATCCCATGATTTTTTCAAAATTTCATTTTTTTTCAAGTGACAGATTGCATGCGAAACGCGTCAAAAACAGATTTTTTTTGGTTTTATTCAATATTTTTTTAATTGTTCACCTTCACTCGCAAAAACCTAACCTAACCTAACATAATCTAATCTAACCCATGATTTTTTCAAAACTTCATTTTTTTTAAAGTGACAGATTGTATGCGAAACGCGTCAAAAACAAATTGTTTTTGATTTTTCTCAAAATTTTTAAAAATTTCTTCACCTTCACCCGCAAAAACCTAACCTAACCTAACATAATCTAACCTAACCCATGATTTTTTCAAAATTCCATTTTTTTTTTAAAGTGACAAATTGCATGCGAAACGAGTAAAAAACAGATTTTTTTAGGTTTATCTCAAATTTTTTAAAATTTCTTTATCTTCCCCCGCAAAAACCTAACTTAACCTAACTTAACATAATCTAACCTAACCCATAATTTTTTCAAAAATTCATTTTTTTAAAGTGACAGATTGTATGCGAAACGCGTCAAAAACAGATTGTTTTTGGTTTTTCTCAAAAATTTTAAAATTTCTTCACTTTCACCCGCAAAAACGTAACATAATCTAACCTAACCCATGATTTTTTCAAAATTCCATTTTTTTTGTAACCTAACCTAACCCATGATTTTTTTTCAAATTTTCATTTTTTTTCAAGTGTCAGATTGCATGCGAAACGAGTCAAAAACAGATTTTTTTAGTTTTATTCAATTTTTTTTTAAATTTCTACACCTTCACTGGCGAAAAACCTAACCTAACCTAACATAATCTAACCTAACCCCTGACTTTCAAAACACCCATGATTTTTTTCAAAATTCTATTTTTTTCGAAAGTGACAAATTGCATGCAAAACGCGTAAAAAACAGATTTTTTTTGATTTTTCTCATTTTTTTTTTAAATTCACCATCCCCCGCAAAAACCTAACCTAACCAATGATTTTTGCAAAATTTCATTTTTTTTAAGTGACAGATTGCATGCGAAACGCGTCAAAAAGATTGTTTTTGCTTTTTCTCAATTTTTTTTTATTTCTTCTCCTTCACTCGCAAAAACCTAACATAACTCATGATTTTTTCAAAATGACATTATTTTTCGAAAGTGACAGATTGCATGCGAAACGCGTCAAAAACAGATTTTTTTTTATTTTTCTCAAAATTTAATAAAATTTCTTCACCTTCACCCGCAAAAACCTAACCTAACCTAACATATGATTTTTTCAAAATTAATAACATAATCTAACCTAACTTAACCGATGATTTTTTCAAAATTCCATTTTTTTTGTAAGTCACTCACATTTCTTTAAAAATTGACCTTCCCCCGCAAAAACCTAACCTAACATAACCCATGATTTATTCAAAATTTCATTTTTTTTAAGTGACAGATTCTATGCGAAACGCGTCAAAAACAGATTGTTTTTGATTTTTCTCAAAATTTATTAGAATTTCTTCACCTTCACCCGCAAAAACCTAACCTAACCTAACATAATCTAACCTAACCCACGATTTTTTCAAAATTCCATTTTTTTTTCGAAAGTCGATATTTATGTATGCTAATATAAGCACAATGAGTCCACTAGAAAACAAAACCAAAGTAACCATCAAGAACCAAAAAATCGAATACCTAAAAGAGTACTTCTACTTAGACCACAAAATAAAGTAAGGCAAAAAAAACCAAACAGCTGAAGTAGCACGAAGAATACAAAACCAAGACGACAAATGAGTACTACCCGTCAAAACATACCAATTGGAGTCCATCGCCTTCACTGTAAAAATTTCAATAAAGTAAATGTAAGCTTGAGAGACAAATTTCGCAATGCAGAAATTCGAAAAACACAAGCGTCACAAGCGTGTTGAATCAAATATCTAAACTCATCTGGAGCTGGGTAGAATACTTTACAAGTAGACAACCCGAATTACAACGTGAAGACCTAGGGAAACAAAATGAGGCAAGGATAACCATAAAAAAGATGGCTGGACGACATCACAGAGGTAGTGGGGAAAAGGAGACATACGTTCAGAAGTAAACAACTAAAGATTGAAGAAGAATAAGAAAAAAAAACATGAGTATTGTGGCTTAAAAATAAAATTTTCACCAATTTTTAGAATTATATTGCGTCTTCATAGTGAGCAACACATAAGGAAACCATATATTTTAAAAAAATTCTTGATCAGATAATTTAAAATTTTCGCATGATGACGTTGCTGCTCAAAAAACAAAATGTTTACTAATTTTTACTCTTTATAGAGTTCTGGTGAGCAATAAATATAGGAACCATACACTTATAGAAGATTCTTAGTTTTGACTTGTAGCAACGCTGTGACTATTGTTTAATACCGGTTTGGGTCTTCTAGATGATGAGTTTCAGACTGTCACACCCAAAAACGATAAACCATTCACTTAAGATCAATGTTTGTTTGTTATTGTTTCCAACCCCAGTGTGATTTGAAAGTAGTTAAAAGGTTGCATGATTAAATTTTTAGAGTTGTGTGGTGTCTCTGCAACAGTGCGATAAGTAGGCAGGTTTAGACTTGTCGATGACTTAACTTTAGATAATGTTCCAATCTCAGGTATTTTGCCGTGAGATCTGTGTATCGTTTCCTGTTTATTGTTGTAGATCGTGACTTGTATGAATTTGTTTTTGAACGGAATTCTCTTGTTGGAGCAATATATTTCTGCCAGAAAAGTGCCTGCAAAAACGTTTGGTTACGCTTTCCCAGTCTGTTAGTAGTAGTGCTAGTGAACAATTCGCTCTATCAAAAACAACTTCGGGTTCCTAAAAAGTTGGATTGGCTATTGGCAAAACATCCGGATATCACACTTGGTTCAGTTTTACTATTCATTATAGCACAGGAGTGGTAATAGTAATAGAAATGTCCAGATCAAAATGTACTAATACACTTTCTACTCTAATGAAATCATTGCATTTCAGGTTTGGTGGCGTAGTTCTGAGAGCAACCCATCCACCCCATCTTTCTCAGCATTGCTGGTAACATGAGCAACCAACGGAGATTTGTTGCGCGTTTACCAGTGACTAATCACTTAATGGTTAGTGATAATTTTAAGTTCCGTTTAAAGGAATCACATTTTCTCGTTGTTTAATGATAAGCACTTAGTGATAATAATTTAAATTTTTCTTCTTATACTTGATACATGGAGTTTGAGTAAGGACGGTATATTTTATGTCTCTGTTTTGCCCCGACAAATAATCATTTGTAATGTGCGCAGTGTAGCTGATAACGTCAATTGGAGTTATAACATCGCACCTGTTCATCTTGTTCAAGAGCTCTTTTAGTAACGCTTTACACTTGCGCTGTTGTGTGACTTTAAGGACTAACTGAGTCTAAAAGGATCTCCAATTCGTCATCGCAAATCATCAAAAATACGTTCAAATGTCAAGAAGTCCAAAATCGGTACAAATCGGATACGATTTTTTGGTGAAATGATTGATTTGAAAGTGGTTCAAGAATTGTAAGTATTAATCTTCTGAGTTGTTTGGTAACTCTGCATACTTTGATAAATATTCAGACTTGCTTGACCTTTGATAGAGTTGCAGTCTTAAATACTTTAGGTAAGGTCTGTGTGTCGTTGATCTGGACGAAAGTGTTGTAACAGGATTGAACTTGTCTAAACTTAAAATAAATTCACTTTATGCATTTGCCGTCTAGCCTTTGGATAAACCTTTCGAGAAAGAGTCTGTTACTTGGCTAGTAAAAAATTTAACAATTCATAGTACTTTATTAGTTCTAATAAATACCAAAATTAAATTAGAACCTAATGTCATGACTAAGAGTCCGTTATAAAAAAAATTATTAGTTACCAATTTAGAATTTTAGAAAAATCAGCACCAATTTAGACAAAATTTTGGTAAAACCAAACCCTACCGTTGTAGTAAATACCAAAATAAGATTAAAACCCAATGAATTAGAAAATATTATCAGTCACTGATTTGAAATTTTGTTAAAATTAGCTACAATTTAGGCAAAACTAACTGGACTGGACAAAACTAACAGCACAAAATTTTTATTTTTTCACACTTTTTTCATTGGATTTTGCTTCAGTTAAGATGCATTTTATAGTAAAATTGTTGCGCTCAAAACTAGTTGTAATTAATGTGTAACTTGGCCGGCAAGTAAGTCTTTGATCCAACATTAATGATAACTGATTGAACTTAAACCATGCAGCAAAAGTCCTTCATTTTCAAGAACCGATCAAAATACCAACAAAATCTGGGATCTTGTGTGTCAAGATTGTCAGTTGACTGTTACATTAATCGAGAAAGAGTTGAATTTGAATCACACCACTGTTCATCAGATTTCCACCAATAAATTAGCGATGCGAAAAACCCATGCAAAAGTTGTTCCAAAAAACATGTTGCAAGACCAAAAGAATTTCAGAATAAAAAAATTTAGAATCAATTGAAAATGAACTCCATTTTAGACCACATAGAAACCAAGCACCAGAGCACAAAATGACCTATTTCAACCTCTCCAAGGCCCAAAAGTTTCTGGCCAGTAAAAACATTCCTGTGGCTTCTTAGTCTTTTTATTGGCCTGACTTGAGTCCTTGTGACTTGTTCTTTGTCCCGAGATTGAAAATTTACCTTAAGGGTGATTTTGGCTCGAAGCGACCAGCTAACAGCTATTACAGCACTACTATGAAGATTATGAAAAAAACCGTTTCCAGGGCTGTGCAAATTCCCCAGAAAATTATTTTGAAGAAAACAATACTGAAAAGTAATTCTATTAAAAAAAATTAAATTAATCTAAAATTTTGTGAAAAATAGTCTTTATATCCTTATTGAAAATTCGTCTATGCTCAACTTGCACAATTTGGTTCTAGTTTTCTTTGTCAAAAAGAGATATTGGCAATAGTAATATTAGAGTTTCCAGACCAGAAGTTCATCAAAGATAACAAAACCACTAACGTCTACTAGTTGTTAGATGTGGGCCTCTACTAAAAGTTGATCTTCTTTCTCAGTAGAACCACTCAGAGAGTAACAATATCATTTTATTTTGTTTTTCCTTGGAGACTTAGGTGGATTAAGATAATATCTTCTCCAAATTGTCTAGCGGTATGAAAACGTATCAGTCAAACGTTGTCTTTGGTATTAACAGTTAATTTAGTTTTCCAAACCAGCAGATCATCAGATCTTAAAATCAAATTTTTCTTATACGAGTACGGTATGTACTCGCTACGGCCATAGGCGTCCTTCTCGTATGTTTTGTGATGAGCAAACATACGGGACATATAGTTTAAGATGTAATACAAACCACACTACTAGAGGGGTTTACTAAACAGATACTTTGCTGGTTTGCCATTGCCTTGCAAAGAAGACCCTTGTTACCGGCACATACCCAGGGTTGAACCTGGGGGGTGACGGCGAAGTTCACCAGGTGACGTGTAGTCTCGGTGGAGGTCGCTGTTGCGGTTTGTGAGGTGTAGGAAGCGGCTCCCGTGCCATGACACGTGGGATAATACACCCACGCGTCGGGAGTGTAAGGCCGCAATGCTTTGCTCAGGAAATCAATGCGGGATCCACCTGAAGTCCACGGGGTAGACCCGTAGAAGGATGAGGAAGAGTGGCAAGCGGTTCCCGAGCAATGACCGGATGGGTGATAAACCATCCGGTCGGGAGTGAAATGCTGCATCGAAGCCGAGGTGGATGTGTAGTTACACCCCGGTGCAGGCGTCGGTTCGTCGAAGAAGTCGGTAGGGTCGTCGTGGGCATAGCGGTCGTCGTAGGAATTTGTTTGCGAAGGTTTCGTTGTTTAGGTTCCATAAGTTCCAAAGAGTAAGATGGCGGTATAACCGGTCGTTGCTTCTGCTTTGGTAGTCTGGTCTCAACTGACTTTCGGGCCGAAATCTATTTTTGGCCGAAAGTTTCGGCCAAAAATGGATTTGATTTATACCCCCCTACTCTGGCGCTCTTGGCTGTGCCGGGTAGAGAAGGGGGTGCGGCCTAATCCTGGATATGGTCTAGTGGCGCAGCCTGGTGGCCGTCACACACTGCATCAAAATATATTTGACAAATTAGATATTGCCGCTGCTAAAAAAGAAACCCAAGCTGCATGCTCAACAGTCTTTGCATTAGACAATTGCAATAAGGTCGCTTCCAAAACCACCAACATGTAATAATTCTTAGATGTGAGGCTCTACTACGGGTTGGTCTCTTTTCTCATCAAAACCACTCAGTGGGTAACATAACTTTGTTGTTCCAAATGCTTGTATTGGCGGTTGTAGTCAATTTGGCTTAATTCTTTCTGTGTCATAGATGGCTTAGGATATTTTCTAACTGCAGTAGAGCAATAAAAAAAATTAAATTGACCAAAGTCCTTTTGATAGACATGTTGGGCACTTTTGATTTTATGTTAGTATAATGCTATTTAATCTTGAACTACTAGGGTTGCAGAAAATGTTTGCTAGTTTTAGAAAACCTTTTTAAATCCGTCCGCGGCATTAATAGTCTTCTCAGGCTGACAAACCAAAATCTTAACTAACTACGTCAACCCTGTCAGTTCACCTAAACGATAGAAACGTTGAAATATTTTTTTAAACATTTCAGTTTAATAATCTAAAATTTTAGCACACATGGAGTAGCTTTTTCAACGGTTGGTGAACGCATCCTATAATTCAGTATAACAGATCCAGTTGCCTTTCACGATACCTTCTTTTTCTTCTTCTTCTTCTTCTTCTTCATTTGCTTTTTTTATCCACTTCTGGGCATAGGCCTCCTCCAATATTTTCCATTTATCTCGTTCTTATGCAACTAAGTGCCACTTTCATCCAGAAGTTTCACGTATATCATCTTTCAACCGCATCTGTGGTATAATTACATTTTGGTCGCCATTGATCGGTGCACTGCTTGGCTACAAAGCCCGCCCAACTTCACTTCAGTTGTGCTGTCAGCACCACAACATCTTGTACTTGAGTGTTTCTTTGGATTTCCTAGTTCCTGATCCAATTCCTAAGGCTCTCTTCCTACATCGCTCGATCCATCGCCCGCTGATTGTAGTCAGTTCCTACCTTTTAGTGCCATGGTCTCCAATCCATATGTTATGACTGGCAAAATTAGCAGTAGTTTTCCGAAGGCGGCCCAGGCAATGCAAACTCGTCGAGCTATCTCCGTCGTTTGGTTATCATTTCCAACTTTTATTGTAAGTCCTAGGTATATGTATTCTTGATTAACTGATTTTCAATCGATATAGCTTGCTGCTCTGGACTCATGACTGGTTTTGCTCAGATTCATTTTTAAACCAAGGGTAATTTTGAAGCCTATTTAATTCAGATACCATAGATTTGATATCCTCTAGGTTGCTTCTTAGAAGCACTACGTCAGCAAAGCGTAGATGGTTTAAGTGATAGTATCATTCTGTCGTACTCTTCTTTTTATTGGTATCTTTACTGTGGTTGTGTCTTCGTCGAGCTTTACTTGGAATGTAGTGTTTTTATAGATGTTCTTGAGGAGGTTAGTACACCTGGAAACTATTCTAGCGTTGTCCATTGCGTCATAAACTGCCCACAACTCGATGGAGTCGATAGCCTTCTAGTAATCGACTTGACTTCCACGCTAGCTGCCTACAAAAAAAATGTGTTCTTCGACAAGTATGAGTTCTTTGGTTCGTAACAAAACTAATTGTCGTTAGTTGATCAACTGGAAAGCAAAATTCTTTCTTGATCTATACAAATCCATCCATTTCTAGATGCAATAAGAGCTAATGGCCAAGATAAGAGTTAAATTTTTTTTTTTTTGGGATTAATGTTGCTTTTAGAGTAACGGCAAGGACTCTTTGGTTAAAGTTTGCATAGCAAAAAATGGCTCTTTTAAACTATTCTTTGTAGTACCAGGAATCATATAATAAGCCCTGTAGGAAAATGGTTTGTTAAAAAAATGTGCCCATAACCATTGGAAAAAGTTGTTTGGGTTATCATAGCATTTTCTTACAAAAGTGCAAAATGCCTAATTTGAATGGACTGGAAAATTTCTTTAGGCGTAGTTGCTAAGATGTTGAGTTGTATAGCCTTTAACTACAACAAGTTGTGTCTGTCATTTTTTAGCAACATTGACGGAATTGTCATCTGACTCCTGGTATTCTTCTATGGCATGTTCCATAACAATTAGCAGTTGTTCTTTTTTTTTGCCCTATACTAGTAGTAGAGGTTCCAAAATGCTCAAAAATTTTCGACTTTATCTTTAAATAAAATTAAGTACATTTTACCTACAACTGTATTATATTCTTTTATAATTACCAAAGACGTAGCCTGGGTAGTGCCAAAAGTTTTTAAAATTATGAAGTACGATGTGTGACAAGTTGACAAGACTCGTGAAATGTATAGATTTTCTTTCTATACTCGTCCTTCCAAAAAATATCAACAAAAATCTCAACTGGTTTTGGTAACTCGTTGCATTTTTTTTGGATACAGGTTGCCTATAGTTTTCCTACTAGTTGTACTCATCCTCCAAAGATATAACAAAAAATTTGAATTAGCCATTTTTTGTAATGATAGTTGTACAGTATGCAGTGTATGGTGTGTTAGAATACAAAATGAAAAACAACTAAATTTTGGGTCTTATTTTTAATACCCCCCCCCCCCCTAATCAAAGTGCAAAGTCGACACTCGGAAGTTTGCAATCTGTTATCTTTTGGGTGCAAACTACATTCAGTCATCAAAGTTCAAGTACTGAAGTTTACTTTATCCACATTTTGAAATTTTGAACACCCACACCTGTTTTATCTGAAGCCTCTGGCCAAATGCAAAAAATATTAAAAATAAATTGTCTATGCTTGACCCTTGGCCGCTGTGATTCGATTGACTGATTTTGAATAAATTATTAATTCATTTCATTAAAAATAACGTTTGAAGTATAATTAAATTTATCCTCCCCCCATTTCTTGACCTGTATGTTTGTGTATACACTTGCTTTTCGCCACAACAAATGACAAAAGACAAACAGAGAATTTTCAACTGATACTACTATGCTATTATCGTCTTTAGAATATTATAAAGGAAAATTTAGCATTGTTTGTCTCATGTTTTCCTGAGCCAAATATAGGTAACTGATGCTTTACGACTTTCTCTAATTTATTTCTTTTATTATATAAAATTGCATACCCGTGTAAAACGGCTTATCCCAAATAAAATCCTTTACTTCAAGAATTTCTATATTTGAATATTGATTTTATATTACTACTACATGCACCATATAAAAATTCCTAAAAGCAAATTCACTGAAAATGTCTTGCAGTAGTAGTTCAACAATTTAATAATCCGAATTATTTTGCACAAAACGACAATTTTATAAATTATATTTATTTCATTAATTGGATACTTACTTGGTAACTTAACAACTTCTTCATAAGTAACTAAATCTAATTGGTCAAAAACTGCGTTGTGTTTAGCCAAATATTTATCTTTATATTGTTTCTTCTTCCGACCGAAGATTGAGCAATTGACTGTAAAAGAAAGAAAACATTACAGTAAATACAGAATAAAAATACAAAAAAATGAAAAATAATCTACGTGTGTTATAAGCATCTAGATGTTCCTCTATTTTGGAAAAAAATGATTAAAAAATCCACCATCATTTAAAAAAATTTGATGGTTAAAATATGAACATGCTATTGCTGCTTTCGATACCTGAAATATGTAATAAGTATACGGTATCCTCTCCCAGCAGATCACAAGAAGCAAATAGAAATAATAAAATGAATCCATCTGCTTTGTTAAAGTACTAAAATCTACATTATTAATGACACTACTAGGGGGGGATGCACATGCTCGATGTATTATTATTATAATTTCATTTAATATAATTTTGTCTTAGTGAATCAAGCCATATACCTGCAGAACCATCACAACCATTTGCATGAGAAGTACATCCCTTTTCCACGTCTGGCATTCAACAAAAATATAGGTCACACCAAAGAAGTACATACTCTAGTAGTATAAAAAATTTTGTTATCATCATCATCATCATATCATGTCCGAATTGGTTAAATTAATTAAAACATTTATTTATTACGTGCACGGTTTTAGATACTTGTCCAACACAGATTGATAATCATGCTACACACATAAATTACTAAATTAAATAAATTGAGTGAAACTGGGTTACAACATGATGAGATGCAGTGTAGCTTTAATTTAACATAGATTAACGTGTAATTATATAACGGATAGTGTAACAAGGTAAAGTCTGCATTGTATTAGGAAATTTGATTCTATAAAGTGTCTGTTGAGTGTATGTAAGAACATACAATAATTAATTGAATAAAAATGTACTTTTTTATATTAGAGATATAAAATATTATTTATTCTCTATCAGAATAAGTCAAAATAGTTTTATTTATTTATACCTTTGCCTTTTTTACATTTCAGTATAAGAAAACAGTTTTAAGGGTGCGGTATAGGGAGTGTCATAAAACTACGAGCAGAACTTGCACAATTTAATTCTTTTTTTTTAAAATCGGTTTTTTGCAAAAATGAAGTTAAATTGCATGAGTTCTGCTCGAAGTTTTATGATACTCTTTAAACCGCGCCCTTAATATACCAAAAAGGGTGTAAAAACTCGTTACTCTCCTTCTGTTGCTTTTTTAATGTTTAGATTAGTGGTCAATTGTTTATGATTATAAAAATTGCTAGAAGGGTTTCCCAAGGTATTCTGACATGTGTGGGCTCATCTGCAAGCTTTCTTGCAAGTCTTTAGTTGTACGAGTTGGGATACACGGTTTGTTTGGCGACAGTGTATTTCCAGTAGCTTCTTTTTTCAGGACGTCTAAAATGCTTTATAATATTCCGCTTCTTTAGTAACGTTTGATGCAGAGATGTTGACTGTAAAGTATCATCGTTTTATCAAGCATTTCTTTAGATAGCATACTCTGGGTAGATGCAAAGCCAAACCAAAGCTGGTTGCCTTTTTTGTGGTACTAGGTGTTAACGGTCTTTAAACTGCAAGTGACCCAAAACTGAGCTATTACATAGGTAATAAAGAGAAGCTCTGAGGCTTTCGTCAATTTTTTTCTTTGAGGTCAAAGTTGTTTGTCTCGAGAATTGTAGAATCAAACTAAAACATGGTACTCCTTCTTGGTAGTCAATGCTGACTATCTGTACTACTCAGTTTTTGCTTTGTTGTAGTCGAGTTTGCTGACTGTCATCTGGAAAAATTCAAAGTGGTCCGTTGAAGTTCCAGTACATCTTCGGTTTTTGTGGTAACTTCATTAGCAATTGGACTTAACCCAATAGCTTTTGTTTTTGTCGCTTACCAAAGTTTAAAGTTCTAAGATTTCTTCAGTTTTTGTGATAAATTTTACTTTAGCGAAAGCAGTGTTTGCTCAATTTTCAAATTTGAATTTATTTTGATTTCTGTAATGATTTTATTAACGGTAGCAAACTGAACTCTGACGTCTAGGGTGAGTAGTCTGTACTACTCGTGATCGTTGTCAACTGTGCTGTGTTGTAGTCGACTTTATTGGAACTCATTTTCAGAATTTGGAGACTTATTTGATAGTAACTTTGGCAGTTTTGCACAAAATGTAGTTTGGTTACGTCCAACAGATAGGTTAGGTTAGGTTAGGTTAAGTTAGGTTAGGTTAGGTAGACCAAAGAAGCGCGTGAACGGCAATTATCCTCCTGGACGTTAAAAACGCTTTTAACACGGCCAGGTGGAATAAGGTTTTGACTCGCTTGCAGGAGATTGGGGTGTCCAGATATCTCCAGGACATTTTAGCCAGCTACCTGAGCGACAGAACGCTCCGCATCGCAGAGGGGGAGGAAAAAAAGCTGTGCAGGGCATACCGCAGGGTTCGGTTCTTGAGCCAACCCTGTGGAACGTATTGTACGACCCTGCACTTAGACTGGACATCCCGGAAAAATGCAAGATGGTAGCATACGCCGACGATCTGGCGGTGGTGGTTAGGGCATGCAGTGCTATGAGGCTCCAGGAAGCAGCAAACGAGGCCTTGGCGGCCGTGGACGATTGGATGTCCGAAAACGGGTTAGAGGTCGCCCACGAGAAAACATTGGCCCTTATCATTAAGGAATCAAGAAGAAAAGGCGAGGTGGTTTTCTGAGGAGAGGAGGTGAAGCCAAAAAAAACTGTAAAGTATCTGGGAGTATGGCTGGATGCGAATTGGACATTTGGTCACCACGTGGTAAACACGGTCAGAAAAGCCAAAAAGACAGTCACGGCACTAATGAAGATCGTGCCAAAAAGCCAGAAAAAGGACGGTTTACCACGCGGTAGTTCAGTCCATCATAACCTACGCAGCGCCTGTGTGGAGAAGTGCACTCGGAGTTCAGCGGCACAGGATCTTGCTGATCTCTACCCAGAGGAAAGTTCTGCTGAGAGTGGTTAGCGGATACAGAACGGTCAGTGCAATAGCGGCGTGCGTGATAGCAGCGGTACCACCAATATACATTAAAGTGCTGGAATTGGAGGATAGGTACTTGGCCAGGAAAACAGGGCAAGAATCAGCCTTTAGCGTAGTCAAGACGTGGCAGCAACATTGGGAAGCAACGGTGGACACCGCCCAATGGACGAATAAGCTGATCCCAAACATAGCAATCTGGAATGTGTGTCCATACAGAACCACGGACTACTTTTTGATTCAATTTTTGTCAGGCCACGGAAGCTTTGGGACTTACACAAAGAGAATTAGTAAAACCGCTGACGACGCTTGTCACTACCGCGGGGAGCAAGACTCTTCCGAACACACTTTCTTCTCCTGCGAGCGCCAGCAGGTCGGGAGAAGGGAAGCCGAATCGGCGTTAGGAGAAAGTTTAAGGGTGGATAGCCTGATTGACCTGATGACGGGATCTGAGCGCAACTGGTCACACATCTACAACTTTGTGACAAAGACTATGAAATGTAAAAAAAAGGCAAAACAAAAAGGAAAAATTAGAATTTAAATAACAAGAGAGTGTCCAGTCGGTTGGGCGATGAGAAATCTTTTTCTAGGGTATTCCGTCCAACCGGTGCGAAGAACAGAGGTTTTTTAGTGGGTGCAAGTCCCACACTCACGGACTCATTAAACCAAGAGCCCGGAGAGAAAAAAAATGTTAGGTTAGGTTAGGCTAGGTTAGATTAGGTTAGGTCTGTACGATACTTGTGCGTCGCGATCTTCAACATCAAAGCTAAAGGTTGTAGATGCATATAGTTCCATGCTTTCTAAACCTACTGGCGCCAAACCTGTGATTGTCAAACCTTTTCATGTTATATTTGAAGTGGGGTTCCAACGCCGAACTGCGTTTAGTCACAGTTGGGCGGTAGTTAACGGAGTTCTTGACCCGTAAATTTGAGCTCAGAACTGTGTTGGTAATGTTGCCCTGGTAATGTAAGGAATGATATTCGTCAGAGGTCTTGCAGAGGTCGACAAAGGTCAATATCGTACTTGCTAAAATCTTTCAAGACGTTTAAGCCATAGCCTAGTGGTATCACCTTAAAGTACCGTAGCGTAGGCGCCTCTCTTGTATGGTTGTGGTGTGCGATAATAGTTCTAGAATATTCTAGACAAACATGTGGGACCTACAGTTTAACGTAGAATCTAAAACACAGAGGAGTTTACTAGACAGATACTTTTCTGATTTGCCATTGCCTTGCGAAGGAGACGATCGCATCAAAATATATTCAAGAAATTAGGTATTGCCCTTGCTGGGAATAGAACCCAGATTGTCTGCTCAACAATAACCGCACTAGACTATTGAGCTTCAGTCACCTCTACGTTTTTTTTTTAAATTCGATTCTTTTTTACATTGGACTCCATTTGTTACCTTCAACAATTGTGAAAGTCTTTTATGTATTCTTTTCTTGTCTTCTGCATTTCTTCTCAGAGTATTTAGCTTTGCACCAGATGTTGAAGATGACCACCTTGGTAAGTCCCTTGGAAAACAGCATCAAGATTTGATTCAGTACCATAAAAGGTGTCAATGGAAGGAAATTCGGAATCAAAGGTTCCAACGTGAAAATCTTTTATCAAACCTTGAAACGTCTGCGTCACCTTTCAAAAAATTTGGTTTGGGTTTAAGAAAGCACAAAGCTCTACTTTGAGTCGTCACGACAAAACGTTATTTCACAAATGTTAAACAGGTCAAAAGTTCCAACGCAAAAATCTGTTATAAAATTTTGGAAAGTTATTTACGTCATTTCACCTTCGCCATCTCTTCTCGGAACATTAGGTTTAAGGTTAAAAAAGCAGAATGCTCTACTTCAGCCCACTTTAAGCGCTATTTATTACTGACACGGTTTTCAGGTGTTGAAGCTAGGACCATCACGGCAAGTGCTTAGGAAACAGCTTCAAGATTTGATCCACCGCCGTAATAGGTGCCATAGAATGCAAATTCGGAATCAAGGGTTTTAACGTCAAAGTGTTTTGTAGAACCTTGGAACGTCATTTACGTCTTCTTGGCTTTTGCGTCTCTTTAAAAAAAAAATAGTTTGAGTTTTAAAAAAGTCAATCCTCTACTTCGCTCCACGTTGGGCGCCATTTTTTATTGACGCTCCTTCTGGAGGTATCAAATGTGGAAGTTTTCTATGTATCTTAGAACGTTATTTCACAAGAGTTAGAAGATCAAAGGTTATTTCTTCTTGCCTAGGCCTTTTAAAAATATTAGGTGTGGGGTTGAAAAAGCACAACGCTCTACTTTGCACCTTACTGGGCGCCATTTATTACTGACGTGCCTTCTACGGGTGTTAAAAAGGAGGCCGTTACAAATCTCAAAGAAATCAGCCTCAAGATTTGATCCAGCGTCTTCTATGCTATGTTATTTCACACGTACTGAGGTGGTGGTTTCCAACTTAAAAGTTTTTATGGAATCCTGGAACGTTATTTGCGTCTTCTTGAGGTTGAGAAGACACAATGCACTACGTGGTTTGTTTGTTAATTACGTCTTTTGCGTTTCTTCTCAGAGTCTTTGGTTTAGAGTTGACAAAACATAGCTGTCAGCTTCTCAGGTGTTAAGGATATGGTCCCACGTTGGGCGTCATTGGAGAATAAGGAATTCACGGCAAGTTCTAAAGAAATAGCTTCAAAATTTGATTCAACTTGGAAATCTTCTATGCATCTTACAACGTAATTTTTCCGGAGTTGAAGGAGTGACCATAATAGATACCGAAGGAAACCACCTCGGGATCAAAAATTCTAACGTGAAAGTTTTTAATAAAACGTTAGAACGTTGTGTAAGTTTTTTTGCCTTCTGCAGATCTTCTCAGAGTATTTGGTTTGGGGTTGAGAAGGCACAATACACTACTTTCCCCCAAGTTGGGCGCCAATAACGTGTTTTTAGGTGTTGAGTACCGATGGCAGTAACCTCAAGATTTGATCCAGCATGAAAGTCTTTTATGCATCTTAGAACTTTATTTTACAGGTGCTGAAGAGGTGATCATAATAGGTGCAAAAGGAAGCAACCGCAAAATCAAAAATTTCAACGAAATAGTCTTTTACGGAATCTTAGAACGTTATTTACGTTATTCTCAAAGTATTTGGTTTAAGGTTCAGAAAGCACAATACTCTACTTTATCCCACGTTGTGCGCCATTTATTACTGACGTGTTTTTCACAGATGTTGAGAAAAAAGCAACCTCAAGACTTGATCCAGTTTAGTACTCTTCTATGCAACTTATATCGTTATTTCAAAACAAACAATTTTGTTGTACCTTCTTGTAATGTACAACGCCAGCTTTGTTTTTGTTAATACACTCATACTGAGCGTGTTCTCAAAAGAAAATTTAAGTGTTGTGTTGTACGACGTGACTAAACAACCAACAGTAGACGTAAACAGAAAACCGTTAGCAAGATTGTGGAAAAATTTGCCTTGTTTAAGAATTCCTAAAGATGGAACAAGTGGTATTGTGTCCGACGTTTGCTAAGGGTTGATACTGCTGTCGGTAAAGGTCGTCAAAGGTTGAACCGTAAAATAAATGTTGACTACGGATTCTGCAAAAAGTTATTTGAACACAAAAACGGAGTTTTAGTTGTGTCGTCTTTGGCTGATCTAATCTAGTTACAGCTCCGGACTCGACTAAAAATTCTGCAGAAAAATTGGTTAGGTTAGGTTACGCTTTGAGTCGACTGTGGATTTTGAGGAAAAGTTGGTTGAGCCGTAGACAAAAATGAAGTTCCGGTCTATGTCGTCGTTAGCTAATTCAAATTGGTTGATTTTCTTAATTTATGTTCTGGAATCGACTGAGGATTCTGCGGAAAAGTTGGTTGAGCCGTAGACAAAGGCAAAGTTCCGGTCTATATCGTCGTTGAATTTCTTAGTTGATCCTTTTTAGCCATAGATAAAAACGGAGTTTTGGTCTATGTTGTCGTTGTCTGATCCAATCTGTGAAAATTCTGTGAAAAAGTTGGTTGAACCCTAGACGAATTTCCGGTCTATCATCTATTGGCTGATCCGATTTAGTTAACTGTGGACTTGACTAACAATTATGCAGAAAAGTTGGTTAAGTCATAGACGGAGACGGTCTATGTCGTCGTTGTCTAATCTAACTGTGGATTCTGCGGAAAAGTTGGTTAAGCCGTAAACAAAGACGGAGTTCCGGTCATCGTTAGCTAATTTAATTTGGTTGACTTTTAGTTGATGCTTTGTACTCGACTAAAGATTTTGCAAAAAGTTGATTCAGCCATAGATAAAGACAGACAGAGTTTTGGTCTATGTCGTCGTTATCTGATCCAATCTATAGAATCTTCTTGCTTGATGTTTAAACACAACTGAAGATTATGCAGAAAAGTTGGTTGAGCTGTAAACAAATTTCCGGTCTACGTCATCGTTGGCTAATCCAATCTAGTTAACGCTCTGGATTCAATTAAAAATTCTGCAGAAGAGAGGTTTGGTCATAGATAAAGACGGTCCATGTCCAAAAATTGCTTGAGCCGTAGACAAAGAAAAGTTCCGGTCAATGTCGTCGTTTAGAGCTTTGGTCCATGTTCTCGTTGTCTGATCCAATCTGGTTAATTTTCCTGACTAAAGCTCTGAACACAACTAAAAATTCTTTAGAAAAGTTGGTTGAGCCGTAAACAAAGACGGAGTTTGGTAGTTGGCTGATCTAATAGGATGATTGATGTTTTAGACTTGACTGAAGTTTATGCAGAAAAGTTGGTTGAACCGTAGACAAAGACCGGTCTATGTAGTCGTTGGCTGAACGCTCTAGACTCGACTAAAGATTTTACAGAAAAATTGGTTAGATCATAGACAAAAGACCGTTTATGTCTTTGATTTCTAATCTAATCTTGTTGACACTCTGGACTCAACTGTGGGTTCTGCGGATAAGTGGGTTGAGCCGTACACAAAAACGTAGTCTAGTGGTCTATGTCATTGTTAGCTAATTCAATTTAGTTGAAGATTTGAACTCGACTGAGGATTCTGCAAAAAGTTGGTTCCATAGATAAAGTCGGAGTAGTTTTGGTCTATGTTGTCGCTGTCTGGTCCAAACTGGTTAACTTTTTTGCTTGATGAAAAAGTTGTTTAAACCGTAGATACAATATATATCGTCGTTGGCTGATCCAATCCGGTTAACCACGTTGATTGACGCTCTAGGCTTGACTGAAGTTTGTGCAAAAAAGCTGGTTGAGCCGTAGACAAACTTCCGGCCTATGTCTTTGTTAGCTAGTTACTATTGCGGACTAAATATTCTGTAAAAAAGTTGGTTAGGTCATAGTCGAAGACGGTACATGTTGTCGTTGTCTAATCTAATCTTGTTGACGCTCTGAACTCGGCTGTAGATTCTGCGGAAAAGTTGGTTGAGCCGTAGACAAAAACAAAGATCCGATTTATGTCATTGTTAGCTAATTCAATTTAGTTGTTGCTTTAGACTCAACTGAGGGTTTTGGAAAAAGTTGTTTTGGCCATAGATAAAAACGGAGTTTTGGTCTATGTCGTCGTTGTTTGATCCAATCTGGTTAACTTTCTGGTTTGATGCTCTAAACTTAACTGAAGACTTTGTGGAAAAGTTGGTTGAGTTGTAGGCAAAGACAAAAAGTTCCGATCTATATTGTGGTTGATTGATCCAATCCGGTTGACCTCGTAAGTTTATGCAGAAAAATTGTTTGAGCCGTAAACAAATTTCTGGTCTATGTTGTCTTTGGTTGATTCGATCCTGTTAACGCTCTGGACTTGACTAAAAATTTTGCAGAACAGTTGGTTGGTCATAGACGGAGACAATCTATGTCGTCGTTATCTAATCTAATCTTGTTGACGCTCTAGACTCGGCTATGGATTTTGCGGAAAAGTTGGTTGAGCCGTAGATAATGTTGTCACTGTCTGGTTCAATCTGGTTAACTTTTTGCATGATGCTTGAAATGAACTGAAGGTTCAGTGAAAACATTGGTTAAGCCGTAGGCACAATATATATTGTCGTTGGCTGATCCAATTCGGTTAACCTCGAGGCTCGACTAAAGTTTGTGCAGAAAAGTTGGTTGAGCCGTAGGAAAACTTCCGATATATATCGTTGTAGGATAGATAAAGACGGAGTTTTGGTCCGGTTTATGTCGTCGCTGTTTGATCCAATTTGGTTAAACTTCTTCCTGGATGCTTAAACTCAACTGAAAATTCTGTAAAAAAGTTGGTTGAGTTGTAGACAAAGCCAAATAGTTCTAATCTATACTGTTGTTGGCTGATCCAATCTGGTTGACCTCGTCGATTGAAGCTCTAGGTTCGACTGAAGTTTATGCAGGAAAGTTGGTTGAGCCGTAGATAAACTTGCGGTTTATTTCGTCGTTGCCCAATTCGATCTAGTTAACGCTGAAGACCCTGACTAAATATTCTGCAGAAAAATTGGTTAGATCATAGACGGACACGGCCCATGTCGTCCTTGTCTAATTTAATCTGGTTGATGTTCTGGTCTCGACTGTGGATTCTGCAGAAAAGTTGGTTGAGCTGTAGGCAAAGACGGAGTTCCGGTCTATATCGTCGTTGGCTGATACAATCCGGTTGACCTCGTTGATTGATAATCTAGGTTCAACAGAAAAGTTGATTGAGCCGTAGACAAACTTCCGGTCTATGTTGTGGTTGGCTAATCCGATCTGGTTGGCCTTCTTGGTTGACGTTCTGGATTCAACTGACGATTTTGCGGAAAATTGATTGAGCCAAAAGCAAACACGTCGTTGGCTAATACTATCTGGTTGACCTTTTTAGTAGAGGTTCTGGACTCAATTGAGAATTCTGCAGAAAATTGGTTTAGCCGTAGACTCAGAAGAAGATATAGACCGCTATGTCGTCCTTAGTTGATCCAATTTGGTTGAAAAAGTTGGTTGAGCTGAAGAGAAAGCGGAGTTTCGGTCTATCCCGTTGTTGACTAATTGGATTTGGCCGACTTTTTTGGTTAAAGCTTTGAACTTGACTGAAGATTCTGCAGAAAAGTTTGTTGAACCGTAGTCTATTGGCTGATCCGATCGGGTTGACCATTTTAGATAACGCTCTGGAATGTACTAAAGATTCTGCAAAAAAGTTTAGCTTATCAAGAGCAAATTTGCAGAAAAAAATTTGTTCTTAAAAACTCCAAAATCAGCTAAAAATTCTTGCATTGACATGGTTACAAAGCAACCTAAAATATACAATGCAATGGTACTGCTAAAATTGACACTAACAATTTTTCCGTTGTCCATAAAAAACTCTCAAGAAAACAAATTTTCACGAGTTCGGTGGTCTTGAACCAACCACTACCACGTTTTTTTAAAACCATTTAGCTGGCCTCCAGGCTAGCTCATCAAAGCCGTTTAAATTCGCTACGCTTAGTTGTATAAGAAATGAAAAAAATCTGAAGTGTTAGCAGTTCTCTAGGTAACTCTACACTTAAAAGACCTCTTCAAATGGTTGCCTATCACCAGATGGACAAAACCCAATCCAGATAATGCTTCTTCGTCTAGAAGCTATTCCAGTCATTTGTATCTAGAAAACTTTTTTTTAGAATTACATTTTTCAGTTTGCCCGGCATATATTATTCAGGTTTGTAAAGCTTAGACTATCAAATATTGGGAAAAAAGTTTAAAAAATAAGAATTTTTCATATTTTTAAGCCTGAATTAGGCCACAATTTTTTTTTTAAGTTTTTGATGCAATTTATATTTTATAGTTTGACTGGCATAAATTACACTAATTTCCAAGAAACAGCACTTTGGTACATTGAGAAAAAAGCTTAAAAACTAAAAATTTGTCATATTTTAAGCCTAAATTAAGCCAAAATTATTTTTTTCATATTTTCTGTAAGAATTATGTTTTTAAATTTGCCTGAGATATATAACACCTATTTTCAAAAGTTAAGACTTTGATGCATTGGGAGAAGAAGCTCGGAAACTAAATTTTTTGAAATTTTTGAAATTTTTTTAAGCCTAAATTAGGGCAAAAAATTTTTTGTTTTAAAATTTTTAGAAAAACTATTACGCTTGAATTATATTAATTTAATTTTCAAAAAATAAAACTTTTATGCATTGAAGGATTTTTTCATAGTTTTATGCCTAATTTATGCAAAAAAATATTTTTTTTAAATTTTGGATAAAATTTTTTTTTTTTGAGTCTCTAAAAAGTGTTAAAAAACACTAAACTTCTTTTAACAAAACATAAATATGTTAACCCTAAACAAACCATAAACAAGAAGAAAAAAAAAACGAAATAAAATTATCAAAATTCGTTTCATAAATAATAATATTTTCAAAACAACAGATTTTATCCAAAACATTTTAGCTATTTAAGTAAATATAAACAAAAACATTAATGTATTTTGTACAAAACTTTTCACCACAAAGTAAACAACATTAATGCAAAATGTATTCAGTATTTAAATGTTTTATGTTATTAATAATATCAAATTAATTATAACAATAACATGCAAATTTTTCCTATTTGTAATAACCCAGTTTCACTCTAGTTTCATCGAATCGATCGATCACAATATCCAAAACAAAAAAAAAAAGAAATATCATAAAATGCAACTCAATTCTCTGAAAGATTTTAATTAAGATTGTAAAATATTAATTCAAATATCAATTAAATACAAGTTCATAAAACTGAAACTTCTTTTGATAATACACAATTACTTCATTTCTTTTCAACAACAAAAAGCTACATGCTTCGCAATATAAACACCGTCAAAAACTGTAACTTTACATCAGCAATAAAAAGAAGTCTTCACAAAGCTTAATGAAACTCGTAAGAAAAATTAAATTAAATTTCTTTCAACTAATTGAAAAATTGCATTGATATAAATTAAATCTAACCATAAATTCAGTGACATTTACTTTATGAACTGCTGGAAAGAAGTGGGTAGTAACACAAAAAATAATAAAACTGAAAGTTTTTTCTGTAAAAAATTATGTGTCGCACGAGATGAAAGTCGGTTTTGATATATATTCGGTCCTATATTTTATTTTGTCTTTTTATCATACCTTGTTCCTGTTTTGTTTTTTCCATGGCGGCACAGGCGGCGCGCCATTCTTGCAATTCCGGCGAAGGGATCAGACCCGCTGATCCTGCGGAATTATCTTTTCTCGCCTGCCACCAGTGATGATCATCCTTACTTATAATCTATATATTTGGAAAAAGAAAACAGTAATTAATTATAATGTAAATCTATACGGATTATATTTTGTGGAAATTGAATAGCTTATGGGACTTAAAATGTTTGTTATAATCAATGTTATGTTTTGTTAGGGGAGTTTTCGAAATTTACATACAGTGAATGTTTAATCAATAAATAATTTTTTGGGGAACATTTTTGTTGTGTTTTTAATATAAATTTAATGAATTGCTTGTATTTATATACTCTTGTCAAGCTTCGTTTTTATACATTAAAATGAATACTAATGAGCTTGTTTTGCGTCTGGCTGCCATAATCAAAGACAACCAAATAGAAATAATTATTCAAAACAATTTTTAATTAATTGTTTAGCTTGATGTTGTAATAATTTTGTGTTAGAAGATAGCAGTTAGCATATATTCATCAAACGACGACCGAAGCGCGCTTTAAACAACAAACGCTAATTGTGTGCAGTTGTAAATGTGTTTACTTACTGATCAAACGCAAAAGTTTTTATATGCTACTACCTTCAGATTGAATTGAGTACAATTTTATAATGTATCGACCCGTGGTAGTATAATGAGTAAAACTAAGTAAATGATTTCTGTTTGCAAATTTGTTTGTGACTGAAATCTTTAATATCGAAAGATAGAAGATCTCGGGACACGATTTTTAATAAATAGCTTTTCTGTGAAACTAATATCGTGCAATTATTTGGTTTTCTAAGCAAATTTAGTTTTTATTTTTTTTAATTTAATTATTTTTTTAGTTTTTTGGTCATAATTTATAAATTTTTAGGTAAATTTTGATTAAAAGATAAATTTTCTCACCAATTTACTATAAATTTCATGAAGAAAATGAGTTTATGTGTAAATTTTATGTAGAAATTGCTTTTCTGTTTTAATTCTTGATAAATTTTGTCCAATAACTAGATTTTTATTGCAATTTTTGATATTTTTGTTTAACCATTATATTTTCTACGCAATTTTAAGTTAATAAATGATTTTTTTGATAAATTTCACAAATAAAATAAGTTTTTGAACAAATTTTATGCAAAAATAGAGTTTTCTAAGCGATTATAATTGAAAAAATGTAATTTCTAAGCAAATTTTGATTAATTTCATAAAGGAAATAAGATTTATGTGTAAGTTTTATGCAAAAAATAACTTTTTATGCGATTTTTGATAAATTTTGAGTAATAAATTTAATTTTCAAACAATTTTCAATAATTTTTTTGCAATCATTATGTTTTCTTTGTAATTTTAGATCAATTTTGTAAAATAAATAAATTTTCTGAGCAATTATAGACTAATTTTATGAAAGAAATGAATTTTCTGAAAATTTTATGCAAAAAATTGCTTTTGAGTGCAAGTTTTTGCATACTTTCTAAGCTGTTTTAAATTTTTTTTTATTTTAAAATAAATTTTTAAGCGAATTTAACATAAATCATGAAGAAAATGAGTTTTTTGTGCATATTTTAAGTAAAAAATAGCTTTTCCATCCAACTTTTAATAAATTTTGTGCAATAAATAGATTTTTTTTGAAATTCTTAATAGTAAATTATACATAAATTTTTAATAATTTCATAAAAAAAAATTGTAGAAATTATACAAAAATAGTATTTTTGTGACTTTTTGATAAATTTTGTGTAAAACTATTAGACTTTTAAGCTGTTTTAGATAGATTTTAATTAAGAAATAAAATTTATGAGCAATTTTAAGTAAATTTCACAAAGAAAATAAGTTTTTGTGAAAATTTTATGCAAGAATTAGGTTTTCTATGCAATTTTTGTTCAATTTTGTGCAATTAATATTTTTATTTATTATTCATTGCAATTTTAGATCAATTTGAGTAACAAATTTTATGCAAAAAAATTTTTCTGTGCAATTTTTGTGCAAAACTTTATTTAACAAATGTTAATAAAATTCATAAAAAAAAAAAAATGCAAAAATGCAGTTTTTGATAAATTTATAGCTTTTCCTTATAATTTTTCATAAATTTTGTGCAACCATGATATATTCTATGCAATTCTAGATTAATTTCCTTTAAATTTTTATTGCCATTTTAGATAGATTTTGATTAAGAAATTTCATAACGGAAATAATTTTTTTGCGCAAAATATAGCTTTTCTATGCAATTTTTGATAAATTTCTTACAATAAATAACATTTATTTAAGATTTTTGATGAATTATGTTTTCTACGTAATTTTAAATGAATTTTCTTTAATAAATAAATTTTCTGCACTATTTTTAATGAGTTTCTTAAAGAAAAAAATTTTTTTTACAAATTTTATGCAAAAAAAAACTTTTTTGATAATTTTTGTGTAACCACTATGTTTCCTACTCATTTTTAAATCAAAATATAATAAAAATTTTCCATAATTTTATTAAATTTTATGACAGATATAAGTTTTTTGAGCAATTTTAATGTAGTACATAACTTTTCTTTGCATTTTTAAAATGAATTTTGACAAAACATTAGATTTTCTAATCAATTTTAATCAAATTTTGTGTAATAAATGATTTTTCTGTCGTATCTTTGATAAATTTTATAAAGCAAATTTTATGGAATAAATGGATTTTTTATGCTATTTTTCATAAATCGTCGTGCAATCATTAGATTTTATAAGCGATTTTATGATGAATTACGTCTAATAAATAAATTTTGGAAACTTAAAGAAGTTAATAAAATTTTTATTTAAAAAAATAGATATCTTGTGTAATTTTTAATAAACTTTTATAATTTTTACATAATTTTAGATAATTTTTGTGTAATGAATAAGGTTTCTACAACATTTTTGATAAATTTCATGAAGCAAATAAGTTTTTTGTGCAAATTTCATGCAATTTTTGACAAATTTCATAAATTAAATGTTTTTTCTCAGCATATTTTAATTAAATTTGTTAAACTATTAATTTTTCCAATCAGTTTAAAATAAATTAAGTGCATTCACAAGTGTATTATGCGTATTTTTTAATAAATTTTATGAAATAAATAGATAAAGGATTTAGGTAAATTTTATTGTTATTAAATAAGTATTGCTTCAAATTTTTTTACGATTGTATTAAATTTGGTTTTTTTGTGCAAAATATCATAACTTTACTGTGCAATTTTAGATAAATTAAAAGTTTTTGTGCAAATAATTGTTGTTTATAAGCTTTAAAACTGCTTATAAACAATAAACAAACAAATTAAATTAAATTAAATGTATTAGTTATAATAAATGAAGTAAGTTTTCTTGCAGTTTTCATGTAATAAACAGTTTTTTTTTTGATGTTTTATTAAACTTTGTGCAAACATTAGGTTTTTTGTTGAAATATTATGTAATAGTAAGCAAATTTGTGCATTTTTCTGATAAATTTGATAAAAAAGTATGTATTTGCAGTTTTCATGCAATATTTGTGATTTTGACAATCTTAGCTGGTTTGGGTAAATATCAACTTTGTTCCTAGTGTTATGTGAATGATTGTTTTCATAAAGTTGGAATTTATTGAGGTTGCTGCACTCATATACATATATACAAGCACGGAAATGTCATTAACTTTAATACACGAAATTGATTCTGACAATCATCCCTATAACCAAAGCCTGATATTACCCTGATGGCTCTACTTTGTAGGGAGAACATCCTGTTACAAATAGCAGAATGTCCCCATATCAATAAACCGTACGTTAGATGTGATTGGCACAGAGCAATGTAGGCCGTTTTTAAAACAAAGATAGAAACAGTACCGCTCAAATATCTTAATAAAAAGATATTGCTGCATAACTTTTTTGCTAGTGCATCTCCATGCATTGACCATTTCAGATCTGGATCAATATACAGACCTAAAAACTTTGTATTGTTACTAGTTTTCTGATGATTTCGTAACAAAAATGTAACAGTGAAGGATTTCTGAGGATTTACAGTTAAAAGATTACTGCAAAACCATCTCTCTGCCATAACGATAGCTGCATTATGTCCATTCTTAGCTATATTAATATCTTTATGCTTAAATAAGATGGTAGTATCATCCGCAAAAAGAACAACATGTTCATCTTTAAAAAGTTGAGTAAGATTATTGATATAGATAAGGAACAGCACTGGACCCAGTACTGAACCTTGTGGTACATCTGTAGTTAGACAACCAAATTCCGAATGTGTTTCATTGTGGTAAACAAGCTGTTTCTTATTATGCAAGTAGGACGACAACAAACGAAAACTTTCTGGCTTAATATTATACATATATAACTTACGTAGTAAAATTTCGTGATCAACACAATCAAATGCCTTGGTCAGATCGATAAAAGATGTTACTGAATATTCACCATTTTCAAAACATTCAATTGTGTTGCTCAAAAAGTTTAGTTTAGCTTGTGTTGTAGACATTCCTTTTCAAAATTCAAACTGGCTATCAGAAAATAAATGTTCTGATTCAAAGAAATCAACTAATTCAATAAAGTTTCAAAAATTTTAGAGACAATCGGTAGCAGACTGATAGTTCTATAATTTGAAGGGTCATTAATGTCGTCCTTTTTGTAAATAGGTTTTACATCAGCTAGTTTTAAAGAATCGGGAAATGTTTGACTATTAATACATTCATTAAACAGTTTAGTATGTGGAACTATTAAAAAATGTGACATAGCTGCAGTAATACCATAACAATCAAAACACTTACTTTTTTTCAGAAGTTTGATTGTATCTCTCATTTCAATAAAAGTTGATTCACGAAAATTAAAATAGTTTGGTACATTTACATTGTTAACTTCACCACACATTAAAATAATAGGATCTACAACAGATGTAGATAAAGATCCTATTAAAGTAGAAGGTATATTTAAAAAGAAATTATTAAAATTATTAGCGCTAATATCACAGGTTGTATCACAGTTTTTATTAATTGGATTAATGATTTTCCACATAGCTTTTTGAGAGCTTTTTTACAATGACTAGTTACATACGCTTCATTCATAAGTTTTAAGTTTTCACGCATTGCTTTTAACTCTTCGTTAAACCAAATGATTTTATTTTGTTTGCAATCCTTGCTTGATTGCTGTTTTGCATGTGGAAAAGCAATTATTGATAACATTTCCAAAAACATATCCATTTTTATACTTCAACTTAGTTCACTATTATCAAGAAATTGCCAATTAATATTTTCAATTAAAGAAAAAAAATTGATTTTCCCGCATTGAGTTAAAGGTCGACATAGTGGTGATTTAGCTTTATTATTATTGATATACTCGAACGATAATTCAATTCCAATATGATCGGAAAAACCAGTATCAATAGTATGCATATATACTAGACTTTGGTGTACGTTTGTGAAAATGTTATCAATACTATTATCAAACCTTGTAGGACGATTAAAGTTACTTATCAACCCATACCCACTAAGAAAGTCAATAAGTCTAGACCTATTAGGATCACTCCCGTTAAATGAAACATTAAAATCACCTGTCGAAAAAACTCTATTGTGAACAAAGTTGATTTTGTTGAAAGCACAGAACAGAACCTTTAAAAACATATTAAAATCTCCTGATGGAGAACGATAAACTGATACAATTACACATTTCATATTTATAAGTTCTATGACAGAAATTTCGCAATCTTTTTCTTTCGATAGATTATTAATTTCCATAGAAATACAGTTAAAATGTAGTTTAGCGAGAATCATAACACCACCACGCTTAAAAATAACTCGTGAAAATTGCGAAACTACTGCCAAATCATTTAACTTTACTTGAAGAGCTTCATTGCTGGAAAGCGAATGCTCGCATATGCATAAAAATGAATATTTATTCAATCGCTCTAATAAAAATGATTCCATTGAAGAATTTTATTTCGTACGCCAGCTTCGGTTGTAGACGGAACCAGTCTACAAACATGAATATGTGCCTTTTTATCCACTCCATGTAAAAGAGTATCAATATTCTCAAGGGTGCCTTGTACTTTAGGTTTAGTTTTTCTACGGCTTACAACCGTTTTTCATACGGTTTTACTAGCATCGTTATCGATAGTTGGCTGATTACAATTATTCAAATGTTTTAAAGCATACGTTTGGTTCATATCCGTAAAGCTGGTAGGGTTTGACTATAAATCAGAACTGTTTGTTTAGTAATTTTATTATTCTTTGCGTTGCTTCCAATATTAGTGTCCTTGGTTGCCTAGGTTAGATGCACTGTTTTCATTATTATTTCTAACAACTACGTTAGCCATACTAACTACCGTTGGGGATTTAGACGGGAACTTGCTTTTGTTGACCTCTTTTAATAGCGATTTGTTATCTTCTTCAAGTCTTGCGACTTTTTCAATCAGCAGATTATTATTTAATTTTAGTTGTTTTACCAATTCTTTAAGATAAGCGTAAGATTCTTTTTCAAAGTCCAATTTTTCATCTTCATTGAGGTTAAGTTTCATTCCACAACAAGTTTTAACCCTTTTATAACAAGAAAGATGATAAAATGACTTGCACGTAATACACTGCATTCCCGACTTGGCAACATTACCACACGACCACATTTTTTTATTTAAATCGATAGATTTAGCTGCATTTTTTACAGTATTTGTAGCTTCATCATCTGTTTCATTCCCCATCTTACAGGGAAATGAATCATTTAGTTTGTAATAAATCAATTTTTCTGGTCAATTTTTGATGAATTTGAAAAACGTTTTTGTGCACATTCTTTGCAACTATAGTATTTTCTAATCTATTTTTATTTTAAAATTTATAGAAGAATATCATCTATTGATGATTGCATTAGTTTGTAAAATGATTTGGTTTCTGTTCGTTCATAGTGTTTTATTAATAATTTGTTGTTTCACTCGATAAGCTTCAACAAAACTTTAAGTATCGTATGACTATACTATCGATAATAATGTCTTGGAACATGTTACACAAATAAAAGATTTGGGCGTAATTTTTGACTAAAAACTAACTTTTGTAGAGCATATAAATTATATGTGCAACCGCGCTATGAAAATTTTAGAGTTTGTGTACAGACTATCAACTGAACTATCTCCAAGCACACTTAAACTATTTTATTGCGCCTTGATACGCTCTCATTTAGAGTACACTCCGTCAGATTGGTGCCTATTCTACGACATTCATATAAGCAATGTAGAACGCATTCAAAACATAAATTTTTGTTTATTATCTTACAAATTAGGCATTTTATTCAAAAATTACGATTTAACCATATTGCTTTGCAATATAATTTTCCGCCGCTGAAAATTCGGCAAAGCCAAACTTTTTGTAAATAACAGCTTTTTTTTTTACATTTTGTGTAATTATTGTATTTTCTATACAAATTTTGTGTAATAAATAAAGTTTTTGTGCAAGTTTTGACAAATTCCATGAAGTAAATTAGTTTTTGTACAAGTTTCATACAATAAATAACTTTTCATTGCAATATTTGGCAAATTATTGGTAGAATTTGTAGATTTGCAAACAGTTTAACAAACAATTTAAATTTTTTTTGTTCTAAATCTTTGTCTAAGATTCAATTGGGACATATTGATTAAATGTTATGTATTTTATATTATATTGTTTTTTATGTCAATCTTTTGCTTTTGTTTTTTATATATGTATTATATTGTTTATATTTATTGTATTTTTATGTAGATGTAAATGATTTTACTTACCGTAAATAAAGATTATTATTATTAATTAATACATGAAAGAAATATGTTGTTACTGCAAAATTTCATGCAATAAATTAGTAGTCTTTTTGCAAAATTTTATGCACTCATTGTATTTTCTAAGCAATTTTAGATAAATATTGTATAATAAAAGAGTTTTTTGTCAAAATTCCAAGCAATAATCATAAAATTAATGTATTTTTTTGGTATTTTTAATTAATTTTGTTTAAATTGGTGTTTTTAAACAATATTAAATAAATTAACTGTGTTTTCTGCGAATTTTTTTGATAAATATTACCAAGAAAAATAAGTTTTTGGTGCAAATTTTATGCAATAAATAAATATTCTTTGTAATTTTTAATAAATTTCCTACAACCGTCAATTTGTCCAATTGGTTTTAGATAGATTAACTGTAATGTATTTTCTACGCAATTAAAAAAAATTAAGTGTATTAACTGAGTTTTCTAGGCTTTTTTAAAAATCTAATTTAGTATGAAGTTTTTTGCAAATAATATGCAATAAAATGCTTTTTAGTGTCTGAACTAAATTTTCTACGCATATTTTAATAAATTTGAATTAGGAAAGAAGTTTTTTTTGCAAATTGTATGCAAAAATTAATCTTCTGTACAATTTTTAATTAATTTTGAGCAACCATTGAATATTATTTGCAATTTTAGTTAGACAATTTAAGAGTATTAACTATTAATTTAAGATAAAATAGGATTTTTTTGCAAATAATATGCAATAAATGGAGTTTTTGTGCAGTTAAAATGTATCATTTTATGCAGCCATTGTCTGTTCTTAACACTGTATATGAATTAAAAGTATTAATGCAAATTTTCATAAATATTTTTTAACAAATAAGTTTATTATCAAATATTATGCAATAAATAGCAAATTGTGCACATTTTTGTTGTTGTTAGACCATTGGTTTTTGTTTTTTTTTGTCAAATTTTTAATTAACTTTTATTTTCTAGCAACATTTCTTCTGCATCAATTATGTCCAACTTTTATGCTTTTTAATCAATTTGATAAGATATAACTTATTAAAAATCTTTATTAGAGCCGAAACTAGTAATGTATTTGAAAGAATAAATTTGTAATAAAAACATTGTGAATTGTCACGTAGTGGAAGTCACAACCATTAATATTAGTTATTAGTGTAATAAATAAGCTTTTGTATTTTTTAAGCAATTTTAGATAAATTAAATGTATTAAATTATCTGTTGTGCATTTTTTTAATAAACTTAATGCAAAATTTGATGTAAAATGCAATTCTTAAGTATGCTTGTGCATTATAGTTTCTAAACAATTTCAGTTAACTGCAAAATTATTTGTGTAAAATTCTTGCAATTTATGAATTGTTGCAATTGTTGATTTTCACAAAACAAAAAAGTTTTTGTCCCAATTTAATGCAATAAATAGCTTTTTGTGCAATTTTAATTGATTTCGTACAATCATTGTGTTTTCAAAATAATTTTAGATAAATTAAGTGTATTTGCAATACATATTTATAAGCGGAAATATTTTTTTCTGACAAACTTTAAATAATTGTTGGTTTGTATCTGATATTTTAAATTTAGATAAATTTTGTATAAAAAATAATTCTTCTGCTTCTACATCATTGTAGTTTGCACAGCCATCTGCAGTTTTAAATAAATTTCAAATACGTTTTTTGTACCGGGTTGATAAAATAAATGGCAATTCTTTCTAATTTTTTGCTACAATTTTTAATGTACAACAATTGTATTTCTACACAATTTTAGATAAATTAAGTGTATAGAGTTCTCTGCGCATTTATGGATAAATTTTATGATGGAACTGAGTTTGTTATTCAAATTTTAACTATAAATGGTTTTTCTTTGCAGTGTTTGATGAATTCTATATAATTTCTGATAAATTTTACAAATTTGTTTTTAGTGCCAAACTAATACAATAAATAGTTTTTCTCTCAAATTTTTAATTAATTTCGTGCAACAAATACAAATTTTAATAAATTTTGTAATTATAAATATATTTGTGCAAATTTTATGCAATAAATAGTATTTTTTGTCTGCAATTTTTAATTAATTGTGTTTTCTAAGCAACTTTAGTTTTATTGAATTTAATTTAGAAAATTAGTTTTCTATAGAAATGTTATGCACTAACATTTTGTGCATTTTTTTATCCACTTTGTTGAACTACTAAATTTTCTAACCAATTTTATATAAATGAGAAATAAGTTTTTTAAAAATATTATTAAATTTTTTTAATTAATTTCATGCAACTAAGTAGTTTTAGATAAATTACGGGTATTAACTGGGTTTTAAGCGCATCCTTATATATTTTGTTGTGTTTTTAACAACTTTTTAGCAATTTTAGCTTTGCAGTTTTTGATGTTTTACAAGTTTTAATACATTTTACGAGGCATATAAGTTTTTAGTGCTAAATTGATATACTAAATGATTTTTTTGTTCTGATTTTTGATTAGTTTTCTGTAAAAATGTCAATTTCTTCAAATTTAGATGAGAAAAATAAGAATTTTTGTGCAAATTAAATTTTATGTATTTTTTAAACAAGTTTAGATAAATTAATTAATGCATCAACTGAGTTTTATGCAACAGTTTTTGAATTTTTAAATAAATTTTATGAAGAAAATAAATTTGTAGTGCAAATGTCAAGCAATAAAGTTTTTGATAAATTTTATGAAGTAATAGAGTTGCTTGTGTCAACTTAATATAATAAATCACTTCGTTGTGCAACTTATAATTGACTTTGGACAACCATTTTGTTTTCTAAAAAATTTTAGGTAAATTAAGTGTATTAAGGGATTTCTATATATTTTTTGATAAATTTCATGTGAAAATGTTTGTAAAATTATTGTGTTTTCTAAACAGCTTTAAAAAATAGCACTATGTTTAAGCATGTTTTTTTTATTTCATGAGGTTAAAGAGTGCAAATTTCAAACAATTAATAGCTTTTCTCTGCAATATTTAGTGAATTTTATAAAAAAAATTGTTTGTACAAAATTCAAGCAATAAATTGTGCTTCTTTGCAGTTTTCTGCGCATTTTTGGATAAATTTCATAAACGAAATAAGTTTGTTGTGCACATTTTAAAAATTAAAAAAAAAGAAGCAATTTTTGATAAATTGTACAATACAAATAAGTTTTTGTGTCAATTTGAGGCAATAAACGAATAGTTTTGTGTAAAAAAAATTTTTATAAGAGATTTTAGATCATTCCCCATTTTCTGATAAATTTAATAAAACAAATTAGTTTGTAGTGCAAATTCCAAGCAATAATAAAATAATAAACGTTTTTCTGCAGTTTTTGATAAATTTTGTACAATTTTTGATGTTCACAAGTTTAAAAAGTTTTTATGCCAAATAGCTTTTTGTGCAATTTTAATTGACTTCGTACAACTATTGTATTTCCTAAAAGATTTTAGATAAACTAAGTGTGTGGAAAACTTAGTTAATAGTATTCTGCAATTTTTTTGATAAGTTTGATGAGAAAAATGAGTTTTTATGCATATTTCCAAATGTCTAGCAATAAGTAGCCTTTTTGATATTTTTTTGTAGTTTTTTAAAAGATTTCTTCTTTAAATTAAATTTATTAATTGAGTTTTTTTGCATTTTTTTGGATAAATTTGATAAGAAAAATGATTTTTTGTGCAAATTTTAAGCAATAAAGGTTTTTTTCTGCAGTTTTTGATCAATATTATGCAATTTTTGATAAATGTTCTAAGGTAAATATGTTATTTGTACAACATTCACGCAGTTTGTGAGCAATTTTGGATAAATTTCGTGGTACTATTGCGTTTTCTAAGCAATTTTGTATAAATTAAATGTATTAATTGACTATTGTGTCAATTGTATGAGTTTTTAATTTTTTTTTGATAAAATTTATACAGGTTTTTGTGCACTTTTTTTTATAATGTTTTTTTTTTGTTTTTGAAGCAATTTTAAATAAATAAAATGTGAGAAATGTGTTTTTTGCAAAAATTTTGTTAAATTTTTTGTCATTATTAATTTTTAATTAATTTCGTGCAAACATTATGATTTCTAAGCGAGTTTACATAAATTATTTTTATAATGTAGGCACATTCCTAAAGTTTTGTTTAAATAGTTTTAAAGATCAACTCTGGTAGATGACGTCCCCCATTCTCCATACACTGTGTAAACCGATTTCAGGCGTTTGTCATGATTATGGCGTTATGTTAGCAATGTCTTCCTGAATGTTGGTCTTCAAATCTTGTAGGGTTCTTGGACGGTTCACATGAATACGGGATTTCAAAAAACTCAATAGAAAAAAATCACAAGGGGTCAAATCGGGAGAGCGAGCCGGTCACTCCAAATCTCCTCTAATTTAGACCAGGCGCTCTAAAAAGTGTTCCCTCAAAACAGCCTTCGATGTTCTTAAAGTGTGTGCAGTTGCACCGTCTTGTTGGAACCAAATGTCCCTTAAGTCCAACTCATCTAGCCGTTGGAAAAAAAAATCCTGTAACATGTTTAAATACCGGTCCGAATTTACTGTAAATGTAACTTCATTTTCCTAAAACTTGCAGTTTGTCTGAACGTGGTGACAATTGATTTGCAATACGGGATTGGGGCAAACGGGGCTAAATTAAAGCGATTCCGAAATGCGCGCTGGGTTGCAATCACAGAACATCTGCTCCAAAAGTAAGCCTCAACGCCAAAAGCACGCTCCCCACTTTTGCAATGCATGATGGCAAATTAACTGTGTCGTGACAAAACTTTATAGTCCCGCCTCCGGGACTCCGCTATGCCATCAACCGACTGAATGGCGCGCATTTTAAAAAAAAGGAAGTTATGCTGCCGCACCCTGTACAAGTTTCTCAAAATTTTATTACAAATGGGGTTTTTGACATATTTCTCGCAGTAATTCATTTTCTATGCAATTATTTAAAACAATAAACCATTTTTGCAACAGATTTAGATGAATTTTTTGTAGCAAATGTGTATTCATCAAGAACGACAGTATTTTAGCTACACATTTCAGTGTTACATCTTCCTAATATTATTGGGCAAGTACTTAAACCGAATTAAAAAAAAAATCATAGACCATTAATACAAAAATATAAGATTTTAAAGAAAATTGCTCCAAAACAAAACATCTATAGCAACTATTGATAAGGTTGTGTCATTCCAAAGTAAACAATAAAAAATGATTGAAAGACAACAAAATTTTTATATTTTTCAAGATGTCTGAATTTCAAAACAAACTTCTTATTGTATTTAAAATAAAGATAAAATAAAGCAAACTTTTTTTCAATTTAAAAACGTATTACATTATAACTTATATTTTGGATAAATTTAATAATTTCCTGCTCCCCAGTTTTGCACAATGCCGACCGGTAAAAATATGTTGAAACTAATAATGGGTTTCTGCAAAACGTTTGCTTACATGTTTGAATAATATGTGCTTTATACTTTAATAAACAATGAAACAAATATGTTCCATAATATGCTTCAGTAACTAATTCATGTTTTTGGAAAATTAATTAATTACTAACTCAACTCGTTAATGGACGTGCTTAAAATGCCAGAAGCTATTTGATTATTTATTTATTTTTAATTAATCATCACTTAAAAGGGTTATTTAATTAATTAAAGATAAATTCAGTTGATGTATTTAAAAATAGAAAATGATCAATAATTTTTAAAATTGGATAGATTTAATGTTCTGAGAAACTTTTAATTAAAATAATGTTTGCGCTTAATTTACATATAATAGTAGTAATTACTTTGATTGGCATCAAATACATTTATAGTCTAAATGTAAAATTGGTTAATTAAATTATACCCGTAGAATAATATTTATTTATGCCTGATTGCAGCGCCAAATGACATTTCAATTATTTGTTATAGTTTATAATTTACAAAGTTAATTGGTGCGCTATTCACGGTGATTTGTTTTCGGAAGTTTTAATATCATTTATATTTTCCACAGTTTTGAAATCAATATTGAAAAAAAAATTAAATTACATTACAGATTTGTTCATAGATATTTTACGTATTAAGCCTGTTACTAATACCAGCAATACTTAAGGTTTGGCATTAAAACTATGCACTAGGACAAAAAACATCAAATTCTGTTGTCACAGCTTAGAAGTTTGTTTGTTAACTGTTTGTACAGAATACATTCTTCTGCACACTGATTTTTGTATTATACTTTTGAATAAAAAATTGAATAAAATTCATACTTTATTATAAGCTTTATCCGGATAGCACCCTTAAACATGATTACTGGTACAACAAACAAAATTATTGGTCTCGTTCACGATAATTTGCGATTTAGAAGTAACATATTTTAATTGACATTATTTCATAAATACATACTACAGTTATATTTAGGTTACTAAATGATTGTACCTCAGCAAGCTAAAGGTTAAATTTGATTCATTATATTGTTGTTTTGAAATTGTTCCATAATACGCTGAGAGATGCTGAAAAATAAAGAAATAAATAAAATTTAAATTCCTTACCTGAAGTATATCACCAGTTTTAAAAGCAATGCCAGCCTGAGCACAGGGAATGAGTTCATCTTCCAGGGGATCATAATCAAATTGAGCGCGCACGAAAATCTGCAAGCAAGACATTTATAATAACACACACACCCCAAAATATAAAATAAAACCAACTCATGCCTGAACTAGACAATACGCACAACGATATAATAAAGCACATGCATATTCATCTTATATAACAACCAAGCCAATTAAATACGAAATTTTGTCACGTCCGAGACTAAATTGGAAAAGTTGCAAGCAGGTAAACTTTTTAGTCTTGGATCTCTTTTTTTTATAACTTATTTTTGGCATGCACGAAAATTATTCTGGCGCTTTCCCGACCCGGCCTGGCGGGACAAGTTAATTTCAATGTAAGCACATCACACCAGAACCAGATAGCGGGTACTTACTAAAACTGGTAGTGGTTTAATCCGGAATAGCTACAGCCATACCGAGAACAAAGTTTCATCAGATTAACACATATTTATATCTGTAGAAGAGATTAAAAAAATTTGGTCCATTTTATTCAGTGGTGGAAAATAAGTACAGCCAATTGGGTTTTGTTAGGAAGAATACGTTTTTTGTGTTCATTATGGATACTAACTTAGTAGTATACATAATTGAAAATTTCATAAATATAAAATATATTAAATGTGTTTATGTAACGTCCTAAACACACATATTTAAAATTTTATTTCTTTACCGTTTTGGGAAATGCTACATACAGAATTCAATTAAATAATAATTAGACATACTTTGCATTTTCATACTTCTCTGAGGTGTTTATATATTTATATTTTTATCTTTTCGATTCTTATTGTAAACATAGTGCTCTATTTTTGTTATGTTGAATATTGTTTCTGTTATTGATTATTGATTATTGTTGCAGTTTTTTTAGATAATAACTCTGGTTATGAATAAAATAAAATCTACAGGTACAGTTCACACTACTTTATTTTATGCAACGCTAATAAAAAATTGTTTCAGTAACGGAGCTTGGCACAACGTAAGCAGAGCAGCAACTGAAAAAAACCGTATTTTTTGAGAGAAAGGAAAAGAATTTGAATTTTTTTTTCTTTTTGCGTTGAAGGTAGTCGAATTTTTTTAACCCCCCCATACAATCTTTGCAGTAAGTTTGGTGTTTCATTCTCAATAATTCTTTCACCAATCAACTCTGAAGGTTGTTGTATATGTTGCAAACCACACAAACATTGTGTAGATTTTGTGTATCTGGGGTTAGTTGGGTTGTTTTTGTAGTAAACTTTCTAGGTGCAATGAATACCAATATTTTGCAGACTGAAGTGGTCATTCCTGAAATGAAATTGTGCATGTTGCCTAAGGAGAAGGTGAATCCAATCCAAAATTCTCCCAATCCAAACACAAAAAAACAGTTTTGAGTACCGGCTCAAAGTCTTGAAATTCTTTCTTACGTCGTTACTGCAAAAACATCAACAGCTCTATACCACTTCTTAGGACCTTAGGAAGTTGATCAAACAACTGGCAACTGTGAAGACAGTAAAAACATTCCGTGCTTAACATAAAGACAAACCATTTACTCAGTAGACTGACAATAGAGCCCTGGTCTGGTTAAACAATTTAATAAATTCCAAAGCCAAACTAATCCAGTGGTCCTGCAGGACTTTGCATGTACTATCAAACATATCCCGGATAGTGCCAACATTTGGCCAAGTGCTGTATCCCAAAACCCGGGAGATAAAGTGGTTAAAGCCAACAATCTGATTTTACCAACAAATACGGAAAACCGACATTCATATACTTTTTCCAATAACCTATCGCACAAAGCCACTAAGAAAATTTGTTGAAAAGAGAAACATTAGCTAAAATGGTACGCTAATGCCATACAAAATGTCCTCAAATACAAAAGATCATTCATGGTTTGCTAAAAAATTGGAGAATCCAGACAAAAAAAGCTGCTGCACTTACGCTAGTTAGGAACAATCAAAATAAGCAAAATATACTCACCTACTACCATAACACCGACACTGCAGGTCATCCAGGCCAAGATAAGACGCACACCGTCATCTTATGCTCTTACCATTGGCTGAGAGTCCAAGCCTAACATGCTCCCGAATTGAGATGGGTCCACAAGAACCAAAAGTCTTTTTCCAATTGCTTTTCGAACAAACCCTTTATCAAATCGTTCGACACCACCCGGGCCAAAAACAAAATGGCCTACAGCCCTCCAAGCAGTGTTCTAGCATACATCAACTATATAGGTTGGTTGTATGTCAGGTCAAAAGAATGAGGTTACTACTGGAGACGGTACAAAAATCCTATTAAAGCCTAAGTGCAGTAAAATTTGTTTTATCCTCCACTCAAAATTCAGAAATAAAGTGGCCCTTACCGTCTTAAACCTGTGTATGCGGTCTAACTACTAGTTGGTGTCATGATATGGACTGGCCCATCCATCCAGCTAAATGTTTGTTTTCCAAAAATTTGTATCTGCATTGCCTCTGATAAAAAAACTTCTAACGCTGGCAGACAGGAAATACTTTGATTTGTGGATTGGGTGGGTGGGCACTCCAGTTTAAACTAGTGAATGGTAATCATGTTATAGAGTGACCCATCCACCCACTCAATAATTGGTTATCGAGCAAATTGTATCACCATCACCTTTTCTGATATTCAAACTTTCAACGATGGCAGAGAGAAGAAACCAACATTTGAGCGAGTGGGTGAGCACTCTAGTTCAATTTACCAGCAGGTAATTATGATAGAGTGGCCCACCCACCCAACTTGGTCATTCAGAAATTTGTATCTCCATCGCTTCTTCTGATATACAAAATTTCAACGCTGGCAGAGAAAAAAGAACTCAAATTTCTGTATCACAAACACTTGGGCGGGTAGGTGGGCACTCCAGTTCAAACTACCGACTGGTAATTATGTTATAGAGTGGCCTACCACCCAAGTGTTGGTGATCCCGAAATTTGTATCACCATTGCCTCCTCTGACGTAAAGACTTCTAACGCTGACACACATGTTTTAACTACCGGCTTGTAATCATGATATGAAATGTCCCACCCACCCACCCAAATGTTGGACATCAAAAATTTGTATCTCCATCGCCTGCTCTGATATACAGACTTCCAACGCTGGCAGAGAGGAAAAACTCTGAATTCTAAATCAACGACACATGGGCGGGTGGATGGGCACTCCAGTTTAAACTACCGGCTGGTAATCATATTATAGAATGACCTATCCATCCACCCAATGTTGGTTGTCTGGAAATTTATACCACCATCGTCTCCTTTAATATAGACTTCCAACGCGTTGTTGTTGTGGTTGATGACTTAATAATTCTTTTCTCTAAACTGAATTTGTACTTTTTGTGTAAATCTACAAGGTAACCAGCAGAAAAATGCTTAACAATCCACATCAGTTCAGAGGTAAAAAATATCAAGTCATCAACCACACCGCAACTTTCATGAACAAAATTTAAATAAAACAAAGCTTTACACTAACACAACGCTATTTATTGATGCATGTTTTGCTATGTTTACATTTTGTAATCACTTTAAGCGGTATACTTCTGGTCGAAGATGTGTTTTTGGCTATATTCACATTGTAATTGATCTTTTTGTCCAAAATACATCTTTATCGTCCATAACCCACTTCTCAGCTGAAGTATTTTAATTGGCTGCTGATGATGCTGGTAAACTTTATCCACCTAGGTCGTACGATCAAATAGTAGAAGTTGGGCCAGTGGTTCTTCTTCAGTTTTTTTTATTTAGTTTTTGTTCATATTCTCTCTGAATGTTTGCTTATTCAATTTCAAATAATTGCGGCATTTTTGGCAATGTCACTTTAGAGTCGCCAAAACTGCAGTAACAACTTTCTTTAACTTTTATACAACTTAGTTAGACTGGTTTCTTCCTCTTTTTATGATATGGCTAGTCACAAGACTTTGTCTTTTGCGAAGTGCAATAATTTAAAATTCTTTTTTTTTTTCCATTAAGTTGAGTAGCAATAAACTATTCCAATTTACACTTCTCGTTATGTGTTCTCGGTTTCAAATTTTTGCTTTTTGTCCGTGTTCATGTTATTATAGTTTTTGTGGCTTTAGTTACTTTAATGGTAAAGTTTGTACGATTATACAAAGGAGATCCCAAAAGTAACGGGAATTGCGCTGTAGAAATTTGGCCGCAGAAGCTATTGTAATGCTTAAAACTGCTTATGGAGATGCTGCTCTAAGTAAAACCAGAGTCTACTCGTGGTTTTCACGTTTTGAAAATGTCAATTGAAGACCAACCCCGTTCAAGACGTCAAGAAGTGACAAAAACGTCGACAAAATCAATTCTCTCGTTCGTAACGACCAACGCCAAACCAATGATCAACTTGAGAGACAAGAAAAAGGCAGATCTTTGGCGCACAAGCAACTGGTTCTTCTATCATGACAACGCGCCGGCCCACACCGCTCTCTCCGTAAGCTGTTTTTGACCAAAAACGGCATGAAACCAATTGTCTACCCCCTCTACTTACCGGATCTAGCCCCCTGTGATTTCTTTTTGTTCTCCAGACTCAAAAGAGGGACATGAGAGGAAAGCGTTTTGCCACTGTGGAGGAGGTAAAACAAAAATCGCTGGCCTAAAGAACATTCCGATAAGTAAAAAAATGTTTTGAACAATGAAAAAATCGTTTGCAGAGGTGTGTTGTGTTCAAGGGAGAATACTTTGAAGGTGATCAAAATTTGGTGTAAAAATATTAAGAAATAAAGAAATTATAACAAAATTCCCGTGTTGTGTGTACAACCTCGTATGTAATGTACGATGTAACCTGCATTGATGGTCTTGTAAGTTGTTTTCTTCTAACATGCAGTTTAATTTAAGTTGCTTTATAATCACTCTACTGATATTACAGCAAGTCTTGACGCTTTAGGTGTTTACCAACAAATCTTCTTCTTTTTCAAAGAGGTTAGCAACTTTGTACAATTTGTCTAACATTTAATACAATTAAAGATCAATTAGTAGCAGATTCATTATTACTTACTGGTTCAATTCTTTAAAGTTTTGTTAAAATGCTGTTCTGATAAGTACATTACTACCATGCATTCTTCCTTAGTAAATACTTTTCTGAATTTTTCTATTAATTTCAATTTTGTCCTACTAAAGATGATGTGGCAAATGAACAGAATGATTGGTCCTTATACCAAATGACCTAGTAGTGTGTAGTACCAACTGTTCAGTTATGCCTATCCTTTTTGGGATAGGCACTGCAAATGTTGAAAGGTTTATTACAAAGAGACTATATGGGTGTTACTCCAAAAACAACAAAAAAACAGACTATTCTTTAAGGCAATGCTTAAACTGTATCCACAGTGATAGTTAGAATTCAAGAACATACCTAGGCATCTTGCCGGCTTTGCATATAGATAATTATAAGTCATAACCTTTTTGTTGTTGTTTTCTTTTCTGATAATATTCTTCTATAAGCTGCAATACTTTATAATCTACCTTTATCGCAAAGTTTTTTGTCAAATGTGTAGAATATATGTTTCAAAAATGCTCATTACACTGCAGCAGTACCCTAAGGTTTCATCAAAGTAATCTAGCCACTTCCAACACAAAGTAACATCTCCAGCGGTATCTGCAACAATAATAATTAAGTACTGGTTATCTGAGACTAACTTCACTGCTCGCAAAAACTTTATGCAATTAATACTCATGATAATGGAGTATATTGATACCAAATTTCATTAATATCCAAAAAACCGTTTGCAAATTACAAATTTTTAATTTAGCCTTTGACCATCCTACGTTGTTTGCATAAAATTAATAACAATAAAGTTATGCCAAAGAAGCGTACCAAATTTTATACGATTGGTTATGATAATGGAGTATACTGGTACCAAATTTCATCAATATCCAACAAATCGTTATAAATATTTAGTTTTTCCTCTAAATTTCTTGGGTTGATAATATTAAGGCAATATATTTGAGGTTATGTCAAATTAGAATTATTGAATTTTATGCAATAGATACCAAATTAAATTTGTACTAACCGTCAGAAATATCCAATACATCTTTTATTACTTACAATTTTTTAATTTATTTTTACCACATTTGGTTGCGACTACATAAAATTAATAAAATTGAGGTTATGCCAAAAAGGTCAAACCATTTTTTATTAAACTATTGGTACTAAATTTTATTATAACCAACAAACCGTTTGAAAACTGGTAGTACCGCCGCCAACACCTCAACCGCGTTTGTGCTGACTGTTTCGTACGGTTCTACCACCCTAACAGCTGACCGGTGCAGCGCTTTCGTTGTCTATCACGGTTTCTTTGTACTCCAACCTTTGAAGCCCACGTTGGCGCAGCGTAGAGGAGCCTAGATCTAGCCACGTTTGCCAAAAATTGTCAACACGCCTGGCTTGGTCCTCATACGTTTGGCATCAGTTGGGACACCGCTGCCACTGTTTTTGACGCACTCGCAACTGCCGGCAAAATCTGCCAATTATGCCATCTATTGGCTTCCTGGATGACCTCCAAATATTTATGTTGGTGTTGCCTAAGAACAATATAATTAGAGAACTGCTAGATGTGTATTGTGTACCGTTTGTGACGCGGAAAGTTATAACGATCTTATTGGTTAGTTACAATATTTCAAACCAGCTGACCCAGCGGAACTATGATTGGCTGAGACGTTGCCTACCCCAAGCTACGTCAGTATATCAATATATCAAAAAATAAATCATAGAAATCCGGCAGTCCTCTGTAGTAGAGTGTTCTTGGATCCCTTCGGCTGCTTCGCTTGGTAGATGCTGCTTCAGTTTTGTGAGGCATTAGTTTTAGGCCGCTGGCTGCTAGCCACTCGACACTAGCACTATTACCTCCTCCACGTTGTACTTTGTCAACAAACGCGTAGCAAGTTACAACCGCCAAATTGTCCGCAAATGCTATAAGTTTTATTCCCACCTGGAGCTTAAGCGGACCCCGTTATATGCAATACTCCATAGGAGTGGCCCCAACACCGACCCCTGTGGCACCCTGCATGTCACTTCTACTATTATAGTGGCGTTGTCAATGTTGTTGTACCTTTCTATTATTCTTGATGCCGTAAAAAATTTCTATTTGCCAACGCTTTAAGTATTACTTGCCACGGTATAGAATCGTTATTGCCTTAGGATAAGTAGACTGTTGCCTCCAACTCCTCATTCATGCTATTAGCTACTATCCTCTCGAACAGTTTGTTTACCTCAATAAGCAGGCAGATTGATCTTTCAGTAGAAAGATCAATCGTTGCAAAAGTGGCTAACTTTCACTTTGCTGGAAAGACGTCGCTCTGCAGAAGTTGGTAGTCTTGCGGGTAACACAGTACCACTGCTTTTATCAGATCGTTTGGTTGTTCATCGGAGTGTCTGTTTTTGAGGCGGTAGTGCCGTTATCAAAACATCAACTAGCTGACAGGCTGGTCACTTTTTGCAGGTTGAACAGAGGCGGCCTTATAATTTGGTTTCAAGATGAAGCAATCCACAATCGATAAATCAAAAAAGCTGCTAAAAAAATATTGTGGTGCTTGTTTGTTATTAAAAACGCTTCCGTACAATGAGCTACAGGTGTCTCTGAGTATTTAATCAAAGCCATTTGCAACTTCTGGAAAACCGTAAAATTGAGGATAGAAATGACCAAACATCTTTCTAGTTGGCTACGTTGATGACGTGGCAATGATTATTGCGAGCAAAAATGTGAGAATGTTGTGGTGTGGACGACTAATGGCTCGACAAAAAAAAACTCCAATTTGCTGCGCAAAAACGGAATTTAATAGTCAAGAGAAGCCACAAAGCATCACTTTTGCCCACAATATAAACATGAATTCCCATAAGCCTACAAAGCAGACCAATGACTAACATTGAAGGACCTAAAGAGGAGAGGCACAGAGCCAGAAGTTTAATACAAAGAAAAACCAAAAAATTCTCCAACGTACACAGACAAACATTTTCCTAAATGACTACGCTGTAGACGTGACAATGATTATTCCGGGCAAAAACATTAAAGAGATGTTAAATAAGCAGTGAATAGGTTCGTCAAAAGAAAATTCAACAAAAGAAAATTCCAACTTGATGCGCAAAAATCGGATTCCGTCATTTTTGCTGACAATAGAAGCCTTAAATCCATCTCATTTACGGTCAATGAAGTGCCATTAACCCAACTAGAGCAGCATCAAATACCTGCGCATCACCTTTGCCTACAATATAAACATGGGCCCCCATAAGACTACTAACCAAACTATTGCTCAACATTCGAAGACCTAAAAACAGAAAGAAGAGAGCAATCAATGTACAGCGTCGTGATCTTGATACTGCTATACGAAAGAGCCTGGAGCCAATGGATTCATACAAAAAAAAATTCCAACGTACGCAGAGTCACCATCTGCAATTCGTAAGCGTACAAAACAGCTTCTTCCAAAGAAAAACTAGCCATTGCTAGTACAATACCGCTGCACCTACTGGCTTTAGAACGGTCGTACTAGATCCGCAGATAAAACAAAATATAATCAGCAATAAAAAATGAGTGACAGGAAGACAACGTCATGGGTGACAAAGAATCACAAGTGCGTACTCTGACCGAGTACGGGTGCTTTCTAAAGTACCAATGTAATTTAAACTGCAAGCCAAAAGGACTCTCTAAACTGCTGTATGATCAAACACGTCCAAACACACGGTTCTAGTATGCACTAGACGGTAGAAAAAAGTGTTGGTACAACAATAAACGCTGTTGCTATCCTCCGACGTTATCAGAGTGCTGAAGCTAATGCGTCTTTGAGCGTTTTTTTGTGTTAGTGATCAAGATAGTAGAAGTTTCTCTTCTCTGCAAGTGGTAAACGTATTTATGTCAAAGTAGGTGATGGTGATATACAATCATTTGATAACAAACACTTGGGCGGGTGGTTGGGTCACTCCTGATTATAAGTACAGACAGATTGTAGGAACTAAGGTAGAAGAAGTTTTAGTATTAGAAGTTTCTCTTCTCTGAAAGCGGTAAAAATCTTTATATCAAAGGAGGCGATGGTGATGTTTAATCTTTTAATGACAAACTGTGCTTTTCTGCAAGCGGTAATTTATATTAAAGGAGGTGATGGTGATATACAACCCCTTAATGGCAGACACTTGGGCGGGCGGATAGGTCATTCTAGAATATAAGTTCGGACATATAATTTTCCCGCCCACCCATCAAAGGAGGTGATGGTGATGTTTAATTTTTTGATGACAAACACTAGGTTGGGTGGGTGGGTCACTCCAAAACATAAAAACGGACAAATGATTTAAACTGGGGTTCCCTCCCATCCACCCAAGCGCTAGTGATTAAGATATTAAAAGTTTCTCTTCTCTGCAAGAGGTAAAAATCTATGTCAAAGGAGGTTATGGTAATATCCAATTCCTTGATGACGGGACACTTGGGCGCGTGGGTCACTACAGAATATGAATACGGACGGATTGTTAGAATTGGGGTTCCCGAATACCCACCTAAGCTTTAGTGATCAAGATTAGTTTCTCTTCACTGCAAGCGGTAAATATTTGTGTCAAAGGAAGTGTGGTGATATCCAATCCTTTGATAACAAACACTTGGGTGGGTGCGTGTATTACTCTAGAATATGAGTACAGGCAGATTGTTTAAAGTGGGGTTTTAACCCGCCTACACAAGTGTTAGTTATTAAGAAATTGAAGTTTATCTTCCCTGCAAGTATTAAAGTATCCATGTCAAAAGAGGTGATGATAATATCCAATCACTTGGGTGGGAGGGTGGGTTACTCTAGAAAATGTTTATAACATGGTTAGAATTGGTGTTCCCGCCCGTCCACCCAATCATTAGTGATCAAGATATTAAACGTTTCTTTTCTCTGCAAGCAGCAAAAGTGTTATAGGAGGTTTAGGTGATATCCAATGTCTTAATAACGGACACTTGGGCGAGCGGGTGGGTCACTCCAGAACATGAGTACGGACGGATTATTAGATCTGGGGGTTCCGCCTATCTACCCAAGCAATAGTGATTAAGAAATTAGTTTTTCTTTTCTGCAAGCGGTAAAAGTCTTTATGTTAAAAGGACATTCAATCACTTGATGACGGATACTTTGATGGGTGGGTGGGTCACTCCAGAACATGAGTACGGACGGATGGTTTGAACGTTATAAATTATGACACACAATGCATCATTGTCCAAAAACAAAAACTTACAATAAAAAGGGGCTAACGGGCTAAGAATTCTCGGCAGATGGCTTTTATCAGTCAAACCTTCATACAATCTCCATACATGTTATTATGAAATGTTTGTTCCAGAAAACAAGTAGCAACTAAGGTAGCCACAGTAGGGAAAGAGATCAGGAACAAAAAAATGTTCAGTACAGCCCCGCTACTAGATGAAACTGAAAACTGCATACCGCTAATCCTTGATTGCGATAATAATGCATACCTCATCGTATAAGAAAAAACCGACATTAACCCAGGGAAAACCTTCTAAAGTATAGTAAAATGATTATTAGCAATTATGTTATTATGATAAAGGTAAAAAATAAGCAAGAACAAGTTTTTTAACTCCATAAAAACATCTTTTACAGGAAGCTGCTCAAATGTACCACCAGGAAGATTATTCGGTAAGATACGGAGCTTGGCAGAGCAAAGGCAAACACTAGAAAGTTGGTCGACAAAGCCAAGAAAACCGTTAATGAGCAAGATGCTGAGCAAAAACTGGATCTATCTGACAAAAAAAAAACATAGAGACGGTCAAAGGAACTGCAGACACGCTTGACACGTTCTACGTTGCCAAAAGCGCCTAACCAAAAAAACCTTGAAACGCTTAACAAAAAAAAAAACAAAAAGAACTAGGCAGAGGCAAATGACATAGTAAATAAAAGTATCTTAGAATGGGAAATTGACACATTTCATAAATACCAAACAGCTAGAGAGCGGTTAAGGTGGTAATTATACTAAAGTGTGACCATTTTATACTAAAACTATCAAAACAAACAATTGACAGAGCACTAAAGACTCCATCTCTGCAGCAGTACCAATATGCATACTAATGAAAAAAATACTGCAAACTGGCTATACATAAGCTCCTCAATAGGTGCAAAAAGACTATACCCTGCAAAGAAATTGCTCTGTAAGCATATTAAAGAGGTATTTGACAATACTACCTTTGCACCTTTGCATTCATTACCATAGCAATGGAAATCAGGCCTCCACAACTCTTTTCAGATATCCATGCTCAAGAATCAAATAGCAACAATCACATTATACGGTAAAACTGTAGGAGCTGAAGTCGCTGGCGGATGCTCACATGGTAATGTGTAATTGCTTCTACAGTAGTGTTCATCTTGAGCTACGCTGATAATCTTAATAAGCAAAATTTAGATCAACTGTGTCTACTTGATACAAAATGCACTAAATATAGTAGAAAAGTGGTTTAAAAAAACTATCAGTAAAGCCAAAGAAAACGGTAATGGTCCCTTTTACAAGACGACAAAAGACCAAAGATTAAAAAAATCTAGAAATGTGCAGTCACACTTTCAATAACAACAAAGTAAAGTCCCATGTAACCTATTATATTTATCTAGATAATGTGATTACGAAGGCCATATGAGAGCTGTTTTCAAACTAAATCGATGTTGAACATAAATACATAAATACAAAATTTTAATAAAGTAAAAGCAATATTTTAAAACAAACAATTAATAAATCAATAAATAGTTTCCTTTCTGTGCAGAACAATCCCAGAATTTTGAGCAAAAACAGATACTTCCATTTGCCTCCTCCCTTTCAATGGTTCTGTATTGGCCATAAAATATTTTAACTAATTGAAATGATTTAGTAGAGTTTCACAAAACTCCAATTTTTCACCAGTGTTAATAATAAATTTGATTTATACGTCCATCAAGCACACCTTCCTAAATAATTTATAAAATTCGCCATCCAATATATTATTTAAAACAGATAAAATATTTGCGTTTAATCAATAAATGTTTACTATTTCGTTTGATTGCTGCAGAATTGATTCGCTCGTATTTGATGAAATTATTTTATATCCATTCGATTATAGACAAAGTAGGAAGTGAGGCGATATAAAATTTTCATTCGGTTCAGATACGAAGTATTCTAAAAGAAAACTGTTATCAAACTTCTCAATCAAATACATACATGGAATATCAAATAGCTCGATCGATGGTATCCACTTGAAAGAAATTATACATTTTCGAGTGTCTTTGTGGAATGATAAAAAAAAGCTTGAAAATACTGTTGAATTTACTTGATATTTGATTATTGTATTAATGATGATGATAGGATAGGGTTCGTATTTTATCAACTGTGGTCAAAGATGTACTAAATAGTATTTAGTCTAGCGAGTTTGCATAACCGCAGCTCTTGGAATATCCACTGATATAAACCAACTATTCGAAACTCATCCCATCATCATTGAGATAGGAATCTTTCAGAGTTTGCAATTAATAAAAGGAAAATCACAAAATTAATTTAATAAAACCAATTGAACTAATGCACTCGCATTCATACATTTGTAAGTAGAATTAATATTGGATACGATTGCAACCATTAATTTGATTAATTTTCTTTACTGCTGCTTCTAAACATAATTTAAAACATAAATAAAAATCTGTATTAGTTTTGCTATAATGTTTGTTTGTACAGATATTATTTTGCAGTTTATTTCGTAAATTATAATAACTACTTACAGAAAATAATATTAAATCATATCCACCTCTTCTGTTTATTATTATAAATATATCTAAAACACTACAGAAACAATATATAAAATTAAAATAAATCCTCAGAGACGTACACAAAATTAAAATGGTGATTACACAAAAGAAAGATTATACAAAAAGACAAGAAAATACATCTGGTGTGATGAGATGTGCTTCAGGTAGAATTACAACGATGACAAAAAATAAAACTACTGAACAACAACATTAAAGGGATGCTACAAAAATCAACAACAAAATAAAATTAATATGGTGCTGAGAAAGAATTTGGCTGATACTTATATTCCTTTTATTCCACATGGATAAAATGAGACATTTATTGCTGTTTTTTTTTCTGTGATTATTTATGTTGGATCTTTATTTAAATCTAAACTCTATAGGTCTAAATAAATAATCGCATCTAAAATGGGCATTAACATATGCCGATGATTTAATTTAATATTTTTTAATTTTTTTTATAGTTATGATTGATTGGTGATGTTGGAGTACTTACCTCACAAGGGGGTGGGGCACTTCTGTATGAGGGTACTATCTTAAATGTAACTGAGCCTCTGGCTTCCCTCTGAAAGAAAAGAAAAAACAAAAAGTAGTTGTTTATCAATATTAAAAAAAATATTAATTATAAGAAAGTTTAGGATTATGTTTTTAGTAAAAAGTATATTTTTTATTAAAAACATAACCATAAACTCAATCACATAAAAAATGAATTAATAATTTATTCAAACTCAATTTGATAGCAAAAGACAATTGATCAGTCGTTCGTTTACTTATTTACTATTTTATAACTTCTTATTCTCAATAAACTATTCGAAGTAAGATAAACTCTCCAACAAAATTGCATGTCTAACTACTGATCCTTGTAAACTTACAAACAATTACAGAAACCCTATTTTAATTAACTATTCCATTAGGTATGGGTGGAAATAAAGAAACTTTCGGAATCCCTACTGAATTCCAATTTTACAATGTGCGTAAATAGTTGTGCTATCGATAAATTATTTGTAAATACTTTGCGGTGGATTTTACGATCGCCATTCGTCCTCATTTTTTTTTTCTATTGGGCTTTAAAACACCCGGAAGTTCGGTATTAGTTCTAAATTAAATTCAACCGAAAATGTAGGGTTTTTTAATAGATTGTAGGTGTTGTTTGGATACAAATAGTGTGAATTGATAAATTATTGATGAAATAAAGCAATACAAACTTAATTAAAACTGTAAATCTGTATCATGTCATGGTTATTAGTTTCTGCTTTATAAATAATAAAGGGTTTAAAATTTAAGTTTGATTAGCTGTATGTAGTAAAGATTAAAACACTTATAATTACATCAAGTAGATTTATTTTTTGTAAAACGAAATAATCGTTTAAAACAAATAAACTTATAGTAGAGTTACTGAAATCGTAACCAAAGCAACAACATTGATTAATGGCCAAATGAAATTAAGCTTCAAGGGTGACAGGGAATAAAGAAGCTAAAGAATTGAGATATATTTAAAACCTGCAGAAATAAGGAAAACTAGCTTCACAAAAAGTTAAAGAACAAATTAAATAATTCATATCCTAGAGAAGATGGCAAAAAAATGCCAAAAAAATGCCAACTACAAATCAAAAATCGATCAAAGCATGTCAAAAGTAAGCTAAAGAAGAACATAGAACTAAAACAAATTAGAAAGTCGTTTTTGATTTATATTATCAATAACAATTTAAACTTGACTTAAAAGTTACTGCACTTATCAAATCGATAGAGCAATCGTTATATAGTTATTTTACATCGCCCCAGAAGTCGTATAACGTGTTTAAAGAAGGTTGATGAGACCAACGGCATACACAACTTTGAAATCATCCCAGTTACTCCATTGTTAGATATAGGAGTTCCGTTTCTTTCCATGTTTGTCTGTACTTCTCATGCACTCTATTCCCGCTGTCACCGGACTCCTCTTTATAGTAGAAGCGGGTAGTGCCGATTGAGGCAGATGGCACACGTGGTGGAAGCCATCTGCGTGGGTGGGATGTTGGAATTGGTTGAATAATGCCAATTCTACATCGTGTTTGAAATCTAATATTTTTTCTCCCCCAGGGGATCGGGGCTACACTGCGGGGGTCCGTAGTGTCTGGCATCATTCCCCTTTGTCCATCCCACGCTGGTAATGTTCCAGCATGGTGGTTAAGGGTTGTGCCAGGTGACTAAAGGTCACCTTTCAAGTATTGATCAAAATTAAAGAGAGCCGAATGCGGGGGTGGTGCACTCGGTGTCATCATCGTCGTGAATAAGCCGGTTGCGTAAGCCGGGATCGTAGCAGAGATCGTCGTCGTTTCATATTTCGATTCGTAAACCATGTTCATTGCGGGGGTCGTCGTCAAGTCATCTCCCATAAGATATGCCATGTCCGTTGCTGCGGTCGTCGTCGTATATTCTCCAATAGAATTAGCCAGGTTCATTGCGGGGGTCGTCATAAAGTTTTTGTAGAAGAAATTAGTCGGTTGCTGCTTGGACATTGTACTTGCTGTCGGACGGAATCTCTAGTCGTCGAGTGAAGTGTTCGTTGTCGGTGCTTCGGTAAGACTGACAGGAATTTCTTGCCCGCGCTGGTTTTGTTACCGTAACGGCGCTGTCGGTACGTAGCTTGCCGTTGTCTAGCTCTCTGTAGTCTTCTTTCTGGATCTTCATCGTCTTCAGTTCTATCTGGATTATCCCATCCTCCGGGTTGTTGGATGTTTCGCCCCAGGAGTAATTTGCTTGGGCTCTGGCTCGTGGCTGCATTACTGTGCCTGTTGTTATGGAACACTGCTTGGCTCAAGAGTTCGTCCCATTGCTTCTGCGGATTCTGCTCCAACAGACCTCTAAAACTTTTCTTCAGTTCTGCGTGTCTACGCTCAACCGGGTTTGCCTGGGGGTGGTATGTGGCTTTGTTTGATGCAGGCACTTTCACTTTTTTACTGCATTCTCAAAGTGTCAGCTAATAAACTGCGTGCCATTGTCGAATAGTATTATTTTGGGGTAACCGTATCTGTGGAAGACCTTTTCTTCTAACAATTTGGTAGTTATGTCGCTTGTTGCGGCAGAGACGGGTATCGCTTTAACCCACCTGGTGCTCATGTCCATAATGGTGAGGGCAAATTTGTTTCCGTTTCGCGTGACGTCCAGGGGTCCGACGTAGCCAATAGCGATTTGTTCCCAGGATTTGCTGTTGGGATGAGATAGCAGCGGGTTTCCTTCGTGTCCCGTTTTGGTTCGGGCACACACTATACATCCTCGTACAAAGGTTCGTACGTCTTTCTTAACCCGGAACCAGTGAAATGCCTTAAGGATCGTTTGAGTGATGGAATTTTAACACCTCTTGCTGGGCATCAGGAGGTACTACCAGCTGGTCGTGCCCGTCCAGCGTGCGTAAAAATTCTCCCACTTTGCCCTTCGTATATCTAATGTCGTCTTCTGGTGATAACTAAGGGTCTAGTAACATTTCTCGGTGTTCCCTCATGACTTCTTGCGTTTGTGGGCAAGTCGTTTGATAACGTCGCTTCATGGCTGCCAGCGTCTCATCTCCCAAAACGTTGAGTTGCATCTCTTTGTTTCTGTATTTGCGATTTAACAGAGTGTATTGCTGGTCCAGGTAGTAATAGGCGTTCGACATCATTTATGTCTTCTCCGACAAATTCTGGGCCCGGATTTCTTGAGAACGCATCAGGTAGGTGATTTATAGCACCTGGAGTATGTTCTATTGTGAATGAAAACTCCTGAAGGATAAGCAGCCATCTTGTAAATTTGGCGTTGATGTCGGTTGATCTTTCTAACTATATTAGAGGTTTATTATCTGTGCGCAACGTAAATGGTGCGTCTTCCAGGTATGGACGGTACTTCATTATAGCCCATAAGATGGCCATGCATTCAAGCTCGTTTGAGTGGAGCTTTTGTTGGCTTTCATTCAGACGTGCGCTGTAGTACGAGACTATGCGTCGCTGTCCTCCTTCCTCTTGATATAACACAGCTCCCATTCCTGTGTTGCAAGCGGCTGTTTGTAAAATAAATCTTAACCCTGGTTTTGGCCGTGATAATTTTAGGGGGTGGTCCAATAAGGTTTTGACATCTTCAAAAGCTTTCTCTGCTGCGGCGTCCCAGCTGAACGGTTTCTTGGGTCTTTGTACCAAAGGCAAACCATCGAACTAAACTCTCAGCGACATACATAACCAGGTTCAATATGATCAATTTAAATCTAACCCCAAAGCCGATCTCTCAAAGGAGACTACAGATAACATCCCGGACACAACTGCAATTGAGCGCGGCGTAGCGCTAACGCGACGTACGCAGTTCATGCGTACTTCACCAAAACCGTCGCTCCTATCCATCGCAACATGGACGACAATCTTTGAAAGCTGGAGAGTTTGGAACCGGTTGAACGGTTTAATACCGATATATTGGACGTCCGGCACATCGAACGCGGTCAAGTGAGAAAGAAGAAGAAGAAGAAGAGGAGGAAGGCGATACTCACTGACCTACCGCGTAGTGTTCAACGACCTAGTGCGCGACAACTGGCCAAAATAACTCGAGTGCCTCCCCAGTGCCGAAAACCGCCGGAACTTGGAAAGTAGCATTTCGGACAAGCCCGTGCCGCGAGTGATTAACATGTAATCCCCCGCGACACCAGACAAATAGTGTAACCCCAGTGGACACTTTTTTAATTTTGTTAGACTACTCCCGTCCCTTGCATTATTTTTAACAAACCAGAAAACGACGATACCTGGATAACATTTTCACCATGCGGCCACGCTAACAATGAAGTTTACCCCTGGCTCCCCCAGCATTCGTCGATCTTACCCGATGCTTGCACACCTTGCCTGAGTTTCAGGACGGCCACTGATCCTTGCCTTGTGCAGGTTCACAAACAACCACCAGCTCTGCGACAGCAACGTTGGAAGCGTCTGTGTGACGTGTGTGTGTAGAAACCTTTGCGTTCGGCGTCTGAGTGACGTGTGTGTCGGGACCTTCGGGTCCAATCCCAATAAAACAAAAGTACAAACCACGTACAACCATCGTCTGGGAATCACTCCTGAACGTGTCAGGCAACCTTCATCACATCTCGAGAAAGATGCCGGTAACAAGTGGCGCCCAACGTAGGGCAAGGAACGACATAGTTCTGCACCATAACAACCGAAACCTGAGAAGAGACAGAAAAAGAAGACTCGACGAGAGAAGCGTCGCCAGCAAGAAGAGGAGGAACAGTCGCTGCAGGAGTATTACGACCTTGAGCTACCATCCAGCCAACCGACCGCCCGCGTCGAGGTACTTAACTGCAAGTACCAAGATCAAACCATCGAGCTAAACCGTCAGCGACTCACATACATAACCAGGTTCATTAAGATCAATTTAAATCTAACCCCAAAGCCGATCTCTCAAAGGAGACTACAGATAACATCCCGGACACACCTGCAGTTAAGCGCGGCATAGCCCCCAACGCGACGTACGCAATTCATGCGTACGTCACCAAAACCGTCGCTCCTATCCATTGCGACATGGACAACAATCTTTAAAAGTTGGAACCGGTTGAAAGGTTTAATACTGATATATTGGACGTCCGGCACATCAAACGCGGACAAGTGAAAAAGAAGAAAAAGAAGAGAAGGAAGGCGATACTCACCGACCAACAGTTCAGGTGTATCGCGTGCATCGTGGACCTACCGCGTAGTGTTCCACGACCTAGTGCGCAACAAGTGGCCAAAATAACTCAGGTGCCTCCCCAGCCGAAAACCGCGTAAACTACCGCCGGAACCCGGAAAGTAGCATTTCGGACAAGCCCCTGCCGCGAGTGATTGACATGTAATCACCCGCAACACCTGACTAATAGTGGAACCCCAGTGAACACTTTTTTGAATTTTATTAGACTACTCCCGCCCCTTGCAATATTTTCAACCAACCAGAAGACGACAATACCTTGACAACATTTTCACCAGGCGGCTGACAACAAAGTTTACCCCTGGCTCCCTCAGCAATCGTCGATTGTGATTGCACACCCCGCTCGGGTTTCAGGACGACCATTGATCCTCGCCTTGTGCAGCTTCACGTCGATCCACAAACAACCACCAGCTCTGCGTGGTGGAAGCGTCTGTGTGACGTGTGTGTGTGTAGGAACCTTTGGGTTCGGCGTCTGAGTGACGTGTGTGTCGAGACCTTCGAGTCCAACCCTTATAAAACAAAGGTACAAACCACGTACAACCATCGTCTGGGAATCACTCCTGGACTTGTCAGGCAACCTTCATCACACCTCGAGAAGGATGAAAAAACAAAAAGTTATAAAGATCGCACTTTTACGCTGCACATATTAGTTACTATCAAGCCATCAAAGTACCAAATCAGCAACTTCCGTTCATAGTAAGACAAGATGAATCCAAACTACCCGGCATAACCATTGACACGGTTTTGATGACCACCTGTACACCGACAACTCCACCGGTGAGGTTCACCATGCTTCCTGGATCCAATACACCTTGCGCTATTGCACCCTCGGCCGCAAGAAATTACTAACCCCTACGGTATTGCGTAGGAAACCAATTAACCATGATAACGACTTTCGCTACAAACATGAACAGAACGAGTTTGGATCTGATACCAATACCGACTAACTAACCTAACCTAACCAAACCAACTTGCAGTTGGTGGCTTTGCACCACCTGTCCAACCAACTTCGCCCCCAAATCTTGGGAAAAATTACAGCCGATGGGGTTACACTAGAAGAAGTGGTAATCCACACGCCACAATCTCCAGCTACCCCAAAGAGGGAAGTGCATACACCTGAGCATCATCTACGCGGCTTCAAGCCAAACCAGGAGGCACTCGACTCTCGGATGCATAAGTATCTCACCATACATCCAATGGCTCCAAACTCCAGGAGACTACAGGTGGATATCAATCCGCATATCCCGCATACGCGGCCGCAAATCTGTCTAAACATAGAGATTGCAACTACAGCAGCAGCGCCAAGCAATCGCCAGCGCAAAAACAGAATCTGTCACTTCAAAAATAAGCTTGCGGACCAGCTATACTGCAAAGTAGGATAAGTTATTAAACATTAGTCCAACATTGACACGGTCACTAAACTGATTGCCATTATAAATGCGTACAATGGCGTCCTTACTAGTAAAAGAAGCTGGAAGAACAAGAAATCAGTGCACTGGCAGAGCGGCGACATAGCCAAATTAAGAAGCAAACATGTACGAGAAGGCTCAAACAAGCGCACAGAAAAGCTAATGGTAGGAACTTATTTTGACATCAAAAGTTCGTTTAAGCAGATCCATCTCAGATATTAGGCAGGGCTTTGTTTGAATTTGGCCTAAACAACGCGGCGCAAATCCAGCAACGTCTGATGAACATTATATTTGGTTCTAAAATAAAACCAAATTGTTATCAAAACGTTTGAAGACCAGTTAATTACGTTGAAAAAATTATATTCAAAACCGAGTAATGCAAACATAACAGCCAACATGGACAAATGCTTAATCACAATAAGGTTGCGAGCATGTTGGCTTATTCAGAACTTACTACCAATTCAATTCAATTCAATAACCTCTTAATACCGTTAGGTGTCGAGGTGTCAGACACACCGAGCCACTGAGAAGACATGTATAGATGCTTATATGAGGTAACGGACCCATATTGGGAAGAACGCTACGCTCGGCATCACTTTGGGTTTACCCATCCAAGTTGTGACCAGAGCGGCCGTCGCTTAACATTCGTTAGCGCTGGTATTTGTACATGCCCTCTCTGCCGTACTGCCGACTTACTACCCAACACATCTAAATTTAAACGTTTTGTGGGATTTTTTGTTGTAATGTTAACAACCTTCCTGGCTACTAATATTTTGTTGACCGCTGCTCTGAATAATTTGGCTGAAGTCTTACAAAACCAAATTCTCTTTGCTAGCACTTATCTTTGTAAAATGGTTGACTACTGCAGGCTTCCCAGAAAACAAAAAAAAATTTAACATGGTTAAGAAAATTGTCAAACAGTGCAAAATGCAAAGTGAGAAAAAGTTCGACTAAACCAAACTAACAAAATCAAACGCCAGCAAATGCTTGAATCTTTGTAAAAAAAATTCCACAAGCTTCTTGCCATTTTCTGAAGTATGCAACCACAACATGCCCAAAGTAATCACAAATTTAATGAAAAGGACGACCTAGAAACGTTGAGCAAAACGTAGACCACAACACCTATTTAACAAAACAAGTAAACATTAAACCTAACCTAACCAACAATCTCGGTTTACACTATCCACAGAACCCAAGCAGAAATTAACAGTCAAAAATGCTTTGCTACAGACAATTTCCTGGTGCCACCAAAACAAACACCCAAAAGTCTAAAGTCTTGTCGTAAGCTGGGGAGATATTTGAAGGCCTTTCTGGGTAAAAGAAAAGTCCATCTATTCTCAAGAAAATTTTGTTGCTATTTTTTGCAATCCAAGCAATTTATCAATCCATTCATGATTATTAGACGGCCATTTCTAGTCTACAAAGACAGTTAAAAAGTAAGTAACTTCTTACAAACCTCATAACTGCTTCTTAATATTTGCAAGCAAAGAGGTTCAACACCAGTTCAAATAACGAAATAAACATTTAACATTAATAACAGTTATTATATAGTAAAAAATAATTAATTTACTGCAAAATATAATTCAAATCGAATGAAAATTAAATTTATTATTGACTCATGTAAACACTAAATTATAGATTTATGTGGAATTAAATTAAACCGGAAATGGATTAATATTTTTAAACAAATGTGTACATAATTAATGTAAAATTTAATGGTGAATTAATCAAATAATTTAATTAAATATTCCGATATAATTTAATATTTAATTAAATAACGAATAATATTTTAGTCAATGATAAGAATTAATTAAATTTTAACTAATCATATTCATAAAAAATTTAAAAACTAATAAAGTTAGTGGATAAGGATTATTATAGTCTTGTTACAGTTTCATCCAAATTAAACCACACTCTGAGATTAAAGTTCTCATGCTGCGGTCTAATTCAAGCCCCGAGTTAATTAAAGCAGGTTTTTTTGTGTTATATTTTTCTAAAGTTTTAAATATAATTTGTGAAGAAGAAAATACTAATTTTTTAATGGAGTTTAGATTGACAACGCAGCAGGAAGCAACAAAGTTTGTTAATAAAATTGATTAATATTAAATTCCTTGTAATATTTTTTAATCCCTTTTCTAGTTGATTTTAAAAGATTTATATTAAACTTTTGTACAGTAACGTTGACATTCTAGGTGGAAAATTCTATCAGAATGAAAGTTTTGTTGACATGTTTAGGCGCCTTAGCAGTTTCATAAAATTGTAAATGTAAAAGTTCATAAAGTGTTGCAATGAAAATACATAGGAAATAGTTTGACGAATATTTATTAAATGTAAACAAGATGGATTCATTTAAGTTGGTTGAAACTTTCAACAATTTAATTCAACTTGTTTTGAATTGTTTTGAAACATTTTTTTGATTAAATATTAAATTATATTTACATAATCTTTAGGGCAATTTAAATTTATGTAGTATGTGTATATATTTTATACTATACATTCCATGGTCCCACCATTAATATACCTTTTCTCCGTTGACACATATTTTGGTTTTCATATCTATGCAATAACTATTTCCTGGCATTTCATACAACAAAATTCCACTTCTACTTTAAGTATTTTCACAAATGTTGTCGCGTGGAGTATTGTAATAAAATAAAACAATAATAAAAAAACTATAAGAACAGTAAACATTTTCATAGAAATTGCTATTATGATTGTAATTAGTAGTATGTGCGCAAATCAAATACATCAGAATAATGCCAATACCTGAAGTATTAATTTTTTATTTCTATTTTCTACAAAAAATATGGCAAGTACCTCGTTTCTGAAAGGGTACCTTTGCAACAAAAATGTTGATGCATTTGGAATAAAGTTAAAATAACAAGAAAAGCAAAAAAAGGAACGCTTACAATATGTATTTACTAGGAAATGTTTTAAATTTATTCCATTACATAATGATTTAAAGAAAACTCCGTCCGAGTAGTATCTCTGATACTGTGCAGCAACTAAGGCCATCAAGGCCTGTGGTTGACACCGGGTGTCAGCTATACAAAACTTTATAATAAAATTACGATATTGCGTTACATTGTTATAAAATGTTTTTAAAACAATTGGCACAAAAACCATACTCTAAATCCACATTACAATACATTCAATGTGTCAAACTGAAGAAATAAAAATCAACTTGACCGCAACGTTCCTATTTCTGGTTGAATTAAATACAAACTTCATATGCAAATACAAGGATAAGCACAAGGGTACAGGACAAGCCAACACGCTGAGCCTAGTAAGATGTCAGTAGTGGTAGAAAGCTGAGATTGGGAACATTTACTTCACGAGTAGTGTACTATACAGTAGCGAACAATATGTTTTTCTAAATGGTGAGTATTTCAATGCAACACAGCGGATATTTTGTCTCCGTTTTAATATCAATTGGAATGGAGCAGTTCCAAACAGCAATATAGTTTTGCAATGAGTTAAAAGTTCCAAACTAACAGGAAACAGTGTGTGGTTACTTGTCTTCCATCGTAAGCCTCCTCAAGTAAAGCAGAAAAGGATGCCTCCTAGTTATAGGTGGTACCGGAAAAATTAAATATCCAGAGTGGACCAAAACTAGCATGGCGTGAGATACATCATCCCTAAAAGCTCAATATCGAACAGTTGCAGACAATGACCATATCTAAATCTAACCGGCTGCAATACTGTGATGATGAAAACATTGGAAAACTAGCTCATTATATTTTTTATAAACAGAATAACTTAAATAAATCAAAATGAGATGTGGTTTAACCACAGTTACTAAAAATACCATGTACCGATAAAGTAACAAATATTAAAGTTCTCCGGCGGCTGAATAAAAAACATGAAAGCTTTCTCATCATTAAAAAGAGATATTGCATATCTAGGACACGTAATAAAAAAGGAAAAATATGCACTACTAAGAAACATAATGCCGGGTAGGATAGCTGTAGCTCCAACAAACTGTTTAGAGTGCTCATAACAAAATTAAATTACCTATCATGATATCTAATCTCCGATAGGAATGACTCAAAACCTCAATGCCCTAAAAAACTGCAAAATTATAAAAAAAATCGCCAGTATTACAAAAGCAATAATGAAAAACCTCAATCGATCGGTACGTTACAGTTACAGTTGCAGATAACTATAAAATTTTACGTTATTATTTAAAATTCTATCCATACAAAATGCAGGTCAATGTGAAGGACTACCTACAACAACTGGACTTTGCTCTGCGTAGTGGTAATAAGCAATAACTGACTAAAATACTTTGATAAAATATAGTTTGATCCTTTTTGATACTCATGAACAATAAATGAATTATCAAATTAAATGTAGAAATAAGAATGCCAAAATTGCTGTTTTTGTTACAATACTGGAAATCAAGGTAGAAGTAGGGATGCTCTTAAGCTGATTTAATACTTGGTTTATCTTAAAAACCTTAGAAAACATTTATGACTTATAATGTAGTTGTTTTTGTAATTTGGCTTAGATTTTAAACATTTTTTACCTTTGAGCAAATCAAAAAGAAAAGCAAATTGTTAAAAAAACAAAACTGATGCTTTATTGACCTTACCCAACTCGGTTCAAAAAAACCAAATGTCAGAGTATCTTCTTCTTTTTCCTCCGGCTTTACAACCCATTGTGGGTTTTGGCCTCCTCCACATTTTTTGACCATTCCTCGCTATCTTCTGCTACTCTCCTCCAATTCATAACTCCTATTGTTCTTATGTCTTCTTCCAGGCTTTTATTTCATCTTTTATTGGTTTCCCCCTTGTGTTCCGATCTGCCTCCATTCTTTGTATGTGGCCCATCCATCTTAGTATCTGTGCTCTTATGTGTTTCAATATGTTGCTGTTACCTAATAGACTCGAGTTCATGGTTTATTCTTATCCTTTTCATAAGAAGAGTCCATGTCTCACTTATATATCGTTAGTTTGGACTTGTGACTCAGCAGTTTATTGATAAGCAGTTTCCTGGTTGCATAATAAGCTCTGTTTCCTTTTACTATTCTTATTTTTATTTCTTTGGTCTCGTCAATATTGTCGTTTGATGAGATCCAAAATACGTGAACTTTTGAACTTTTTCAAAGCTGTAGTCGCATACTATGTATCTGTCTGCATTTTGTGTTACTCTTAACTATATCGTCTGCGTAGGCTCCAACTTGCTTATTTTTGTATGTTAAATTTCTTGTAAAGTAAGTTGAAAAGTAGGGCTGATAGCGCGTCCCCCTGTTTGACTCCATATTTAATGGCAATTCAGCCTATTGTGAATTATACTGGAAAAAGAAATTGTATGATACGTTTAATAACGTAATTCCTCTGTGGTTATTACTTTATTTTTTGTAGATGGGGTGTATAAGGCTCACATTCCACTCCTCTGAGATTTTTTCCTCCTCCCATATTCGTTTGATCAGTTCTGGCCCGCCTGCTTTTAGTAGCTCTGCTATTATGTTATCGCTACCCGGCGTCTTGTTATTTTTGCAGGCATCTATGATCTTTATTGTTTCTTCAAGTGTCGGCGTCTATACTTCCGGTTCAGCCGTTTTGTATTGAGTTTGTTCTTCTTCTGGGTCTGTTTCATTATTAAGAAGGTCGCAGAAATATTCCTGCCATTGTTTAGATTGCCCCGTTTTTGTCGTTCATTTCTTTCGCTTTATACTTCAAAGCCTGTAGTTTTATTTCCAGGTAGAACTGTTTATTGCTTTTTTCTATTTCTTCTACCTTCTTGTTATAATATTCTCTTTTCTTCCTTCGACATGCTTTGGTCGCGTCCATTCTTTTTTCCTTGTAGTCTTTCTTCAGAGTATAAAAACGGTAAAATGAGAGAAAAAAATGTTTGAAAATGCTAAAAGGCGATTATTACAGTAAAATGAATTTTGGACTCCCAACATGAGAGCAAAGAATACTAGCCCACTTCGCCATTCATGCAAAAGGTTATTATGTTTTATATTAAATAAACTAGCGACTTCATTTATATACTTTGCGCCAATAAATTAGCAAAACAGTAAATAAATTGACTCGTTGTGATGGTCGCCTTCAAATTTTGGAACATGTAAGTAAACGTCAACTTGAAGTGATTTCGGAATCTAACATGGTATGGGCTAACATCTTTTTTAATGCTCAAACAAAGCATGTTTCCATTCTTGGATGAATAAATGCTACATACCTATGCGAATACATAGAGATAGTTAGATAGACCGCGGATTTCAGTTCCAGCATATTAATTCAAAACAAGACACTTCCTAAAAGAATACCAAATTCCAATGATGCACTGGTCAGTTCTTAGCCCAGATCTCAATCCTAAAGAGCACTTATGGAATTAGTTGGATGGATCATAAACCGCATGTAGCTGCAAAAAGTTTTCAACAGTTTTTGTTAGCTCTTTAAGAAGAATGGGTCAACACATCTCAAAGGATATCCGGCGGCGATTGATTAAAAAACCTTCACTATTTTTAGCTTAATTGCTACATCAATAAGCAAAATTGCTTTATTTAGAATGAAGAGCAACCAGAAAAGATTTAAGAGCTGCCATTACCTCGAGACAAAACAACGGTTTAGTGTTTCCTATTTCTTCAAAAATGAAGCCGGCAGGAACGTATCTGTGAATGGCTATTTGTTGCCTGAAACTGAAGCTGTTACATTTGGTTCCAAAAAGAGGGCGTTACTTGTCATACAGCCCGTAAAACCATAGCTTTATTGCAAAAACGATTAGGTAAATAGTTAATTTCACACTTTGGACCGGTAAATTGTCATGTGATCATGTGATATCACACCTCTAGACCTCTTCCTTTAGGTCTACCTAATATAAAAAGTCTACATGAAAAAGTTGGCTAAAATTGCAGCAGTACTATAATCGTGTATCCTTAACACCCAAAAAAGTATTCTTGAATAATTTAATTTGATTGCGCTTGGTTGTTTTGATAACGTAAACAGGTAGAAGCGAGGTTGTGGATTTGATGATACATATTACGGTCGCGCAGATTAAAATAAACTTTTAAAGTCCAACAAACAGATGCATACATGCATACATTTATTAGTTATCGTGTGCTTCGACCGAAATAAATATTTTCAAATAATTTAATTTTGGAAATGTTAACATGTAAAGTGTTTATAACCGGGTAAGGCTGGGGGGAATTGCACTTTTAAAGTATTATGCACAGCACGAGACCAAGAACTACTAGTTTTATACATTTTTAAAAGTTGCAATTGATGTAATGTGTATGAGAAAAAAAGGTTTGTTGCTTTGTATAGATTTTTACAGTACGCTACTTGCTGACGCTAAAAAGATAGTCTTAAGACTATGACAACATACGGGAAACGGACTTTTTTCAACTAAAAGTACTCAGTTGATTTTGATAAACAAAATAGTTTATTTTACAAAACAAAAAATCAACATTGAATAATATGCATAAGTCTATGTCTGAAGTTATTTATAACTTTGGTTAATAGCTTTTGTTCAATTAAATGCTTCTCTTCTGTAATAGCATCTTCCAACTCCATTAAAGTACAGACTTTGTAGAGATAAATACATTCTTAGTCCGGTAGTCTTGGGGCCACGGCACGTTACATACTTAATACGTCACAAAAACATGAAAATACCTTTGAATGTTAAAGACTGCAACCACACTTATTAGAAATATCGCATTGACGACAAAATTTAAGCAGTCTGTGAACTTTGACATTAAATAATAGCAGATTATAAACCTCAAAAAATAAATAATTTGAAAGCTAATTCTATTGGTGCTCTATGCAATGCCCAAGAAATAACAACCAAGGAACTTGCTACCTTATTAAAGATGACTATAATTTTCGCAGTTCCATTTGAGAAGAAATAAAAGCAAATACCTCTTAAAAGTTACAAATTGATTATTAACACAATTTGTCAATTGAGCAAAAGTTTTTTCCAAGCAATAGCATTGACTTTTTTTTGCTCTCAATATGCACTTGCCTAATCGTTCATCACACTTCGTCAGCATTACTTTTTGTATTATCGTGTACTCTCTCGTAGTAAATTTAGAATACTTTTTCCTACAATCTAAATACAATTAGCAAAATTTTGTACGTCAATAAATTTTCTCTCGGTTACTTCAATTATTGATCACTTTGTCTAACATTTACGGTTGTATGCCAGTAATAACTTGACAAATGTTGGTTTCCAAATGACCCAACGTCTGTAGATTGTCTTCATTAACTTGTTCTTTGACATAGCTCCAAAGAAAATGTACAAATCATCTTCTTTAGCAAATCAATCTTGTTAGAACCACATCCTTTTAAACTCGAAGTTCTTGCCACAAAATTTTTTGTAACATAGCTTAATAGCGGTCGCCACTGACTGTTACGGTTCCTTCCTCCTCATTTTTATAGAAATGAGGTCTAATGATGCTGACATGCCATAAAACCGCACCACGCAGTAAATTTTTTAAGATGCAACGGCATTTCATGCAACACTTGTGAGTTATTCTTGCACCAATAATGTTGTTTATTAACAAAACCATTCAGCTAAAACTTCGCCTCGCTTGAAAAGATTTTTCAAAATCAAAATCTATTTCCAACTGCTCTACGAACCAATCAGCAAACTCCCAAAGCAATTTGACGTACTTGAAAGCCATAATTGTAGAGAACGGCGTGAGCTGCAATATTCTCCCCACTTTGTGGTTTTTGTTGTTTTGTCGGTTGCTCAAGCACGTGTATAGTGAACTCAAGCTCAAACTATTTCACAATGCGGCGTATAACCTGTTTAATTTTCTAACAAAGAAACGGTGAGCACCTACAATTAAACTCATACAATGACTTTTGAGGGTTTACGCTTTTGGTACTACCGCACAAACTCCCTTTGAATATGTACATATAAACACAAATATATACTATCGCAGCAGTTAATTCAGAGAATGGAGGCGCTGTAGATACTTTTATATTAAATGTAATTATAGTTAAATGGACACTAATCACATATTAAACACAAAGAAGATGTGGGTCTCAAACGAAAAAGTACCTTTCAAAAATCAACGGCTACTACCTCTACGATCCGGAAATTTTCAAAAAGCTAGAACGCCACTTCATTGAGATATAGGTTCTAATGCTGATTCTCCGACACCAACTCCTGGAGTGCGCCTATTCCTGATAATATACAAATACTTGGAATCTTTCTAGAATAGAAAGAAGAGACTAATTCGTAAGTACGGCAACTTACTCTTGATAGCTGATTTATTAAAAAAGTTGTGCACGGGCCACCAAGGAACTGGAGAAAGAAACCTGCTATACTAGAGGGCGCCCAACACCACAAGGATGAACAGATGGTCAAAGCTTTTATTAACAAGGAATTTTAAACAAAAAAATGGATATCCAAAACGTTCCCAAGCTGGCATATTTACATTTGTATGGCCTTCACCCAGCTATGACGGAAACAAGTTGAAACAAAACGATTCACGTTGCTAGTTTAGTATAGTTGGTTTACGTTCTTCTTTCTTTTTTTTTCGGGTTTTGTGGGCTTTGGAAATTTTTCATCTTCTTAATGATGGAATCAGGCTAGAAACCATTACTGGCAATCCAGCTTACTTTATGCTTTTATTTGGTTGCACGTGACTACGTGCCGGGGTAGAACTTGCTATGCTCCTTATTCGCACATAACTACATGCCAGGATGGGTGTTGCGACGCTCATCAAGGACTTTGGTTTCTTAGTCGTTTCGTGGACCCTTCTTCTTCTGAAACTCGTTTGGTGTAGTCTTTTGTCAGGATGCTAGAAACAGTTAAAAAATTTCTTTTTTCACTTGTCCTTTGGTCCAGTGGTGCCTGAATAGAACTCGGTCTCGGCTGGCAAAAGGTTTTCTCTGCTCATTAGCAGGCGTACTTGTATTGCATAGTTTCCTTCTTCTTCTTCTTCTTGTCTTGGTGAATATTACCTTGAGATTTGGATTTTAGCATCGGCTGGGGTTCTGCCTTTTTTGTTGGGTTTGTTCATGGCTTTTTCGCCTGCCTCTACCGAAAGCATCTTTTGCGGGCCAAAAATCGCCTTTTGGCGACGTAGACGTCATACCTTAAAATCTGACAGTAGTAACAAATTATAATAAACATTGAAAATAATGTTATTAATTGGAGCAGGCAAAAAAATATCGAGTTTAACTTAGATATGAGAGAATTGTTTAACAATAAACCCCTTGATAACTAACGCTTGGGTGGGTAGGTGGGAACAAAGTTTTATTTGTGGGCGAATTAGACCTACCCGTCTGCCCAAGTGTTAGTCATCAAAGGATCTACTGTTCATCCCACCTCTTGTGTGCTTGGATTCAGATATCAAAGAATTGTTTAACAATAAATCTTATAATAATGCTTAGGTAGGTGGGTAGAAACAAACTTTAATTTGGGGGCAAGCTACTTCTTTTAATCTGACCCACCCACTCGCCTAGTGTTACTCATCAAAGGATCTATTGTTTAAATCACTTCTTGTGTGCTTGGATTTAGATATGAGAAAATTGTTTATTAAAGTTTAATTTGAGGGCGAATTACTTCGTCTACTGTGGTTGAAAGATAATGAACTACCATGTACTGAGTAGAAGAAGCTACCCAACCACAATTTAAACTTGGTTTCTGCCCATCCACCCAAGCGTTTATCATCAAGAAACTGATTATAAACTTATTGTCTGTTATATTAATAACAACTTACAGTTGGTTTCATGTTAAAAATAGCAGCAAAAACACTAGAGGTGGTTGAAGTTATAATTTTTTAATCACCAACACAAGGGTGGGTTTGCTACAGTAGAAGAAGCTACCGCCCTCAATTTAAACTTGGTGACCATCCACCCACCCAAGCGTTTGTCTTCAAGAAACATATTGAGAACTAATCGTCTGTTGCATTGCTAACAACTAACAAGTTATAAATGAATATTTATCACCAACACTTGGATATGTAGGTGGGCTACAGTAGAAAAAGCAATTAGCCCACAATTTAAAATTGGTTCCTGCCCACCTACCCAAACATTTGTCATCAAGAAACTTTTGTAAACTAATCGTCTGTTGTATTGCTAACAAGTTACAATTGGTTTCATGTTAAAAATAGCAGCAGAAACACAGAAAATGGTTGAAGTTATAAATTTTTAATCACCAACTCATGGTTAAATGGGTGTGCTACAGTAGCAAAAGCAACCCGCCTACAATTAAAACTTAGTTTACGCCCACCCATCCAAGCGTTTGTCATCAAGAAACTTTTGTAAAAAGAGATGGTTGAAGTTATGAATTTTTAATCACCAACTTTTGAGTGAGTGAGTTTTACAGTTACAGTAAAATAAGTTACCGGCGCTTAATTTATACTTGGTCGCCGCCCACCCACCCAAGCGTTTGTCATCAAGAAACTTTTGTAAAAAGAGGTTGATTGAAGTTATAAATTGTTAATCACCAATACTTTTATGGATAGATAGGCTACAGTAGAAGAAGCTCACCGTCCACAAATTAAACTTGTTATGTTACATAATTTAAAATAGAGTACCAGGGGGTACTATGGCTCTCGAGAAAATGTATTCCTCACGGCCGCGGGAGAACCTCTTGAGCGCTGATGCTAGCATCTTAGTCTAAAATAAACGAGTAACTCAAAAGCGGATCAATATAGTGTAAAATTGTTCGTTGTTTGTAATACGTTCGTGCGTTATTTATAATTAGCAATACCAACCCTCAACAGCCGGATATTTTTAGTGATCCGAAATAACATAATAAACTGAAGTAGAGCCCGACAGTGTTTGGCCAAACAAACCGAGCAGAAGAATCCATTCCCATGAGAATAGCTAGCCCTACTAATCTATTGCCAGTGACCCAAGTAATCCCGGCGCAGTGACATGTTGATGATTCTCTTAGCGCATAGGGAAATAACTATGACTCTAAGAGCTGGAACAAATCTTAAAAACACATACAAAAAAATAATAACATTGAAGACAATGTTTTATTAATTAGTGTAGCGGTAGATTTAAATAAATGTATTGTGTTTTTAATAAAATCCTATACTGGGTTTCCGGACATATATCATAATCAACTTTCAAGCACACTCTTTGGATTGCCTAACTTAAATCTCGGCGAATAATTTGTCGTAGGTTCGAGCCCCAGCTTAATTCAAGACGTCAGTCTAATATATAATTATACCAAATTCAAATCCACGCTGGACTTCTTCTTCTTATAGTGCCATACTCGCTACGAGTGTTCGGCGCCCCTCTTGTATGTTTGTGGTGCGCGATAATAGTTCCACACAAACATACGGGACCTACAGTTTAACGTGGAATCCGAACCACACCACTAGAAGGGTTTACTAAGCAAATACTTTTGCTGGTTTGCCATTGTCTTGCAAAGAAGACGAGCGCATCGAAATATATTCGACAAATTAGATATTCCGCTGCACAACAGTCTCGCACTAGACCATTGTGCTACGGTCGCCTTACTTACTTATAGTCCAGCGTGGATTTGAATTTAGAATAGTGTTCATTTAACCATAATTATATTTAATATGAGTGTAGGTAAACCAGATACTAGGCGTTGTCAGTATCTACAGCGCCTCCATTGTCTCAATTAACCTGTGCAATAGTATATGTTTGTGTTTCCGGGTACATATTCAAAGGCGGTTTGTGTGGTAGTAGCATAAACGTAAGCCCTAAAATATCGGCCCTTGTACTAAAAAAAAATTCCATTGTAGTTCGCTTTCTTTTAGCAACTTTTTTTGCTGTTACAATTATTACTTTTGCTAGTGATTCGCTAATAGTATTTAAGTCTCCTGACTCCTCTTTTTGTTCTAAATTTTCTATTTCCTCTTTCTTTCTTAACTTGTAGTTGCCAACAAACTTTTCATTGTTTTCTAGTCTTTTGACCAGTTTTGCGTTAAAATCTCCCATAACAAAAATGTGTGTGGTTGGATCGTCGTTAATTGTGTCTCTTATGTTGTGGTTAGGGGCGTATGGGGTTGTGCTGGAGAAGTAGCACCTTTTATAAAGAACGGTCACTCCAAGCGTCAACCTACGAGAGCAGGTTTGAGTAACTGGTCACCACAAGACATCTAGCTCTTACTTGATGTCTGGAAAGCGTAAAACCAAAGCATACAAATATAGCATAAAACAAATTTAAATCAGGAACAACTACCTCAGGTGAAAAACACCTTCAAGAAAATCTACCCCAAAAATTATGGGGAGAGACAAAAAATTGCAGAAGATATACCAGACACCAACAAACAGAACTCTCAGCTCTTCGAACTCAAATATGAACATAAATAAAATAGGACGTCATCGGTTTAAGTAAAAAGAGGAGGAAAAGAAAAAAGTTGGCCCTCGGCCGAACAGGACACACTCTATACTACAGAGGTTCAGACATTGGAGGACTCAAATATTATAAAATTTAAGAAAATCTCAATCAGAATAGCAGAAGTATGGTTACAAATTAATAATCAATTTAATTTAAAAAATATGCACCAACAACAAGCTACTCTGAAGAAGACATCAAAACATTATACGGCAAACTCGCTGTGCTTAAGCAAAAATACTCTAAGAACGGGTTACTTTCCATTAAAAAAATAATAACGTATAGAAGATAACTATAATTTTCTCAAAGCTACGTTCCACTTAAAATAGAATATAGACAACAGCTTCATAAAAGTAACAAACAGATTATTAACACAGTTTTTTCCAAGCGGTAGCATTAGCCATTTATTAATCTCAAAAGACACTTCCCTAAATGGTTCATCACATTTTGATGCATTACTTTTATATTGTGTACTCTCTCTTAATGAGTTAAAAAAAAAAACCTTTTCCTACAATCTAGGTACAAAACGTCAAATTTGTATGACCCGGTTGCTCCAATTATTGGTCTAACATTTGCGGTTGTATGCCGACAATAGCTTAACAATTGTTAGTTTCCATATGATTCAAAGTCAGTAGATCGTCAACATATACTTGTTCTTTGACCTCAAAGAAAATTTACAAATTTTTGTCGTGAGATAATCTAATCACCAAACGTCTTCTTCAAATGCATGTAGCGCCATTTTGTAAGAACCACATCCTTTTAAAGTCGACGTTCTCAAATTCTGGCAAAATTTGCGTAATATAGCTCTATAGCGGTCCTCGTTGACAGTTACGACTCTTCCCTCCTCAATTCCTAAAAAATGGGGTCCGATGATGCCTCCATGTCTTAAAAACCGCAGATGCAAAGGCATTTCATGCGACATTTGTGCGTTGTTCTCGCACCAATAAAGGCAATTTTGTTTTTAGAGTAATCTAACAACAATAATAGGTGTGTACGGACCGAATGAAGACGACACAAAAGCAAACAAAGCCGCATTCTGGAACCAACTAACGGAAGTAACTGAGAAAGCAAAAGGAGAAATATACGTCATGGTAAATTCAATGGAAGGGTATAGAAAAGAGATGAAAAATATAGCGAATTGGTAAAAAGATATGGGTAAGACCATAAGAATAGTAATGGAGGCAGAATTATAGAGTACTGTGTACAGCAAGACCTAATAATATCAAATACGTTCTTCGAACACAAATAAATACACAAATACACAAGAGAACAACATATTAGAGCAGAAAAGTTAATAATAGATTATGTCATAACAAAAAGATAAAAAAAAATAAGATAAAAGATAAGAAGAAGAGTGAAAAGAGGATTTGAAATTGAAATTGACCACTACTTGCTTATAGCAGATATAGTTCAAGAAGAAACAATTAGAAAGAAAGACAAAGACAAAAAGAAATGTCAAAGTAATGAAAGCATTCAAACTAAAGGAAGTAGAAATAGCACAAAAATATTAAGAAGAAATAACAACATTGGCAATAAATGAACTAACACAAGTGGAAAATCAAAGTATAGACAAAGAGTGGGTAACGCTGAAGACAATTTTAACAGATGTTGTAAAACAAGTATGTGGCACAAACAAACAAAGCAAGTACAAGAGGCAAACAGCGTTTTGGACAATTAAAATAAAAAAAAAAATTAAGAAAAAGAAAGAGAAATGGCAGAAATACCTAAATAGGAAAAAATGAAGGAGAGAGAAAAAGCTAAGAAAATGATCCTAACAGAAAAACAAAAGACATGGGAAAATTTGGGAGCCGAATGGAAGAAAATGCAAAAGATAACCAGAAGATATTTTACAAGACAATAAAAAAACCTAAATATAGGGAATAAAGACGAATATATAAGAATAAATGATGATTTAGGAAAACTACTAACAACAGAAGATGAGACAATGGAAAGATGGAAGATATACTTCCACAAATTATTGAATAAAGGATATGAACCAGATGAAGAAGAGAATAACTCAACGAGAGAAGATACCAAAACCAGCTTTGGTCAAATAACAGAAGAAGAAACAGAAAAAACAGTTAAAGATCTAAGAAATATAATCTCCAGCAATTGATAAAATAACATCTGAAATGATCAAATGCATGAGAACTGGCGGAAGAAATATGTTAAGAAGCTTATTTAATAGAATATGGAAAGAAGAAAAGATACCAAGAAAATGGGAAGTAGGAATGATAGTGCCCAGTTTCAAATCAGGCCAGAAATCAAAGTGCAAGAACTATAGAAGCCTAACTCCAATCGGTACCACGTCTAAAATGTGTAAAAAAATTCTAGAAAAAAGGATAAGGCAAGAAGTAGAAAAGAAAATATTGAAAGTACAGAGTGGTTTTAGACCTAGGAGGTGTGTACACGACCTTATATATTAAACACGTTAATTAACAGAACATTAGAAAGACAGAAAACAATGATTATAGCGTATGTGGATTTAGAAAATTTCTTCAGAACTGCGTAGTTTGCAACTTAGTAGTAATAAATTTGTTTCATTATTTGCAAAACTAATATCTTCTGAGTACTAACTACTAAGACTAGGTTGTCTGCATAGGCGCCACGTTTATTCTTGACTCTTACCATGTCATGTTATTTATTCACTTGTATAAAAAAACATCTGGTCAATATCTAAAAAGAACATCTTAGATTATATACTAGCAAAACCTATAAAATCTCTCTCCAAAACAATTGTTTAGTTGATAATAATCTTAGCGCATGAAGAAATAACTTGGACTCTAAGACCTCAACAGACGTGATCATAAACTTAACAACGTACAAAAAATAACATTAACAATAAAAACTAACATATGTTGCGTTCGTAATAAAATAACATTAGAAATAGCAATCTTTTGTATGACTATAGATTTGCAGTAAAGCAACTGTAACTTGACCTATAGAATTCGTAAAATGTGAACGAGAAAGAGAATGTTAAAACGCACAAAAGCACGAGTGCAAATATTTTTGTGTATATTAAATTACATTTGAAGTTCTGTACATGCGTTGTGTTTTTAATGGAATTCTATCTTTAATTTCCGAACCTAGAAAACCGCAACTTTAGTCATAATTGACTGTAAAACATAAAACTGACAAATAGAAAAATAGAAAAATTGCCGCAATACCATCAATGAATCTATTGGTGCTGGTGTGAGTTATATGTGACTTGCATCAGTTTTAAAGACTTAGAAAGTATTCATGATTTACACAGTCTGGGTTTAAATATGTTCATTCTTGAATCTAAACTATGATTTTCTTAAAGTGATTACTGCCAAACATTAGATTTTTTTGCTAAACCCTATTAAAAACTTGTGTAATAATGATTCCCTATATATCCAATCATTAATTTTCAAGCACTGAACTAGCAATTAAAAAATTTCTTGTACCACCTCTAAACAGCAATTTTATGAATATCATTAATGAGTCTACTAAATTCTGGATTCAAGTCAATACATTCTTAAATTTCAACTATAATTATTTTGAGGTGTTTACGGACAAACATTGAAACACTTTTATTGTCTAGCTTGATTAAAAGCTAGCGTGAAATATTACTCCTTTATGCCCGATTATGAAATTTCAAACCTAACCTAACCAGCAATTTCAGGACTAAAGTAAATATAAAATGAGTATATTGAATCCTAAACTTACAGATTTAAGACGTTCCGTACAACAAACCTGACAGATAACATCAAACCATAACTAGAAAGCTGCTTTTCTGTAAACTAAACTAGAAAACCATGAAGATTCAAGTGAAGTAACAATTTTAGATTTTCATATTTCGGGATATTAAATCCAAGATTACAAATAGACAACTAAAACTAAATATAAAGCTAAAATAGTTACTAAATTCTAAAAAGGTCACGTATGGGTAACAAGAGCACAGAGTTTAAAATATTTCTTAAAAAAAATCCACTTATAACTTCGTTAGCATGTTGCAAAATGTGTAGGAGTAGGTAGAAGCAAAGTGATGCGCATAATCTGTATACGGTATATAAAATAAATGGTCATTGAGTGAGACTCAATAAATATCAATTGAGCTGAGAATGTGAAGACAATCAATAATTCCACAAAACACTTTCAGAACTAGTGTCACATCAAAACTAAATCGTTTTTTTCTCATGTAGATGCCAGCAATAATGCATTTATACGCCAAACAACAAACTTTTTTTGAATCTGTTAAATTTTTTCTTTACTGTCGTGGTGTTTGGATACCACACACTTAAGCAATACTCAAAATAAGAGCATACTAGAGTGTCTTAAAGGATAATTAGAGAACAAAGGTCACAAAACTCCTTAGAATAAACACTTTGCAGTTATTTAAATTAAGTAGTAAGCTATTAGCTTACCACTAACTAGAAAAAGTCACTTCTTCATCATCCAAAGACTAAATTTTCATAAAAATTTAAAAAAACACTGTACCAGATTGTTGACAAAGATGTTGAACAGCAGAGATCTAAGATGTGATCCCCGTGGAACACCCAAAGGGGTAATACTACAAAAAACACACTGACCGATGCGCACAAATCAAGTTAGGTAAATAAGGTTGAATACTGTAACAAAGTGCTATCAACTCCAATACAACGTAGTTTTATAATTAGTATTTTGTGGTCAACGGTATCAAAAGCTATTAAAAAGTCCTCAAGCGCATCAGCTATAAACATCAAACAACAAAAAGTTGGAATAAATACAGGTCTATAAGTTTTTACATCATTTTCAGCACCAGACTTATAAATCAAAGTAGTAAAAGCTTGTATCCAGCAAGTAGAAAAAGTACCCATAACCAGAGAGAAGTTGAATAAAAGCCATAAAAGCTGACAGAAAGCAAATACACACTTTTTGATAAAATAAGCAATTAATCTATCAGGTACATAGTTGTTGGGTTTTAATACTGAAAGTTTGTTATCTACATTAGGTATTTTGAAAATAATTCATTTATGTGAATATAAATATATTGTGGAGAACATGAACTGTGTAAACTTGTAGTTGCGGCCAGCGTACTGTAAAATAACCCAAAAAAACCTGCAAAAAATTACAATAATTGATAAGTCTATTGGATCCTGAATTCAAATTCTTATATTTGAAATATGACTTTCTTAATGTAATTACTAACAAAAATTAAAAACTTGTCTTTGCTTGCTTTGGTTCAAAGCTTGCGTTAATAATGTCTACTCCACATGCACAATCTTAATGTTCAAGCAATGAACTAATAATTGAAGAATCTTTTGCAGTCTAACAAGAAATTTCATAGATTTTATTGCTAAGTCTATTGGATCCTAGATTTGAGTCGGTTTATTCTTGAATCTGAACGATGACTCTCTTTAGGTGGTTACTGATTTACATTGTAGAATAACTTTTTTTTTGCTTGGCCTAATTGGCCCATCATCAATTTTCAAGCACTGAACTAACAATTGAAATATCATCTCTGACTATAATTTTCAAGATATCATTGATGAGTCTGTTAGATCCTGGATTCAAGTCTGTTAATTCTTGAATGACAAACATTGAAAAACTATTTTCCTGGTCTGTTTTAAAGTTTGCGTTAATAATGTTTCCACACATGCCCAATTATCAATTTTCCAATTATCAATTTTCAAACACTAAACTTGAAATTTAAAAACATCTTGCAGTAACACCTCTAACTAGCAACTTCTTTCTTAAGGTGGTTACTGGCTGATTGAGTACATTGACTACTATTTAAATTTTTTTTGCCTGGTTTGTTTAAAATTTTGACCTTATAATTACTCCATACATGCCCAATTTTAATTTTAAAACTAGCAATTTCAGAGATATCATTGATTGGATTCTAAATTTAAGTTTGTTTTGATAGTATCAAGTCATTAGATAGATGAAACACTGCTTTTTGTAAACTACCTTAGTCAGCTTTGCAGTACTAAACACGAACTAGGGTCATAAATCCAAAATTACAAATAGACTTTTTGTTGGGCTCTCATCTTCAGCTCATAAAGGTATTTTTTTATTTCGAAAGTCATATCTCGTGTTGTAAAAAGTTGTTTAGGTCTACTAAGGCACATAAGAACTATAACCTACTAGGTGCGGCAGAAAAACTTGCTGATTTGAATTAGGCGCCAATGAGCGAGACATGGTCAGAAAGGGGTAGGGACGGTCTCATTTGAAAGAGGGGGTCTTAAAGTTTTGTTATTGCTCAAGCAAGTTGTCGTCATGCGTTGGGCAAAAGAAGAGCGTGCGTTCGCCGGTGGTCGCCACCCAACGTGCCTTCCAAACTCGGTTCAATATTCATTCCACGGGTTCCGTTCCTTGCCGGCAATCGATCGTTCGTTTCGTGGGTGGACGCAATCAGGGAAAGTGGCAGTGTGGAGGTCAACGGACTTCCAAAACCCCAGAAAGCGTCGAGAGGGTAAAGCTGTCGTTTCTGCACTCTCCCCGGCAATCGGCGGACAAAGAGGTAAGTGCTTTGGAAATTTCTGATTGCAGTGTGAGACAAATTCTTCACAACAAACTTAAGTTTCAACCCTACAAACTTATTGTGGTGCAAGAGTTGAGTGAACGCGATTTTGTTTCTCGCCAAACTGCATGTGAAGCGCTCCTCAACTTGCCTCACGACGCACTCCTGTTTTTCAGTGATGAGGCCTATTTTCACCTTTCTTCAATTTAATTGAAATTGCGGAGAAAGGGAGCAAAATAAATTAAACAATTTTATGGGTGCTGAAAATCTAACCTAACCTAACCTAACCTTTTTTTTTTAACCTAACCTAACCTTTTTTTTTCTGGAGAGGTGGAAAATCTTCCTAACCTAACCTAACCTAACTTAACCTAACCTAACCTAACTTAACCTAACCTAACCTACAATTTTCAAACACTGTTTAAAAAGAAACATCAAAAATAAAGTTTCTTAAAGCAATAATTTTATATAAAAACTTACTAATTTCCAATAAGTAGTAATCTGTACCAATTTTCATCAATCATTTTCTTTTTTCATAACTTGTACATCTTTCTACTTTCAAGTTTGACCTTACAAACTTTTTTGCAATATATAGGTCAAACCGACATTATAATCCTATATCAGTTATAATAATATCTACATAAAATTCCATTGTATGCTTCAAATAATTGTAACCTTCATTAAAATTTAATAGCTATTGACATAATAGTTGCAAACTCTCATTAAAACTCAATTAAAATTGCAATTATAAACCACCCATCGATGAGCATATTAAATAGAAAACCTATATTCAAAAAAAATTAATTAAATCCCGCCAAACACAATACAACTTTAATTTAATTCCATTTAAATTAAGCTTAATTAAAGCGTATCTTATACAAAATTGAGTAAAAAACCTCTTGATGTAGTTAGATGCAAATGAGAGGAAATAATTAAATTAAAGTAAAATGATAGTATACTTACGAGGATTTTCTGAAGGGTATTAACAGACTGGTTCATGACGGGGATGCCATTAATTTCTCTAATTTCGTCGCCCACGTGTAGCGTCGCTTGTCTGTGGATCATCCCTCCGTGCATTATCCTCGCCACGATGCACTTGCCGTCTTCATTCATCTTCAGGGTTATGCCCTGTAAGTGCAGAAACAAAGAAATAGACATTAGTAATGTTTTTCAGCTGCTGGGAATTAAGTTAAAACTATTAAAGGTTTTAGGGAAATCGGTCAACCGGATAGTATTATGTGACGTTTAATTGTTTTTCTCTGTTAGAGGAAGTTTGTGCAAGTTATTTCTGACATGGTTTGGACATTTATAAACGTACATCTATTTATGATATCTTAAATCTCGTAATTAAGGAAATGCACCAATATATCTTATGTGCAGATGGTATTAACTTTGAATAACGTGAAATTTAGTGTGGTCGATTAGAGCATTCAGAATTAAATTGTTTTAATTTTTTTTAATTATGACAAACTAAATTAAAATGCTTAATACATTTCTTAAATAATTTCTTAATTGTTTTATGATTTATTAATTTATAATTATGTTTGAGATACAACTAATATATCTCAAGTAATTTCAAAGTTTTCCACAAATTTTACAAAAAATTTAATTATCAAATTAAATATTTTATTATTATATTAAAAACTCATTGAAAATAAGCATCCCGATATTGCCATCTAATGTAAATTAGGTTAGAACCAAGTTTAGCAAGTCTAAACAGATACCGCGCATATAATTTTTAGACGAAGAAGGGTGCAAACTTTTATGAGCTTTTAGTATAAATACATTTAAATCATAAAAGTTTCCTCTTCAAAGTTTTTGAAAACATAATATCCTTATCACTTTATGCAAATCCGTAATAAATCCAAATGGAAAAATAATAATAAATAATTATTAAATTACTATATACATCATTCTAATCTCGTTTCTACTATACCATACTCGAAATCTCTGGGCAAGTAACTATGTAATGGTGCAGAAGCACAGTTGGAAAATTACGATAGCTTGGCGGGTTTCCAGTTGTGAATTAATCACAACAAGCTCGGATGTGTGTCTGAATTTAAAGTAGGTTTATATTAAATCTCACCTTACATTTACTTTATTGCATCTACGTGTACCATCTGATATCTTGATCAAAAATTTAAAAGCAATTTTATTAAAATTGAGTTAATCCTAACCGCTGGATGATTTATAATCAGTAAAATAAATATTTTAAGTTAAGTTGAGGAAAGTTTTTAATTAATTAAATGATTAATTACCATCGGCTCATCTGTATTTTTTTGGAACTGTACAAGGCGAACTCTGGTCACGTTTTCCATTTCCACCTCTCCATTGGGACCGTCCAAGTCGTCGCCTCCATTGAGGTATGGAAGTAATGGAGGTGGTGTGACACGCATCGCGTCTTCTCCGTAGATTTCGTGCGACACCACATCGTGGGCTTGCAATAGTGCCTGGAAATAAGAAAACAATTAATATTAAAAGATAATTAATTAATCATTAATTTTTTGTTTCGTTTAATTTACACATTTAGTTTTGGATAAAGTTACTATGCATAATGACCAAAGCAGCTATGTAACGTGATAATATTTGTTAATTAATCATTTTGACAGGGAAATATGCATAGTGTATATATTCTGTGGTCAATGCTTTTAATTAAAATTCAATAATAGTTTATTTGAACTATATATAATATTTGCATTTAGCAAAAAAGTCGCTTTCGTTTAAACCTTTGATCCATACACGCAGTCGCGTACCTAAACTTCAAACGGTTTCTGTGCAATAAAAAATGACCAGAATAAATAAAATTAAAAAAACATTTAATTACACTTTTTTCAAAATTTAAAAATATTGATGAAATAGAACAATGACAAAGTTTTACTACAAATACTTTATTGATATAAATATATATTATTTAAAAATATATATCAATACAAACAAAAGTTCACAATTTAAGTTTCGCCGCTCATTGTCGAGTAAGAACATACTACAACAAAAAAGTACATTTATACAGAAAAATTAATACAGAAATTGAAAAGGAAAAAAAAAAATCGCATTACTGATGGATCTAAAGGGATTTAAAAAGTGGTAATTTAGATTGTAGTCCATTTGCTCGTTCAGCAAATTAATAAAAGAATTACATTGTTTTTTGTGAATTTCGGCGGCTTCTAATAGATTAAGCTCACTGCATTTTCTACAGTCGTGTAACATTTTAATTTTATTAATTTCAGGAAAGCTATGATTGCAAATTATAATATGATTTGTAAAGGCTTTAAAATGTTTTGTATATTGCGTTTCAAAACTTCAGGCAGTTTGACCTACATATACGCCATTGCATTCAGAATATGAAATTTTATAATACCCATAAAATATTAAAATAATCTTCAGCATGTGCGCTATGTTTTCTGTTGAATATTTCATGTTCGATCATTGACATGCTAGAAAAGGGCTTAACGAAGAACCCATTTTTGTATTTTGCTGATCAAATTGATTGTTGAAGTTAAAAACCATATAACTCATTCAGAAGTTTATACTGCATTTAAAACATGTTTGGCCCAAAATTATTTTTATTTTTTGTTCAGTTTTCTTGCATACTACGTTGCAAAAGAAACGCAGAAAAAAAAAGTCGTTCAAAGAATATCTTGAGGACTTCAAGCTTTATAATATCAAGATACAACCAAGCCAGCCAATCGGCCAAACCGGGGTACTCACTGCCAACAGATCACCGTCCCAAAGATGTCACAGCCTACATTATAAGTAATCTAAAATCATTAGATTGTGACCTAGAACTGGCCTTTGCTGATGCACTCAATCGAGATAAAGTCCACCTTATGATCGATACAGCATCAGCGCAGTTGAATGCAATCAAGTTTATGTCGTAGCAATTACAAATCCAATTTGCAATCGTCTGCGAGACTACCATGAAATTCAAAGAGGTCTTGGAATTGGAACCAATATACCCAAAACCCACCACGTAGTCTTCGAAGAGGTCAAAGAAGATCTCGTGCAATCACTCGCAACCATACAAGAATCAATCGTCATTACTCGGTATCACGAAGAAGCAAAATGCTTCGGCACGGTGCTAACTATACTAGCTATCATCAGAGACATACCAGAACAAGACGCGCCTGATAGAAACCGCTTCACGGCCAACGTCCAAACACCAAACGTGACGTAAGAAGCAATGTGCACGCAAAAGAAACTAGAAGAGGTTCAGACTGAAACAAAACCTTTCTCATTAAACCGGACGCTCAAGAAAACGTTGCAAGCAACCACACCGCTAATCTTATAGCTGAAATTGAGCTAGCCTTCAACATGATACGCGTAGTCCACACCCGTACACCAACATTGTCATAACCGCTGACGGAGACAATCGTAAGCAAAATCCGCCAGAACGGAAACCCAACTACAGCAACAAATATTGGCAAACTATCGCATACTTGGTTTGCAAACATCTGCGGAAGAACAGAAAAAAGTCGACCAACAACTATCTACCCGGTTGAACTCTGTATGTACCCGCAATGCCGTACCGAAAGTGTAACAGTTGTTGCTCAAAACGGAGAGACTTTTTAGCGGATGCCACCGCAGTGTGCCGTGGAGACCACCCCCTGAAACAGGATTAGGAGACCCTGTGCCACGATTTCATTAACCTTTCTAAACATCCAGACTTAGTAAAACCTTTGTGGACACATCTTTTACAATAAACAACTCCCATCCTCATGCACTAGTGTCAAGAACTAAGTCGACGTCACCTAGATTCCATCACCAAACATAAAAATCTACGGAAAATTGATGCCTTGAATAAGCAGAATGCAGAATTAATCTTTACCAATGGGTGAAGTAAAGAAAGCAATTAGGAAACACAGAAATCAGTGCTGTAAATCCGCTCTCAAACACTCTAACAAAGATAATAATCTGATGTGGAGGATAGCTAAAGCCTTTCAAAATAAGCGTACACCGCTTTCTTTCATTCATGGCAAAAGAGGACGCAAAACTTTAAGAACTTTTAAATGCAAGACACAAAAAGTGTATTAAGAAAACAACTGGCAAAGCAAGCAAGAAGGAAACCTAGCCGTTTATACAAAAAATTCAAAAAAACATTTCCAAAATTGTGCAAACTACTAACATCAAAAAGCCAAAGTAAGCAACACATGGCATACATAAAACTTGCAATGGAAGTTCTAAGGAACAAGGGTAATAAAAAAAGGAAGGTACATATTTGGAACCGGGAGAAAGAAACCGGATACATTACTTCAAAAAAGTGGTAGAAGCACTAAAAAAAACCACAAACAAAAAGCAATAACAATTAATTAATATACCAGTACCGGACTATATTAACATAAAAATAAATAAAAATAGTGGTAGAATATATATTTAAAAGAACAAATAAAAAACTCATAATACGGAGAGTCCCAAATATGTATACACACTTTAATATCTCACTCTTTCTAATATATTTTTTTCTTCTCTAGGTACAACTCATTAAAAATAATGACTGCTATTAGATTAAACTTTAAAAAACGTAAATTTATTTTAAAATGCTACCATAAGTTTGAAAACGTAGTGCAAAGACGGTTTGAAAAGAAGTTTCAAGTAGATCCACCTCCAAGACTCACCATTGCTCACATCAAAGATAAGTTTGAAAAAGATAAGACTGTCCACAAACAGCATTCTGGGAGACCATAAACATTTACAAACACCGTAAAAGAAAAAAAAGTACTAGAAACTTATCGCAAAATTTGAAAAAAAACTGTTCAGCAAGCGGCGCGTAAGTATTTCAAAATCGAGTAACTATCGAATTTTGAAGCGCGTACATTGGAAGAACATTCCAAAATTAATCTACGCCCTCAGTAAAGATGATTATGATCGGAGAGTAGAGTTTTGTTGTTAGTAGTACAAAATGTGCAGTTTTCACACAAGATTGTATGGAGCAATGAGGCAACATTTAAATTAAACAGGTCAATCAATCTCCACAATTGCAACTACTGGTCAACAAAAAATTCTCATGTTACAGAAAAACATCATTTAAATTTACCAGGAGTTACGGTGTGGTATAGATAGTCAGCGCGGGATTTAATTGGACTATTCTTTTTTGATAATACTGTGACTAGTAGCGTTACTTGAACTTGCTGCAGAAAAATGTCATGCCAAGTATTCGTAAGCAGTTTGAGAATAAAGAAAATTATTATTTTCAGCAAGATGAAACACCTCCCCACTAATATTGTGAAGTGAAAACTTATCTCTAAGAAAATCAAACATATAGATTGGACAAAAAGGGGCCATTCGATAAATGATTTAGAAGTCAAAACCGATAAAATGATTTGCCACGTTTGGAATTCATTGCTTCGCGATAATGCAAAGCAATGAACAATGTTTGGATCAAAATTTAAACATTTGCATTGAAAAATTGTACATCTGTGTTTTTTAATTTGTACTGTTTTTATAATCACACAAAATGTGTATACATTTTTTTAAGACCAAGCCAATGCAGAAAACCAAACTATAGGAATTTCGCAGATGTATGAACTGTAATATTCAAGTCAGCACAACAAGAGTACGCAGACATTTTTAAAATGATAAAGAGCAAAACCCAAAAAACAAATTTTAAAGTAAAGACTGTAAAAAAGGTAACAAAGAAGACCCCAAAACTTCAATTTAAAGAAGAAAAAAATTGCCAAAAAAGTTAGACAGAAGAAACAAACACTTCACATTATAGAAATTGACAAATTAACAACGAAAGAAGAAGCTATACATGCGATTATACTGGCCAGAGTATAAAAACACAAAACAGTTGTCAAATCAATGAAAACGACAATAATCAAAATGTTACAGTTGAGCTCAACAAATATGCAGCATTAACCTTGCTCAAAGCAAGAAAATACAAAATCGAATGGATTAGCTGAGGATTCATAAAAAGAGTTACACCAATTAAATGCTACACGTTCCAAAAGTACGGGCATTTGGCGCGAGAATGCCAAAGATCAGAAAAGGTGCCTAAAATGTGGAAAAACAAACCACAAAGCAAATGATTATAAAAGAGAAGAATATTGCTTAAGTTGCAAAGAAGAAGCCCACAGAATAAATAACTTGTAATATCCAACCTACAAAAAGCTAGTTTAACAAGAAAAAAGCAGTAGGCAGAGATAAAGATGCACGAAAGTTTTAAGAAAAATATGCCAGAGTTAAACACTTTCAACGCCCTGCAAGTAAATCTAAATAAGTGCAAGACAACACATAACTTGCTGTATAAAACAATAAAAGAAAATAGAAATAGACCTAATAATTTTAAGCAAACCAAATCGAAACAATGCCATAAAACAAAAGTGGTACCTTAATAAAAACCTAGTTGCAGCTATAGCCATAGTAAATAGGTAATGCAATATGTATAAAACAGGAACTGGAAGTGAATAAATATGGATAGAGCTGAGTATTTCGAGTATTTTGAAGATTTTATTACCAACTGAAATCCAGTATTAGCACACAAAAGAAAAATGTATTATAAGAGAATATTTTACCGCCAAATCAACGATGTGTGGCTCGGCAAAAAATATTCAAAAAAATAATTTTTAAGATTAAACCGCAGCAATTACTGGAGCAGTAGAGAGCAAAGCAAAAAAAAAACAAAAAGGCTGGCAACTTATCCATAATGTAAAAATGAGTCTATTAAAGCGACACGGAAATGTAATGCACAGCTTAGGCTAGGAAAATGCAGAGTACGTAGAAAAAAAAATGCATCTTATTAGTGGATATCGCAAACTATAAAAACGCCTGGACAAAAAAATAATTAGGACAAGGACAAACACACGCGCAACCAGTACGGAAAAAAATACAGAAGAACAATAAACTCAGCAACAAACAACGCAAAACAAGTAACATTTCAGAAGAAGTAGTAGCTAAAAAAGCAGCAAAGACACTTTTCCCAAAAGACGGACAAACTAACTGGATTTGCAGTACAGTTAACTTTTAAAAGATTCTTCTTTTTACTCTAAGAAAAGCACCCGGACCTGATGTTTTATATCCTAACGTTGTTAAAATAGTGACTAAATCATTTACGGAAAACTGCCAGTACGTAAGAAACGGTGAGTTTGCACAAATTTAAAAGAAACGCAAGCAAGGACAAAACAAGCCAACTTATAAACCGTTTTGCATTTTAGACTGTATATGAAAGTTGTTAAAACAGATGCTGAAAGATAGGATACTAAAAAAACGAAGAAAATAAAAATTTAGCCAAGTCACAGTATGGTTTTGTAAAGTGCAAATCAACACTAGATGCAATAAAAAGACAAAAAATAATTGGTGGCAACATAGAAAACTCTGTTTACTGGCCACAATAGACGTTAAAAATATCTTTAACCCGGCGCCTTGAAGGGGTACTGTCAGGTCATTAAGAGAAAGAAACATCTCACTATACCTGCTGCTAATGGTAAAAAGTTATTTCTCCTCTAAAAGTTACATACAAGGTCTGCAATGTTATAGAATGTATACTATGACGAAGTTCTGCGACTGAAAATGCCACCAATCCAAACGTCATATGGGCCTCCAAACAGTAAATAATGTACAAGGGACTAAACAACTAAAGCAACAGGTAATACGATCACGATACAACAGCAATACTCCATACTACCTGCACCAAACATTCCTGGTAAATCAGGGGTGCAAAAGGAAAATCTATCTTACAGCAGCACGCCTGAATTGCAAAATAAGGCTAAAAAAAACAAAAATCTCAAAAAAGACATTCTCAAAGGCATTAATCCCAAAAGAGTTCCCCGAAAAAAAAAGTTAAGGTACTCCCTGTGCAAAAGTCTGGATTTCATCAAAGAGATAAAGCTGCTGAAAAAATAAGAAGTCAAAGGTGCACAATAAAACCAGCAAGCCTGCAGTGCAAGGAGCGCCAAGCAATCTGCCTTAAAAAAAGAAGTATTGGATAGTACGAGGACCTAGTGTCTTTTGACTTGACTTAAGTTACTAAATCTGTATAACAAAAAAACAGTAGAAGATCATTTAAAAAAAAGCAATACTGCAGATTGATCACGCTTACTGTACAAAACGCATGAATCGCTTCCATCAACCAGTAATCATGAAAGTTCTAAGAAAAAAAGAAGAGTCCGCAAAATGCTAACAAAAGTTGGTGTCCCTCAGGTATCAGTGCTTGGCGTCATCTATGAAATTTATCTTACAACAATGTCTTCAATTTGGAACTGTCCTAAAACAATTGTTGTTTATAAAAAAATTGGCAAAAATGGCTCGGAATCAATAACAGTAACAACCAGATCAAAAACACTTAAAATACTCAAAACCAACAAATAACACAATTTTCAATTATTGTAGCCGCAGAAAACTTAACATAAACTAAATAACCAATGATAAGAAAGATATCAAGCCAGGCCAGCATAAACATTGCTAAAAATAATTTCAGATTAAAAGACAAAATTGCGCTGCCTTGACCATTAAAGTGGCACAGTTTACAAATTTCTGCAAAGTTTTAAAGTTTTTATTTCCTTGTTAATCGTTTCTAGCTATCGTTTGATTCATCTTTTTAGTTTGTATTTTTTGAATTTCGTGTATTAGTAATTTTTTTAACAAAAAAAGAATTCACAACAGATGGGTACTAACAGTTAGAACAGAATGGAGGTTAGTTACAAGTAAAACTATTCTCTTAAATTATATTCACGGCACTACTGCCGATAACTTCTTCTATGCCCTTTACATGACAAGTAAACCTACAGTTTTAAGTAAATTCCAAACCGCTAGATCAAATCAAATCAAATCAAATCATTTATTAATGTTAATAGTATAATATAATACTTTACAGAGGTCACAATAAAATTAGTACAGAAATCGATAAAATTATACATACAAATTAAAATTTATGTTTTGAATTTCCACTTAAAAGGTTTAAAAGAAATATTTTTGTATTTATTCGCAATTTTATTATAAAATATTGGCGCATAGTAGTCCGTAGCATTTCTACTAGTGTTTAGCCTAAGGTAAGAGTTTCTTATATTAAGTTTTTGTCTTGTATCATGACTATGATAGTGCTGGTGTTGACAGTAAGAATGTAAATTTTCCTTAATATGAACAACGCAGTTAAAAATATACAAAGAGGGAAGAATTAAAATCTGGAACTCAATAAATTTTTGTTTTACATCATCTCTGAAACCTAACCAGAAATTATGCGTAGGACTTTGCGCGGTAGTCCAAATAGTCGAGAGCAATGTGAGAAATGTCCCCAGTTGAGAATAGCGTAGTTTAATTGAGATTGAAATATGCTATAATATGCCGTTAAAATGACTTTCCTACTAAACGATCTTTTAAGATTTCTAATGAGATATACAATTTAGCAAGCTTATTTAGAACATAGTTTATATGGCATTCCCAAGACAATGATGGACTTAAACATACTCCCAAGAATTTAACATATGAAGGATTGTCGTATGATATGTTACTTAAGCTAAATAAAACTAACTGTTTTTGCTTCATTCATTTGAAGTTTGTTTACTTGAAACCAATTTAAAGCATTCGACTGAGAATTCTCCATACTTTCAAGTGCTACTTCATGTTTTATACTAGAATTTATCAAAGTAGTGTCGTCAGCAAACAAAACCGTATGCGCATCAGGTAAAGAAGGTGGAAGGTCATTTATGTAAATTAGAAATAAAATTGGCCCCAGTACCGATCCTTGTGGGACCCCATGCTTTACATCCATAATTCCTGAACTAGTGTTTTGAAAAGAAACTATTTGTTGAGAGATTATTTATCTACTCCAAACCAGAGAAGGATTTTAGTTATAAAACCCCAAGCCGATAAAGCAAGTTGGGGTGTGGGAGTCCTGTTATGGCCGGCAATTTATTGTTCGGCTAAAAATGTGCAGGCAGAGTTATCACGGCTCGTAATCTCTTTGCCGCTTTGCACGAAAGCTTATAGCTAATCGTTGAGTTTCTAATCGTTCTGTAAAGCAAATTTTTAGTTTTGGAATACATCAGGATACGTCTTATAACATTAAAGTTGCATCAATGCAAATAAAAAAATACCCAATCGCGACGGACCGTTGAAATCAATCGATTTAAATCGACTATTTACCATCGGATTGGTGCAATAACCGGAAAGTGGCTCAGTTAAGTAAAGCGCCTAAAGGCCTTTTCACACAGGGCAAACTAGCATCTAAGCTGGCCTATTCAGTCAGTGACCGCATCATACTACGGGTTACTGTCCTTCGCCATTATCGCATGATGGGATCGCACGGTGCGAATAGTTGCACTTCAATTAACTGACTAGGCCAGCTCGGATGCTAGCTCGCACTGTATAATCAAGCTTTAACTCGAATCTCGGCGCATAATTTGTAGCAGGTTCGAGCCCCAACTCCGGCAGAAAATTTTAAGAAATTGTGACATTTATTAATTCAGGACGTCAGTCTAATAAATGATTAGTGTCAATTTAACCATAATTACATTTAATATGAGAGTGTGGGTGGACCAGATACTAAGCTTCGTCAGTATCTACAGCGCCTCCATTCTCTTAATTAACGGATGCACTAGTATATATTTGTCTTCTTTTCAGGTACATATTTATCATAGGCAGTTTGTGTGATATTGGTATAAACGTAAGCTGCAAATTAAAAAAATAAAATATATGCCAATTTAAAAAAAGCATAATTCATTAATTAGTGCATTAAACTTTTAACGAAAGAAAGCACAACCATTGCAAACGACAAAAATACGATGTTGGCCATTGTCATACTAACTACTAAGCAAATTAAATGGAAAAATAGTAGAACGTATATGATGTGGAAACAACAAAATAAAAATGCAATATAGATTTATAAAAAAACTGCTAAACAATTGACACTAACTAACACGGATACCAACAGAGCAGAAGCGACGAACAGAGAACTCTTTCAGAAGAAAAGAACACTCCATGCTGGTCAAGCTTAACGTACATAATGTATTTAATTAACTTCCTTGGCAAGTTACCAGAGGCCTGCATGGAAAAAGATAAAACTTATTTGATATACCCAACAAACGCTGCAGTACGCTAATATTCCTCAAAAGCCACTGCTTGAAACTGGCCTATAAAAACCTGACGTATTTAACCTAAAGTTGCCGTTACAGTAGATAAATAAACTGATCAAACACCTCATGCAGCTGCAAAATTGATTGGCAATTAGATAGCGGTGAAGCATAAAATGGCATCTATAAAAAGTAGCAAAGATGGCTCCAAAATCATCTTAATACAAAAGTTAAATAAACTACCTAAAAGCAATAATAAGCTTACAAGTCACAAAAGCAGTAGGCAAGTTTGCAACCAAATTGTTGATCAGAAACGTCAACAATGACTAAGCACCTGTAGCAGTATGCCGACATCACAAAACAACCGGTTAAAAGAAGAAAATGAAATGAAAAATCTTCTCAGACAAAATTTAGCAATAATACCAAAACGCTTCTTAAACGCCCAAAAAGCAGAGATCATAAAATCCTCTATTTTTGGCAGAATTGACAAAATGACTAAAAAGAATACATCACCTTCTGAGAATGTTCACATAAAAAAGGATTCTTAAACACAATGTTTGCAAACAAACGAACCAAGGAATGGCTCCGGAGCAGATCTGATGAAATAAATCTTCAGATCATTGGTCTAAAAACACTGCCAGATCCAAGAAAGGTCTTGATACGTAACCATGGCCGTAGTTATAATTATACTATTAAACAAGTTAGAGGTAGAAAACAACTTAAGCACCAAGCCCTGGCAAGTACTCAAAACCAAACTCCAAAGGCACTCATAAACAAGTTCTACTTATAGACAAGTGTGCCTGAAAATAGATTGAAACGCTAATGAGCAAACTGTACCTGGATTTCGCCAAAATAACCTTCCAGGCACTGTGCCATCTTAGAAAAGATAAAAACAAACCAGAAGAAGCGCATCAGTTAAGCAGGGTTTGTCAAATCACAAAGAGAACACCAACTGTAATTAAAAATGTTGTAAATGGGTCTCATACAAAACTAGTCTCACAGTATATAACAATGCAATAAAAAACTAAAAAAATACTTCAGAAAAAGATGTTATGTGAGTGTTCAGAACAAATCCACTTGCTTAAAAAATTGATTGCTGCTAACAGAAAAAAAGAAGTTACCCAGAGTCTGTTAAAGAAAATCAGCAGAGGCTACTGCAGACACACTTCTCAAGCATTACGCTACAAAAACTGGCTTAAACCAAAACAATTTTAAAATATATCATATTATAATCTGTAATAAACTTGACATAGAATACAGCAATTGGTAAAAAAAATGTCAAAGGATAAAATACATAAGACTATTCCCAACTAGACAATCGCACAATGCCCAAACTATGGTAATGCAGATGAGCAAAACTGCATAAACTTACACGACTTATAACTGTTGCATAAAATAGAAATCCAAACAAATTTTGCAGAAGTCTGGAAGACACTATAGAAATAATCAGGCTCAGTTATTAAAAAACTATAACCCGCCCACCCACCCAAGTGTTAGTGATGCAATGATTAAGTATTAAACCACCGGTGATGTTCCTTCTGTCAAAAAAAAAACACAAAAGATCAAATGTCACTTATATAGGCGGAGGGGAAAGTAAACGTACCAGATCTTTGATAACTAATACATGGGCGAGTGAGCAAAAACACTATAAAAATAACCACGCTCAATTATTGAAAAACTGTAGCCCGGCCACCCACCCAAGTGTATTGAGTATAAACCGCCTGTGATGTTTCTATTGCCAAAAAACCACAAAAGATTAAATGTCACCTTTTTACTATTATAGACGAGAAGAGAGAATGTCGAAATTTCTTGATAACTAACGCTTGGGCGGGTAGGCGGGAACACTATAAAAATTGGGTTTAGACTACCAAAATAGCTCCTTTTTTTTTGTAGGTAAAAATCCTTTATGGACACTGGTTTAAGTTCTTCCCTCTATCAGTAGTGTGCGACTCCTCGTGTGAAACACGGTATACGCTAACTAAAAACACCTCATCTTTGAAAATACCGTTTCGGAAACACCGTGTAGGTATCTTCAAAACGGCTTGGTCTATCTATCTAAATTTCCTCTCTTCTTTTTCCATTTTCTTCATTATTGTGCATAGCATACTTGAATTTTTCTTTGCTTTGCAGCATAGATTCGACAATATTTTCCGCGTTTAATGTTCTTCCGTCGCACAAGAATAAAGTGTGTTCTGCGTCGTCTATTTTGTTGCAATAACTGCACGAGTCGGTTTCGTGTCCTGTCCAGGCTTTTATTGTTCTGAATTTTCAATTCAACCATGTTCTAATATTCGGTATAAGCCTTTTTGTCCATTTGGCAACTTCTTCAGTGCCATCCCATCTATATTGGCATCGGTTTATGGTTTTGTCTTTTGTTTACATTCTCTCTCAAACAAACTTTTTCTTTCTTTCGCCAACAGGTCGATGGGTATTGCTCTAGTTACCACCTGTAGTGCCGTCGCTGAAACGTTGTTGTAAGCGCTTGTATCGCTGACTCTATGACGGAGTTCAACAATTGTCTTTTATCACTAGATGGTCCGCCTATGTTGAGCATAATTCTTGCCAGCAAGCCTATTCTTAGTTCTGCTTTTTTGACTGTCTTTTTTATAAACTCGGAGAAAGTTAATCCATAGTCGATCATTATTCCAAGATATTTGATTGCTCTATTTGTATGCATGGTCGTGCCTTTATAGTCAAAGGTGACCTCGCTTCATAGACATCTCTTACGCGGACCTTTCACAATCAATGCCTTTTTTGTGGAGCTGGTTCCAAATACCCTCCTCCAATTGGGATATATCTGTTTTTTACTCTACCCCAGGATTGCATTAAAGCATTACTTCGGGTAGAGAATCCAGGACGACAGTTAATCTTTTCTGCCGCCCTCTCTTTTTTCAAAAAACAAGTTTTTCAAAACATACAATTCAAAGTTGTAACCTTTGTAAAACAATTTTTACTAAAACCAGCTACAGGCCCCCAAGGTAAGACCCCCACTCCACATACTTTTACCGAAGAATAATTCTTTATCATGGTGGACACATCATCCCATATATCCATCATTTCAATTTCGTCGTTTGTTTTATTGACTAGTTCGTACTTGTCTTTCGCCACGATTGTTATGGCCAGATCATCTGCGAAGGCTATTACGTTGACTCCACTCTGCCATTGTCTTCTTAAAACCCCGTCATATACCACGTTCCAAAATAATGGCCCTAAAACCGACCCTTGGGGGACGTAGTTGTGATTTCAATAATCAGGTGTTTTACCACTTGTAGTTTTATTTCGCTTTCTTTCAGTGTTTTTACCACTTTGTTTACTGCATTTAGAGTGGACTGCCTTTGACAAAACCGTATTGTTGCTCTGAGAACCCTTCTCCTTGTTTGATTTCTTCTTCAAGTCTGCTCTTTATCATCAGCTTGTAGACCTTACTGATGGTATTCAGCAGGTAGACTGGACAAAATCTTAGGTTTTCCGTCGAGAGGTTTCCTTTGGATATAAGTTTTGCCGTTTTCCACTCGGCAGGAGTTTTTTCAGCAGTTGGTTAAGTATGTTTAGCAGCCAGGCTTTTGCTACATTTGCATTTTCTTTTAGGGCCTCTGGAGGGATATTGTCTAGCCCAGGAGATTTCGCTCGATTTACTGAGTTAATCGCATGATCAGCTATTTGTTTTTAAAAAGTTTTCAACTGTTTCTGTGCGTTCTTTGAGGGAAGAGTTCTTCTGCTATTTTCAGCTTGTTCTCCGCGGTCAGTTGCAGAACCCCACACATCCTCATTTAACTCCTCGCATAGCTTTTTCCACTGCTTCTTTTTTCTGCTTCTATTTTTTTCCGAAGTTCTTTTTTGCGGATTTTGTAATCATACTTGATTTCAGCAACCTCGTGCTCGCTGTGTTTTAATCTTTTCCTCATTCTCGTAAATTTCCTCGTGACTTTAAGATATTCTTTCTTTTTGTTAGCTATTGAATTGTTCCACCAGTATGGTACGCTTTTATGCCTGTTCCCACCTGTCTTGAGCGTCACTACCTCGTCTCTGTTTCTCTCTACGCTTCAAGAAATTAATTCTTTGAAAGTTTCCCAGTCATGTTTTTTCCGTGCGTTAAAACCTTCTTTATTTTCTATTTGCCCTTTTATCCGAAAGTAGCAGTGATCGGTTGCGGTTTCCGCATCAACGACTTCCCAATTCACGACGTTTTTCCGATGTTTTGCGTTGTACACGTTACATCAATAAAAGATCGCAAGTTACTTCTCACAAATGTCGGTCGACCGCCTTTATTTTGCACTATTATGTCTCACTCTACAAAATGTGTGCCTCTCTTGTCCGTCACCAGAGATTCCCACTCATGCGCATCCGCATTCCTCTCGAGTTGAAATAGACGGCTATACATTCCCTCTTATCTGCTATCCAGCCCGGCTGCTTTGTTAGTCTTTTGTTTGGCAGGTAATATCTCCCTGAGAAATAATGGCTGGCTTGTGCAGAGCTGGTTGAATATCTTTTTTTATTGTAGTATAAAAGTTTTAGATTTCAATTTTCTTTGATTGTGATTAAATTATATAAAAAAAATAGTTTTCTTCTTTCTTTTTTGGTTAAACCAGATCTTGTTCTAACTGGAATTTATGGATTTTCGATTATATTAGATACCTTGGGTTTGGAAGTTGGTGTCATAGCCTGAGACATGGTGTTGTGGTTCATACTTAATATCAAATTCTGCAAATTGGAAATGAGAAACAATGCAGTCGTCTCTGATGGTTATAGATTTTTTCTGATTTTGTCTTGGCTGACAGGGTTGTAAACAATGAGAGTTTAACTGGTAACTGAGAATGTTTGGTTATAATAGAGACTGCAAAAAAGCTTTAAAGTTGGCAAATATATCCAGCACTCTAGGTCCCGGTTTTTGCTGAAATGGAGTTGATAGTTATCGTTCTGTAAGTGTAGCTTCTGTTAGCAGCAATTTTGATGGATTTGACAAACATGGGCGGATATTAGTTGTATAAAGCTGGTTTACGTGGTTTCCAACTTTAGACTACTTTATAAGTGTGGCAATGCAAAAATTATATCTTACTTGTTTGTTTTTCCAGCATAATAATCTGTCGTCCTAAGCACAGTCGGACTTTGTGTGCACCTTTGGCTAAAGTCGACAACTAATTCTGCTGAAACTTCTGGTTTGTCAGGATTATATATTTACTTATTGTGCGTTTTCACAGCAATTTTGCCTCATAAAAAAAATTGGTAATAGGACTAAACGGTTTATTAGTTGACTTACCAATTACCTTGGTAGATAACAGAAAGTTTTTATTTAGTCATATTTTGGAGAATAAACTCCGGATTGTTAGCATACTAAGCTAACGTTCTATCAGTAAGCTTATTTTATCGGTCAAGCTTTAGCATGTGATATACTTTGGTTTTTTTTAAGTTTATCATGTCAGGATAAAATGTTTCGTAGTCCAGCCGGGCTTGACGTTGTCCGACTTAAAGCGGTTGTTGGTGTTTTATAAGTTTATAGTCAGACTACAAGAACTCATTGTGAGATAAAGTTTTTAGAAAAAAAAAAAAACAGTACTTTCCTGCGTGTATATTAAAAAAAACGATTATCTTTTGAAAAATTACATTTGAACTGCCTTTTTAGAGTGTTCTCTGGTTTTTGTCGGGGTTTGTTCTTTGACAAAGAGCACATTGTGAGATATGATGTGCTTTTTTGGGCCTCAATCTCAAAAGCAGCTAGGTTACTAGTTTTGCTTTACTCCTATCTACTTTTTTTCTCTCTTCTTTGGTGGAACAGATTTTGTTTATGTTTTTAAGCCGTTGAAGTTGATCACATATAACGCTTACGTTTAGGGATACGGGGTATGTCCAAATGCATGTTACGGTGGTTATGTTAGAGCATAGCCCAGAGAATAGACACACTTAACTGCGGTTTACTCATAGAACGATGAGGCAAGATTTCTCAACTTGTCCAGTATTTTAGTAGATGTAACCCTATACTACAGTTACTAAAACTTTCAAATTAATTGATACTATCAGTTTCTATGAAAGAATTTTTGAAATTGTTATAAATTCTACAAAATGCAAAATAGGAAATTATTAGTATTTGTAATAACTTAGAATTCAAACATTGGATTTAAATATAATTTTTGCAGTTAGTAGATGTAACCCTATCCTACTGTTACTAAAACTTTCAATTTAATTGATACTATCAGTTTCTATGAAAGAATTTTTGAAATTGTTATAAATTCTACAAAATGCAAAATTGGAGATTATTAGTATTTGTGATAACTTAGAATTCAAACATTGGATTTAAATATAATTTTTGCAGTTAGTAGATGTAACCCTATACTACTGTTACTAAAACTTTTAAATTAATTGATACTATCAGTTTCTAAGAAAGAATTTTTAAAATTGTTATAAATTCTACAAAATGCAAAATTAGAAATTATTAGTATTTGTGATAACTTAGAATTCAAACATTGGATTTAAATATAATTTTTGCAGTTAGTAGATGTAACCCTATACTACTGTTACTAAAACTTTTAAATTAAATGATACTATCAGTTTCTATGAAAGAATTTTTGAAATTGTTATAAATTCTACAAAATGCAAAATTGGAGATTATTAGTATTTGTGATAACTTAGAATTCAAACATTGGATTTAAATATAATTTTTGCAGTTAGTAGATGTAACCCTATCCTACTGTTACTAAAACTTTTAAATTAATTGATACTATCAGTTTATATAAAAGAATTTTTAAAATTGTTATAAATTCTTTAAAATGCAAAACTGGAGATTATTAGTATTTGTGATATTTTAGAATTCAAACATTAGATCTAAATGTAATTTTTGCAGTTAGTAGATGTAACCTTATACTACAATTACTAAAACTTTCAACATAATTGATACTATCAGTTTTTGAAAAAAAAAAATTGAAATTGTTATAAATTTTAGAATATGCAAAATTGGAGATTACTAGTATTTGTGATAACTTAGAATTCAAACTTTAGATATAAAAATAATTTTTGCATTTAATAGATGTAACCCTATACTACAGTTACTAAAACTTTCAACATAATTGATACTATCAATTTCTAAAAAAAAAAAAATGAAATTGTTATAAATTTTAGAAAATGCAAAATTGGAGATTATTAGTATTTGTGATAACTTAGAATTCAAACATTAAATCTAAAAATAATTTTTGCAGATAGTAGATGTAACCCTATACTACAGTTACTAAAACTTTCAACATAATTGATACTATCAGTTTCTAGAAAAAAAAAAATGAAATTGTTATAAATTTTAGAAAATGCAAAATTGGAGATTATTAGTATTTGTGATAACTTAGAATTCAAACATTAGATCTAAAAATAATTTTTGCAGTTAGTAGATGTAACCCTATACTACAGTTACTAAAACTTTCAATATAATTGATACTATCAGTTACCATTAAAAAAAAATTGAAATTGTTATATATTTTAGAAAATGCAAAATTGGAGATTATTAGTATTTGTGATAACTTAGAATTCAAACATTGGATTTTAATATAATTTTTGCAGTTAGTAGATGTAACCCTATACTACAGTTACTAAAACTTTCAACATAATTGATACTATCAGTTTCTTGAAAAAAAAAAAAAAATTGAAATTGTTATAAATTTTAGAAAATGCAAAATTGGAGATAATTAGTATTTGTGATAACTTAGAATTCAAACATTGGATCTAAATGTAATTTTTGCAGTTAGTAGATGTAACCCTATACTACAGTTTTTAAAACTTTCAAATCAATTGATACTATCAGTTACCATAAAAAAACAAATTGAAATTGTTATAAATTTTAAAAAATGCAAAATTGGAGATAATTAGTATTTGTGATAATTTAGAATTCAAACAATGGATCTAAATGTAATTTTTGCAGTTAGTAGATGTAACCCTATACTACAGTTACTAAAACTTTCAACATAATTGATACTATCAGTTTCTTGAAAAAAAAAAAAATTGAAATTGTTATAAATTTTAGAAAATGCAAAATTGGAGATAATTAGTATTTGTGATAACTTAGAATTCAAACATTGGATCTAAATGTAATTTTTGCAGCTAGTAGATGTAATCCTATACTAAAGTTACTAAAGCTTTTAAATTAATTGATACTATCAGTTTCTATAAAAGAATTTTTAAAATTGTTATAAATTCTTTTAAATACAAAACTGGAGATTATTAGTATTTGTGATATCTTAGAATTCAAACATTTTTTTTCCTCTACTAAATGTAATTTTTACAGTTAGTAGATGAAACTATACTACAGTTACTAAAACTTTTAACATAATTGATACTATCAGTTTCTATAAAAAAAAAATTGAAATTGTTATAAATTCTACAAAACGCAAAATTAGAGATTATTAGTATTTTGATAACATAGAATTCAAACATTGGATCTAAATGTAATTTTTGCAGTTAGTAGATGTAACCCTATACTACTGTTACTAAAACTTTCAAATTAATTGATATTATCAGTTTCTATAAAAGAATGTTTTAAATTGTTATAAATTCTACAAAATGCAAAATTGGAGATTATTAGTATTTGTGATAACTTAGAATTCAAACATTGGATTTAAATATAATTTTTGCAGTTAGTAGATGTAACCCTATACTACAGTTACTAAAACTTTCAACATAATTGATACTATCAGTTTCTTGAAAAAAAAAAAAATTGAAATTGTTATAAATTTTAGAAAATGCAAAATTGGAGATAATTAGTATTTGTGATAACTTAGAATTCAAACATTGGATCTAAATGTAATTTTTGCAGTTAGTAGATGTAACCCTATACTACTGTTACTAATACTTTTAAATAAATTGATAGTATCAGTTTCTATGAAAGAATTTTTGAAATTGTTATAAATTCTACAAAATGCAAAATTGGAGATTATTAGTATTTGTGATAACTTAGAATTCAAACATTGGATTTAAATATAATTTTTGCAGTTAGTAGATGTAACCCTATACTACTGTTACTAATACTTTTCAATAAATTGATACTATCAGTTTCTATGAAAGAATTTTTTAAATTGTTATAAATTCTACAAAATGCAAAATTGGAGATTATTAGTATTTGTGATAACTTAGAATTCAAACATTGGATTTAAATATAATTTTTGCAGTTAGTAGATGTAACCCTATACTACAGTTACTAAAACTTTTAAATTAAATGATACTATCAGTTTCTATGAAAGAATTTTTGAAATTGTTATAAATTCTACAAAATGCAAAATTGGAGATTATTAGTATTTGTGATAACTTAGAATTCAAACATTGGATTTAAATATAATTTTTGCAGTTAGTAGATGTAACCCTATCCTACTGTTACTAAAACTTTTAAATTAATTGATACTATCAGTTTCTATGAAAGAATTTTTGAAATTGTTATAAATTCTACAAAATGCAAAATTGGAAATTATTAGTATTTGTGACAACTTAGAATTTAAACATTGGATCTAAATGTAATTTTTGCAGTTAGTAGATGTAACCCTATACTACAGTTACTAAAACTTTTAACATAATTGATACTATCAGTTTCTAGAAAAAAAAAATTGAAATTGTTATAAATTTTAGAAAATGCAAAACTGGAGAATATTAGTATTTGTGATATCTTAGAATTCAAACATTGGATCTAAATGTAATTTTTGCAGTTAGTAGATGTAACCCTATAATACTGTTACTAAAACTTTCAAATTAATTAATACTATCAGTTTCTATAAAAGAATTTTTGAAATTATTATAAATTCTTTAAAATGCAAAACTGGAGATTATTAGTATTTGTGATAACTTAGAATTTAAACATTGGATCTAGATGTAATTTTTGCAGTTAGTAGATGTAACCCTATACTACAGTTACTAAAACTTTCAAATTAATTGATACTATCAGTTTCTATAAAAGAATTTTTGAAATTTTTATAAATTCTATAAAATGCAAAATCATTGATTTTGTAGAATTTAAAATATTGTGTTTGCAATTAGTAAATGTATTTAGAAAAATAAACAGTAAACAAAAATAAAGTAATTGAAAGTTGTTGCAATTCTATAAAATAATATAATTTACAACATAGGAATGATTTGAAATAATGTATATGATTCGATCAAAATACTTCATTTAGTAAAACAATACAAAACCATTAAATAGACCATCAGTTGAATCCCACAAACAAACACCGATACAATTAATCCATTTTTATGACCAATATATATTTACAATTATAATTCTCTATCAAATCGACGAGGAAAATTATGGGGACACGATCATGTTCTATTGAATTGAGTCGCGCCCCGTTTGCATAAATGCAAATTTTCAAAGCGCTGACGTTAATTTATTAGTAGCTTTAATTAATAGACCGTTTTTAGAAGGATGTGCTTGGCGTGCAATTTGAATAGCATTCGTTGCTCATTAAACCACATTTTCTAAATCATATTGTGTATGATGAATTCATTCATATGAAATGTAAACACAAATTTGAATTTTTGATTGTTACATAAACAAATATTTCATTTATAATCCATAAAATTTGCAGACTAACCTAAACGACTGTTTAAATGTCTGCTAAAATTTACTGAAGTTTCACAAGAAAATGACGTGTACAAAGTTTGAAACTAACATAATTTATCCAGTATAAATTATTATTCCTGCTTCTTACCCACTTCAACCAAAAAGTTAACATTGCAACAATTAATTAATTGCGTACTAATCGAAACTTATTCCATTACGATCTTTATCAACTGCAATTTTAGATAATATCATTGTTGCGAAAGAATAATAAAACTTTTCAAAAAGAATTGAAGGAAGTTCCATCTAAAATAAATCATCACCTATCAGGATATCGGAAGCCCAGGTATTATATATCTGGCGAAACCAACTTGTTAAACTGCACTGGGAAGTTTCCGGCGGGAAATAATAACGAGAAGGGACTATACTGCAGACACAAACACGTAGATATAAATTTGCCCAAGCTAAATGTCACAAACAGATAAAAGTTGGTTTCCTATATTTTACATGCCGTGTGTATGAACTTCTTTAATAATTCGGAACGGTAAAGTGTTCGATTTATTACGATGATAAATCCTAAGTTTCCTTTTTTTATCCACTTTCTTTCAAATGGGGAGAAATTGGCCTGAATTTTCTCATGCATACATTCAGGAGTACAATGCGGGAACCCCGATTCAAGTGCGTTGGAATGATAAAGTGATAAGAACCGCTTTAATAATAGTAATAGTAGTCATTTGTACATTTACCAAGGGCGGTTTAAATTGTTATATTAATCTTATTGTATCTTCTTGTATTGTAGTTGTAAGAGTACTATGATAAAAGGTGATTCTTGTGATTTATGCTTTTTTTATCAAAGCCTTTGGAAACTATATAATATTAAAAAAAAATCTAAATGTACTAAAAATTTATATTTAAACATAAAGTAAATATTATTACATTTACTATAACATTTATGATTGATGATGATATTATTAACTATAAAAACCATAATTTTATTATATGTTTTAATACCAGATAAATTTACCACTAATCCAATACAGTGAGTGACACATTAAGTCTCATTTATATTATCAGAGTTAATTGCGTTTTCTTTGCGATGTGAGATCGGGAGTGGCGATACGACAGGATGGTGGGATTAATATCCGGTACGGAATCTTATTCGGGATGAAATAAATAAAAAAAAGCATCATCAGCTGTTATCAGAGAATTATTCCGCGCAAACGGGCAACAAAACTCGTTCCGGAAATCGATGAAATTGCAAAAATTGGTCCAGTTGAAAGATGTATGAAGACAGTGGCGCGTTCTTTAAATGAAGGATTATTGCGACAAAGTCTTCAAAGACAAAATGTTGAGTTATTTCATCCCTTAGGCTGCAATTTTAAAATGTGTGGAGCTTTGCAATTTTTCACAATTTCATTTTAAGGATTTTTATACTTGGATTCGTTTTCAATTATTTAACGAAATGAAAAGTTCTCATATTAAATTTATTCATGTATGATACACTTGAGTTCATTTTAATCATTTTGTAACAAGCAGTAGAAATAAAATATTTTAATATTGAATATAAAATAATGAATCAGGCATTTATATTGTTCTTATTTCAATTAGTTCAACTTTAATAGAATCATACTATTCCCATTTGTTTAATTTATATGGAGCGATGTAATTATTCCTAGATACAAGACGATTATATTCACCGGAAACATGTGAAACAAATATGAATTCTTAAAGCATCATAAAAAAAATGCTTTAATAGTAGAAGCAGTTTATATAAGTCACATGCTGTTTTACCTTACCGATACAGTACCTTTTGTCATTGATACAACACATGTTACTAACTACATTTTACACTTCATTCCGCACATATCTTCGGGGATAGAAGATGCGAATATCTACAAAGTTATTGTTAACTATGCGATACGCCTATTCAAATGGCAGAGCAACTTTGTAAACTGTCATTTGTCGGTTTTTATTTTGAACATGTATTTTAGGTGCTTTTTAATGCAGAAAGGTTTTTTACTGTTATTGTTCTAAAGCAATATTTGTCACTCGGTATGGTTCTACGTAACAAAATTTTTTTAAACATCATTTGGAAGCAGTATAAGTGTTCTCTAGTAATGTTTGCTGTGAAAGTATGTTACTACTTATCTGATATTGCTGGATGGTGGTGAGTATGATATCTAAGTTTTTGTAGTATATTTACATCTACTAACTGCAAAAATTACATTTAGATCTAATGTTTGAGTTCTAAGTTATTACAAAAATTAAAAATATCCAATTTTGCATTTTGTAGTATTTATGAAAATAAAAAAAATAAAAAATTTAAAGTTTTAGTATTTGTAGTATGAAGTTGCATCTTCTAACTGCAAAACGTGTAATTAGAAATTAGATCTAATGTTTGTATTGTAAAATATAACAAATACTGTCTCAGACTTTGCATTTTATATGAATTTATAAAAAAATCAATAAATCTTTTATAGAAACTAATCGTAATAACTAATTTAAACTTTTTAGTATTTATAGTATAGGGTTACATCTCATTACATTAATTGCAAAAATAATATTTGGATCTAATAATTGAATTTTAAGTTATAACAAATACTAATAATCTCCAATTTTGTAGTTTTTTTATTTAATTATTTATAAAAATTTCAAAAAATCTTTTATAGAAACTGATTGTATAAATTAATTTAAGTTAAGTATTTCTAGTATAGGATTACATCTACTAACTTCAAAAATTACATTTAGAGCTAATGTTTAAATTCTATGTAATCACAAATACAAAAAATCTATAATTTTGCATTTTGAAGAATCTTAAAAAAAAAATTAAAATTCTTCTAGTAACTGCCTGCAAAAACTACATTTAGATCTAATATTTCAATTCTATATTATCACAAATACTAAGAGTTTCCTGGTAAAGCTCTGAGTAAGGCAAAGTGTAATCTGACTAACAAATAAAAAGATACTGACAAATGAGCTCTTTTTTGATTAACGACTATCCGTATACGATGTGACAAGTGACTAATAATTAGTAGTCATTAGTTGGTAAAGAATCAAAATTCGCATGATTGAATAACAACAAATCAAGGTTTGCTGACCTGTTTTAAGAAAACCTGAGAAAATTTAAAGTTGATTAAGAAAATTTAAAAGATTTTAAATAATATTTAAGAAAATTTAAAAACATATTTTTTTATAAGAAAAATTAATAACAACAATAAGAAAATAAGATAATTAAAAAAAAAATTAAAAAAAAATTAAGAAAATTAAAAAAAATTAAAAAAATTAGAAAAAAATAAAATTTAAAAATATCTATTTTTTTAAATAAGAAAATTTTAAAATATTTAAGAAAATTTAAAAATATTCAAGAAAATTTAAAAATATTTTTGAAAACTTCTAAAAACTTAATTTAATTTTGCCTACAATTTATGATATATTTACACTTTACGGTACTACATTGCTGAAAATTATTTGACAGTTTTAGTAACTTTTGACAGATGTGATTACTTTTTGACAATATTTTTGGCAATTTGAAACACTACTTGGCAGATCTGCATTATTTCTGCTAACATAAATTTTTACTATAAATTGTTTGATAGATAAAACATTTTTTGTTCTAAGTTCTAAGTTCTAAGTTACTTTGCGACACATGCAGTAACATTTTTGTAATTTAGAATAAAATATGTTATATCAAGCAATTGGTACGCATTTTATTACATTGCTGTAAATTATTTGACAGTGATTTTCTAAAGTTTTTAGTAACTTTTTGACTAATGTATTAATTATTTATGCCAACTTATCAAAGTGCTAAAACCTATATGACAGTTTTTGTAATTTTTTGACACATAACATTTTTGGACAAGATATAATACAATTTTTGACAGATGTAGTACCTTTGGCCTACTTATGACATTTACAGATTACTGTGAAATATGTCTGAGTTGTAATTTTTGTTGACAGTTTGGAATACTATCTGACAGATCTGCTATATTTATGTCAACTGTTACTGTGTTACTGTTTAAGGAACTTTTTGATAGATGTAGTAGGTTGTTGACTGTTTAGTATACAATTTGACTGATTTGGTACACATTTACCAATCTATAAAATTTATCTAAGACATATCTATAAACTGCAAAATTGTAAGCTTTTTTTCAAAGCCGATTCTGAGGAGGCCCTTCTCAATATATTGTGGTGGGGCTCAAAAATCTTCACCGCTGGATTGTACAATAACTGTAAAAGATTGCCAAACAGAAATGATGGCGGGTTGTGACGTGCTGATGCAAAAGGATAAGACAAACTAATCTAACTCAAGCGCACCGTAGTGAGGCAAAAATAACTTGAAACGGAATGAAGAAAGAAGTCTTGTAACAGTTTTGCAGTAAAATACTGCTGACAAATGATTTGACGTTCGTTAAATGAATTAGGGTTAATGAATATACAACGTAAACGCAGTGGATAGGTGAATTAGCGTTCGTAGCGTCAGTAATATGAAATACAAATTTAAATAACTATTTTTTTAATATACAACTTTAATTTAATTTTTAACTTTTGGATTTTTTTTTAATCTTTTTGATTATTTTAATTTACTTTTATATATTTTTATTATTTTTTTTTTAATTTTTTTGATTTTTTTTAATTTTTTTTTTTTTTTAAATATTCTTAAATTTAAAACGAGTATATGTATAACTATAATTCCCCTCAGAGGCTCACAATTGTGAGTACGGGCATGACACGCTCGAGGTGCCCTAGCTAGACATACAATTTGCTTGGGTGTAGTCTTCTCTTACTGTAATCTTTCCTATCAGTCTCCCTTGACTAACTCTTGTTCTCTTCCCCCGACGCTGGGGATTACTATTTTCAGTTTTCTCCTCTTTTCTCTAACTCGTAATCCTACGGTGGTGGACCTTACTTACCCGTACCAAGAGAATGTATGGCTAGAAAGAGGTCAGTCTGGTCCGTAACGAAAGGAAACCTGGCAAAAAATATAAATTGCACCCCCCCCCCCCCCCTCAATGGATAGTGAAAAACGAGTAAACAACCACCAGGTGGGTACGGGCAGCAGCTCACCCTGCGCAACAATGAATTCTCGGAACAAAAGTTCCACCCGTAAAGGGAGACCTTCGTCCTCTAAGGACAAGCAACAGGCTAACAAAACCCGGGACTGGTACTAAAAAAGGCATCCAGCAAAAAAGAGGTGAAACCGTCAGTCAGAGCCTATAGGGATAGAAAGGCGGATTACAAACTCCTCGATAAATTTAAGGGCATCCCGGAGGAAAAGCAGTTTGATCAAGACAAGGCGAAACTCAAGTGGGCCCTTAAAGTAACAAAAAAACATGAGTCAGCGGCAACCCAAGGATCGTCCAAAAGAAAAGATAGGTCGATGGATGAATCCCCGCTAATAAGAAAGAAAAGGGCACGGTTAGGTCCCTCGCCACTGTCCAACAAAAAAGGACTCCCAAAACGCTCATACAGCGAGGTCATGAAAGATCACCTGGTATGGGCGGTCATGAACAGAAGTCGCCAGCCAAACGGGGACTGATGGAAGCGGCTCTTTGGAGCAAATACCTAGACATTCTCTAGCGGACGTGATCATTGGAGCCGATGCCAATGCCTAGCACACCATATGGGGCAGCTCGGACACGAATAACAGAGGTGAGTCTTTACTAGAATTTATACTAACCTCCGACCTAGAAATATGTAATATAGATAACACTTCCACCTTCACTACAGCCGTGAGAGAAGAGGTACTTGACATTACACTCGTTTCCACAAAAACGCCTAACCTTGTAAACAATTGGAAAGTGTCAAAAGATCTCCTTTTCTGATCATAGGTATGTAGAATTTAAGGTAGACATACAGATACAAAAAAAGCCTAGGTTTGTAGACAAACGAAAGACTGACTGGGGTAAGTATAAAACTATCCTATCGAGTCTTCTATCGGATGAGCCGCCAAAAACTGGGGATGAACTAGACAGAACTGTAAAGCAGTTTACATCTGCCTGTAACAAGGCCATACGCACATCATGCAAAGTCGTGAGCAGTAAAGGTAACAGCAAACCACGGTGGTGGACACCGTTAATAAGTAACCTAAAAAAGGAATGCAGGAGGCTGTTCAACGAGGCAAAAAACACCAATGAACTGACTGCCTATAAAAACAGCCTACGGAATTTCAAAACGGAGGTCAGGAAAGCCAAAAAGTCATCCTTTGCTCGGATTTGCGAACAAATAGAGGAAACCTCAGAAGCCAACCGACTGCAAAAAATATTATCTAAGGATCCGGCAGTCCAAAGCTTCATATAGAAGCAAGATGGAAACTGGACAACCTCATGTACAGAAACGCTGGAGCTACTTATGGATACACACTTTCCAGGAAATGGAATAAGTGTAGTGGACTCCACCATAACTGCTCCACCTCGGTATTTGGCTCACATAATTGTAGGTGGAGACAAGTTAATCTGGAGCATCAAAAGCTTCAAACCCTTCAAGTCACCTGGACCTGACGGGATCAGTCCAGTTGAGCTGCAAGAGGCCATTGATAAAGTTATACCTTGGTTGGAGACTATGTTTAAGGCATGTATAAACCTCTCATACATCCCAAAAATGTAGAGAGAGGTCGAGGCGGTCATCATCCCAAAAGGAGGAAAGGCCTAACACACCTCTCCCAAAGACCTGAGACCAATTAGCTTATCATCGTTCCTGCTAAAGACGCTTGAAAGACTGATTGACTTGCACATGAAGGAAGCACTACAACCTGAAATGCTGTAAAAGTCTCAGCACGCATACGCAAAGGAGAAATCCGTGGAAACGGCACTCCACGTTTTGGTAAACCAGATTGAGAGCTCGATGAGGCATAAGGAGTTCACGATGGTTGTCTTCCTCGATATAGAAGAGGCATTTAACAACGTTAAATCTGAAAACATAGAATCAGCCTTAACTGGACTAGCAATAGACACCGCTCTATGCCACCTGATCGGAAAAATGCTCCGTGAACGGAACATCAGAGCCAAAATGGGAAAATCGCACATAAAAAGGAAGGTGAGTAAGGGAACCTCACAAGGGGGCGTCCTCTCGCCATTGCTTTGGAACATCACGCTAAATGAGCTGCTCCTCCAACTTAGGGAGGGTCGTCGCCTATGCGGATGACGTAGCAATAGCGGCCTCAGGGAAACACCTTAATAGAATGTCGCAACTTGTTGAAGGGGCCCTATCAAAACGGTGAAAACCGAGCTAGTTGTTTTCACAAGGAAACACAACATCCCAGAATTCAAGCTCCCAATGCTAAAGGGCACCGAACTGACGATCAAGGAGAGCGCCAAATACTTAGGTCTCATACTAGACCGAAAGTTATCATGGAAACTCAACATAGACGAAAGAGTACGGAAAGCAACGGTGGCGCTGTACTCATGCAAGAGAGCGGTAGGAAAATCCTGGGGCCTCAACCCCAAGATTACCTTCTGGCTATACAGAGCCGTAGTTACACCAATACTCTACTACGACGTATTCATATAGTGGTTTAATAAAAGAGTCCATCAAATGGCGCTTACAAAAGTGCAGAGAATGGCGCTCATGATAACGGGAGCCATGAGAACGACGCCTACGAAAGCCTTGAAGACAATCCTGTACATAGCCCCGGTCAATCTAATGGACAAGCAAAAGACCGTTGTCTAGCAACACCTGCTTTTGGCAACAATTTCTCATACCACATACCCTCTAAATAGGAGTGGATGGAGAAGAAAGGGATACCAGCAGGACACATACAGGTCTACACAGACGGCTCACGGAAGGAGGATAAAGTGGGCTGCGGAGTTTTCTCCAACGAGCTCAACCTCAGAACTGCAGCGTCCTACAGACGAAGGTAACCGCCATAAAAGAGTCAGCAGAGTGGCTGATGGTAAATGGGAACCCTGGTGAACAGATCCACATTTACACCGATAGCCAAGCTGCTCTCAGGGCAATTACTAGCGTGTGCACCAACCCAACAGTGGTTTCTGACTGTCGGAGAAAGCTGAACGAGCTGGCAGCACACACAAACTTGAAACTCATGTGGGTACCAAGCCACAGCGGGATCCCAGGTAACACAGAAGCGGATGAGCATTCAAAAAATAGCATCAAGCCACTCTACCGCAGTATTACGAATTGGAACTACTGCAAAAGCTGCCTGGACGAGGAGAAAGAGGAGAATGTTCAGCATTAGTTATGCCAATGCCCCTCCCTGTCAGCAACTCAATTGCTCTTCTTAGGCCGACCGTTCTATGATGACCTCTCTGACCCCGCTTCACTAGATGCGCAGACTCTCATGAGGTTCATTCACGGCTCGAAATTGTTCGACAAAATCCCCTGAGGAAGGTTTTACTTTTAAGTACTGTGGTAACACAACGGGCCCATCTGAGGCCTATATGAGCATTAGCTGCCACTTAAACCTAACCTAACCTAACCTAACCTATAACTATATTTGCCAATAATGTTTAAAATATTTTTTTTATTGGTGTTTACTTTTAAAAGTATTGCAAAATAATTAGTGAAATAAATTCGATGTGATTGATAATTGACAAATATTCGAATAAAAAGTAGTTTTGACTAACTATTACTCGCAAGTAATCGACTAATGATCAATCTGTAATCGTAAATAAACTGACTAATGACTAATCAATTTAAAAAAATATTGTGATTGATTAGTTAGTCAGTAATCATTATTCAAACTAGCATTTTGACTAAATTGTTAGTCACTAACACCCAACTCTGGTAACACCAAGAAGTGTAACCTTGGTTTTAAATTCTTTAACTCTATTATTTTTTCAGATGTGTCTTGGAGTTGTCTTGAAAATACCTTGAAATGCAAAAGATGATTTAAGACCTGATAATTAAAGGTCAATTAGAATGTAAACTATAAAAATATTAGTAAAACAATGCATTTTTTTAGCCGTTTTGCGTCAAAAAACTTAAGATTGTTTGGTTTTTATTAAAAGATAATACCGTTTTGTCTATATAAAGTCCACAAATGTGCTCTTTTGTTCAAAACATTACTACCAAACTCGTCCGACTGCGCCAATTTAATTTCAGTAACGTTTTACAAACATTTTTCTTGTAAATTTTCCTGTAATATATATGAGCCAATTATTTGTTGCCGTCGTTTGCTAAAAAAATCTTAAGATTATTTGTTTTGTCTATATATAATCCAAAAATGTGTTTTTTTTTTGTTTAAAACATTGTTATCAAATCCGCACAACTGCGCCAATTATAGTTAATTTTTATTTTTCAAAAATTAGTTAATTTTTCAAACATTGCTGTCTTTTTGTTGCCAAACAACGTTAAATTCAAATAAAACTTTGCTAAAGATTCAGACTTATTATTATATTTGATGTACAATAGACTAACTTGAGCGGTTGGGAGGGTGTGTCACAGTAAAAAACGTAACTTGGCCACAAATTAAACTTTGTTTCTACCCACCCACCCAAAAACAAAAGATGTCAGGCCTGGTTGATTGATTTTGACTGTGAAGTAGTTTCTGTCGGCAAAATCATGTTTGGTGTTGATTATAAGAGAAAGACAATCCGAGCTGTAGTTATCAATTTTTGTTTTGTCTTCAATCTCGTTATTTAAACCCGCAAATAACTTTGGAAAGGTTTTGCATCCCAGATTACGGTTACATATAGTAAATCCCTCTAATAGTCTCGTTCATATTCTACATTAAACTGTAGGTCCCACACGTTTGTGTAGAACTATTATAGCACACCATAAACATACGCTCGTCTACGCTCATAACGAGAACGACATTAGAAGAAGAAGAAAGTTACACTTTATATTTCCACCTTAAAAGGTGTTGGTTTATCTAAGTAAAAACATTTACGGCTACTCATTGCTTGAGGTAATGTTAAGCATTTCTATAAGTTTAGCTTGAAGTTTACATTACTAAGACACAAGAGTGACGCGAAATGACATTGTTCAATTTTGAGAGTGTAAACCGTAACAACTTTGAGCCCAACGTGAGGTTAAACACCAAAAAAAAAAACAAAGTGATACTTACCAACACAAAATTTAAAAAAATAAAAAAACTTAAGAAGTATAAACCTTACAACTTTGAGCACTGTGGGGGTCAATACCCAAAAAAATAAAAACACAGACAAACTGATGATTCTCAAATCTTAATAAAAACATCTATTCCATTGAAACCCTCCAACAAAAAGTCAAAAATAATGTTTCCAAAAATTTTGAAATGGACTGAGATACAAAGCGCAGAACAACGTTTAAGCTGTTGAAATACCGGTCCGCATTTATCAAAGTGATTGCCAACGTAAAAGAAGGCTTCTTAAGCTGATATGCCAAAAACCTAAACTAACTAACTAAGCCAACGTAAAGGACAAGCAACAACTTATTACAACCTACTGGACAACTTACTGAGATACCTCTGTCTCACCCTTCTACGAGTAAACTGCCATGCCCTAATGTAACCACCGTGATTTAACTAAAAAATTAGCACGCATTTGCACACACACCCCAAATTTTGTATGCATGATCATTATCAAAAGCGCAAAAACATAAATAAGATTTGGTTCTACCTTGGAAAATAATAAATATAAATAGATAAGAGTAAATCAAAACTAATAACCTAACCTGCTTTTGAGATTGAGGCCAAAAAAACAAATCTAATCTCACAATGTGCTCTATGTCAAAGAACAAAACCGACAAAAAAATTTCAAAAGATTTAATATATAGACAGAAAAGTACTATTCTTTTTCAAGAAATCTCAAGTAGTCTAAAACCTATCTCACAATGTGTTCTCGTAGTCTGAATACGACTCAAACAGCAAACTTGTGAGCCCACAACAGAACCCAACTACTGGAATTGGTTTCCAAATTTATAAAGCACCAACAACCGCTCTAAGCCTGACAAGCATAAGCCAATGACAATAAATAGAAACTAAGACTCCCTAACCCCGGTAGGATAACGCAACATCGTAACCTGACATCATAAACTAAAAAAAAAAAACTAAAGAAGACTACATGCTAAAGCCTGACCGGTAAAACATGCTCAGTAATAGAACGTTAGCTTAGTATGCCATCAGTTTTTTCCACAAATTATGACTAAATAATAACTTGCTGTTATAGGGAATTAAGATTTATGAAGTAATTTAAATAGTTATGAAAACGCACAATAAATAAATATATGATCCTGACTTAGGCTTGTCGACAGCCAAAAGTGCCCACAAAGTCCATCTGTACTTAAGACAACAGACCCCAGAGTCTCCAACTACAAAAAACCAAATGCAGGCTGCCTGAGAAGCAAACAAAAAAGATATAATTTTTGCATTGCAATACTCATAAAGCAGTCTTAAGATAAAAACCAAGTAAACCAGCTGTATATAGCTCCTTGCCGCTCATTTTGCTCAAATTCAGCAAAATTGCTGCCAACAGAAGCGATACTTCCGGAAAGATAACTGAGACCTAAAAGTTGGACAAACCTCGCCAACTTTAAAGCATGTCCTCAGTCTCAAACCATTGCCAAAAAGCATCTATATAGCTTAGTTTTCAGCTCAATTCTTATTGCCTATAAAAATATAGCCAAAAAATAGCCATCAGAGACCACTGCATTGTTTCTGCTTTCCTATTTGCAAAATTTGATATTAAGTATGAACCACTATACCACATCATACCTATCACACCTAAACTCCCAAACCCTATGTATCTAGCATAATCGGAAATCCAAGAACATAAATTCTAGCTGAAACAAGATCTGATTTAACCACACAAAAAAAAGAATAAAACTATTTTTTTTTCTATAATTTTTTCGCTGGGCGGTGCTACATTTTGTGAGGCAAATTTCCAGTTAAGTTAATTTGTCGCAATGTATCTTTTGCAGGTAGTTTGCTGTGGGTTAGATCATTTATGTTTCTGTTTCTTGAGAAATCAGGTCTATCGGTCTTTTGTATCTTTTTCAATACTGTGGTAAGTCGTCTGTTATGCTCCTGATCCCTGGGATGTCGTGAACTTCTGCTTTTTCAAAAAATCGTAGAGCGGTTGTTGTTATGTGTTCTTTGAGCGTGGTTATTTTAAGGTCGATTCGAAGGTCGACGTTTCTGATGTACCATGGGGCACCTGTGATGATACGGAGGCAGTTTGATTGTCGGGTTTCTAAAGTCTTTGCCGTTGTTCCCCACATGGGAAGCAGCATTTTGTTTTTGAGTGTCATTTTCTTGTTAGTTAATAATGGGTATAGCTTCATGGTAATCCCTGTGTTGACGTTTCTCACGTTTTGCGCATGTGTCTGCCATGTGAGTGATTTGTCCATGGTTATTCCAAAGTATTTTACCCGTTTTGTCCATGGAATTTCCGTGTTGTCGATTGTGACGCTGCCTTGAGGATCTTTTCTTTGTTTTGAGAAGAGTATGGCTTGGCTCTTTACTGGGTTGATTTTTATGCCCCATTTGTCTGTCCAATCGGATATGAGATTGGCGGAATGTTGTAGTTTGCCAGCGATGAGTTTTATGAAGCAGGATCTGTAGAGGATGGCCGTGTCGTATTGGGCTATCATTGTCGGGGATAGGCATGCCCCTAACATAAATGTTGTATATTGATGGTAAAAGTGCCGATCCTTGTGGTGTGATTTGTCTTATACTTGATAATGTTTGTCCAATTTTCACTTGAAATTTTCTTTCTTAGATAGGAATGAATGATTTTCCCCAATTGCTTGTGGAATCCCAGTCGATATATTTTAGCCCTTGGTGCCATACTTTGTCGAAAGCTTGTTCTATGTTAAAGAATATGGCACCCGTCGATTTCTTGGCACATAATCCTGTGCTGACGTAGTCTGTGACTCTGGCCAGTTGATGAGATGTTGAGTGCCCTCTCCTAAAACCGTGCTGGTGATCTGGGATAACATTTGGATTTTCTTCCATATGCATTTGTATCACAGAAAGAATGACTTTTTCTGCAATTTTGCTAAGAGAATTTAGCAGGCTAATTGGTCGGTAATTCTGTGAAAAGTAAGGTGATTTAGCCGGTTTGAGAAAAAAAATTATTGTGGCCAACTTCCAAAACTCGGAAAAGTATCCATGTTATGTTGTTATGTCTTTTCGGTTCTTCTTTACGGGGTTGAATCCTGGACTCTCACGGAAGCCGCACTCAAAAAACTACAAGCATTCGAAATGTGGGTGTACAGGCGTATGCTAAAAATCAGCTGGATGGACCACATACGTAACGAAGACGTGATGAGAAGGATGAACAAAGATCTAGAAGTAGTCCCAAACATCATAATAAGAAAATTACAATATTTCGGGCACGTCATGAGACATCCCGAAAAATACGGTATCCTGCATTTAATAATGCAGGGTAAAATAAATAGTAAAAGAAGGCCCGGAAGGAGACGAACATCGTGGTTGAAAAACTTAAGACAATGGTTTGGAAAAACATCAACCGAACTCTTTCGCGCCGCTGTCAACAAAATTATTATAGCTAACATGATAGCCAACGTCCGCTAAGCGGATACGGCACTTCAAGAAGAAGATCCATGTTTGAGGATGGCATTAATTATGTTGGTGAGACCAACGACGGCTTTCTTTGGTAAGTGTTTTATGGTGATGTCGTCCAGGCCTGGAGCTTTTTTGGCTTGAACGTTTTTGATAATATTTGCCACTTTTTTGTGGTTGTGTGTTGTAGTAGTTGTTTTTCTGTTGATTGGAGATGTTCTTCAACTTCGTTTTTAATTTCTTCCATGATATTTGTGTCAAGGATGTCGTACGCAGGACTGGTCTTCTAGGGACATGGCAATGGCTTCAGCTTTTTCCTCTTCAGTGTAGGCCATACCTTGTTGGCCGTGTAGAGCTGGGATGGTGGCTGGGAATGTCACTAGTGTTACCTTCAAATGCATGTTCCCATTGCTGATTTTTGAATGCTTTGATGTCGTTTTTAACTTGCTGTTGTAGTTTGCAAGCATTTCTTTTATCTTGATCAGTTCAAAGTACTTGTTAATTATAAACTAGAGTAACCCACCTGCTCAACAAAGTGTTGGTTATCAGGAGATTGGATTCATCATTTCCTCTTCCGGGCGGGCAAGTGAGCACTCCAGTTCAAACTATTTAATAGTATTTATGATTTGAAATTATACACCCGCCCACCCAGTTGGTCATCAAAGACTGGATTCATCATGCCTTTCTATAACATAAATACTTCAAACGCTTGCAAACAAAAGAAACTTCCAATTTTTTGTTAAAAAGATATTGAGCAAGTGAGTGGGTACTTCATTATAAACTATTTAAAAGTAATCATGTACGGGAATGACCTATCCATCCACCCAAGTGTTGATCATCAAAATATTGAATATCACCTCCTTCTCTGACCAAGGGACTAACATTTATAGAGAAAAAAAGGATTCGAATTCTTTAGTAACAAACACTCGGGTGAATGGGGGGGTAATCCAGTTCAAAATACTTGCTAGTAATTGTGATCTGGAGTGACCCACCCATTTGTCTAAGTGTTGGTAATCAGAAAGAGCGTGGCGCAGTGGTCTAAGCATCTGGCCGCTGTACCGAAGATCGTGGGTTCGATTCCCATATACTGTGATATACTTTTCACTTTTTATACGCTCTCCTACTCCCCAAGCCGCCTTGCCAGCGTAGGGTTTTACGGCTAAAAAACCTTCTCTGATGGAGTGATGAATTCTCTCCAGTGGTTCGGAATCCACTTAAAACTGTAGGTCCCTTGTAATGTAAGTTGCCAGCATTACAAGCAGAGAAGAGGCTAAGACGCCAAGAGTGGCGTATGAATGACTGACGAAGAAGAAGTTGGTAATCAAAAGATCAAATATCACCTAAATTTTCTTGAACAAAAAAACTTCTAATGCTTGCAAAGAAGAAATACTTTTAATTTCTTAATAACAAACTGTTAGGTAGGTAGATGGTCACTCCAACTCAAACCACTTAATGGTAATCACGATCTGAATTAACCCAATCATCCACCCAAGTGATCAAAAGATTGAATTCATCATTCCCTCCTCTAACATAGAGACTTCTTACCCTTGCAAGGAAGGGAAACTTCCAATAGTTTGGTAATAAGCTGTTGAGTGGCTGGGGTGAGACTCACCCGCTTCAGTGCTGGTTGTCAAAAGATTGGATACCACCTCCTCCTTCTTAGATAAAAAGACTTTTAGCAATTGCAAAAAGAAGGAACTTTCAATTTCTCAATACAAACTCTTGGGCGTATAAGCGGATACCCCAGAGCATAATTATAAGCGAACAATTTGAACTGTAAAATCCGATTCAAGTGTAAGCTTCAGTCCAATTTTTGTTAAATTCTGGAAATTGATCATTAGTATTGTTGTCTGTATACCAATAAGTAAATTCATATAAAAAATTGTTTTTTATTTCATCATAATTTTAAGTTGAATTATGTTATTTTCCTATTTTATTAAAAATCTGCTTTTTTTAATAAATAAATATTAAAAGCAAGTCTTGATATTCAAACTATGTAGTTTATTATATATTTTTTATGCACGCAAATTGCAACTAAAAAAGTAATTTACCACCATTTCACGGAAAAGAAGTACGATGACCCGAGCGATACATGACTTGAATTATTTGATTGAGCCCACCAGAGACAAACATTCTGTTATATAATTCAAAACTGATTATTAACTCGAGCATGCTTATCACTCTTAGTGTTATCAAAGATTTTATCACGGTACAATCGTACATTTTCAACTATCTTAGGAAAAGATACATTGCATATTGACTACCAAACCAAGTAGAAAATATTTTTTTCAAACTTAATAGTTAAACTGATATATTATTTTTAATAATTACATCCATTATTTATGCCAAAGAAACAATCACAATTTCAATATTTATGATTCCCATAAATCATTAATGTAACAAAATATGCAGAGTTTATTCCCGTTTACAGTAAACCCATTGAAACTATGAATAATATTATTGTACATTATGAAAACTTTATACCCAAAATTTATTCGAAGCCGTAGCATAAACTTCATAACATTGCACCAAAATATTCCCACGTTGTTAAGCACTAACCACATACAATTTTGACCAAGTACAGCATTTGGCTTAATGAAGCCGTAATTCCTAAAATATAATAGAAAACATTCAAATTTACATAATGTTATATACGTATATGGAACGAATAAAAAAATGGGACAATAGCCCCAGAAATCCTGTTGCTTCCGGCATTACGAATCCCTTTGTTAGAAATTTTTTTACCAAACGTTGGAATTTAAATAGATCGCTTAGGTGAGTGAGTGGTTGAAAGCATTCCGTCGTCGCATAAATTCATTTGATTGAAGAATATTTTATTCAAGCGTGTGGGATTTATCAAAATTGTAATTATTTATGTTGATGCTTGATTCTTTGTGTTAGTAATTAACATCAAGTTGTTCCATGCTAAATGAAATATGGTGCAAAACACGTTTTATTATATGCAGAAAGATGTTGGATGCTTAATTATATCAAAGCGTTTCCTTCAAAATATGTAAAGTACTGCTCTTCATAAAAAAGCTTGAATAATTAAAGGACAAGTTACATTCGTTAGAGATTTTTTGCTTGCTTGCAATTATGTTTATTTGAAAATATTATTAAAAATAAAAAAAAAGTTGTTTCTACAAATTCAATAAAACTTTTAATACTGTAGAAAAACTTTAATTTAATCCAATTATTTCAAGAAAATATATCGAACTTTTCTAATAGTTTTAGTTTTGCAATTTTAAAAATGTTTTTCAACCAATCTAGATAATTAAAACAGTAAATTTGCAGAAATAACTACGTTTAATTAATCAACATTTAACGATTTTAAGCTGCACAATTGAGGTTAACCTTTCCGCATATTTAGTATTTATAAATTTGTAATGGCAGTGTAACTGTAATCAATACAAAACCACTAAATTGTTGCTAATTTACTTTACTTACTGATCCTTTCAATGATTATTTGCGGAATTGGGCTTACCTGAAACAAAAAAAAATTAAATTAGTACATTAATTAACAAGCAAGTTCCTTTATTTGATATTATTACCATATTTTAGTAGATATTATATTTAGAAAATTTTATTTTTCCATTATTTAAAATACTAAAACCACAGGTTATGTAAAAACATCGATTGACAATATTACAATTCAGTATGTAAGGCACAATCCGTGTAATCATATAAGACCAAAGGTTGAAACTATAAAAATAAAAATCCCCCGCTTCCAAATTGAATTTCTCTTTGTCGCGAGCATAAAAAGCCAGCGCCAGATCAGAATCCATTGCGACGCGCATCAACGATCTCCTGCAAATCCGATGCGTCGCCCCCTTTTTAGAAAATTGCGACACGTGAAATATATTTTAATAGAAACATACTTCATCCCTCTCAACCTAATTCCAAGATGCCAGTATATCAAAATTCGGTCTACCGCGTAGCAGTCTGTATTGCATACAATTTAGAGTTATCACCGCTTTTACTAAATTATCCCACGCGAACTTCCGTAGAATACTGAGGTAATTCTTTCCTACTACATTCCCCAACTAAATTATACTAGGTGAAATAGAATTTATTTAAGCAATTAGATTTAAATCAACACAAAACTAGTTGTGGGGATTACTGTAGTGTCAACGTTACAATTAAATCGCAAAAAATGTGTTTGTATTCAAACGGAAAGTTACAATTTATGGCCAGTCTGTTGGAAAGGGTATACATTAATAAATAAATGCATTGTGCTTTTATAATCCGAATAAAAACATGCAAATTTTTAATTAAATTATTCTCTAAAAATTAATTATGCCACAAAAAACATAACTTAAATACGATAATCAATACTAACTGTAATTTATCGTGTAAGGTTTTGTTATTTATCTTGTAGCCAGCTGATGTAGACGTTCCGCAACACTTCCTTATAATATATGGCTGGCCTCTAAAGGGACTTTAATAGATGGAGCGATAGAAAAACACATGTTATGTCGTTAGATGTGAAACTTATTTTATATACAATGCTTGTGAGCCCGGCGCATTCACCAAAAATTTACATTACAACAAAATAATAAATTTAGAGCTTTTTATCAGTAAGGTTCTACGCATATCAATTTGCATAGTGTAAATGTTAATTAAATTATATAAAATATTATGAAATTTAAATTTGACTTGTCAGGATTGTTTAGATTTATTGTTTAAAAAAGTGTTGAGTTTAAGCTTTTTTAAATTCAAACCATATAAAATAAAAAAAATTATTTGTAAATATATAAAAATTCTGATAATTTAAATAATGCAAAATTCAAAGTAAACTACATCTCAAAATTACTGATAGTTATTGCAGAAATTCAATTTAATCAATAAAATTGTAATTTTTTTTAAATAAATCAAAATTACCAAAAAAATCAATTATTCCAAAATATTTTCTACAAACGTTCTTATAAATTTAAGCATGTTACATTTAAAATTTTAAACCGCATCTCAAAATTCCTGCTGGTTATTGCAGAAATTCAGTTTAATCAACAAAATTGTCAATATTTTTAGATTAATGCGAATTTATATTTAATATAAATTAAAAAAAAATATTTTCTATAAATTTTCTAATAGTTTTAAGTATGTTGACGCCAAAATTTTAAACCGCATCTCAAAATTCCTGCTAGTTTTTGCAAAAATTCAATTTAATCAACAAAATTGTCAATATTTTTAAATTAATAAAAATTTCTACAGAAAATAAATGTTTACAAAATATTTTCTACAATTTTTTTAAAAATTTTAAATATGTTAAAGCCAAAATTTTAAACCGCATCTCAAAATTCCTGCAGGTTATTGCGGAAATTCAATCAAATCAACAAAATTGTCAATATTTTTAAATTAATGAAAATTTCTACAAAAAATAAACGCTTATAATATATTTTCTAATAATTTCAAGTATGTTAAAGCCAAAATTTCAAACTGCATCTCAAAATTCCTGCTGGTTATTGCAGAAATTCAATTTAATCAACAAAATTGTCAATATTTTTAAATTAATGGAAATTTCTACAAAAAATAAATTTTTACAAATTATTTTCTACAAATTTTCTATTAATTTTAACTATGTTGAAGCCAAAATTTCAAACCGCATCTCAAAATTCCTGCTGGTTATTGCAGAAATTCAATTTAATCAACAAAATTGTCAATATTTTTAAATTAATGAAAATTTCTTCAAAAAATAAATGTTTACAAAATATTTTCTACAAATTTTTCAATTATTTTAAAAATGTTGAAGCTAAAATTTCAAACCGCATCTCAAAATTCTTGCTGGTTATTGCAGAAATTCAATTTAATCAACAAAATTGTCAAATTTTTTAAATTAATGGGAATTTCTTTAAAAAATAATTTATCTGAAAATATTTTCTATTAATTTTCAAATAGTTTTAAGAATATTGAACCCAAAATTTAAAAGTGCATCTCAATATTCCTGCTGGTTATTGCAGAAATTCAATTTAATCAACAAAATTGTCAATATTTTTAAATTAATGAAAATTTCTTCAAAAAATAAATGTTTACAAAATATTTTCTACAAATTTTTCAATCATTTTAAAAATGTTGAAGCTAAAATTTCAAACCGCATCTCAAAATTCTTGCTGGTTATTGCAGAAATTCAATTTAATCAACAAAATTGTCAAATTTTTTAAATTAATGGGAATTTCTTTAAAAAATAATTTATCTGAAAATATTTTCTATTAATTTTCTAATAGTTTTAAGAATATTGAACCCAAAATTTAAAAGTGCATCTCAATATTCCTGCTGGTTATTGCAGGAATTCAATTTAATCAACAAAATTGTCAATATTTTTAAATTAAAGGAAATTTCTACAAAAAATAATTGTTTACAAAATATTTTCTTCAATTTTTCTAATTATTTTAAGCATGTTGAAGCCAAAATATCATAAAAATTTTTAAATTAATGGAAATTTTTACAAAAAATAAATGTTTCCAAAATATTTTCTATAAATTTTCTAATAATTTTAAGTATGGTAAAGCCAAAATTTCAAACCGCATCTCAAAATTCCTGCTGGTTATTGCAGAATTTCAATTTAATCAACAAAATTGTCAATATTTTTAAATTAATGAAAATTTCTATAAAAAATAAATTTTTAGAAAATATTTTCTGCAATATTTCTAATAACTTTTAGTATGTTAAAGCCAAAATTTTAAACCGCATCTCAAAATTCTTGCTGGTTTTTGCAGAAATTCAATTTAATCAACAAAATTGTCAATATTTTTAAATTAATAAAAAATTCTACAAAAAATAAATTTTTACAAAATATTTTCTACAAATTTTCTAATAATTTTAAGTATGTTGAAGCCAAAATTTCAAACCGCATCTCAAAATTCCTGCTGGTTGTTGCATAAATTCAATTTAATCAACAAAATTGTCAATATTTTTAAATTAATGGAAATTTCTACAAAAAATAAATGTTTACAAAATATTTTCTATAAATTTTCTAATAATTTTAAGTATGTTGAAGCCAAAATTTTAAACCGCATCTCAAAATTCCTTCTTATTATTTCGGAAATTCAATTTAATCAACAAAATTTGTTATTTTTTAAAATTAATTAAAAAAAAATCATTTTTTCCAAAATATTTTCTACAAATTTTCTAATAATAGATGTGTTACATTTAAAACGGATTTCTAAATTCCTGTTGGTTATTGCAAAAATTCAACAAATATAAAAATGTTAAACATTTCTATAAAAAAAAATTCCAAAATACTTTTTAAAAATTTTCTTATGATTTCAGGTATGTTTAGTCCAAAATTTTAAACCCTACATCACAATTCCTGCCGGTATTGCAGAAATTCAATTTAATCAACAAAATTGTCAATAGTTTGAAATTAAAAAAAATTTCTAAAGAAAACAATTTTTTCAAAATATTTTCTACAAATTTTCTAATCATTTTGAGCATGGTAAATTTAAAATTTTAAAATTAATCTCAAAATTCCTGCTTGTTATTGCAGAATTAATAGGAATTTTTATACAAAATAAATTAATAGAAATTTATAAAAAAAACTCCAAAAATAGTTTTGGGTATGCTAAGTCCATACATCCTGCTGGTCAAGCGCGGTGGATGTAATGAATTTGAAGGCAATTGGTGGAATTGGAGGTTAGGCCAAAAAAAATAATTTAAGCAAAATTACTATAGTTTTTCCTTTACGTATAGCTACAAAAGCAAATGTAATAATTTTGAATGTTTAGAGTGCCAGAAATTTTCATCACCAATAGTTTCCAATATAAAAGCCATGAATTCACTAAACACTTCTAAAAAATTATATTATTACAGACATTTATAATGCAATATACCACCCACAGACAAGCCTATGCACACGGGTAAATCCTAAAATCCTAAAATCAATGTTGGCATCTTTTGTGAATGATGATCATCGACAGTGAGATTGCAATCTATACAATACTGGATGTGCACTAAGTACGGCCTAGCACGAGGTGACTGATTTGATCTTATTTTATTAACTTCGGTTGTGAAATAATTGTAAACAGTAATGATTATGCCAGAAAAAAAAAAGATGAAAAATGCAACTTTAAGTGAGAAGAAAAATAGTTCCAGAAAGTAGCACTATCTTCTTTAAGTTTCTCTTGATAAGTAACACGTGGGCGAGTGGTTAGGATACAGTAATAAAAACTACCCACCCACTTTCAAATGTGGTACTTGCTCATCCACCCAAACGTTTCTTATCAAGAAACTCATTTTTGCACCCTTCTCTGGTATCTTGTTAACAATTAACACTCATTCTATTGTACAAAATAGTTTCAGGAACACAAGTGATAGATACAATTAAGTTTTTCTTGATGACAAACACTTGGGTGGGCGGGTGGGACACAGTAGTGATAGCTGCCTGCCCACTTTTCAAGTATAGTACTCCCTCATACACCAAAACGTGTGTCGTTAAAAAATTTAATAGAAACTACCCGCCCACTTTTCAGATATGGTACCACTTCACCCACCCAAACGTTTTTTTATCTAAAGACTCATTGTTACAACCTTCTCTTATGTCTTGTTGAAAATTAATAAAATGTCTATTGTATAAAGTAGTTCCAAAAACACAAAAAAGGGTCCAATTGAGTGACTAACACTTGGGTGGGCGGTTGGGACACAGTAGTAGAAGCTACCTGCCCACTTTTTTAACCCTGGTACTCCCACCCACCCTAATATTGATTGTCAAAAAATTCATTATTGTGTCTCGTTGACAACTGACATTCATTCTATTGTTCCAAAAATACAAAAAATGGGTGTAATTAAATTTCTCTTAATGACTAATACTTGGGTGGGTGGGTGGGACACATTAGTAGAAGCTACCCGCCCATTTATTAAATATAGTAACTTCTCGAATACCCAAATGTTTGTCATAAAGAAATTCATTGTTACACCCTTCTCTAGTGTCTTGTTGCAACTGACACTCAATGTCAAATACAAAATGCTTGTATCCAAAGCTGCTAAAATTAGGTCTGGACCGTAGATCCATATCCGTAATCCATCATTTAAATCTATACAGCGCATAAACAAAAATTGCTTCAACAAACGCTAATCTTGTATAAAACAACACCAGAGCAACAACCGCTAAAAATCTGTCAGTTTTAAACCAAGATAATCTACCTCCAAACTGTAGTAATTTATTACCCAATTGTCTGTTATCAAAAATCACTCTAAAAAAACTCCAACTTCTAGATCACTAAAACTTGAACTGAGTGAGCGGAGCACTCCAGTTCAATAATCTGAGTGCCTTGCCAACCCACCCAACTGTTGCTTATCAGTAAATTGAATCTGTCAACCTCCTCCCTCAATAGAGACAAATGGCATATGCAGAAAGACAAAAATCCAATTTTTATTTCACTTACACTTGGATAAGTAAGCTTGCCAGTTCAAAATATTATATTGCACCCACCAGATTATTTTTTGTCAAGAGTTTCAATATGTCACTCTTTTTCCTCAATTTAATGAAAAGTAACATTAACAAAAAAATTCTAGATTACTAACGCTTGGATAGATGCTGATGCCATCATGGGGCATTGAACATCAGAAATAACCAATCAATTAGGCGGAACCAAGTCCAAGATACTTAAAAAAATGATATTTTTCTAGCAGAACAGCAACCGTCAAAACATCAATTCCAGGAACCACCACTGCCAAATTTGACTATAGCAATCCAAACAACAATTACAATTATTATTGCATAAGGCATTAATAATTGATTAAAATTGCGCAAAAAATCATCAACAATTTAATAAAAGAATTAATTAAATAATCAAATTCTTTCAGCATGGAATCAAACAATAAAGACTACTCCGACTACACGTTCCCAGCAACGAAATTTTTGTCATAATGTATCGGCAGTTGACTCTTAATGAAACGCTCATTAAAAAACAGGTTACAGGGATTTCCAGCCTCAAAGTCCACATCCTAGCCCTGATAAAAAATCAGCCAAAGAAGATTGATGTCCAGGAATAAATCCTTACCAAAATGAAGCTGGAAGCAGAAGCCAGCGCAAATTCCAGCACCAGCAAGTCAGCAGATCCCCCAGTCCAGAAAAGACATACAAAAAGCATCAATGATTGATTAAAGTCACCCAATCAATCATCAACAATTTAATAAAAGAATTAATTAAATATCAATTTCTTTCAGCATGGAACCAAACAATGACGACTACTTCGACTAAAAGTTCCCAGCAACAAAATCCTTGCCATAATGTATCGGCAGCAGACGCTTAATGAAACGCTCATTAAGAAACAGGTTACAAGGATCTCTAGCTTCAAAGCCCAAATCCTGGCCTTATAAAAAGGCAGATAAAAAAGATTGACGTCCAGAAAGAAGTTCTTACCAAAATAAAGCTGGAAGCAAAAGCCAGTGCAAATTCCACCGCCTGCAAGTCAACGGATCTTTCAGTCCAGAAAAAACCTACAAATAACATCAATAATTGATTAAAATCACGTAATCAATCATCAACAATTTAATGAAAGAATTAATTAAATATCAATTTCAGAAGCTCCCAACAACAAAATCTTTGCCATAATGTATCGGCAGCTGGCGCTTAATGAGACGCTCATTAACAAACAAGTTACAAAGATCTCCAGCCCCCAAGCCCTGATAAAAAATCAGACAAAAAAGAAGCCAGCGCAAATTCCACCAACAAGTCAGCGGATATCCCGGTCCAGATACAAACAAATCACGCCCCACACAAAACTCCGCCTTTAGAGGAAAGATTGTGACAGTAAGCAAGAAGAAAGCAAAAAAGTAAAAGAAGAATGCCGGCCTTTCACGACAGATGCTTCCAACGCCATCAACGCCAAAATGTCCACGACCAGACTACTAAAATCAAAAGTATCAACTCTGGTGCAGCCAACAGCTTCCACAGAGGGTGTTGACACACGACGCCACCATCCATTGTAATACTAGACAAAACTGTATTTCAAGAGTTGTCGGCAACATTCAAGGACACAAGTGTAAAGCGCTGCAAAAAAAAACTAATGGCTAACCTCTACAATGTTTATTGTTCAATTGCTTCAGAAAGCAACCACTAAAGAAGAGATCTCGTCTCTCACCTGTGTAAACTCACAGTTAGCGTGGAATACAAGCGCAAATCAAAAGATATTGTGCAATGCCACCGTAGCCAACATAATGGCATATGCAATTCCACTACGTCTTGTGTCAAATGTTAGTTAGTTTAGATTTTTGGCGTATCAGCCTAATAAGACTATTAACGCCCAGTGTGTCAAATATGCCGGACCAACCAAACCAAAAGAGTGTATGTCACAACATGCGCCAACATGTAATAAGACGCACACTTCAACTTATAAAGACTACCCAGCTTATCTCAAGCTGAAAGCAAGCCAATCTTCTTCAAAAGCTCAACCTGCTTCTCAAAGGTCCCCGAGCACTCCCAAGGAGCAATCTTAAGTACATAGAACAAAAAACCAGGCGTAAAACGCTAGACTTTGTCAGTCAAAAATTGGCTTTGCCTTCACTTGGCTCAAGCTGATTTCAAAAAAATATATTTATCTTTTAGCCTAAAAAGCTAGAAACCAGACTACTTGTTTGTTACGTAGTACAAGTTCTCTACAACCACTATGTAATGTCTATATAGCTGGCACACCACGTGCATTCTTACTATTCCCAATAAGACATTTTCAGTGAGGCAGGAAGGTCTATGCTTCGACCAATGTAAACTTCTAAGAAATTTAAATTAGGAGTTTAGTTGGTAGACGCGCTAGTGTCAGTTAAAGCAGACCACCGAAGAAAGCAACCAAAATAAAGACCATTTAAGATCTGGATCCAGGAAGTCCACCACCAATGCAATCCTTGGTCACAACCCGGTAAAATCAAGAGCCCCATCGTAACTATTCCCCCGGTATACATAGATGAATCCAGGAGCATAGCCTATTGAAGATAGGAAAACTGGGCGTTTGGCAAATCACTATCTAGTAGACACTGAGAAAAAAATTATTATATGTATTTAAGCAGCTTTGCAGGAAGAATCCTAAACCAAACAGAAAACATAGCCAAAAGCATAAGAACCACCAAACAAATCCGCCAACGGATTACATTGAAAACCCCTGCAAGAAACTAAAACTGAATACAAACAAACCTTTAAAGACAACCCCGGAAATAGACTGGTTAATGAGACAGATTGATTTCCACGCATCGCTTCCGTATACATTGGAAATAGCCAACAAATATTAGCACATACCCTCGCTAACGCATTTCAGAAGTGCTTCTTGGGCTGATCAAGCGCAGTCTCAATGTAATCCCTGGTTGCAACTGAGAATTTCCGAACACTGAGGGGTTCAACCAGCAGGTATACACCATAGACCTTACAAGGACTTTCTCAGTGTATCTACACTTGATGCCGAGAAACTGATCGACCCTACCCTATAGCTTACTCCATACCTTTAAAACCTCTTCAATAAATTGCTCAAGACACCGAGCACATCTACACTGAGCAACCAAAAACAACACAAAAACGAGAAACTGTTTCCCTCTAAGACAAGTACCAATCGGCCAAAGCTTTTCAGGGTTGTTTCTCTCTCTACAAGCCTTCTCCACCTGGAAGACGGTGACATTGCAATCAATGATCTAACTGCCGCTTCCTACTTACCATACTATTGCCAAGTGGTTAAATCTGACACTCTAAAAAAATCCATTTTCTAAATCAAAAAAATTTTCACTCCAGTTGAAATTACTGTCTAGTTGTCAATGATCTGAGAGCTCCGCTTGTTCATCCAATTGTTTGTTATTAAGAGGTTGTCACTCTAAAAAGAAATGTAGTTAATGATTTGAGTGCCCCGTCCACCCACCCTTGTTATCTAATAAAGAAAAAAAATCTGAATTACTCACACTTGGATGGGCGGACACTATTAAAAAAGATTATAAATTAAAGTCAAACCTCAACCAAACTGACCATTACCGTTTCAAGTCCTACAAATGTAAACTGAGGTGATTGACCGTAAACCGTTTAAAGATCTAGCGTCAAAACGATTGACTGCATAGACATGAGTTGACTAATCTACCTCATTAAAAGATTCTAATTACACGACATAATAAAAAAATAGAGGAAAGCTTAAGACTACAATTGTATCTTTTTTATATAGACGCCTACGACAATCCGCCGGTTGATAACATTGCGCCTGTTCCTGATATTTATTCACTCAACGTTACAACAGCAAACTGGTAAACCCGCAAACAGAATCTACTATCTGAAAATCTATACAGCGATTGTGCAATGTCTCAATGTAAGGCGCAGACAGTTGTCAACAACTGGACACAAGTCCTAAGATACAAAAAATAAAAAAGTAAACCGCAACAATCACAGAAAACGGTTAAAAGTAAGTCAACTACGCATGTAATATATTTGTGGAACCTGACCAACAACTCCAAAAAAGACGCTAACTTAAGCCAAGATAGAGTCTTAAAACTTAAAAAAAGTTAAACTCTTTGCAGCACATGCAATAAATGTCCTCAAGATGACCATTAACGGCCCAAAAGCAAGCCACAACAACAATTCTATTAGGCATTGCCTTTAAAAGAAACTCCAACTTGTTACAAAGTAAAGCTGTGAAAACTTAGAAAGAAAAAAATCGGCTCTGAACCAAGCGAGCCACGCATACATCGTAACCGCTCATGTTCCTACAATTCAACTAAGACCCTTTAATTACGCAACGACTTCAAAGAAGCCAAACATTAGAATCCACCACATGAAACCTTACAAAGTAAAAAACCGTTTGTCAAACCTGCAGCCACCATCAAACTTTTTTCCACCAAAACCCAAATTCAGAAATGTTGCACATACTAAATGTCAATGAGGCTTCAATGTTAGATAATAGAAAACTTTGTCACACAACTTCATTTGACTTGATTTTTTTGAAAATGATTTTGGTGCGCAATCCTGTTTTCAACTCTGGTGAATTAACTTGAAACCAATCCAACGTGACTTTATAGAAGTACAGGCCGTATTTGACTTTTCAAACAATTTTTCCGGACTTGACTGTTATCTAAAACTGGATGCTTTGTCTTAGAAGTACGGTAAAGTGCGCAATTTTTAAATCATTATGCATATGTGTGCTACCATTGACTTTTGTCATAACCTAGATGCCTATTCCCAGAAGTGCAGTGAACGCAACGCAACTCTAAGCTTAAATGTACTTTTTTAGAGACAAAAATTATTCCCATACCAAAACAAATGTTAAAAAAATAATTTTAATTTTCCTCAAAAAATGATAACAAGCAGAAAAACGTGACTTATTTGCAATTTCAGAATCAACAAAACCGTACTTGACAACAAACTTCCAAGCTGCCCAAACACAGCCAACATCATCTCAGGTAAAAACGCATTTTTTTGCCACTCCTGCGCTGAAATTGAAAGTATTTTACTAACTAAAATATAGATTGTAGGACGTATTACGCATGGCTTAATGTCAATCTGAGTATGTTTTAATAAAATTAAAATCCTTTTTTGCCATATCCATGCAAAATATTTTGGCAATCATGTAGACTATAAAAAAGAGTTTGAAATTTAATCTCTAGATATCTTTTTACATATTTTTTTTAATATGATCTACAAATTAACATTTTTTGTTCAATTTAGTAGATGTCAAAAAAAGTTTACATGCCATTCTATGTATAGCGCAATTAAAAAAAATTAGATTACTAATTCTCTGTAATTTATTATTAGAAAAGAAGTAAAACTATTAAACTTAATTTTAAATCCTAGAGTACACGCACCTACTATTTCAAGTAATAACATAATTATTTCCTAAAACTCAATATGCCAACAAACAATTTGATTATCTTAATACTACTTCCTTATACTTAAATAATTCAGAATCTAATATTATCTAATTAATTATATAATAATCAGGTATCAAGGAAATATGAGTCGGGTAGAGTAACCCAAAAGATATTAAATCTTTCCCTAACGAAGCACGCATTATGTGAAGCAAACCTGTGTATCGGAAATACTAGCACAAAAGCACAATTATAATTAACTAGAATTATGCTCAAGATATAATATAATAAAACTGAATAGATTGCAATAAGTTCATATTAAAATTCATTATTAATTAACAAGAAATTTTAATCAACATATTCAATTATCCGTATAACATTTCCAATTAAATTTGAATTGATTAATGCATTCTATTATGCATGGCATGCTCTACATCGAAAATGTATTAAATCAATTCAAGTCAACATGCAGATCTTCTGGTTGCCAAACAAATCTTTGTAAACTACATATTGGACCGATGTAAGATTTATTCGTATGCAATACTTTTAAACTATATTAATTTAAATGAAATTTATATCCTTTCACAAATAGTGAAGCAAAGAAAAACTATATAAAAACTCCCCTACATATTTTTTATTCTTTTCTACGAAAGGAAAACAATATTAACTTACATAACAGAGCATGGTGTTCAGTTTTATTTGGCCTGGATTAGGTCTGCTCCTTCCGAATCCATTGGGAATTGTTTACTGACTCCTTGTTTGTCGTGGTTAGCAATCATCTCACTTTACACAGATACCATTAGACTTTCTATAGTGATGTCAAGAATGGAAAAAAATCCCGCAATAAAAAATAGCGGTCCTAACTCACTGATGATATTATAAATTTTTTAATAGTAACTTGATAAGATTGAGTTTTTATTATAACAATGTTTAGAAGGACACCTGCTTTTATTATGTAAAGTTTTTTTTTAAATCACTTTAGTTAGATTGTTTATATAAATAAATTTAAGTTTGTTGTTTATGCAATTCATTGATTTTTACATTTTCCTGTATTGCAATTAAATTAGAATGTTTGAATACTTCATGTTATTGGAATGGAAACTGACGGGTGAAATGAAGCAGGGATATGAATATTCATGTGACAGTTGCATGTTGCATTTTTTTCACCATTAGGGCTGATGCTAACAAGATGTATAGAAAATTCGTATTGATGTATGCAAATTGTCATATTTTAGATGAAAAATGTATAATATATAAAAATTAATAATTATATAAATTATGGAAGGCTCGGTTCTTGTTAATATTAAATTAAATGAATTCAGAATAAATACAAAAAAAATATATTTCGACAAAGGTCGAAAGCTTAAAATTAAACAAATGAATGAGCTATTTGTACAAAGTAAGTCTTTCAAAAAAACATTTCAGTATTACGTTTTTTGTTAAATTAAAAACAACTCGTGTAACGTGCGATGTTAGAACTCAGTACTAAAAAAGCTTTGAGACTATCCGATGCAATTTTTTGACTTCTTTCGATTTGTCATCGCAAAAAAGTTGCCGGGCAGTACACTTAGATCATTGATTGCTAATTTTTATTGAAAAATCCAACCCACCCACGTAGTTTTTGTTATCCAGACATTAAATATTTTTTCTTTTTGCAAATTTTAGCTGAGGAAAAACTGCGATTGGAGAATGACAAACCTATTTTGTTATTCACAAACAGTCACGTGGGCATTAACGGGATTCAGATCATTGATAACAGTAGTTTCAACTGAAATGCCACAAACCCTAGTGTTAGTTATACAGAATTAGATCATTCTTTTTACTTCAACTTTCATCAAACTGTAAAAAGCGGGTGACAAATCCAATTTTTGTTGACAAACAGTCTGGTAGGTAGGTCTTGCATTCCGATAATTAATTGCGAATAAGTGGTTTTTACTGAATTAAGTTGATAAGATATTTCTTCTTTTTGCAAATGTCATCTATGACTAAACTCCAAGAAAAAGTTAGCAAATTCAAGTTTTTATTTACAAAAAGTCGGATAGATGGATGTAGTACTGAAATCTATGATTGCAAACATTTGGTTTCTATTAAAGTGCTACGCACACCCATATAATGTTAGTTATGTAGAAATTGAATATTTCTACCTTTGCAATGTCAGCTGACACTAATCTGCAAGAGGAGTGTGATAAATACATTTTCTTATTCACAAACAGTCAAATGGGTAAGTGGGGTACTCATAACAATGATTAAAAATGAGTAGTTTCTAATAGAGTGCCCCCTATTTACACACCTAATAACAAACCTAATGTCTTATTCACACTGGGCACTGAAATCATTGATTGTAACCAAATAATTTCAGCTGGATTGCCCCAACCACTAACCTAAGTGATAGTTATCCAGAAAATAGATAAATATTTTTTGTTTCTGCAAATGTCAGTTGTCACCAAACTGCGAGAAGAAGGTGACAAATCTATTTTCTTGTTAACAAAAAGTCGGGTGAGTAAATGGGACAATCCAATTATTAATTTCGGACAAAGTGGATTGGATTGAAATTTCCATTGGAGTGTCCCACCCACCCAAGTGTATCATAAGCCTAAATTAAAAATTTCTTATTTTTAAAAATAACACACTAAACTGCAAGAAGAAATTGACAAACCTAATCTGTTATTCAGAAACAGTCGGACGAGAAAGTGGGTCCTTCAGATCATTGATTGTAGCCAAGTAGTTTCAACTGAAGTGCATGCCCATCCACCTAAAAGTGTTAGTTATTCAGAAATTGCCTATTTTTCTTTTTTGCTTACTTTAGTAAAGTGTGGAAAGAGAGCAAAGGAATCCTTATAACAATGATTGCTAACGCGTAGTTTCTAATAGAGTGCCCCCCATTTTCCAACCTAACGACAAACCTAATTTCTTATTCACAAACAGTCAGGTGGGTGTTATGGCACTCAGATCATTAATTATAGACAAGTAGTTTCAACTAGAGTGCCACCCACTCAAATCCTATCCACAAATTAAATAATTTTTCATTTTACAAATATCTGAAAATGAGCGACAGAGACACTCAAATTATTGATTGCGTACAAACTTAATTGGAGTGCCACAACCATCCAAGTCTTTAATCTTTATAAGATTGTATGTTTCTTCTCTCTATAAATGTTAGTTGTCAATACATTAAAGGAAGTGAGTGACGTTGTATTCTGATTTTAAGCCCAAATTTGAGATGAAAACAAAACTTCTCAGTCATAACGGCATTAATCCCGTCTCGATCTTACAGAAATCAAAAAAACAACGGCAATCGGAAGAAATTACAAATCGCAATTGAAAAAAAATAACGCCAACATTTTGGAATGTATGCGCATTTTGGCAAAGTATTTCAATTATTGTGTCCTAACCACAAACTTCATGCTCAAATTTTAAGCAATTAGACGGCAGAAAAAACTTATCTAAAATCCAATCGGTTTCTATTGTCTCGTCGTATTTGTAAGCCAAAGAGTCTTTGCTTCACATTTCTACCCGGTCCTTCTCCTCAAGCTGAACCAGGCTAGTTCTGTTAAGAACACAGAGCTAAAGAGGCAAATATCAAATTTGGACACAAGTACTCATAAATGTATTAGTCTTGTGCTTCTTTCTAATACTTTACTTAATGCTAGAACTGTAGATGCAACACCCAAACACTATAGTTTATAGCTTGGAAAAAATATTAGTGAAAGATGGTTTTTTCAAAAAAAGTACCCTAGTTGGATGAGTTAATTTATTCGTGAAACTAACCATGCAACAGAAAATCCTCCAACAGAAAATCATCCGACATTAGCATAACAGAAAAGTACCTGCAGTGTAGTGCAATTACACAAAATTTCAAAATAATATTACCAAATTTGATTCAATCGCAACACGGCTAAGACCTTAACGAACCAAAACAAAACCCTCAAAAAAGTAAACCTCCAGTGTTTACGTTAAAAAAGATCAATTGCTCTTTGGACTAAAATAAAACTGGAAAGAAATACAGCAAATCTATCAAAATAGGCTTTTTGTCACAGATACAAACTTTAAAGTTCTTTATAAGCCTATCTTATTTATATCAACAAAACGTTACATTCACGTCATTTTAACTCAATTGCAATACAATTGGCACGGCGGAGTGTCAACCCTGATATACCCACTTGCTAAGATAAAGAAAAAAAGATCTAGATGTGTATTGTCAGCAGGGAATATAAAATGTTTAGTAAACAAAACAAAAAACAAAAAAATTGAATATTAAGTGCCACAATCCCCATTTTCTAAGTTAGATTAAGTTAAACAACAGTTTAAACAACAGTTTAAACAAAACTAGTAAAATTTAATAGTTGTGAGATGGCTCAGTTATAAAGCGTCAACGTTCCCGAAATCTTACTGAAATCATAACTTGCTCTTTATCCACCGGAGTGATATGGAAGTCACCTAATAAGCTCTTGATCCCATGAACTCCCTTCAAACAAATCGTAAGACTTTTAAAGCAATGTAAAATAGATAGATAGATAGATGTTTATTAATCCAATATGCAACTACATAAGTCGATAGGACATGTCATTAAATTAAGGTTCAATACAAGAATTACAAATAAACATTACAAAACATTTTAAAAATATAAACAGTATAAGCACAAGGTATATAAAACTTAAAAATATAATAAATAAATATAAAAACATACGCATACACTTATTTACGATTACAAAACTCTTCAATTGTATAAAAACACTGTTCAATTAAGAAGTTTTTTAAGTTATTTTTAAATATTTTTATGTTGGTGCAGTTTTTTAGTGGGTCGTTTAATAAATTATAAAAATGTGCCCCTGCATACTTTGGCGACTTTTTAAAACTTGTAGTTCGAGTTTTGTCAGTTCGTAGCTTGCTGCAATACCTTGTATCATAAGGATGTACATCCTTGGCTGACATAAATGTATTCCTATTAGCAAAAACGTAACACAGAAGTTTGAACAAATAAATTGAAGTAACAGTTAAAAGGCGGTTGGTTTTAAATGTGTTGCGACAAGATTCAGTGGGTTTTAGATTGAACATCAGTCGGATCACTCGTTTTTGTTGGATAAACACTCTATTAATGTCTGAAGCAAGACCCCACGCTATGATATTGTAACTGATTATAGAGTATGTTAATCCATAATAAACATTGATAATAGCTTCAGTTGGAATTGAGCTTATTAGGTTTTTAATGGCAAAATAAGAGCTACTAATTTTAGAACACACAGTTTCAATATGTGATGACCAGTTTAAGTGTGAGTCTGAGGTTACACCTAAAAATTTGGCTTCAGATTGAATGGATAATTCGTTATTTAAAAAACTGTAACTTTCTGATAGAGGTGTAGCATTATAGTTTCTAAAATTAACAATTACTGTCTTGTTTATGTTTATTAAAAGATTGTTACAACTGCACCAATCTGAAAATTCCATTAATACACGTCTAACTAGGTGGTTTACTTTTTCAACTGAATCCGCTGATACTAAAATAGATGTATCATCTGCATAGAGAAAACGTTGTCCGCTTTTAATAAAATGTGGTAAATCATTTATAAACATTAAAAATATTAATGGTCCGGTGACACTACCTTGAGGCACTTCCATATTCACTCGAACACAAAGTTTTCGGTTTTCTAAGTAATTTTTTAGAACCTCTAGCATATTTCCTCGTATTCCTAATCTGGACATTTTATACGCGACAAACTGTAAATTCAGACTATCAAATGCACTTGTTAAGTCAAAAAATATTCCTACAACAATTTTCTTTGCATTTAAGTTGTCCATTATATGTTGAACAAAGTCAATTGTTGCTGTTTCGGTGGATTTGTTCTGCCTAAACCCATACTGTTCTTTTGCAAACAGTTTATGTTTTTCCATAAAATCAACCAAACGCTGATTTAAGGCGGTTTCTATTATTTTGGAAATGACACTTAGAAGCGCAATTGGACGGTAATTGTTCATGTTTTGTTTATCACCTTTTTTGTAAATGGGTACAACTTTGCTTTGTTTGAGTATATCGGGAAATTGGCCTAATAATACTGTTGTATTAATAATGAAGCATAAATCACTCGACAATATGTCTACCGCAAATTTAACAAGTTTTATAGGAATATTGTCGAGTCCACTTGAACTTTTGTTCTTTAGAGATAAAATAATTTTTGTAATTTCATATGGGGTTGTTTCATAAAAAAAGAAAGAATCTTGAAACGATTCGACGGTATTGCATAAGCTGTTTGTAAACAAGTTTTTAATTTTATTAGAAACAGTTGTAGCATAGTGATTAGCCATTACATTGGATAAGACTTCGTTGTCAATTATTAAGTTGGCGTTAACCTTAATTACAATGTTGCTTCTGAGTTTTGTTTGTCCAATTTGATTATTGACCAAAGTCCAGATTGTTTTGTTTTTGTTTGCAGAATTATAAATTTTGTTTATGTATGTAATAGCTGTAAAACGCACAATAAAAAATAATAACAACCAGTCAGCTCAAATGGACTAGTTGGTTTTAGTGCACAATGCATCAAACAACAAAAAAACTTTGCACAGTACACCACTTTAAGAAAAAAAAACACCTTTTGTATTTGTCCAAATCAATATGGCAAATTAGAAGCTGCAGGATAAAAATTTGAAAAAAAAATTCTTGATAATTAAGTTAAGTTAGGTTGTTAGGAGTACAACATATCTGCAACCTCGAGCAGACCATAAATATCACCAACAAAACATGAAATATAAGAAGTGCTATTTATAAGTATGACTAAAATAGCTCTGAAATCATGCTGAAGATGCTAAAAATCTCCTTCAAATCTAATTAAAGTGTTCAGTCATTGTGTGAAGAAAAGTAACAATAACACGCCTTCACACCAGACAAAACAACCAAACCAGTTGCGTGTTATCCTATAAACTTGTAGATGCATCTATAAAATCTTTATTGTGCGTTTTATAGTTATTACTACTTATACCTTACGTAATGTTATTATTTTAGTCATATTTCGGGAATTAAACTTCAGACTAAGTTAATACTCTATAACTGAGCTATCTTAATGTTATATACATCAAAAATCTCCATAATTAATTAGTGATTACCAATAACATGGAAACACAAAAAATGTGGGAAACTTCGGATCAGGCAAAAGAAATGAACTCCTCCTTAACTATCTGCAGAACGAAGATATGTACTGCATAAATACGTTTTTCCAGAAGCCACCGCAAAGAAAGTGGACTTGGATAAGCCCTAACTCTATCGTAAAAAATGAAATAGATATCCTCTCAAACAACAAAAATATTGTCAAAGATGTGTCAACGTTAAACAATTTCAACACCGGAAGTGACCATCGATTAGTTAGAGCAACGATCTCCATAAATACCAAGACCGAAAGAAGAAAGGTGATAGAAGACAAAACTTATACAAATATGGAGGAACAACTATTACGAAGTAAGAAACAATACGAGGCTATTCTATCCACTGAAAGAAGATCATTGAACCGAAAATCTGCCGCATATAAACAACTAAATGCGGACATAAGCAAAAAAGATTCGGAAAGATATTAGATCGTACAATTCTAAAATGATCAAAGATGTCATCGTGAAGAATATAAACATGAAAATCTTACGGAATAATTTTGAAACGGGACGCGCAAAAATTGTCAAAATTAGAGACCAGAACAGAATATTAACCAGGGACCAACAAGATATAAAAAACGCTATAGAGCAGTTTTACAAAAAATTCTATACCTCTAACATAAAAAACCCTCACAATAAGACACCTACGGTTCAGAATGTAAACTCAGAAGATATTCCAGACATCAATATACAAAAAGTAAAAACGGCGCTGAAGCAAATAAAATAGAGACGAGCCCCGAGGGAGGATAGAATAACTAGCAAAATGTTAAGTAAAGGAGACGGAGCAGTATTACACGCATGCCGATGGAAAAATACCAACAACCTGGCAAAACGCCAATGTAATCCTAATACCAAAGAAGGGAGATATCAGTAAAATTGAAAATTAGCTTACTGTCCCATCTATACAAATTACTAAATAAAATAATAACAACTAGGTTGACGAGTGAGCTAGACTTCTATCAACCCCCAGAGCAAGCAGGCTTCCGAAAGGGATACAGCACTGCAGACCACCTGCAAACAATTCGATCACTGACTGAGAAAAGTGCAGAGTACAACATCCCACTACACCTTGCATTTGTGGACTACAAAAAGGCTTTTGACTCAATCGAATTGTGGGCAATATTTTCAGCTATGAACAGTGCCAGAATAGATTCACGCTACACCAACTTGCTAAAATCTATCAACAAAAACGCTACGCTACAAGTGAACGTAGACGAAGATACTGCTACGGATAATATACGAATAGAGAAGAAGGAAATTGTGTTTAAAAACCTAAAATGGGATACCAAAGGTATTAACATTGATGGCAAACACCTGAACCATCTCCGCTTTGCGGACGACATAATCCTCATCAGTAGCAACACGGAAGAGCTAACAGAAATGTTAAAAGAGCTTAACGGAGAGTCGAGAAAAATAGGTTAAAAATGAATCTGGGGATAACAAAATTAATGAGCTAACTCGAAACTAATCACAATTGAAAACCATACTATAGAAAACGATAGAGAATATATATACCTAGGGCACAAAATCAAGCTAGGGAAAGATAACCAAGCAACAACAACATTGCTGGGCTGCATTCGGAAAACTAGGATACATTCTAAAAAACCAAGATATCCCAAACAGCTTAATAAGAGAGGTCTACAACAAATGCATCCTCCTAGTAACAACATACGAAGTAGAGACTATGTGCATCACCGTCAAAAGCGCTAACAACTGCAAACAACTTATAAAGCCTTGAAACGTGCCATGCTAGGCATAAGCCTGAGAGACAAAGTCCGCATCAAAGAACGAAGAAATCCGCAGAAGAACCGGCGTAATAGTGGAACTCAAGTGGAGCTGGGCAGGGCACATTGACAGGGAGGAGAACATTAAACAGACGAAACGAGTAGCATTTTAGAGACCAAGGACAACAAAGCGCAGCATAGGTAGACCCCAGAAAAGGTGGCTGGACTATGTTAAGGAGGTAGCAGGTAGAAGATGGTTCCAACTAGCCCAAAATAGAAAAGGATGGAAAAATATAAAAGAGGCTTACGTTCAGAAGTAGACAAACAGTTGACCTACAACCGTGCTAGAGTGCAGATTGCTACGACAACAATAAATGTGAAGTGAACAAGTGACTCATAACAAATAGCAGTGAAATGAACATTAATAGTGACATTAATATGAATAGTGACATTAAATACAAAGTGAATTGTAAAAAACAAAACGTGATAATTCACTGCGGGCGGCACGACTCACCCGCAGTAAACAACGGCTCCACCATGGGCGACAACGAAGATAACCACATGATAGAAATGCCCGATTGATGACTCCCCGGAGATGCAACTTAAGGTATTAAAACAGAAAATAGATACTAATACCATGAATTTATATGCAAAAATTAAAAAAAATGCACATAATATACTTGCATTAAAAGCTGTAAATAAATCCCTCCAAACAGAATTAAATGCTGAATTCCATTTAATAAATTCGTAATTAAAAGTTTTGCTTAAACAAAAATGCAATCAAAATGAAAATCACACCTTGCATAAAGAAAATGTTAAATTGCCAGACAATACTAACACAACAGTGACAGATATAAAAATAACTAACAAAAAAGTTAAAAATAAAAAGAAAAGGACAGACACCCCTTGCATACAAGGTGACACATGAAGGAAAATACCCTTCCCCCCACTCAACCCAATGAATATTGAGGAAACTGATGACAACTCTAATGAAAATTCACAAATTACCCCGGAAGATCAAACAAGCAATTCATCCGAATGAATAGACCCATACGCCAAGAAAACGAAAGGTAAAAAACGACTTCTATCAACAAGCAGCAATGACAGTGACGCAAAAAATAAAAATATCACCCAAACACAGACACAAACAACGGCACCTAAACAAAAAACCCCCCATCAATTTTTGTTAAAGGAAATGCAGTATGGAGAGACATACAAGAAGATATAATAGATCTTCAAATTGATGTTGAAATTAAATGCCTCTACGCATCCACAAAAATAAACCCCAAATCACCAAATGATCATAGACAAATTAAAACATACTTAGACAAGAAGGGACATCACTCGCACACATACGAATTAGCGGAAGACAAAACCTTCAAAATAATTATCCGATACATTCCGGAAGATGTCTTAACAAAAGAAATCGCTGCTGCCCTAGAAGAACTAGACTACAAAGTTAATTCCGTCAGCAGGCTACACAATAAAGAAAGATACTACTCAATCATGTATGTACAACTAGAACAAGACCCAAAAATACAGAAATTATGCAAATGACGCACACATTAGGATTGAAAGTAAAAACCGAAGAAAACTTAAGTCCGGAGATCCAGCACACTGTCATAGATGTCAAGCGTACGGATATTCGCAAAAAATGTGTACCAACAAATTTGTATGCGTCAGATGTACACAAAATCACGCATCTGCGCACAGCAAGCTTAACATTAGCTGACAGAGATCAAGCGGTATGTGCTAATTGCGAAGGAAACCATCCAGCTAGCTACAAGAGATGCCCCGAGTACCAGAGGCAAATGGCCAAAATGGATAAATCACAAAAAACGACAAGACCACAAATGTCAGAACCGCCAAAGCCACGTGCACAAACAACAACCTACGCTATAGCCGTACAACCAATAGTAGAAAAAGAACCGGTCACAACTGCAGATATTCTTATAAAAGCCGAACTATCAATCAACACCTCCAAAAATGAGAAGGAACTATTAAAACAAATACTCATGATCGCGCTAATGAACATGAGCTCATAATGGCAGCACACCAAAACATACTAGACATAAGCTTCTGGAACTGCGACAGTTTCCCAAACAAAACAGAAGAACTAAAAGACTACCTATTCGAATATCAAACAGACATAATGCACTTATCGAAAACAGGCCTCAAAACCAAAAACAAAATAAAATTCCCAAATTATCATATTTACAGAAATGACAGAGTGGACCAAAAAGGAGGAGGCACTGCCATGCAAATTAAAAGATCGGTCCAACATGCAGTAATCGACCTACCCAAAATGACAAACCTAGAAGCAACTGGGGCAATTGTCAAAGTTGAACCCATAGAAAAAATCAAAATCATAGCAGCATATCAATCACCATCTAAACCACTCCTACACTTACATCTAAACTCAGCATTGCAAAAAAACATCCCAACAATTTTTGCCGGCAACATGAACGCCAAACATGGGGCATGGAACTACAACACCAACAATTTCAAAAGAAAGTCACTACTAAAATACATCGAAAGAAAGAAAATAATCGTACATAGTCCAGATGCACTAACATTCTACAGTACTCAAGGCCATACCCCAGACATCCTAGACATAGCTATAACCAAGCCCATCAACAACAACATTACATTAACAGTTATCAATGAGCTAGAATCAGACTACCTACCAGTTCAACTACAACTAGCAAACGTCCATAATCCTAAAAACCTCAACAATCAAAAACAAACAAATTGGAACAACTTTAACAAACACATCCGATATGAACTAAGAAAAAACTAAGACATTGATAATGCAGTACAAACACTAACATCAAAAATACAATTTGCAATGCATAAATCGACTACAACCTTCGAACTCACCAAAAAAGATCCGTTAGGTCTACCATCATACCTAAAAGATCTAATCAAAAAGAAAAACAAAGCCAGACAAAAGTTCAGACGCACCAAAACCGCAGAAGACAAAAAAGAAGCCAACCACCTATAACAAAATGTAAAAGAACAAATCAAAATGTTCAAAAATCAACAATGGCATCAAATGTTTGAAGGAAGCTCTAACGACATTCCCAAAATCTGGAAAATATCAAAAAGACTTAGAAGCAACAACACTCCAATTCTTGCACTTCATGGCCGCAACGGCATGGCACACACCGACATGGAAAAAGCAGAAGCCATTGCAAACGACATTTTCGACATTAATATGATGGAAGCAGTAGAAGATGAACTTGAACATCACTTACAATCAATCGATCAACCACTATAACACACAACACCAAAAAAAGTGGCAAAAATAATAAAACAAGTCAATGCCAAAAAAGCTAGTGGACTAGACAACATATCCTACAGAGCCCTAAAAAATCTTCCCAAAAAAGCCATCGTATGCCTTACCAACATCATCAATGCAATGCTTAGAAATGGACACTTTCCTGAAGCATGGAAGACCGCAATAATAATAGTCTTCCCAAAACCAATGAAATCTACAACATTCCCGCAAAATTACAGACCAATAAGCCTGCTTAGCTCCCTAAGTAAAATAGCCGAAAGAGTTATTCTATCTATAATAAATCATCACAACAAAGAACATGACAACATAATCCCAAAACACCAGTATGGATTTCGAAAAGGCCACTCAACTACTCACCAATTGGCAAGAGTAACCGACTACATAAGCAGAGGATACTGCGTGAGGAAATCGACAGGAGCCATATTTTTCAACATCGAAAAAGCGTTTGATAAGGTATGGCACGACGGACTCATTGCCAAACTCTTCAGAATAGGCTACAACAAACACCTATGCAAATTAATAAATTCTTTCCTAAACAAAAAACATTTTCAAATAAGAATAAACAAAACACTATCAAACAGAAGAACCATAACAGCCGAGGTCCCACAAGGATCAGCCCTCTCCCCCAACCTATACAACATATACGTAGGAGATTTGCCAACCGCCAACAACGGAACAATAACTGCGCAATATGCAGATGACACAGCCATCCTACATAAATATACGTCAACAAAACTAATAACTATCAAACTACAACACGCCGCAGACCTTATTGCCACAAACATGGACAACAAAATGGGGCATAAAATAAATCCCAATAAAATCCAAGCAATCCTCTTTACCAAAAGAAGAAAGACTCCATACGGCAACATCAAAATCGACGATATTCCCATACCATGAACCAAAGAAGTAAAATATCTTGGAATCACCATGGACCGACTACTGAGCTGGAAAGCCCACACACAAAATATAAGAAACCTAAGCATCGGAACAACAATAAAACTTTACCCACTGCTAACTAACAAAAGCATGACCTTAAAAAACAAAATGCTGGTTTATAAGAGCACTATACGACCACAATTAAGATACGCGGCATCAGTATGGGGAACAACTACAAAAAGCTACATGAAAACATTAGAGTCAAAACAGTCAACAACATCAACGCTCTATGGTACATCAGAAACGTGGACCTAAGAAAAGATCTAAAAATAACAGCACTGATAGATCACATCAAAACGACTGCCAAAGCATTCTTCAAGAAGGCAGAAGTACACAGCAACGACAAAATAAGAAATACCACCGAAAAACACATCTACATAAGAAAACGCTACAAACGACCAATAGATGTAATAACTACATTAAAAAAAAAAACCAACAATGACAAAAGCAGTAAAAAACTACCTGCACCAAAGCCATGCATCGAGACCTAACAACCTAAGGAAGTAAAAGGAAGTAAGTCACGCACAGATGCAAACAGCCCGATGGGCAACCAAAAGCCAGCAAGGCACAATGGAAAAATTCCGAGAACTTGCGACATCAAGAGATAAAGCAAGTGGACAAACGAAGGCTGAAAGAAGAAGAAGAATAACATTAAAAACAAAATAAGAAAAAAAAAATAAGTTGTAACCTTTTTAGTACAAAAAATAAAAATTGAAAAAAAAATTGTTAGCAATTTAAAGTAGCGTTTTTGACCACTACTAATTTCACAAATGTGTCATATAAAATTTCTAAAATTATTTCACTGATGTATTTGTACAGATTTTCTAAAATTTTGTCTACAAACTCTTATTACTTCAGTGGTGCATTCTTAAAAAAAAGCCTTTAATTTTCATTTTTGAGACGTCACTGCTCAAAAACAATAGCACAAATCAAACAATCTGAAAATAATTTTTTAGCTTTTGTTTGACAAATTTGTAGCTCTTACTACAGACACCAAATTGTTTAAAAAAAACAAAAAAAAAAAGGTCAAACTATTTCTATCTCCACCTCTTCTGCAATTGAAAACCCTCAAGTTTTTTTGTAGAAATATAGTAGCACCGCTACTGATTTTTCAAAAACTTTGTTCTTAGCCTCAAATAGTAATTAATAAGTATTGCATTGTAAAAATTCATATGCCCCATTTTATAAGCATCCATTAAGAAAAGTGCAGAGTGACGTTAACATAAGGAATTTTAGTGGTCTCTTGAGGTGAATATCTAAGAATGTTAAAAGTTGATAAAAAACAAACTAAATCCATATAAAGATATATAACAACCAAAAAAACCAAAAAAAAAAAAAAAAATTAAAAATTATTGTCAGAATTAATAAAAAAAAATCAAAAAAATCAATTTGTAACGCCACTGTAGGGACGTAGATAAAAACTATTTTTTAAATAATTCCAGACATTTAGATTGTTTTACGTTTTTATAATTTTGTCTCGTCTTGATATTTACATAAATAAAAAAAGTTATAGGCTTTTCAAAATTAAAAAAAAATTAAAATTAAAAACCTTTTGCAGGGGCAGCTGTTTCCAAAACAAGCTTGATGATTGCCCCTGATAAACATAAGTAGTTTAAAGTCTTAATACAAATTTTACAACAGTTCATATTTTATGGAATAATGAACATCAAAACAATTTTCGTATTAAAATATCAAACTGATGACTTCCAACTATTAGAAACCCTCTCAAACCCAAATAAATCTTCAAATGCATCCCGCTTAAAATTTAAAAATAAATAAACCATTACCGCATCTACTCAAACTACAATTCTAACTTCCAACGACTTAAGAAAAACCTATAAGTAATATCTTTACATAATAAAGATATCAATCATCAATTCAACAAATTATTATAAATATTAAAAATCTTCAAATAACAAAGAAAAATTATTTCTAATAAAATTTCAATTAATTTTCATTCTAAATTTATTGAAATTATCTAATTATACTGAAACACTATGTATAAAATAAATATAAATAGCTTTCCAAACCATAGATTAAAGCACGTCTGTTTAGGATAGTTCCCAACATATTTCAATAGCATTATTTTCCTCTACCGTAATTATTCAAGGAAAAACAATTTTCCTAGCTCTAGCTAGAAGCATTAATTTTTTTCCATACTGTTTTAAATTCAAGACAAACAGCCGTGAATATATTACCCTAACTCATTTAACCCACAGCTGCCACATCACATGCCAAAATTCTATTGCAATATAAGAAAATTTAAAACACAATAACTAAAAAACATCAAAAATATCAACGTTTAATTAAAAATCCCCATTGATTTAATTATGCAAGCTTGAAAAGATATAGTGATATACAAAGTTTGTATAGAAAATATATTAAAATTTCTTTTGGTATCGTAAATCCAATTTCAACGAGAAATATATTTCAACTAGATTTATGTTTAATTTTGAATGGAAATCGGGTCGAGGTAATATAGTGTTATGTTATATTTAAAATAAAAATTACAGAAAATAAGAAGTCAAGTTTGTATTCCATTAGGAATGATTACTCGTACCTCTGGAGCTGCATTAATTTTTTGGAACGTGACTGGAATTTTGTTTGTTTTTAGACAATAAATTGTAATAATTGTATATTTTATTCATGTAGTGTGTGGTTTTATTTAATAAAATTACAAGGGAAAAGGGGTTATTGACATTTTTATCAGTAACGATTTGTTCATGTAGGGGATGGTGGACACAAAGGTGAGAATTGTTGTTATGGATAAAAGGTTGAAAGGTTTGAAAGGCATGAAAATTCTAGTTTTGAATGAGAGTGCGTTTTGCAACCTTATTTTATTAAAATATATTTTTCCAGTTTAGTTTAATAAAAAATTAATTTCAGTTACTAGACTCAAAAAAAAAAAAAAAACTGTTCATAAACGTTATAAATCTTCAAGACTTTTGTCCGATTATAACAAGTTTCAATCAATTCGTACTTCGTGTAAAAGTCTCAGTACATGTCTATACAAGCAATACATTACTCGAACAAAAATCAACATTCAAAGTAACCCTAAATACTTTTGGAAATTTGTTAGTGACACTAGAAAAAATAATGATTTTCCAGCTAAAATGTATTATAAATAAAAAACTTGAAGTAATGGAGATGACTATGTTAATAGTTTTGTTGAATTCTTTTCCTCTGTTTACAATACACAAACTCATCAACATTGTTGCTATAGCGTGTTGTCTCAGAATTCTATTGTTTGTTATTTTAAACAAGTGTGAGGGTTTTTGCTCATTTTGTTGTTCAAATAAATGAGCTTTTTTAAGCTTTGCACCTGAAGGTGGTGGTGAGCGGTGTGAGGGATTTGATTCTGTTGAAAATGTTGCTCAAGTTTGGCAAAAGAATTGATGTGAATTTTTGTGCGGTTTGCCGCTTAATTAAAGTAGTTTAAAGCAAATTTGACAAAAACACAGTACTACTCAACAATTTCTTAGGCTTCAATGCTGGGTTATTATATCCACTTTATTTTGACATATCCGACAGATAAGAATTTCTGCGTGTCAGGAATATTGAAGAATATTGAAGGTAAGCCGCAAGGCAGTATTGTGGGGCCGACATTGTTTGTTTTGTACGTCAATGATATACCTAGAAACAAATGCACTCCTCTTGACGATATCTGGGTCCTGTGGCTAATAGAAAAGTGCAAACAAAGCTTCTAGAACTTGAACGTTACTATAACATAAGAGGCATCAAAGTGAATACCCACAAATGCGAGGCCATTCTATTCACAAAGTAGTAGAACTTCCCAAACTTAGACTACGTAAATCTAGGAAGTTATAGCGAGGAAAACCTAATCTAAACAGAGTTTTTGATAACAAACACTTGAGTGGGTGGGCGGGAACACAATACCAAATTACCGACCTGATACTATTAAACTCCCTCCTGTGTGTTTGTTATTAGGGAATTGATTACAACACCACCTTCTACTAACTTAATAACATCACTCTATCTGACATGTTTTTTAGTTGCAGGAACGTGGTAGGTGGTTGTAACTTTTAATTTCTGGATAACAAACACTTGGGTGGGTGGTCGTGAACACAATATCAAATTACCGACTTGATACTTTTAAACTTTGTTCTTGCCTACCTGCCCTAGTGTTTGTTATCAAGAAATTGATTACGACACCACTTTCTACTAACTTAATGACAGCTATCACTCAATCTGTCATGTTTTTTAGCTGCAGGAACGCGGTAGGTGGTTGTGGCTTTTAACTTCTTGATAACAAATTCTTGGGTGGGTGGGCGGGAACACAATATCAAATTACCGACATGATACTTTTAAACTGTGTTCCCGCCCACCCGCCCTAATGTTTGTTATCATGAAATTGATTATGACAACAACTTCTACTGACTTAATGACATCTATCACAAATTCTGTTATGTTTCTTAGTTGCAAGAACGCGGTAGGTGGTTGTGACTTTTAATTTTTTGATAACAAATTCTTGGGTGGGTGGGCGGGAACACAATATCAAATTACCGACATGATACTTTTAAACTTTGTTCTTGCCCACCTGCCCTAGTGTTTGTTATCAAGAAATTGATTACGACACCACCCTCTACTAACTTAATGACAGATGTCACTCAATCTGTAATGTTTTTTAGTTTTAGGAACGCGGTAGGTGGTTGTGGCTTGTAACTTCTGGATAACACACTTTTGGGTGGGTGGGCGGGAACACAATATCTAATTACCGACCTAATACTTTTAAACTGTGTTCCCGCCCACCCGCCCTAATGTTTGTTATCAAGAAATTGATTACAACAACAATTTCTACTGATTTAATGACATCTGTCACAAATTCTGTTATGTTTCTTAGTTGCAAGAACGCGGTAGGTGGTTGTGACTTCTAATTTCTAGTCATCAAATTCTTGGGTGGGTGGGCGGGAACACAATATCAAATTACCGACATGATACTTTTAAACTGTGTTCCCGCCCACCCGCCCTAATGTTTGTTATCAATAAATTGATTACGACAACAATTTCTACTGACTCAATGACATCTGTCACAAATTCTGTTATGTTTCTTAGTTGCAAGAACGCGGTCTGTGGTTGTGACTTCTAATCTCTTGATAACAAACACTTGGGTGGGTGGGCGGGAACACTATATCAAATTACTGACATGATACTTTTAAACTGTGTTCCCGCCCACCCGCCCTAATGTTTGTTGTCAAGAAATTGATTACGACAACAATATCTACTGATATAATGACATCTGTCACAAATTCTGTTATGTTTCTTAGTTGCAAGAACGCGGTAGGTGGTTGTGACTTTTAATCTCTTGATAACAAACACTTGGGTGGGTGGGCGGGAACACAATTTCAAATTACCGATAAAATACTTTTAAACTGTGTTCTTCGCACTTTCAAAGAGCAATATAACCAAAATCCAAAACCATCGTACAAAATCACCAAGGCCCGACTGATACAGAAGTACACCGACCCCGAGATGACCACTCAACTAATGAGTGACCACCTGCTCAACAAGCACCACGATCCCCAGAAAGCAGTGGAAAGCTTCTTCAGAAGGCAAGTAGCAGTTTATCGTCGACTATGGCCGCAGCACTTTCCTAGAGCTGACTAGTACCTTGGTCACGCTGGTGAAACCCCGCATACTGCAGGCCTTGGACACGCACGAGTTTGAAACCTTTGAACAGCTACTGGCCATGGTCAGCAAGATCGAAGCAAACATTGCCCGCAGACGAGCGTTCTCCGCAAGACACAAGACGAAGAACCCCGCTAACTCGTCTCAAAAGTCGGGAAACGAGTAGAGAGACTAAGAGACGAAACCCCCCGGCCCACACACAGCAACTAAAAAAGAAGAAGAAATAGAAGAAGAAAGAGAAGAAGAAGGAGAAGAAGAAAGAGAAGAAGAAAGAGAAAAAGAAGGAGAAGAAGAAAGAGAAGAAGAAGGAAAAATAGACGGAAAAGAAAAAATCCCCAGAGATTCAGGCTACCGTTGGGGCGATAATAGGGTCAGGCAACCTATAAACGTCCAGAAACAAGAAACATTTGCCGCAAAAGTTCGACGAACACTTACCGAAAGTCAGAACATTCAAGACATAATTCAAAAATACCACAAAATGGCTGAAGACCCGGAGCGCCCAGAGGGCAAAGATCTGGGGTACAAAATTGACGAGAAAGGAGAACTTTTACGGACAAGTGATGGAACCAACCAATTGGTAGTGCCGGTACAAGCGCAGCAAGAGATGATTAAGCACCACCACACGACAACTACCGCTGGACACCCAGGCCGAGACAAAACAACTACGGCCATCTTGAGAGCCTATCACTGGCCAGGAATCCGAAAAGACGTTCGAACATTTATCAAGAGGTGCCTGACATGTTCAAAGATAAAAGCCAGAGCGACGACAACCGCTGAACAAACGAGGCCACAAGATGTACGCCAAGCAAGTTGATGCTAGGATACAACCTGGCGGAACCCGGAAGCTGGGATGAGCCAGAAAGGCAGAAAGAAGACCAGGACGCTAGACTGCAACAAGCCAGAGAACGGCAAGCCGCATATAAGGCACGCAGATATTCCAAACACAAAAATGTGCGAGAATATGAGGCCGGAGAAATGGTTATGCTACAAGGACGGGCCAAGGGTCTCAGCAACAAATAGTTAGGCCCCAAGAAGGTCATCATGACAGGCGGGTCCCACTGCTAATGGGTGCTATTTACAAAAAAAAATTAAAGGCTTTTGATCGCGTTAATCATAAAATTTTGATAGCTAAGCTTTGGGCTTTGGGTTTTCATGAATCTGTTGTTGCGTGGTTGTCAAGCTTTTTGGAAAATCGTACTCAGTGTGTAAAAATTAGTAACTTTTATCACAACCAATTGTTGTTGCATCAGGGGTTCCTCAAGGATCTCATTGTGGACCAATTCTGTTTTTACTCTTTATTAATGATCTTTCTTATTCTCTTAATTTTTCGTCTTATATTTTATTTGCTGACGATCTTAAAATTTATAAAAAAATATCATCTATCGATGATTGCATTAGTTTGCAAAATGATTTAGAATCTGTTCATTCATGGTGTCTTTTTAATAACTTGTTGTTTAACTCAAATAAATATTTTTCGATAAACTTCAAGAGAACTTGAAGTAAAGTATCGTATGATTATACTATCGATAATAATGTTTTGAAACAAATTACACAAATAAAAGATTTGAGCGTAATTCTTGTCTCAAAACTAACTTTTGTTGAGCATATCAACTATGTGTGCAACCGTGCTATAAAAATGTTAAGATTGGTGTACAGAATGCCAACTGAACTATATCCAAACACACTCAAACTACTTTATAAGCTCTTATTTAGAGTACGCTCCTTCAGTTTGGTGCCCACACAGCATTCATATATGCAATAAAAACGAATTCAAAACAAATTCTTTAGTTTATTATTGTACAAACTAGACATTTTATCCAAAAATTACAATTTTAACCACATTGCATTGCAATATACTCTTTCGCCGCTAAAAATTCGGCCTAAAATAACCGATTTATCATTTTTAAGTGGACCATTGATGTTTAAGATTTATAGCCAAAAGCTACTAGCAACTCTTCCATTTTAAGTACCCAATAATAATCGCCGAACTAGACAGTCTCCATTATTTAGAGAATCTATACATTCTACCAATTATGGATTTAATAACCCAATTGGTAGAATGTGCAAAATTGCAAATAGCTTTTCCAATAATATTGATTTATTTTGTTTAAGAGTCAAATTAAATGTGTTGATGAATAATTTTAGTTTCAGTTTGCCATTTGTGTCTATTCCTGTAGTTCTTTTAACTGTAAAATGGTTCATATCCAATAATTTCATCGCATAAAACTGAATTATTTCACAATATATTATAAAACATCAAGAATTTATATAAATATTAATGTCCAATCCATTTTCCATAATAAATAACATAAACAACATAAAAAAACTGCACACAGAATAGTGTGGTAACGTCACGCCCATAAATCTGATTTATTATCAAAACACACACATCCTGATATATCTCTATCGATATTTATTACACTTTATCTCACCACCCTACACATAATTAACCTCCGTGTATTTTCCCCATCACGCTGCATCGATTTCATAAATTATTCGCCTGCTAAAAAAATACACAACCCACAAAAATCAACTCTTCCATTCAATTAAAACTCAACTCAAGTTTTCTCTCCTTGATGTCAATTAACTGGCAACAATCTTGATAGTAAAAAGAGGGTTGTTAAATGTTACAGAGCATAAATTTTGGGTAATTAAACTGAAGGAATATATTTATTTGTACAAATCTTATTGATGTTTTTGCCGGGTCTTGTTAGTTTAGGTACATGTGAAATTTTTAAGCATGCATTAATATTTAATAATTCCGCATAAAAGAGCAAGGGAGCTTTGAACATTTTTGTTCACTCACTATGAAATTTGCTGCTGAATTCTTTCAGATGAAAAATGTAAATTAATTAAATAAAAAAATGCATATTACTACAAATAGTGATAGTATTAATAAAACTTTTAAAAGGATAAATCCTTCATTCAGTTCAGGAAACTTTTTAACAAATCTATTTCTTGCTCCAATTTTAGTGGAGTTAATAGCTGGAAACTTTTATTCAGTATGTCACATATAATTTTATATTTATCTTGGATTTTAGTAAAGTAATCTATTGTATAAGAAATGACGGAAATATAAATCCTTCCGGTGCATTATATGATGACATTCTTGATTTTATAGTTGATTCTTTATTGGGTATATCAAAATAATTTATTTATCTTATATTTTCGTATTTGTGAGAATTATAATAGAAAAGAAGGAATTTCTGGTCGTAATAATAATGAAATATTTAATTATATTTTGATCTAAGGAAATCCATATATATATTATAGCAGTAATCATAAAAATACGTATGATAACATAGACCAATAATATTTTATTTCAATCTTTAATCATTGAATAATAGAATAACATCCGCCATCTCGGTTTAGAGATTCGGAGATGGCGGATAGCGTGTCTGTAAGCAAAACAGACATATTTATACTTTGCATACGCAAGCATCGAAAACTTTGGCAGCTACTATGAATAACAAAAAGTTTTTTAAAAATTTAAAAAGTTCTTAAAAGTGATATAAAAGCACGGGTTATATTTATTGTTTGTCATTTTTTTGGCTTTTAAGATCAAATTTTAGTATATTATTTATTTATTATATACCCACATTTCCATATTTTTAATAATTTTTCTTAATTTTGGTACAATTATTATCTATTTTTGTCATTTACTTGATTTTCGTGATGGTATTTTAGTATTTTTGGCATAATTTTAATGTTTTTTGGCCGGATTTTTATTTTTTATTTTCTATAGCCGAACTTTCCTGTTTTAGATATTTAGTCTGATTTTGCTAATTTGTTTTTCATTATTAATGCACATTTTTTTTAGATTAGATTTTTGAAAATTAAATTTTGTATTTTTATCGAGATTTTGAAGCCAGATTATATATTTTTTTAATTTTTTTTGCGTACTTTCAATGTGTTTGGCAGAATTTTAATTTTTTTAAATTGCATAGTATTTTTGCTTAATTTTAAAGTTTGGATTTTTGTATTAAATTATTTTTTTTATTTTCTGACTTTCAAGATCAAATGTTAGTATTTATTGCAATGTTTGATTTTCTACAGTCGGATTTTTGTTATTTGCTTTTACTTTTAACATCAAATTTTAGTACTTTTTTCAAAATTTTAATTTGATTTATTTAATGGACACATGGATATCAACATTCATGATCAATTTTTATTATTTTTGGTGCAACTTTGTTGTTTTGTAGCTAGATTAGAGTTTCTGAATTTCTAAAGCCGGATTTTTTAGATTTTAATTTTTTTTTTGTAAATTTTTTTGTTTTAAAATTAGATATTCGTTAACTAATTGTAAAGTAAAAATGTCAAAATTAAAATTTGTTTAAATCAATTTTTTAACATCTTAGGTTTTGAAAGAGTATTTGAACTAGGTTGGTTGCAGTTTTTTTTTTTTTTTTTTTGAGTAAACTAGTTGACAGATTTTTATTTGCAGGTGTTTCTGCTGGACTACATTTGTTAATTTGTAGAATTTTGTTGTAAATGGTTGTAGCTTCTATCTAGTGGTGAGATGCCTTTCTTGTACATGCGCCAATTTGCGTATGAAGTTGTTGCTTTGATGAGTGTTGAGTTTTTTGGTATGGTCTAGCTTTTGTTGAAAGTGGTAGTAACTAACTACCACCTTTAACCTTGGTTTTGGGTTAGTGTTGTTACCTAAAATTTTAAGGGATTAAAGTGTGGTTTGTGCGGAGCTTTCGGCTTCTACCTAGGAAGTTGCATTATAGAGATGGGACAATAGTTACCTTCCAGAGTACCACGAGAGTTTGTTGGATTTTGTCTGAGGTCCCTTTAAGGTTAGTGTAGGTTTAAAAGATGGGTGTGAGTGTCATTTTTTTTTTGTTACGGTCTAGCTATGTTTAAAGTGGTAGTTAACGATGGTTTTGGGTAGGGCCGGAGCTCAAAATGTGGAGATTAATGTGTGGTTTGTGCGGAACTTTCGGCTATTTTTTCTTCCTAGAAATTGTCACAAGTAGTAGAAACAGTTGTGGGAGTGGTTGTCTACCTAGGAAGTAGCATTATAGAGATGGGGAAATAGTTACCTTCCAGAGTACCACGAGAGTTTGGTGGATTTTGTCTAAAGTACCCTTTAAGGTTAGGGTAGGTTTGAAAAATGGGTGTGAGTGTCGATTTTTTTTTCTTACGATCTATCTATGTTTGAAGTGGTAGTTAACGATGGTTTTGGGTTGGGCCGGTGCTCAAAATGTGTGGTTTGTAAGGAGCTGTTGGCTATAAATTCCTTTAAAGAATTATAGGATCCTATAGATAGGGCAGTAGTTACTTTTACGGTGCCAAGAAGTCTCGGTGGATGTTGTCGTAGATACCCAAAGATAAAACGTCGTGAAGTAGGTGATTTTGGTAGTTGCAGCTGATACATGTCTCTCAGTGGTAGTTACTAGGAAAACCACAATGTCTTGGCAGAGGTTGTTGAAATACTTTCTATGGTGATTTGGACGGCCGATAGATGTTTTTTAGTGGTGGTGGTGACGCAGAGTTGGATGTTGTGGCCTTGAAACCGGCGGTTGAACTGGCTGCGGAGTTATAGAGCGGTTTAGTTTTGTTGACATGTTTTCTGTTGAATACAACAGCTCCAGTTTGTTCATATAGACCACGTTGGATATTTGCTTCTGACTAAACTCCTTACATTGGTATATTTGGTAGCAAGTGGCGCAGTGGTCTAGGCATCCGGCCGCTGTACCGAAGATCGTGGGTTCGATTCCCATATACCGTGATATACTTTTCACTTTCTATACGCTCTCCCACTCCCCAACCCGCCTTGCCAGCGTGGAGTTTTACGGCTAAAACCTTCACTGAGGAGTGACAAATTCTCTCCAGTGGTTCGGAATCCACTTAAAACTGTAGGTCCCTTGTAATGTAAGTTGCCAGCATTACAAGCAGAAAAGAGGCTAAGACGCCAGCAGTGGCGTAGAAATGGCTGTCAAAGAAGACTTACCTTATTTAGTTTATAACTTTTTTTTTGCAGTGCCGTATTTGCTACCAGCAAAGGCGTCCTTTTTTATGTTTGTAGTGCAATAATAGTTCTACACAGTCATGCGGGATCTACAGTTTAACGTAGAATCCGAACCTTACCATTAGAGGGAAAGACAAAACATTCTTGCTAGTTTTGGTTGTTGCCTTGCAAAGAAAAACTGTATAGGGAGCAACTTAAAAGATAGAGTTAGAAATTGCCTTATATATTGGTGTAGAAAGCGTGGCTGGGAATCAGCTACGTTGGAGCTGTTTTTAGGATTCTAAACAAAGCCAAATACTTGGAGGCATCTTGTAGGATATGTAAAGTGTAGTGTGATGTAAATATTGGTTTGGTGTGCAGGGTGGACTTGATTCAAGTCGGTTGCAGCTCCATTCCGACTTTTAACTCACTAGTGATTGTGTATAGTCTAGTTTATATAATCACTTGAAGGTTGATTGAAGGAATGGCTTTATTAACTTTTTTCAGGAAGTGAAGTGGCCTTGTGACTTGGCAGCTTCTATATTGTACACATTCTGGAACATGTGGGTATTGTGTGTTGTAGTTATGTCTAGAAGCGGCGGTGAATTTTGGCGCTGGAGATTCTAGCAGCAAAAATAATGTCTCTACCATCATTGATGGTAGACATTTTTCTTGGTCGGCGACTGGTTTTCTTGCTATACTTGCTAAAAAGTTTGTTTTTTGTGCTAGAGTATTTAAAAGTGCACGTACTGTTAATAAAACATCTCTTGCGACAATAAAATGCTTTTACTCTTACAGCAGGTTGTAGAAAATTCTTGACGGAACTTAGAGAATATAAAGTAGAATCATTATGTGGAATTTTCTATAGTAACGACAATAGTTCCGTGGTGGTTCGGCAAAATTTACTGGTTTTGACTTGGTTGTGTGTAGAGTGTAATGAATAGTCTTGAATCAAGTCGGTTGTTGCGTCCTACGTCAAAGTCTTTTGTTGACACTTAATTTAACCGTGATTGTGTGCTAACCGTTTTATGGATACTTGAAGGGCGTTTGGAGAAAAGATTTTTAATAATTTTTTTTTATCAGAATTTGCAGGGGCGTCGCGATTTAGTAGTTTCCTTATTGAGCACATTCTGGAATGTGCTGGTGTTGAGTAATCTAGTGATATCTGCAATGGGCAGTGAATTTTTCATCTTTTTGTACTTTTGTCCTTTTGCGCAGGTGAAGTGCGTTGGCCGTTAGTGGTGCATTCTTATTGGTTGGCATTTTGATTTGTAGCGTGATTACTTTTATATTTTAGTAAGCCGGATTTTTGTATTATTATAATTTTTTTAGTTTCAATTTTTTTTTAGTATATTTGTTTTTATGTTTTGTGGATAGATGTTAATTTTCTATGCTCAGATTTTTGTACTTTTAAAATTTTCAAGATTGAATTTTAGGATTCGTTTCTTAATTTTGAAATTTTGTGGCTAGAATTATTATTTTTAATTTTTAAATACAATTTTTTAATTTTATTTTTTATATTTATAATTTTGATGTTCTGAGGTAAGATTTTATTTTTTAATTGTCTATTTTTAACTATTCTTCTTATCGTTTTTTTTGATTTTATGAATTCATTTTTAGTAATTTTGGCGTAAATTTGATGTTTTGGGCCGGATTTTTTAATTTTCTCTTTTATTTTCTATTACTATTTTTTTGTATTTTTTAATTAATTTTGTCATATTTTTAGCTTTTAAGATAAAATTTTAGTATTTTTGATGTAATTTTGATATTATATAGCCAAATTTAAATTTGTTTTAAAAAATTGAAAAATTATGCAATTATGAATTTTGAAATATTTTGATTTCTACTTTGTATTTCTTAACTTTTAACAAATTCAAAATTTTGATGTTGTTTCTGTATTTTTCATTATTTATATATCATTTTTTTTTTTAATTTCAAGATCAAATTTAAAGCTTAAATTTAAATTTAATTTTTTTAACTGACTATGGCTGGAATTTGCAATTTTTAACTATTATCATCATTGTCTTGACTTTCTGGATTAATTTTTAGTAATTTTGGCGTCAATTCGATGTTTTTTTAACCATTTCTGTCATATTTTTGGCTTTTAAGATTAATTTTTTGTATTTTTGACGCAATTTTAAGTGGAATTTAAATTTGTTTTGTTTTGGCGAATTTTTGTAATATTTAACTATTTTTGTCATTTTTTTCTAATAAAATTTTAGTATATTTTTGCATAATTTTGATGTTTAGTAGTGAAATTTAAATTTTTAGTTTTTTATTGCAGGTTTTTTGTATTTCTTAACTTTATTTGTAATTTTTTTACATTCAAGGTTTTTGAATAACATTTCCTTTTTATTTTCAAGATCAAATATTAAATGGTATGCAATAATTTTTATGTTTTGTGGTCAGATTTTATTTTTTTATTATTTTCTATGGCTGAATTATTGTAATTTTTCATAACTTTCAAGTTTAATTCTTTAGACCGGATTATTGTATTTTAAACTACATTTTAGTTATTTTAACTTAAATCTAAGTATTTTGATAGTTTGTTTTTAAATTTTAAATTTTTGATTTTATAAGATCAAATTTTAGTATTGTAGTGTTAAATCAAATTTTTGGCCAGATTTTAAAATGATTTTTTTATGGCCGGATTTTTATATTTTTTAACTATTTTTGACGTTTTTTAACTCAAATTTATTAATTAAACTATTTTTGTTATTTTTCTGATTACTTAAAAACAAATTTTAATTTTTTGGCACAATTTTAATGTTAAGTGGCAAACATTTAAGTAATTTTGCTTAATTTTTAAATGTTTCAAGCCGGATTTTTGTAATTTTTAACTATTTTTGTTATATTTCGATATTTCAAGATTTAAATTTTTGTATTTTTGATATAATATCGATGTTTTATTAACAGATTTTTAATTGTTTAAATTTAGTAATTTGTTCCTACTTTAATAATCAAAATTTAAGATTTTTGGCAAATTTTTGATATTTGTTTAACTATATTTGGTAAGTGTCATAAAGTCATAAAAACTTTCATAATAAAATTTTAAAATTTATTTGATTTTAATTTTTTTAAATTTTTTATAGCTAGATATTTGTATTTTTCATTTATTCCTGTCATTTTACTTCCTAGATTATATTTTTAGCATAATCTTAATGCTTTGTGGCCGGATTTTATTTTTTTAAATTTTTGTATAGCCGGATTTTTGTATATTTTTTTATTGTTGTTGTAATTTTTGATGTTTTGTGGCCGGTTTTTAAATTTTCAATTTTTGATGGTCGGGCTTATGTATTTTTATTATTTTTTCTACTTTCTTAATCAAATTTTACCATTTTTGTCACAATTTTAATGTTTTGTGGCCGGTTTAATTTTTTTTTCAAATTTTCACAAGCCGGATAAATTTTATACGCAAGTTTAGAGTTTTTTGTCCAAATTTTAATTTTTGATATCTATGAACGGAAATTTGGTATTTTTCAACTATTTGTATAATTTTAATGACTTTCAAGAATAAACTATAGTATTTTTGATGTTAAGCAAGCGGATTTTAATTTTGTTAATTATCTGCAGTCAAATTTTTGTATTTTTTAACTTTTTTCTAATTTTTTTCACTTATAAGATCAATTTATAGCATTTTTGTAATAATATTAAAATGTAGTGACCGGATTTTAATTTGTTTGATTTTTATGGCTAGATTTTTGTAAATTTTAACAATTTTTGTTATTTTTTTAAATTATTGAAGATAAATTTCAGTATTTTTATCTAAATTTTAATGTATTTTAGCCAGATTAAAAAAAAAAATGATTTATTTTTTATGAACGGATTTTGGTATTTTTTAGCTACTTTTGTAATCTGTCTTATCAATTTTTTTTTCGTAACTTTAGCCGGATTGGCCAAATTTTAAATATTTTGAACTTATATTGCTGGATTCCTTTTTTGTGTTTAATATGAAATTTGCCGTAATTTTAATGTTTTTTTGTAATTTTTGTAACCAGGTTTTTATAATTTTTATTTTTTTTTGTCATTTCTCTGGCTATTTAGTATTTAGTAGAATTTTAGTATTTTTAGCATAATTATAGTTTGTTTGGTTTTCAATTGTTGGATTTTTGTCAATTGCTTTTACTTTTAAAAATTTTATTAGTTTTTGCTTAATTTTAATGTTTTTTGTTGAATTTTAAAATTTATTTTCTATAACTGGATTGTTAATTTTTATCACTTTTAAGATTAAATTTTAATATTTTCGGCATAATTTTAATATTTTGTAACCAAATTTTTCATTTATTGATTTTCAAAATTTAGTATTTTTGTTTCATTTTATAGTTCTGTGGCCGGATTTTAATTTTTTCTTAGTTTTTTTCTGCGAGATATTTGAATTGAACTAATTTTCTAAATTTCAAGACCAAGTTTATTTTAAGCCAAATTTTTAAATTTCAAAGAAGAAAAAAAATTTTTCTTCATCAGCCAAATTTTTGTATTTTTTTTAATACTAAAAGTTATTCATTTAAGATCGATAAAAATCAAACTTTAGTATTTTTGTCATAATTTTAACTGGATTTCGAAATTAGTTATTTTTGATAGCTGGATTTTTGTGTTTTTAGACACTTTTGTTCTATTTTTAACTTTCAAGTTTATTTTTTTAGCGTAATTCTGATATTTTGTGGCCCGATTTTGACATTTAAAATTGAATTTTAATATTTTTAGCATAGTTTTTATGTTTTTACCTAGATTTTTGTTTACTTTTAAAATCAAAATTACTATTAGTATAATTTCAATAATTTGTTGACGTTTTTAAATTTGTTTAATTTTTTAATGCCGAATTTTTGTATTTTTGTCATTTTGTTGCATCGTTGAAAAACAAAACAAAAACACATATTTTTTATGAATATTTATTTTTATTTTTTTTTAATTTAAAATAGAATAAAATAAATAAAAACATGTCTAAAACATGTTGTAAACATAAATATTTTAAGCGAATCCTGCCTTTTTATTACTTTAGGATCAAAATTTAATATGTTTTGCATAATTTTGATGTTTTTTTGCCTGGTTTTAAAATTAATTCTTTTCTATGGCTGGATTTTTAATTTTTTTAACTATTTTTCTATTTATTTACTTTTAAAAGTAAATTTTAAAATATGTTTTAACATTTTTTATTTACTTATGATAGGATTTTAGTATTTTTTAAGTGATTTTTGTTTTGTGGCTAGATTTTGAATGTTTTGATTTTCTATAGCTTCAGTTTTGCATTTTTTAGTTATTTATATCATTTTTTTAATTTCAAAATTTAACTTTAATATACAAAAACCTGACTTAGAATTTATTTGATTTTATGACAAAATTTTTTTAAATTCCAAGTTTTAATTTTTGTATTTTGTATAATTTTGATGTTTTGTGGCCGGTTTTTAGGCATCTATGACTGGATTTTTGTATTTTTTAACAATTTTTGTAATTTTTTTATTTTTAGATTAAATTTTTGTATGTTTGGAAAAATTTTATAACCATTTTTTTAATTTTTTTTTTATTTTCTATAACTAAATTTTTGTAATTTTTCAAATTTTTAAGCTTTCTTAATTTATATCAAATATATTTTTTGTAACTGGATTTTATTTTTTTGTTTTTTTTTTTGACATTATTTTGAATTTCAAGATTAAATTTTTGTGTTTTTGGCATAATTTGATTATTTGTATCCAGAAATATTTTTTTTTTTAAATTTCTAACACTGTTATTTTTTACTTTTACGATCAAATTTTAAAGAAATGGTTTGTAAACAAATAAATTTTTTTTTTTTTTTTTTTTTGATATTTTAAAATCAAATTTTAGTAATTTTGAATTAATTTTAATGTTCAAGTTTTATTTTATATTTTTGACCAAACTGTTGTGTTTGTTATTGTTTTTTAACTTTTAATATTAAATGTAGTTTTGGCATAAGTTTAATGTTTTTTTGGCATAAGTTACATTTTTTAATTTTCAAGATCAAATTTTAGCACTTTTATGTTGACAGATTTTTGTATTCGATTCTTTAGTTATTTTTGTAGTTTTTTTACTTTCAAAATGGCAACTTTTCAGTATTTTTGTGGCATTTTTCTTTTTAAGATTTTATAGTAATTTTTTGTCATATTTTTGACGTTTTCTGACCAGATTCTTTTTTCTTTAATTTTTAATGGCTTGTTTTTTGTATTTTTAAACTATTTATGTCTTTACTTTTACTTTTTAAATCAAATTATAGTATTTTTGGCGTATATTTAATGTTTTGAAGCCGAATTAAATATTGTGTTAATTTTTGTATTTTTTTTTTATTTTCAAAATTAAATTTTTGACATTATTTTGATGTTTTGTACCAAATTTTTAAACCGTTTTGATTTTTTTTGCAAATTTTTTTAAATTTTTGAATTTTTTTTTTTAACTTTTAAAATTTTTGGCATAATTATAATGTTTTGAGGTCGAATCAAATTTTGTTTATATTTTTATAGCCGGATATATGTATATTTTAGCTTTTGTTGTAATATTCATACTTTTAAGATTAAATTCTGGTATTTTTGTCATAACTTTAATATCTTTTAGACGGATTTTTGTATATTTTAGTAATTTTTGTAATTTTTTTGACTTTCAAGATTAAATTTTAATATTTTTGGCATAACTTTGATGTTTTGATCTTTAAACTTTTTTTTTCAACTATTTTTTTTTTCACTTTCAAGATTATTTTTTAAAATTTTTTATGGCCAAATTTTTGTATTTTCAAAATAATATGTTTGTATTTTTAGCATAATTTTGATGTTTTGTAGGCGGGTTTTCTTTTTTTTTTATTTTCTATTACCGTGTTTCTGTTATGTTTTTGACTTTTAAGATTTTTGTGATTTTTTTTATTTTTTCGTTTAGTATTTTTTGCATAATTTTGATGTTTTATGTAGGACTATAAAAAAAAAATTTTTGCCAAATTTTTGTACCTTTTAGATAATTTCTTTGTTTTTTAATTTTGATATTTTGTTTCGAGTTATACAGGGTGTTTCAAAACATGTGTCGAAAAATAAAAGTGTAACATGGTTCCGCAAACGCACCGTTTTCGAGATACAAAGTGTAATTTTTTTTTAAATTTTTTTTGAAGATATTTCAAGAACTGAAAAAAAAGTAGCAACATGATCACAAAACCTTTATTTCACAAAAATTAGCAATATAAAAAAAAATCACAAAAACTGTTGAAAATGTCCTCCTCCTACGGAAACGCAGGCTTCCAACCTACGTCTTAGTGACTGACATACCCGTTCAAAAATGCCTGGAGTGTTTCGTATCGTATTGCAGGATGCAATAATGCGATTTCTTAGTTCTTCATCAGTATTAACTGATGTAGTGTAAACTAATTTTTTTAGTTTAATTTTTAATTTAATTACAACATTTAGATCTGAAAACGGAGGAGACCAAGTCTAAGGACCTCCTCGACCTATCCAACAGTTCTTATACTGTTCATTTAAGAGTTGACGCGCAACTAAATTAAAATGTGCAAGAAACCCATCGTGCATAAAACACATTTCGTTTCTTAATTGAACAGGAACGTATTCTAAAAGTCCTGACAACTCTTCTTTAAGAAAATTACGATATGATTGACCATTTAGCCTAAAAGGCAAAAAATATGGACCCATTAAATGGTTTCCTACAACATCTGCCCAAACATTAACGGAAAATGTTTGCTGATGATGGATTTCTCAGACATGATTATTATGAAAGTTCATAATCGCATCGCGAGAAAAATTTGCTTCGTCCGTAAATAAAACTTGTTCTAAGAATCGAGAATTTTGCGCAATTCTTTCTTGAATCCATTGACACATAGTCAATCTTTGCAGAAAATCCGCTAGTAAAAGGGCTTGTACTAGCTGTATGTGATAAGGATATAACATCTGGCTTTTTATTATCTTCCACACTGTAACGTGACAAAGGTTTAGGTTTAAAGCTATTCTTCTATTGCTAATTGATGGTTGGTCTTCGATTTCTTGAAAAACATTTTTTTCAATTTGCGGAAGTAGCAGGCGAGGTCTCCTATTTCCTGCAGCTCTTTTATGTACTTTTCCAGTTTGATGTAGACGTTCGTGAATACGAATGAATGTTCTTTCATTTGGTACAAGTCGGTTTGGAAACCTTTCTTGATAAATTCGACGAACTTCTGCTGCATTTCCATCGGCAACGCCATAAACAAAATCTCGCTATTACTGTAATTATTCATTTTGCTATCACCACGCAAGCAAAATACTAAGAATGAGCAAATTAATTGGGTAGTAAAGATAATAAGTTCCCGCGATATTGACTCCTTTTGAAAAAAGGTTATTTAACAACTAAACGACAATTGTCAATAACTCAAATGCATATAACAAATGCATGAACGCTAACAACTAGATCAAAAACAAAAGTTTTTATCAACAAAAAAAATGTTGCTACTTTTTTTCATGTTTTCCATCATAAAATGCCGTATTTCTCTAAAACGGTTTAACGGAGCTTTTGATTAAGAGTACCTTTTTTGTGTAGAAAATATTGGTGGTTCACAATGTGCAGAATGCCAATTTCCCAAAAGTCATAGAAATTAGAGCCATAAAAACCTCACGCAACCCTAAAATCTCCGTCAATGGCACATGAAAAAAAATGAATAAGCGCTTAAAAAGTAGCTAATATTAATGCTAAGATGTGTACAAAAGCTGAGTTTTGTATCAAACGGTTCCTGAAATATCGTAAAAAAATAAAAGAAAAAAAAAAGTTACAAAAAACGATACGTTTGCGGAACCATGTTAATGGAAACTTTGTTTTTTATAATTAGCCAACCAATCCCACCCTTTATTTTCCGACACATGTTTTGAAACACTCTGTGTAATTTTTCATTTTGCAAAGTTTTATGATGGATTTATGTAATATTAATTAATTTAACATAAAATTTTAAGAATATTATGTTTAGTAGCCAAATTTTGATTTTTTTTTATGGATTATGTATGCTTTTTTGAATTTTTTGAAATATTTTTGTCATTTTTTCAACCTTCAATATTAAATTTTCATCTTTTTAGCTTCATTTTGATGCTTTATTACCGGATTTAGACATTATTTATTTGCTATTTTGTGTATTTTAGCTATTTTTGTAATTTTTTTGATTTTCAAAATTAAATTTTGGCATATTTGGCCTAATTTTGATAATTTGCATTTTTTTCATTGATTAGTTTGTGTTCTATTAAACATTTAATAAATTGTTAGTACAATTTTATTTTATAAGTTCTCAAAAACAAAATAAAGTTTTTAAGACAAATAAAAAAAATCTTGCAATAGCCAATTTCCAAAGCTTTTGATAGAATTCGGATGACATAATCTTATTAACAAGCTGCATTCTGTAGATCTGCAAGTCCTTTATATAGCTTTGGTTAAGGTTATGCAATAATAAATGATTTTTCATAATGCTAATTTATTTAAAAAATGTAAATATTCATCAAATCATTATAAAAAAGAAAACCATTATTGCATCACGACATACTTTAAGGTTGCACTCACCCTGATATACAATTTCATATAGAAACGGAAACTACATTTCTCAGATCTAAAATAATACACACTACCTTTTATCCCATGCTATAACATTATGATAATCCCAGCGAAACAAAACTTTATACTTTTTATTATATTCCTTTCCTCTAGAATGTTGATAACAACAATTTCATCCATCTACAATTTCCTTAAAATAAAAGCCCCGAGAAAACGTACATAATCAAATTACGTTCGATATATTTTGCCGCATCTAAATTGTATTTGCAGCCATTATCCGCAGCATTATTGATAAACTAATTAAAGCCAGCCCTTAAGAGACCTTTCCGTGTTCCGCTTAACAATTCAATGGCAATTACTCCCTCTAGAATTTGTTTTACATTTTTTATATCGATTTTACTTAGTAAGATTAATATCTAAAAGTAAGTTTGAACTAATTATTAATTACAACTGAATATGTTTGCAAAGTACCCTCCAGGGATGCCTTAAAAGCAATAAATTTTCATATTTAAACACATAAATATTAATAAGAGATTATTTAGTAAAAATTGTAATTAAACGTGACATCCTTTAATATTTTCTCAGTGTCCTTAGTATGTATAATATGGGTGGGTTGAAGATGGCCAATTAGGACAAACAACGAATTGAATTAAATGAAAAGTATTTTATTTAATACTAATACACGGGCAAACGTTTCGAGGATATATCTATTCCCCTTCATCAGTGCTAAAAACAGATATTATAAACATTTATGGTCTTATAAAAAACAAACAATAATACAATAAATTACACAGTTTAAAAATAATCAACTAAATTGAGACAAATTAAAAATTAATAGACTGAAAAACATGTACGGCAAATTTGTAAAAAATATATTGTACATAATAACAAAATAGTTGAAACGACGAATTACAAACTCACACAAATGCCAGAATAAAACAAAACTATTGTTAGAGACGTAAAATAACTTACCAAGTGTAGAAATAATTGAAGTGAAATTATGAAATTCATATTATTTATTAATATAAATTGAGTTTAAATATATTATAAATGTGGTTTGAATAAGGGAATTGGAATGAAAATGAACCAACATCGTCCCAATCTAGAGAACAACTGCGAGTGGAATTGTGAACAAACGAGTTTTTTCTAATAATGTTTTTATATAGCAATGAAAACAAAATTTATTGAAAAGCAAATAGTTTTTGTTATACTCTGTGTTCTTATGAATTAAATTTATATTAAAAATCCTTTATAACGAAAGGAAATATTATTATTATTTGTATTATATATATATACAATTATATTAATAGCAAATCTTTGGAATAATAACATATAGTTAAATTGATTTAAATTGCTATTAATATAATTGTATATATATATAATATCAAATAATAATAATATTTCCTTTCGTTATAAAGGATTTTTAATATAAATTTAATTCATAAGAACACAGAGTATAACAAAAACTATTTGCTTTTCAATAAATTTTGTTTTCATTGCTATATAAAAACATTATTAGAAAAAACTCGTTTGTTCACAATTCCACTCGCAGTTGTTCTCTAGATTGGGACGATGTTGGTTCATTTTCATTCCAATTCCCTTATTCAAACCACATTTATAATATATTTAAACTCAATTTATATTAATAAATAATATGAATTTCATAATTTCACTTCAATTATTTCTACACTTGGTAAGTTATTTTACGTCTCTAACAATAGTTTTGTTTTATTCTGGCATTTGTGTGAGTTTGTAATTCGTCGTTTCAACTATTTTGTTATTATGTACAATATATTTTTTACAAATTTGCCGTACATGTTTTTCAGTCTATTAATTTTTAATTTGTCTCAATTTAGTTGATTATTTTTAAACTGTGTAATTTATTGTATTATTGTTTGTTTTTTATAAGACCATAAATGTTTATAATATCTGTTTTTAGCACTGATGAAGGGGAATAGATATATCCTCGAAACGTTTGCCCGTGTATTAGTATTAAATAAAATACTTTTCATTTAATTCAATTCGTTGTTTGTCCTAATTGGCCATCTTCAACCCACCCATATTAAACGTGACATGTTTTGATGATCAATTTAATATTAATTATTTATTCATATTTCAATTTGAATTGTAAATTAATTTACTACTGATAAAATCCAAGATAACGTGCAATATGCAAAAATGTTCCTGCATGAAGCGAACCATTTTGATCGTAAAAATAAACAAACTGCGATGCAGTTTCCACAAAAAAAATAGCTCTTTCCACACCTAAGTGCATACGTGTTGGCGCAAAATGAGCAGGAAATTGAACGGACATAACTCATGCGTCCGTGCATGTAACAGTTACAAGTGTAATGACACCGTTTATGGATTCTTAAAGGGCGTAACACGCCTTTGGAATATATATGGAAAAAGTGTAAAAGCACGTACTAGTCATATCATGTCGATACATCTTGAAACATAGAAACACTTTCAGACGGTTGGGAACCGGTTTTTGTTAAATATATTTTCACCTCAAATAATCTGATGCTATATATTCGTTTTAATATGCAAAAAATGAAAATGGAAAGCAAGTGTTGGATAATGAAAAAAAATGTATATTTGCGCAGAATATTCTTTTTAATACAAATTTGTAAAATATATTATAATTTAAAATCATTAAATGAAAAATGATTGTGTTGGCTTTCTATAATAAATTTATATTATATAAAACTACATAATTTATTTTATTAACTATAGGTTTTAACATTTAGGTATTAGTCGCTAAAAACGCCGTTAGTCGCACGTGAGACTTTCTCTCACATAGTGTAGATTGACGTTTAACATTCCTTTTTTTTATAATTTATATTATTAAATGTTTATAATTTAAAAAATACTTTTTATTTTATTAATGTATAATTTTTGGATAATGATATTTAAATATTATCAAACACGCGGCTCTATATATTAGCTGGTTTTGTTACTTTCTAGGAGTCATTGAATAGTTTTGTCATCAACTTAAAACTGGTCAATAACTACGCAAAAAATCGATTATAGGCATTATCGTACTTTTACATTTGACAATAAAAGAATAGATAAAAAGCAAAAAATATGTTTAAGCAGCTATATTGCAATATCATCATTTTAGAAAAAAAATATGCAAAAGCTAAATTCACTGACACATTCCAATGTGTTATTTTTGATTTCAAATAATCTAACAATTTTATAAAACACAATCAATTGACCTCATTAATTCTTAAAATTGAAAGAAGGCATCTGTTTGATTGTGCAAATTGCCATGGTAGAAGATCCAAAGATGACGGTATCTGTACAATAAGTACTAGAATAAAGCTGGTGTGTGTTCCTGGTGCTGTTATCGGTATATAATTGCAATTTGGTGGAATAGCCAAGATTGTGGCAATGCAGGGTGCCATGGTTAATAAATTGTCTACAAACAAAATGCCGGTCTACAGATGCTTATTATTAGCTGCTAACTCGTAACTAAAAAAATCCTGTTTAAATTTAATTTATACAGATTCCAAAAAAGTTGTGGTTGCGGTACAAGTGCTGTCCATGATAATAAGCTAAACCAATCTGTCATATGACAGTCAGTAAATCAAAAAAAGTTTTGGTACTTGCGCGGACAGGGACAAATATAAAAGAACAAAACTTTTGTCATGGTTTCAATGAAAAAATTTCCGGCCGTCAGAAGTCTAGGAGTTGAAGAGTCGGAGTCATATAGAGGTCTCTACAAAATCTTATAAATACTTACCCCAAAAAGCGCTATAATAAGTTGCTACCAATAACCACCTTAAGACACACCCTGAGCAAAGTACAAACCAGGGACAGAAAACTGTAGAAAACCTGACAACGCTGCCATCGAGGAATCATTAATTTTGTCGTCAGCGTGACCTTAAATTAGTTTAATTCAATTTCAAGGTACCTTTAAGTTAAGCCTTTCTGCGTAAAGCGCATATCGGTTTTATTATAACACAAGAAATGTATTTCCAACTTCTCCTACTCAACTGGACCTTAGTAGAGACCCGTACCATTAAAGCAATTAAGATCAGCATTCGTTTTATTCTACAAAAAGATGCTTGCAACGTTAAAGTAGGAGCAACGCTTTACCAAAAAAATCACAATATCATCTTCTATAAAAGCTTTAAGCTAATGCAGTCCCAACGCAAGTTTCACTCAATAAAAAGAAGTACCTGCCCATAGGCTAGATATACTTTAATGAAGTTCACCCAGAAAACAGACAATTGGACAAAAATTGCACAGATTTAAAAGCACTAACAGAAACCTTGTTAGTGCCGGAATTTGATTTTACGCTAAACCAATTACATAATAGACTATCCAAAAATCCCAAAAATAATCAAATCAAATCTTTAATTAAAAAAATTATTATTTGATATTTTCAGAAAACATACCACCTGCATGCAAATCCTATCAACAATTATTACAAAAAGTTCATGAAGAGATACTTCTGATAGAAAAACAATGAGACAGATTGTTGTTAGTAGCAGTAATGCAGAATTGTCGTTAAATATATGCTATGAGCGGCTAGACGCTTGCTAAAGCAAGAGCTAAGATGTTCCAAGTAGCATACTAACAACCTGAAACAGCAGCTACAACAAACCCACTAACTGCAAACTACTTAAAACTACCTAGCAATAACAACGTTATTCTAAGCATGATAACGTTCACCAATATATTGCTGGAGATCTAGTTTTGAAGCCAAAAAGTTTGCTGGCTCTAGCAAAATTCCATCAAGAAGACCTTCAACTTGCACATCTGTGCACAGACACAAATAACAAAAAACGCTTCCCATTTTGAATAAATATCCAATTTTTCTATTGCAAGCACGTGGTTCGATAGAGGCGTAACACAAAGTTAACAAAATACAGCTGTGCCACAAATTGTAAACCAGTTCTACCGCCGACTTTGAAGCCACAATAACGCTGTTTTCACCAAACCAAGAAAAATATCTACAGCTTAGAAACATCTACTAAAGACGTTCCAGGACACCTATTCTCCGAAAGGTATCTCCAACAAACTCCACCAAATCTATGGGTCAAAATTGCTTATTCTCGGAAGCATAACAGTAAAGACATTTTCAATAACCTCGTAGTACTCTAAAAGGTAACAACTCCAACTACGCACAAACTCCACATTAACATTTGTTTTTTCAGACAACACCACTAGCCCAAGAATAAAATCTGCTTAATTGCCCTCTGGTCCAACAACAACGCCTTCTCACCACCTCTGAAAACTTGCTGGTAACATTTCTTAGTTTAGAATGAGTACAATCCAGACATCAACAAAAAATCCAATCAGTATAGAAGCAAATGTAGTGTGACTATTCAACTCATAGAAACAACCACAAACAAATCAACCTCCTCAAACAACAAACAAAAAATGGCTTATTGACTTCACACCATCACTAACCCCGAAAAAAGAGTCCATCTTGACTTCGTTGTCACGAGCGCTTGGCAGGCTAGTTCAACATCCCAACCAGCAAATAAATCTTTCAAAACCGTTCCAACCATCTTTAAGACTTTTTCCGGAAAAATTACATGTCAGGCAAGCTGCCTACCAAAGGCGTCAACATCAAGGTTTCCAAATGCTATATAAAAAACAAAGAACCAGTAGCAACAATGTTATTGGCTAGTCCCGCATTAAAGTTGTATGTTTGAATTGTGCTATAAAACAAACAAAATCTACAGATCCATTGGTATTTACTAAACCCCGGGAGATGGTGCTAGATCTAGAGTTGATTTAGATGTTTTTGTTACAAATTCTCTAAAGATGCTTCCTAAGTGCAATAAACCTGTGGTAGACCTCAAACGGTAATGCAGTATCTGAGGTTGTGGGTTGTATGAAGTGACCTTTCGGAAAGAGGAAATCAATCTTGCTAGTAACCCCAATCCTTTAAAAAAAAACAACGCTAATAAACACCAAGTAGCATAACGTATAACAAAAAAATGCTTGGGTTCACACTACAAGCCAAGGTAAGAAAAAAAATTTGGCAAAAAAACTGAATTGCAAAACATCGTAATAAGCATTGTAAAGGAAAAGTAAAAATGAGCAAAATAGAAGACAAAGAAAATTATAGAATATAGACTCAGAGCTAACCAAAAAAACCAAAAAAAAAACTCCCAACAAGATAGCATGATGACATTAGCAGCCGCTCAAGATAGAAAAGTATGGAGCTATTAGATAAAACCTATGACTAACAATAAACAACAAGAAAGAGCTGAATGAAGAAGATAAATACCCGTTGGATGCTTTCCGGTTGAGTCGTCTTTTTGCGTCGTCATTGCGGTTTGGTTTTGTAAGCCACCTGTGGTTTCCCATAATCCTAATGATAGACTATAATACTTTGCCTTTACCGTCTCTACCAAGTCTTAATTTTGGCTGTTCAATTTCTAAATCTTACTAATCTCGGTGGAATTATTTTGTGCAGACGTTTTGCATTAGCCGTACTCATTCACACAATCCGTGTGAGTGCTAAGCATACTTAGTGAATGCGTATAATGTCCTTTATGTGAAGACCTGTGAACTATAACCAAAATGTAAAGGTTGCCCACAACAATAGCTATTTCTTGGTAACCTAACGACTACTCTGAACTAAATCAATTTGTGACAATTGGCACCTAACGTGGGATATATTAAAGCAATAGTGTCTCAAGTCCCGCTACAAGAGCGAGACCATCTCTTAGAAAACCGAAGGCTTTTATGAATCAATTTGTGACAATTAGCCCCCAATTTGGAAGATATTGAGACAATTGTGTTTTAACCTCTCTCTACAAGAGTAAAACTGTGTAAATGTGTAACATTTTGAGTTAGTGTGTTTAATACCCTCTGTGTGAGGACGTGTAAATTATAATCAAAACCTAAACTAAAACCGCCAAGAACAAGATCATATCCTGGCAACCCGCAGGCTTTTCTAAACTAAACTTTGCGCACATTAAAGCAAACCCATCTTCTGGCAATCCGCTGGCTTCATTGAAACCAATTTGTGCTAATTGGCGTTCAATGTGGGCATATTATGATTCAACCCTAACAAGAGCAAAACCATCTTTTGGCAACTAGCAGGCTCCTCTAAACTAAACCCGGCATATGAAAACAATTGTGTCTCAAGTTATTTAAGCCTTAAAAATAACATTAGAAGGAACATCGTACAACAAGATTTCAAGAAGTCTATTTAGCCTTTGTCAATAACGATTGATTCCAAATAGTCAAGTCCTAAGTCAATAACAAAGTCGGCATTATGGTACATTAAGACGATTGTGTCTTAACCTAGCCAACAGAGAAACATGCTACAACAAAGTTCCAAAAAAAGAACAAAGAAGAACAGCCTTTCTGGGACTACTTGTCCGACTTTGTCAAACAGTCAAACCCCATGAATCAATACCCAAGTTAGCAAGCATGTTTTTCACATTATGGCAACAGCATCAAAGAATAACACATCACAGAATAAAATTGAAATGAGTTACCTCCAGATATATATCAAGCTGAGAACTCCAGCACTACAGAAGTTGTTTACGATTAGCCTGCTCCAAGCGGTAAAAAATAATTTTGTTTGCCAGGTTTCTCTGAAACTGATAGATAAGTTGCGTATCCTTTGCAGCAAATTAAATGTTAGACCCCAGATTTGAAACTGTCTAGAAAGAACTTGCAAACCATAACAGGAATCTTGACAGAGCACTCTTAGTTAAGAAAACACATCTATGCTAAAGGCATTGTAGATATCCCAATATGCAGAAAACGTGAAATAGAAGGCAAGACGACAGCGCATGTACTATGTAACAGCACGGCGCTCTCCTACGCAAAAGAGTCCATGTTAGAAAATTGCTAGCTTGACACAGCCAGCAAAAAAGAAACCCCTCCATGCAATGTTCTAGCATACATCAACCACATAGGTTGGCTGTGTTAGAAAGGAAGAATAAGGTTTACATTGAAGAAGGTACAAAGTGCATTGAAAATAGTTTTACCCTCCTACTTAAACTCAAAATCCAAAAATATCAAATAAAGAATGTTATCTAGGTTGAGAGCTATCATCATTGACAAAACAATTCCGGGCAAAGCCCAAGTCGGCAGATACAACATCGTCATCATAACAACAACAATTAAGAGCAGCAAAAAAACGATAAAACCATTGACGCTTAAGATTTTTTTGTTGACTTTTCACAACTTAATCTTGCTATAGAGACATAAAGCACACTACGTGGATTGTATATCTTCAAGAAAGAAGCCAACTGTCTCACTCATGAACTGTAACTAGTGACATCTATGCTAAAAACCTTATTAGTCGACGTTATATTGCCGTAGAATTCTTCAGAATTTCAAAGCAATTTGATCCAATTCTGTGTAAAACTGCTAAGTCCTAATTCTTCCAGATCACCAAACAAACCCTATGTACTCATGTTAGCTCTTACTCGATCCCACCATCAGAGTTACTGTATAATTATAAAAAAAAAAACAAGAACAAACATTTACTATATTTTCTTTATATCACAGAAAAAAATGTAACAAGACTAAAGCATTCTCTGACTAAACAGCCAACAGATCTAGTAGAAGTAAAATCATAAAAAAAATAAATAAATTGCCAAAAACCAAAGAATTTTCCCACCTACTACCTCTTACCAGTCGACTACTAAATGTAACTAGCTCGACAAAGTCTGAGTGACCATTTACAACCAATGAATAGCACTACTTACATTTCAAAAAGGTTTATAGATCATTTTCACCGCTTCTAGGCAAATAATTGAAGACAAACAGTAACCGTGGTTGACTACAAGAATCCATACCATCATTTTCAGCAAATTTTATTGCTGGGGTAAATTAATTAAAGTAATCAAAAAATAAGACACTACCCACCTGGCAGTTGTAGATCATTTCTGGCAGTTATACATAATTTCAGATTGTTTTTAACAGTTCCAGATCATTACTGACACTTTATCATAATTTTTAACAGTTTCAGAATATTTTTGATAGTTGTGGACTATTGCTAATAAATAAAAACCATTTCTAACAATCGTAGACCATTTCTGGCAGTTGTAGATCATGCTTGATAGTAATAAAATCGTTATTATTATTTGACAGTTCATGTATTGTTTTGGCAGTTGCAGATCATTTTCGTAAGTTGTAGATCATGTCTAAAAGTTACAGATCATATCTGGCACTTGTAGATCATTTTGAACAGATGTAGAACATTTTTGATAGTTGTAGTTCATTTCTAACAATTGAAGATAATTTTTGACATTTTATAATATATTTTAACAAATTTTTTTCTAATAGATTTAGAACATTTCTGACAGTTGCACATCATTTTTGACACTTGAAAATATTACAAAATTTAAGTGTGCACCCGTTTAAGTCGGCGTAAGCTAATATAGCAGATCTCAAGTTCTACAAATTAATTATAATAAATAATAAATGTCTTCAGCTACAGATAATGAGAAGTGCTTTGTTATTCGTCTCTAGTTTGAATAAAGAACCACAAAAAAGGCACAAGTAAGAACAATTTCGCGATAATAATGATTAATTTCGTAATGTCATAATTAATTTATGATAAAACCAAACCCAAATGTATAAATACGAAAGCAATTGAAGCAAATTTCTACTGATTTAAGCAAGTAAATATTTGATTCAAAATAAAACCTACAAAACGAATATTGCTAGAACATCATAGGGAATTATTGAAAACTAAGCTGCTGAAATATTAATGTTCTAGACTTGTTTCCTGCTAGTATGCTTACTGAAATAAATCACACTCAACTCAAATTGGAAAACAAAAACATCCGCAGAAAAACTGGCGTACAACACATAGTGGTAAGCACTGCAAAAGGAAAGTGAAGATGAGGTAGGCATATTGCAAAACTAAACAACAGGAGATAGTCAAAGAAAATTATAGAATGAAGACCCATAACTTACAAAAGAAGTCAAAGACCTTAATAAGATGGCATAATAACGTTAACTAAATAAAAACAAACTGGATAGCAGCCGCTTAAGACAGAAAAGTATAGAAGTAATTAGAGAAAGTTTTGACAACAATAGACGTGCCGGTATCCAATCTGCCAAAACCCTTCAACCACTCACCAATCAAATCCCGACAGATTCTTTCATTTACATCATAAATCTATCAAATGCTACACCAAGAACAAAAAGTCGGTGACAGTTATGTCTCGCTAGTCCCGCTTTAAAGTTGTATAATTGAGGTGCATTAGTATTTACGTAGCCACAAATGTTGGTGTTAGATCCAAAGCTGGTTTAGATTTTTTTGTTAAAAATTTTCTGAAGATGTTTTCCAAGTGTTATAAACCTCTAGTAAATTTCAAATTGTAGTGCAATGTCTGGGATTGTGCGCTATACGTTTGCAGTGTTAGCTTGTTAGACAAACATGTTTGTAGTGGTTTTTTGGAAAAAAAAAGCCTACAACCAGTGTATCCTGCCAGTAATGAGGTATAGCGCAGAAACCCCAACCCTTGCCAAAACAACTGCTAATAAACTCCAACCATGTAAAATGAAGAGAAAAATGCTTGAACTCACAATTCAAACAAGGTGAGAAACAAAGATAACCGCAGAAGAACAGACCAACAAGACATAATGGCAAGCATTGCAAGAAGAAATTGGAGATGAGCTGGACATATTGCTAAGCTAAGAAACAGGAAATGGAAAAAAAAATGATTGAAACTCAGAGCGAAGAAAGACACTCAACAAAATGGCATGATGACATTAAACAAATGAAAACAACCTGGATAGTAGTCGCTTAAAAAATAAGTATGAAAACAATTAGAATATGCTTATAACCAACAACAAATAACAGAAAACGGTTGACGGCTTTACAGTTATGTCGTTTTTTGGCGTCGTCAATGTGGTTTGGTAAGCCACATGTAATTTCCTATAATTTTATTGCTACAGTATTTGCCCTCATCGTTTCTGTTGTGCAAATTCCAAATTCTCGCCTTTGCTAGCTAACCTTTTTTCTGCTTGTAATGCTGGCAACTTATACTACGGACAAACTAATAGTTTTGAGTGGATTCCAAATCAATAGAGAGATTATTAATCTAAGTTTGGATCAAAGAAAGATTATAGTCGTAAAATCACACACTGACAAAGCGGCTTGGAGAGTAGAATAACGTATAAATTTTGAAATGGTTTTTGTTGTGAGATTCAAACTCACAATCTTTGGTGCAGCATTTGAATGCAGAGACTACTGCGTCATGTTTCCCCATTGTGCGGATCTGCAGATGTACCGGTCTTTTAATGCAAAACTGTATCGCAATTAACCACGTTCCGTCTCATTTTTATTTGTTTGTTATGTTGATGTTGATTGATAGCGCACATAAATCTACATTAAGCACTCGTACTGCTCTGCTGAACGTTTGATATGGTATGTCCGATTAGCAGCATCAATCTACTCCAAACTTTGTAGACCTAACTAGGCCAATAAACCGCCCCACTGCATCTGCATCTCAACTACCTTGGCCTATTAAATACCACGCAAATTATAAACTAGTGACCAGTTCATGCTGACTGTAATTGATATGTGCTACTAACCACATTATCATCAATCTTACAATGCTCCAACAGTAGAGTAGTAGTACCACTTTTGCGCAACCACCTAACCTAACCTAACCCTGTAGCACTTCAATGCCTTATAAACACTTATCCAATGACTATCTTAGAACACTCTTCGAGCAAAATTCTTCAATGTCGCTAAAACTAGAAATGAAAAACTAAAGAAAGCCTGATAACAGCAAACCACATACCTCAGCCAGAGGTAACCTAAACAATGCAACGTCACCATCAAGTACCAGTTCGTCAACCAAGTTATGATGAGAACGCAAACTGCTCAGGCCCAAGTGCAACCCGCGAGTCTGTACATTATTTCTGATAGTTGTAGATCAATTTTGATAGATTGTTGTAGATTATGCTTGATAATAATAAATCCTTATTATGTATGATATCTTTCAATAATTTTTAATATTTTGACAAATAATGTACAAGAACAGGGCTATCTGCTGGCAACCCGGAAGCTTTCTTGAACTAAACTGATTTGCAAAATTGATGTCCAACTTGGGACACATCGTGGCAGGGATACTTGCTGATTTGAAAAGTCAATAAAAGAAAAAGTATTTCACATATAAATTTAATTATTTTTTATTGTACTCTATACATCCTGAATTTTTGTTTCAAGTGGTTTTAAAAATGACATCGGTCAAATAGCGGCTCTTATTAGCGATGCAATGATCCACCCGCTTTTTGAAGTTTTGCTCCACTCTTTCAAGCATATCGACGGAAATGTTGGCAATGGCTTGGCAAATGTTGTTCTTTAGGTGTTGGAGGGTCTGTGGTTCGTCATTGGTAAACAATGAATTTGAGATATCCCCACAAAATAAGTCACAAAAAGCCAAATCGAGAATCAAGAAGATTTGGCGCTCGTGAAAGTGTTCCCTCAAAAATTCTATTAAAAATATCGCTGTGTGTGCCGTGGTTACGTCCTGCTGGAACCATACCATGCCTCAATCATTTCTTTGTAGAAAACTGAATTCATAGTAACAGTGTGTTCTTCTTTTTCCTCATAAAAGTAAAGCCCAATTATCGCAACTCTTGACAATGCACACCACACAGTAACTCATTCCTAATGAAGTAGCTTCTCATAAAGTTTACAAGGATTGGCACTACTCCAATAACGCATGTTTTGTTTGTTTACGGAGCCGGAAAAGTAAAAATGGGCCTCCTCATTAAAAAACACGAGAGCGTCGTTAGGCAAGTTAAAGAGAGCTTCACATGCAATTGGTCAAAAAACAAAATCGCGTTCACTGAGCTCTTGCACCACAACAAGTTTCTATGGATAAAACTTGAGTTAGTTGTGAAGAATTTGCCTCACACTGCAATCTTTAATCCCTAGAGCATCTGCCTGTTTGCGCGCCAAGCGCCAGGGACAGTGCAAAAATGACAGCTTCACCTTCTCTACGTTTTCCGGAGCTCTGGGAGTCCGTTGACCTCCAGGCACTTTTTTTGCCACACTTCCACTTTCCCTGAATGCGTCCACTCACAAAACAATCGATTGCCGGCCAAGAACGGGAACCGTGAGATGAATGTTGAACCGAGTTCGGAAGGCACGACCACCGAACGGCAAACGCACGCTCCTCTTTTGTCCAACGCATGACGACAACTGGGTTGAACGGTAACAAAACTTCAAGACTCCTCTTTCAAAAGAAACCCTTTCTACCCCTTTCTGACCACGTCTCGCTCATTAGCGCCCAACTCAAATCAGCAAGTTTCCCTGCCGCACCTTGTATATCTCAATTTATTTAACACCACCGCTACAGACCTTGGCCACTGTTAGTTGCTTTCGGCAATATTATGTCGCGTAAACAAAACACACTCGGTGTGAGTGCATTCTGAGTGAACGCGTATAACCCCCTTTTTGTAAGGACATGTGAACTATAATCAAAACCTAAACTCAACCTTTTCTTCAACAACTCAAATTGCCTATTTGCGCCCAACATGGAACACGTCGTAGCAATTATGTCTCAATCTATTTAACACCACCACCACAAACCTCTTTCAATCTGACCACTGTTGCCTTCGGCAATATCACGTCGTGCAAATAAAACACACTCTGTGTGAGTGCCAAATATTCTGTCAATGTGTATAATGCCCATTGTGTGAGAACACGTGAACTATAATCAAAACCTAAACTCAACTTCTCCTCTAAGAAGGAGACCATCTGTCAATTTGGAGACTTTGAACAAATCCAATTTGTGACAATTTGTGCCCATCGTAAAAATTATGTCTCAATCTTTTTAACACCACTGCTTCAGACCTCTTTCAGTACGGCCACTAATAGTTACCTTTAACAATATCACTTTGTGTGAATGTTGTGATAATTAACGTCTAATTTTAGAGACATTGAAGCAATTGTGTTTTAACCTCTTCCTACAAGAGCAAAACCGTATGTGTGAGTACGTAGCATTCTGAGTAAGTGCCTATAATACCCTTTGTGTAAGGACAAAAACAAAATCATTTCTTGGCTACCCGTAGGCTCTTCCGAACTAAATGTTGGGCACATTGAGGCGATTGAGATTAAACCCCCATATAAGAGCAAGACCTTTCTTTTGGCAATTCACAGGCTTCATTAAACTAATCCAATTTGTGACAATTGGCGCCCAACGTGGGGTACATTAAGGCAATTATGTTTCAATTCCCAAGAAGATCAGAACCATCTTCTGACTCCTCAAAACTAAAGCAATTTGTGTCAATTGGTGCTCAACCCGCCATGTTAAAACAATTGTGTCTTAAGTTATTAAAGCTTTAGAAAGAACATGCCAAAACAATGTTTTAAGAAGTACCTTGGGCTGTCTCTTCAAGTCTACTTAGCCGGTTTTGTCAATGATTGATTCCTAATGGTCTGTTATAGTCGAGTCCTGAGTTGATACCCAAGTTGGAAAGCGTGTTGCCAACATTATGGTACATTAAAGCAATTCTGTTTTAACTTACCCAATACCTAAAAACAACAAGAGAAACATGCTATGACAAAGTTCCTAAAAGAGAACAAAGAACAGTCTTTCTAGGACCAACTTTGTTGATTCCTTATGGGTTGTTACAGTCAAACCCTTTAAATCAATACCCAAATTTGCAAAGCATGTTTTTAACATTAAGGCAATCACCAACAACAAATTTGAAATGAGTTACCTCCAGCTATGTAACAAGCTGAGAACTGCATCTCTACAAAAATTGTTTAGAGTTAGCCTATTCTGAGTGGTAGCAAACACTTTTGTTTGCCAGGTTTCTCTGAAACTGATGGATGAGCTGCGTATCTTTTGCAGCAATTTAAATGCCAGACACCAGATTCAAAACTGTCCAGAAAAAACTAGTAAACCATAACAGGAATCTTGACAAGACACTCTCATTTGAGAAAACACATGCATATTATTGCCATTGTAGACAGTCCAATATGCAGAAAATGTAAAATAGAAGACAAGACGACTGAAAATGTACTATGTATGCGCTCTCTTACGCAAAAGAGTCCATGTTAGTAAACTGCTTGCCTAACATGGCGAGCACAAGAGAAACTCATTTATGCAATATTCTAACAGATATTAACCACATGTATTAGGAAGAAATAGTAAGGTTTACACTGGAGGACGTACAAAGGAGCCTAATAAGGCTTAAATGCAGTAAAAATTGTTTTACTCTCCCACTCAAACCCAGAATCCAGAAATGTTAAACCCTAAACAAAACTAAAGAATGTTATTTAAGCTGAGGATTGCCATCATTGCCAAGGCAATCTCAAACAAAACCCAAAATCGGGGGATACAACATCAACTTCAATACAACAAAAATTAAGAACAGCAAAAAATGATGACCAATGACGCTTAAAAAGTTTTTTTTGGCGTTTCACAACTTAATCTTGCTATAGGGACGTAAGGCAAACTACGTACATTGTATACAAACCGACAGTTAAAAAAATTTTTTGATGGTGGAGGAGACATGCTATGTTCTTTAGATCATCTTGGATCCACAAACAACTTTTAAGACGTAAATTTGTCAAAAATTAACAAAAAACTTAAAGCTTACAACATTTTAAGAAGCCAAACTATATCACTCTTCATTTATGACTCAGAGACATGCTACAAACCCTACTATTATATTGCCGTGGCATTTTTCGGGGTTTTAGAGCAATTTGATCCTATTCTAGGTAAAACTGTTAAATCCTAATTTTCTCAGGATTTACTACATCAAACAGACTCCAATGTACTTATGCTATCTCTTGCACAATCCCACCATCAGGGTCACTGCATCATCATAAAAAAGAAAGAGGGAAGAACTTCTACGGTATTTTCTTTATATCACAGAAAAGGAATGTAACACAACTAGAGCTTATTCTCACTTAACAGCCAACAGATAAAGTAAAAGTAAAATCAATAAGAAGAAAAAAGTAGATTGGCAAAAAATCAAAGAATTTTGCCACCTACAACTTCTTAACCAGCCAACTATTAAATGTAACTAGCTGAACAAAGTCTGGATGACCATTTACAACCAATAATAAAAAGCACCAACAAGCTCTTTAGGTCATTTTTCATTATAATAAATGTTAAAAGTGTTCAGCTACAGATAATGAGAAGTGCTTTGTTATTCGTCTCTAGTTTGAATAAAGATCCACTAAAAAGGCACATGTAAGAACAATTTCGTGATAATAATGATTAATATCGCAAAGTCATAAACAATTTATGATAAAACCAAACCCAAATGTATAAATACTAAAGCAATTGAAGCAAATCTCTACTGATTTAAGCTCATATATAACTAAGCACGTAAATATTTGATTCAAAATAAAACCTACAAAACGAATATTGTTAGAACATCATAGGGAATTATTGAAAACTAAGCTGCTGAAATATTAATGTTCTAGACTAGTTTCCTGCTAGCATGCTTACTGAAATAAATCAGCACTCAACCATTCAACAATACTAAATATAAAGATTGTTTTTTAATTAATTTTTAATTTTAGATACTATTACAACTGTTTTAATATTGATTTTCTCAGTATGGTCTTGTTACAGTTAATAAAAAAGCTTCTCAAATAAAGCTTTTAACTAATATTAGTATTTCTTTAATATATAAAGTAATTACAAAACTACCAATCAAATCAAAGTGCAATATTAATTACCTCCTAATCATACCAAACATAAATTCAAAAATAATAAACCTCTTTCATGTTCAGGATCAAAGCAATCACAACTGGGTGCAAACCAAATAAATATATTTCTGTAATAAATATAATCGATTTCCCAAGGAAACCCTTTTCACAATATTATCATTTATTTTCTATGCATAATATACAAAAAAGCTTTTTCATATATCCTGTTCGATTTCCCGCATATATAAATTCACTATTACATTATATGATACGTGAAGCATTTTGGATGAAAATATTGTCACAGTTGTTAATGGATACGGGCGGGTTAATAAAAAACCCTTACCAGTTGTTAAATTTGATTTAAATGCGACGAGCAAAAATGCAATTATTTTCAAAATAGAATGCAAAAGCTTGCGTGTTTATTTTTTTAAAACATAAATTGCAATTAAAGTTGATCGTATTGAATGTTTTTATACAATTTTATTCAATTATGGTAGATGTGATATAAATATTTTATATTGGAATTTGTGAACAAACTAAATTTTTATATAAAAATCAGCCCAACAATATATATATGTGATAATAAATTTTCAACTGGGGAATACTTTTGCGTAGCTTCGAGCAGTGTAAAGTAGAAGTTAACTATAAACTTTGCCTAATCTAGCTCCATATAATATTCCAAGAAACAATATCATATCTTAAAATGGAATTTAAAATTGTTGTAGGCGTCATGCTTAGAGAACATAAATGGTATGCTGATGTGTTCACACAGTTGTAGCCGCCATATGGCATTCTTGGTTTCATCTAAATATATTACATACATTATTAATCATCTTAGCGTTAGAAAAGCGGATCAATACATCAAAAATTAAGTATTATTGTGCAAACTTTGCGTATAAATTTTAATTTAATTTTCCCAATAAAAAAATAGATTAGCTCCAGAACCATCAAATAATGTTTATGACTACTTACAGAAGTTTTGATACAATCCTATTATGTGCAATGCTGAAAGTTTGGATTAGTTTTACAATCATAATTTTTAATAAATCATTAATTTCTATTAAATTTATTTTGTAATTTCATAGTTAATTATGAAGCATCAAGACCTAAAGATCAGACGGAACTTCAAACATTAATGTAGTATGATTTAGATAGAAATCTACAGAGTAATTATACATTATGATAGTAAATTGAAATGAAGTTCTGTTCTGGAGTCAAAACTACAATGTAGCATCAATTGTGATGGAAACAAAGTTTAATATCTTCGCTTTGAAGATAATTAATTCATTATAGTATTTTTTTTAATGTATTATTTATTCAAATAGTTTTATAAGATATTGATAATATTCAGAACAGTTCACAGCTGTTTGTGTTGTGAATACTATCTATTATAGATAAGGGTTTACTAACTATTTAAGTAAGTTAATTACAGTCCCTTACAAACATAATATGGAAATTATTGACTAATATTATGCTTAAATTAAATGTGATTTATTATTATGTTTTAAATATTATACAAATAAAAACTAGAACAATAGATTATATATTTGTTTGTTCTTATGGATCTTATTGCTTCTTCTCAACTAACTCAATGATAAAATCTAGTTATGCTTTAACCGTATAAAAATGTGAGAATAGCGTATTTATATCCATCAACTTAATTGAAACTTCGTATTTTGATAGCAAATCCCATTTTCATTTAATGAAATAATTTCTTTCCACAAAAATCTTTATCTTATACCCTAGTTTTGAATTCTCAAAAAATCTTCAATTTAATAGTTGAATACAAATATCAAGCGTTTAAAAAAAATCAATAAAAAACAAATAATTTAAAAAAAATTTATTTGACTTATTTTTGAGTCACATTGGTCAATCTAATGTTTTCCAGATTTACTTATAAGTGAAAACTTGTTTGCAGTCTATAAAAGAGGTTGGCAACCTTTTTTTGAGTACAAAATCATTTTAAAAATTACAAGTGTTAACGAAATATTCGGAAAGCCGCTCAAATTTTGTGTTTTGCTGAATTCTTTGTAATTTTTGATAAATTTCAAAAAATATATTTTTTCAGATTTTTTCATATTTTGCTTTCAATAATTGTTTAGTTGACAACTTTACACATGCATTGGTGTTCTAATCAATTTTTAATGTAATAAATAAGTTTTTTGTTTATTTTTTGTAGTTTTTGTCTTAATAAATATTTTGCACAATTTTTATTATTATAATTTTTTTCATTTTGTTAAAATCTTTTGCTTTGTCAATTGAAAATACATTATTTAATGTAATCAACGGAATTCATGTGCAACTTTTGATAAACTTGATGAGGTTTTTACAATTTTTTTTATTAGTTTCATGACATAAATTTAATTTTTGAGCAATGTTGAAGTTTTTGGTCAATAAATAATTTTTCTACGCTTTTTTTGCAAAATTCACGCAATAAAGTATTATTATTTTGTACAATTTTCATAGATTAATTGCAAAAAATTGGTTTATTGCTTGATTTTTAATAATTGTACCAAATTATCGTGTATTTGAAAAAAAAATCATTGATTTTCTAAACAATTTTTGACCAAATTGCAGAAATTGAATTGTTTGCAAATTTTAAGAAAAAAAAAAGTATAACGGTTTTCTAGTCAAATTTTAGATTTATCTTATACAATTTTTATTGCGTTTAAAATGACAAATAGTTCTTCTGAGTTAATTCTGCGCTATATATTGGATTTCTGCGCGGTCGGTCTCATAAGATGAGGTAAACAATAAAGTTTTAGTAGTCAGGTAAACAAGGGAGCTACAAGATAAAGGTTTATTTCAAACATGCTGAATTTGTGACTGCAACGCAGACGGCATTTTGCACGCGCTTTGCTTCAATCATTTCAAAAATGTTGCCGATCAGAAAACAATTTCGAAATTGGTTATAAATTTAAGAACGACGTGACCTGCAAATCCTTAAAAACTTAGCTAATTGTTCCGTAAAGACACCTAAACACTGCAGTGTCAGGTCAAAAGAACAGTCTCCAGACGAGTTATGCTCGGAAAAGCAAATTTTGCGCAACAATCTTAAATTCAACTTTTGTAAGATTATGATTTCTTAAAAATAGTGTTTAGGCAGATTAGGTAAAACGTAAAGATTGCTTTAACGCGGTCCTTCCAGCTCTGTTTTCTGTAGACTAGCAACTAAGCGCATTTCCATTTTTCCGGAATAGTAAACGAGCAAGATTACCAATAATGTGCTAATGCATAACCTACAAAAACTCCACAAACAACCTTTTCACAGACAAAAAGTCACCGTTTGGTATGCTTTGTTGTTCTCTATGAACATTGAAAAAACTTATTTTTTTTTAAAGAGTGTCTTTACTGTATTTGCGAATCTCACCTAATACTGTAACTTTTTTGGAAATACATTATAAATAGAGAAATACGATACAAATGCCTACTTGTTTCAACAAAATAGAGCCATAGCCCATACGGCAAGTCGTTCTTGGGCCATTTTACTGATCTGCTTACAAAAAACTGTTCAATTGCCTAACCGCTTCTCTGATTTGAGCTCCTGCAACCTTTTTTTTATAGAAATGCATTTATCGGCTACCAAAGCCAACATTTGGATAATATAATTTTTAAAACATTTCTAAAAAAAAAACTTAATAAATGTATTTTAAATAAATAATTTTTTTCCATAACTTGTTTTCTTTTTTTTTTTAGAATTCACTTTGGAAATGTGAGACTCTATTTTGTCCCGCTAAAAACATTAAATCAAAACTTGCCCTTCCAAGCCACATTAAAAATATTTGATTAATTAACCATTACTCCTTGGTCAACAAAAACCAGCTATACACTTTATTTTGCAGAAAGATGTCTGTAATACACTTTAAACTAATAACACTATTTTAGTCATAAAGTTAAGCTACTCTACCGGCTTGATCATCTGTAATTAATACTAGTTTAGATACAATACAAAGTAAACTCCAAAGATTCTTTGTTCTCTGTACATGGCTGCTGAATTATGTGTTTGCCGCAACTTTTTAACAAAAACTAAAAACCTTTTATTAAAACATTCATTTTAAACTACGCCTTCCGGCATCACTGATCTACAAAAACATGATTAACGTATTGGTAAACAAATAAATATAAACTGGCATTTTTTAGAGGTCACTTTAAAATTATGACTTATTTTTTGAATTTTCTGTTTTAACTTTGTTTGCAAATTGTAAACCAAATAAGTTTAATAACTCAATTCCTGACAAATGTTATCTATCTGTCAGTTATTATCACCGTGTTACAGATTTTTATAAAACAGCAAACATTCCTTTGATGTTTTTATTGTTTTGAGCAAAACGTACACAATCTAATTCATGTTTTGTAGCGTCCTTACTCTAGACCAAAGATTGGCAAACTTTATTTGGAAAAAGCCAAATCGTAAAAATTTTAAGCTTTAAACATCATCACTTCAATATGCATCAAAAAATATAAGAGGCCGCCAGTACTGGAAGGAAAAAAGTACAGGGAAGACTTGTTGACAAAAGTGAAAATAAAATTACTGACATCAAAAAGAAAATATCGATGTAGAAAGACTATATCCACAAGCTTTTTGAAGATGCTCGTCCGGAAATTCATGGTATAAAGAACGCTTACTACAACTATATAATGCAGTATATGATACCGGAAAGATATCCGAAGAATGGCTCAAATCCACATTTATTACTAATTCAAAAAAACGATCATAAAAGCAGTGCAAAGAATATAGTACTATAAGCATAATGAGGCATTACAATATTTTTCAAAGTTATGCACCGCCGTATATACCGACAATGCAAAGACCATATTGAAGAAACGCAATTTGGTTTCAGGAATGCGTTAGGTACCAGGGAGGCAGTATTTGCGCTTAATGTATTAATCCCAAGATGCATTGTGTTTTATAGATTTCAGCAAAGCGTTCGATCGAGTAAAACACAAAGAATTGCTTAAGATACTCAAGACCACCGGAGCCGACAACAAAAACATCCGCATAATAGCAAACCTCTACTGGCAAAAAACGGCAAAAGTACAAGTTGAAGACCAAAGCACGAAAAATATCCAAATTCGTAAAGGTGTGAAGCAGAGTTGTGTGCTTTTGCCAACCTTGTTTAACATATACTCGGAAAAAATATTTAAGGAGGCGCTGGATGAACTGGAGGAAGGAATACCGATCAACAGCGAGATAATTAACAACTTTAGATACGCGGACGACTCTGTTATATTGGCGAGTATAACTCAAAGACTTCAGCTGATGATGCATAAGATCAAATTAGTCAGCTAAAAGTACGAAATCAATCTCAATCTCAAAAAGACCAAATATATGTGTCAGTAAAGATCCATCACAGCGGACGATACTTCTCAACAACAAAATCATAGACCAAGTAGACAAATACACATATCTAGGCACATGCGTGAATAAAATCTGAGATCATTTAGTAGAATTCAACAGCCCAGAATTGAGCATGCAAATTAAGATCAAAATGTTGCGCTGCTCCGTTTTCTCAACACTAATGTACGGCGTCGAATCCTGGACCCTACAAAGAATACAGAGAAAAAAACTGGAGGCCTTTAAACTATGGACATATCGTCGTATCCTGAATACCTCATAAAAAGAACACATTAGTAATAAAGAAGTTCTGCAGATAATGGGTAAGGAACAGGAAGTTAAAAGCTGTGAAGGTTAGGAAATTAGAATATCTGAGACACGTAATGACATCGCTGCAACTTTTTCGCAGTGCAGTGGACAAGGAAAAGATCGTAATGATAATCGTTAATATCCGTAACGGATGAAGCACGCCAAGAAAAAGAAGAAATATGGATATTTTTGTTTCACTTGCATCAAAATCCAAAAAACATTGTTGTAAGTGTAGTTTTCAGAAAATATATCCGCCGCAATTTTTTTTAGAAAGTTGGACTTTGTGAGCCGTATTAACCAACCACTGCTCTAGACGACAGAAGAACATTTGATGATTTAAAAAAAAATCTCATTTGCCTAGAACTTTTTTAAAACTGCATTTAAACCTTCTTTACAGAAAAAAACTCGTCCAATAGTAAACTCAAAGAAACAATGTTGAACATAAAAACATTACCACCATACATAGACAATCACTTTCGCTAAAACCTGTTTGTAAGGTATTCAATATTCCGCTAATTGTATCAACCAAATTGATCAATACAAACATACATTGTGTACCTTGCAAACCTGAACGTAAATGTATCCTCTGGATTATTTTACTGATAAAGCATATGACAATTTTTTCAAGACCATTTTAAGTAAAAAAATTCATAAGAAATGTAAACTTCAATCAAACTTTCTTGAATTGCCAAACAGAAACTCGTTGGCTTTAGCATCTGTTAAGGTTAATGGCTATCAGAAGAAACAATTGTGCTCATCTCCTCACCAAAGAGTGCCAGTCAAATTTTCCAAAAAGCTAAAACTTACGTTTTTTGTATTTTTCTAAAATTTATGACTGGTCTTATAAAAATCTTGATAAAACACTAACACGCAGTGGAAAAAACCATTAATATAATACAAAAACAATATAAAAAAAATCAAAGACAAATTATGAGGCTGTAGACGTTAGAAAATTGCAAACAATCTTCAAAAATTGTGGTTTATGACTTTTTGCAGATAGTTTTAAGCAGCTTAAGTCCGGGGCAAATAACACTTAAGGGCTTAATTTTTAACAAACTAAGTAATTAAGATTGAAAATAATAGTTTGTTTACACAGTGACTCTTCCAAGATTATTGAATTTTATTTAACAGAGAGAATAAATAGCAAACTATTTTATATTTATAATTTTTATATTTATATTATTCACATTATGCTTACAACTTCGAAAAAAGATGGAAAGCATTTCGCGACTTCTTTCGCAGAGAAACAATTAGCTAAAGAGCATACTAAAAGTGGTTTGTTTGCTTCAAAGATGGTGATACCAATTTAGACAACAAGTTAGAGGTCAAACTTCAGATTTTGATTTCAGGCTTGACTAAGAAATCCATTTTTTTACCAATTTGTTTCAAAGAAGTAGTATTTTAAAAAAATGCTAACAAATAAAAATGTTAACACAAATTTGAAACTACTTAAAGGTTGCTTAAAACAAGCTGAGTAAAGTTTTTAGACCAACCACAATTTAATTTTTTTCAATTCAATTTCTTGTTTCTCTAACGTTTACAATTATTTACAATTTTTCTTTAATAATTTCAATAAGCTTTAAAAAATAAAAAATTGTTTAAAAAAAAAGAAAATCCTACGTAAAGTTAGCATTGTTTATCATAAATATTCTTAGCTTCTATTCATAAATTTTAGAAATATACAACAAATTTAAGTTATAGCTTTTCGGAAAGCCAAATGAAACAATTATTTCTGCAGCTAGCCATTAACCGCAGCAGATGCTATGCCATAGCGGAAATCCGTAGACCAACTTGGTTTTCATTTGCAATTCCAGAAAGTTTGATTTTAATAATTTTCCACTTACAATTCCAATAAAAAAACTTAAAAATGTATAAAATTGTTTGTATTTTTCAACTTTATTTTTACCGCCAATTTTTATTTTTCCAAAACGTGTTTCCCATTTATTTTTGAGGCTAGAGAACAGAATAATATCCTATTCGAGTAGCCAGAGAAAAAGTAGATAATATATTTAGTGTTGCTGTGCTGGTTGGTTTTTTAATGTTTAAAATACCTAAAATTAAAGTTTTACTTTTAAAATTTGCTGATCCTTCAACTAAAGTTTAGTTGACGATAACCACTCGCACAGAAGTTTGCTTGATTGCTAGTGCTTGTTGATTTTATTTTATTGTTTTTTTTAATAAAACATGAGATTTTTTGCTAAACTTACACAAAAATATTTTGTTTGCATATTTTATGATTATATCTTTTACAATAAATCAATTTTGCTTGTGTTTGAAACAACAATTAAAATGTCTGCGTAATTTTAAAGCAACTTATGTAAGATTCTAGGCGCAATTTGAATCTTTTGCACCAATTTTTGATCAATTTCATGCAGTAAAAGCATTTTTGTGTAAATTTTATGCAATCAAGAAGGTTTTGTTGTGGTTTTTAATTTACCTTTTTTTAGGAACTGATTTTGTATACTATTTTAAATTGTTTGATGCAGTAAATGAGTATTCAGCAAAACATTTGATAAATTTCATGTGTGAAATATGTTTTTAGTCCAAACTTTAAGCAATAATTAGGTTTTTTGCATCATTTTTATAATCTCTATGAATTGAGTTTTGCGCTTTTTTTTAATAAATTACAATTTAATTTTAAAATTTTAAACCTACCAAAGTGTCTTTTCTTATTCAAAAGATGTTTTTTCTTGTCAAGAAAAACTAACCCTCTATAAAGGATTCAAACATAAGACCACTAGTATAGCAGTCAGTGATTTGCGTCTACTGCACCACCTGGACCCTTGTTTGATGGTACTATGTACTAATTTTGTTGTTCATCAAGGTTTGAATGCAGCTTCACAAAAAATCTGTGCAAATTTGGTTCCATTTAATAAATAATCAATCTGTCTATAGTAACGTTGCTGCAAAACATCAAGATTTGCATTTGATTTTCGGATAGTAAAAGAACTGAAAACAGTCATTTTGAAAAATTGTAGTCAACTAGCAAAATGTTTAGGAAATTTGCTTCCAGACGTTGAAGGCTGCACCTGGTTAAAACAAGTAGTGGAATGGTAAACACTTTTGTGTTTCAAAGTGGTGTTTGGAGATACTATAAGAATAAATCAATGGATTGTTGCTTTAACTTTAGTATTTGCCAAGTTTTTCTTGTCACAAAGTTTTAAATGTAACTTTAAAAAGATTTGTGAAACTTTATTTAAAAAATTCAAACAAACCAGAGCTGGGAGAGGTTTACTAGTTATCAGAAATTATCCGTAAAATCAATTTTGGCGCTATTTTAAATCTATACCCTGTCTATAAGCCACAAGAGTCATAAAATAAAACCAATTTTTTGTTGGGCCAAAAAAAAGCTTTTTTTAATTTTTTTAACTGCCAAAGTTGATAAATTTTGATATGAATTAATTGGAAAATATGAATTTGTTTTGTGTATTTTAGTTTTGGAGTCTAAGAAATGCCTATTTTTCAACTTAACTCATACAAACACACGTTCAAATAGTGTAAAAAATTTGAATTTTGCGGATAATTTTACATAAAAAATATTTGGTGTTGTGCTTAACGGACGTAGAAAATTCCATCTAGGGCAAAATATGAAAAGTAAAAGAAAAAATTATGTCATTTTTTTTCTTCGCTCAAAAAATTCAATTTTTAATTATTTTATGAGGTTATTTGGCTTATATCTCCTTATTTCAGAAGTTTGATTAAAGATATCTTCTGTCGCTTGAACCAATTTTAGGCGATTTTACTCTTTCTTTGATAGTTTTTGCGCTTGCGGCACCATTAAGACTCAATCTATTAAATATATAATTTTGTAATTTTTTTTCGTAGACCTACGACTGACTATTTTCTATGTAAAATTGTCCGCAGAATTCAAATTGTTAATAATATTTAGCCTCTGCTAAACATGTATTTGTAAAAATTAATGCTAAAATATAGGCATTTTTACCATATTTTTCAAGTTTTAGACCTCTAACACTCAAATACACAAAACAAATTTATATTTTCTAATTAATATACATCAAAATACCTCAGTTTTGGCGGTTAAAAAATCCAAAAAATGCTCCTTTTTGCGCAGCCCTCTGGGAACAAAATGGTTTTATGGCTTTTGCGGCTTATAAATAGGATATAGACTTAAAATTAGACCAGAATTGGATTCTACAAAAAATTTCTAATCAATTTCTCTAGTAAAGTTTTTTGCGTTAAAAATTTAAATGTTTAAATACCCGCCGACACATTTCAATAGGAATATTGTTAATGGCCTCTCGAATGTTGTTTTTAACTGCTCCGTAGTGGCTGGAGGATCGGTGTAGACGACACTCTTTAAATATCCCCACAAAAAGTTGTCAAGGAGCGTAAGATCTGGTGATCTTGGCGGTCAAGAGATATCCCCAAATCTTGAAATAACAGTTCTCGGAAACAATTCACGTACAGTGTCCAATGATGCTGCTGCAGCGTGTGCCGTCGCCCCATATTTAAACATTTAAGAGCAGTATTGGAGGAGTGCTATGAGAAGGATGGTCGACATTTGGACAACATTGTGTTTAAAAAATGAAATCCGCATCTCTGTACTTTCTTAATTTAATATTAAAATTATTCCAACACTTTTTATACTGTTATTATAACGTGTTAAAAACTGAAATCTACTTTGAGTCACGCAGTATTTGTGATGTCTAGAGTAACTTTATTAACAATAAACTTCTTGAGTTGCTCAATGCGTTTTAATCTTTTTTTTTTTATTATTTTATGTTGCCTTAGGTTTGACAATGATTGCTTATATTTGCGAGAACTCATCCATGAGGCGATGATGGTGTTCACTTTGTAACAATTATTAACAGTAAATAATTTATTATTTACATACTGGTAGTATCTAAAAATGTGTCAAAGTTATTCACACATGTACCAAATAGGTTTTTGTGGTGTAACAAAATACATTGCAAATAAAACCTTTGAGCCATTTCACAACATTATAAGGTTAGTCACACATAGGTCAAAAGGATTTTTAAATTATGTAAAATAAAGTAGTTTAGCATTAAAGTCATTAAGGTATTTAACAATTGTAACATGCTAGGTACGCTACGTTATGGTTGTACTAGGCTGTAAAAGATTGTTATACATACAGTGGCATTCAAAGCGTTAAGGTCGTATTTGACATAAAAGTCTTATACGTAACAGCCGTTAAAAGCATGCTTAATGCACTGTGATTTGATCACTTAAAGTTGCATAATGAAATTAAAATTGTGTTAACTAAGTGCCTGCTATTATGGTATTGATGTAATTATAAGAGTTCTAGCTTTTCCTGCGTTGGTTCTTTGCTAGAAAAAGATTATACATTTTCAATTGCTCAAAATATAATGTTAATTGAGGTCGCATTGATGCAAAAGAAAAAGATAGACCAGACCGACTCAAACAAAGCATTGTGCAGCAAAAACTAATTGAAGCAGAACAAAGAAAAGAATCCCAGTATTCATTTCAAAGTAAAATGATGCAATCAGATAAATTAGCAAAAAAAACGGCTTAGAAGCAGTGTTTAAACGAATTAAACTGCTTGAACGCACGGTGTGGTGAATGAGTAGTTAAACATTTGTTGCATCAATTATATAAAAACAAATTTAAATAACTAGGCGTAACTATTAAAAACCAAAATTGCCAAAAAAAAATTACGTAATACAGCAGCGTCCTCTTAATTTACCCAAAAGTAGGATATTTCGGCAACCTTCAACCATAAAAAGTGTAAGCAAAGCAAATGTTAAAATCAAACTTTCTTAAATTTTTAAAAGATCTCGTTAGCCTACCGACTTTAATATAGCATCTACTAAGGTCGGTATCTACCATTTTAAACTTAAAAAAAAACGTGCGTTAATGCAAAAAATAACAAGATAAACCACAAAACCATGTCAAACAGAGAATAATGGAGCAAATCGCAATCGCGCAAGAAGCGGAGAAAACCTTCAGCAGTACAATGGTGTAGTAGCATAAATTAGCAGCGAACAACGGTCAATAAAATTTGGCGACAAACGGCAATGGCTATTCCAAAGTGAATTAGTTTAATTAATTATTATTAAACAACGTAGACGCTCGGTGGGTGGTTGGAAGGCAGAGCATTTCATTGCAACAATTATTAAAAAAATAAAAAAATAAAAACATTAAATTCACAAAAAAATAAAATAAAACGCAAACCCAAAATAAAAACTATAAACAAATTTAAACAATGTAATGCATGATCTTTGTTACAAAAAATCAGCAAATACTACAATAAAAATGTACCATAAATCAAAAGTTAAAAAAATAAATACTGAAATGAAACAAAGCATCAAGAATATGTATATGTACGAGTATACATATACATAGGTCAAAGTATGTTATGTTTAAATACAAATTTTCAATTATATGACCGACTAGTAGTATAATTCAGCTAAACATGTACATACAAGAAAATTAAATATTAACATTATAAAGAATCATTATACAACATTGACTATAAAGTTCTTTAACTACTTGCTAACTAACACCAAACAAATATTAATTAACTGCAAAAAAGCTTTAAAAAAAAGGTATATATAATTCAATTCAAACTTAATGGTTTCTGATAGAATTAGTAAGTTTTAGTTTAGTTTACTTTTAGAATCCTAAAATATTTTTTTTAATAAAGTATCTAATTGTAAACTATTGTATACTATCACAGTGCAGACAAGTCTAATTGAATATTGTGTTTCCTTGCCCTAATATTGTAAAATAAATCAAAATTGAGGAATTCATGCATAAATAGTTAAACTGGTATGTGAGAACTACTCTGCAATTCAGGGTAAAACAACAAAATTATGATCTAAAACTTCAATTTAAACTGAGATCTCAAAACTACTACTCAAATTGTAGGTAGCCAAATCAATTAGAACTCAAATATATTATTGTTACAAGAGTTGTTATAAGAAATGAACAGAGATTGTAGTCAAAGCCCAAATAGCAAATAAGTTTTTTGTGTCTCAATTGCCAAATAATTATAATAATAAATTGTCTTTTCCCTCACTAAGAAACACATACACTCGTGTTTCAAGGTATGCACCCATCATTGGTGTGCCTAGCATCTTACTGGTTAAGACAATTTATATAAAATCACAGTAACTATTGGTCATAAAAAATCATTGATAATCCCGATTTTATATTAAAGATATTAAAGTAGTTGTAAATGAATTTTTGATCCATCCAATTTATACAAAAAATTAAAATCTCTGAAATAACATTTTTGTTAATTTGTTAATATAATTTTAAAATTAATTGTCTCTATAAATTTTTTCTTCCTGGTTAAAGTAGTAATAAAAAGATTTATGATAAAATTCTTACATTAAAACGTTCAACAAAATTTTAAATAACAATTTCTGGCTTCAAGAAAAGAAAAATTTTATCCAAATCCCCAACAAAAATTAAAACTAAAATTATTTGACAATTAACTTCCTTCCGTAACATTTTAAAATTGAGGATAAGCTCGTCGCAGTTTTAGAAATATAAGTATGAAATGAAAATGATAAAATATTTCTACAGGATCCCATAGTAAAGTTAAATGTTGGTTTCTACTTCATCGCCTCTATATATCAGCGCCAGGTCTTAAGGAAACGGAAGATCCTTTGGAATCTGGGATTACGCGATTGCTGAGGTTAATTGAAACTATGCTACAACTAAGCTTTAATGGCATTGAATTTATCCATGGCGACACTATCTAGATGATTTTTATTAAGCAAAAATTACCTGACAAACTTCCTTTGAGAAAATTTGAATCAAATCAAGCAATTTAATTAATAAACTGAATAATTATTAATAAATATTTAGGTTTATTTTAAAAAGTTTGTTTCAATCTACAAACTATTAAGTATTGTAGAAATTTATGATGACGTACAAATTTAGTTTATATTTAATAAAATCGCACTTTAAACACAATTAAATAACACAAAAATTATTATTTAATACATCAATCTTTTAACGCGTAATAATATTTCCCACAAATTTTCGTTGCAGAATGCTTCGCACGGCAGTTCGCGTTGAACTGCCGCAACCAGCGAGCGCTGGTTTGCTTCTCGCAAGCAAACCCGGTGCCCGTTGACAGGCGCAATTCAAACTGTTCATTCATTCGGAATTTGCATCTATATGATCTGTCTTGTAGGGACAGAAACAAAACAAAAAAAAAAAAACTAAAAATGTATATATGTAGAGAATTCTCTGTTTCATCCTAGATTCAATTTAACTGTGAAGTGAACAGATTGCATAATTATGAGCGTTTGTAGTATGGGGGCGTCGGCCAACAAAATAAAAATGAGAAGGAAGGAAAGAAGAACCGAAGTGTGAAATTATGTTGCGGATAAAAAAAGGATGTTATGCAAAATGAGTGTTTAATGGATCATTTTGGTGGTGGAATTAATTTTTTTATATGTTAAGGTGAATTTTAAATTGTACGTGAGTTTGATGGCATTCAAAATTATCAGTTTAATTGAGTCAATTAATTCCTGTCTTTAACTGGAGGTGACAAATCTGTTCTCTTATTAAAGGTTGTAAATCATCATCAATTCTATTATAGCTTTGGTAGATAAATCACTGAAACTACAACTAAACAATTCTTGAAGGTATCTTAGCCAACAATTACTTGTTCAATTTAATAAAAATTATTAAAATACTTTAAAAATATCCTTAAAATTGAGCGTTAAATCAACTGAATATAAAGGTTATAGAATGTGATGCTAGAAGCGTTTTGAATGTCTATTTTGCAAAATCTTAACTTAACATTTAAACCTAAATTATATCAGTTGCTATCTTATACATTTTATGAGTTTAATGGCTTCCTAATTACTTTGTTGTTCTACAATAAGAAAATATAAGACCGTTAGTAAATAACGCAGCAAAGAATGCCAAAGCAATTGTACTGAAATGGCGGCAAATAAATTATAACTCTTATGGAGAAATAACCATTACATGGATACGGAAACTATTAGATAGATGAGAAGAATGTATACACATTGCATAAAAAGGCCAATTTTTGTACAGACTTTGAATATTTTTAAGTTATGTTAAATTCACATTTAAAAGAAACAATGACTCAAAAGTATTAATTACATATATACCTAGTCATGCCGTTCCCTTTCGGGATAGGCAATTGATTTGTCGGGCACACCGAGCCACAGAGAAAGCCATGTATATGGAAAGTTTGGATGCGAATATGAAGTAAATAGTCAATACAATCTAACGTGCACAAGTGTTGTTTCCAAAAACCTAAACACTACCATTACCTCCAATGTCATCATCTCCTATAAAATTAAATTTTTACAAGATCCAAAAAAGCAATAACTCATATGTAAATTCTTCATCCATTTTTTGATAGTATATTCATCAATGGTGTTAGACAATGTTGTAAACGTAAAGACAGCATCATCTTTTAAAGTAAACACACATTCAATACAAAACCAAAATAAAACTGCTTTATTTGGGTTTTCTCCTAAATGCGCTTTGTATGTTTTTACTAAGTCAAACATTACTTTGTAAACAGTTTAGCTTCAAATGCAGCCTCTAGATATTCCAGTAACAAACCAAGTGGCTTTAACCAACTGCAGTTTTACGCAAATTACAATTCTAAATCAAAATGTATTTTTTATTTCTAACAAGACCCAAAAAAAACTTTCACTTTTGCTTGTATTCTGACTGGAGCGGTATTACAAATTTTGCCTTACGTAAAAGCTCCTAACGGTCTCAGTAGAAGCATAGAAGCATAGAAGCTGCACAAAGCTCAGAATTGCAAAAGCGTATAAAACCATCTCCATAGATGTTCTAGCAACAATAATCGCAGCAGACCTGAAGGTAGAAAAATTCCTAACAAAAGCCTTAAGTTATACATTAGATCAGTTAGCAAGATTATTGGTCCATGTTGCAAAAAAGTTCCAATTTTTTTTTTTTTATTTCCATTGAAGTGTTTATTATAAGAAGTTGGAAGTTCCTCTTTTCTGGAAGTTCTTCCGTCAAAAGAAAAATAAGTGAAATGTAATCTCTTAATGACAAACACTTAGGTAAGTAGATGGACAATTCGTAATTATCAGTAGTTTGAACTGAAGTAAAGAATCAAACAAAACACACCAACACAGACTATCCGTTCACATTTCATAAACTTCTGCATAACAATCACCCTCTTCCTTACTGTTGTTGCTGGAATATTGCAGAAATAAGAAATAACTCACTTCAGATCTTGATTACTAGCAAGTAGTTTAAACTAAAGTGCCCATCTACCCACCCAAGTGTTGTTCATCAAGAGATTAGATATCACTTCCTTCTCATCTGACTAAGAGACTTCTGACACTTGCAAAGAAAAGAAACTTTTAATTCTTTGATAACAAGCACTTGGACAGGTGAGTAAACACTCAAACTATGCGCTGATAATCAGTGACAAAACCAACCCACCCAAAAATTGGTCATCAATAGATTTGATATAACTTTCTTCTCCTTTAACTAAAATACTTCTAAGAATTGCAAAGAGAAAAAACTTGAGCACTCCAGTTCAAATTACTTTCTGGAGTGACCCACCAACTCGCCCAAGTATTAGTCATCAAGATAAGAAATATCACCTCTTCTTCCTCTAACTTTTGCAGAGAGGACGTACTTCCTATTCTTTGATAACAAACACTGACTACTATTGCATCTGGTGTCAAAACCGGATTTTTTCTAAAACCATAAAACTGGCTATGACACTAAATGTGACAGCCACATTTGTTGTCTATGACATTTTTCGATTTGTTGGAATATTTAAAAACATAGTTCCATTTGACAGCCAAAACACTTAACATAAATTGCACTTAAAAATTTAACTTTAATTCAAACAATCCTCCTACATCGCAAAACATAACCCGTTCATAGTTCTTCTTTAATCTCCTTTCCTTCTCTTACTTACAAATTGACAGCAAAAAAACTGATCATCATAGTCTCTGCTGTCCTATCTTGGACTATTATTAGAGAGTAGTTTTGAACTAGAGTGCTCAACCATCCACCTAAATATTAGTCATCAAAAAATTAGAACCAACTCCTCTTCCGACTAAGAATTTTCTAACCCTTGCAGAGAAAAAACTTCTAATTCTTTAATAACAAACACTCGGGCTGGTGGATGCACACTCCAGTTTAAACTACTCGCTGGTAATCATGATTTGGAGTGACCTACCCACCCACCCAAATGTTGGTCATCAAAAGATTAGATATAACCGCATTTTCTTCTGACTAAAGGACTTCTTACACCCTCAGAGAAGACAAACTTCCAATTCTGCAATAACAAACATTGGGCTGGTGGGTGAGTAACTCCAAATCATGATTACCGATAAGTAGTTTGAACGTGCCAACCCATCCACCAAAGTGTTATTCATTAAGAAATGATCTAAATTTTTTCTTCTCACTTAAGTCGACGCAATTTTTTTCAATAGAAATCAACAAAATTTCTCAGCGGACTAATCTGACACTTGAGAATCCGCCCTCAAACCATAAACTGTTAACTATCAAGAAATTGGTTACTGCCTCCACGTTTGGTTTCTTAGTCATTCATTCTGTTGTACTCAAAGTAGTGCAACAATGTGTGAAGAATATACAATATTTTGATAACAAACACTTCAGCATGAGAGAGTTACGCAAATCTAAACCACTTTTCCGCAATTTATAAAATATGAACCCAGTCCATCCGCTCAAGTATAATAAGCGTAAAAATTAAATACAATTATTATTGTTTAACTCAGATTGTCAAAAACAATTAAGAGAAAAAGAAAACAACCGTGCAGATAAAACACTTAAACTAAAAGCTAAAGTTCACAAACAAAGAACTGTAAAAGCGGGTCAGCAACTACAGACAATTGCCTAACAACTAAGACGTAAAAAAAAACCCGGATGGAGATTTTAAGCAAATTAATAAGAACAAAAAAAAAACGGTAGTAAACTTGCTTAAAGAAAACATTTAGAGTCAATACTACTGGCTACAGTGGGTTGAGAGAAACTCCTAAAGCTAATCGCAAAGAATAACATCTGTAAAACTCGATAGCAAAAAATATAAAATAAATAAAAACAAAGGCCGCAAGATAAGAACTTGCAATGGCAAACCCCGATAGTAAAGAAAAAACGCAAGCAATGACATAACAAAATTGTCATCGGCAAATACCAATAGCAATAAACTGCACAAAGTTATAGTTAGCAGACCTCAATTCCGACCAAAACAAACAAGTAAAGAAACGTAAGCAGGAAGAAAGCCAGTCTGGTAACACAAACACTCAACAAGTGTACTTCAGTATAGGCAGCCTTTACAAACAAAAAAAATAGGAAAAAAATCCAAGTTGAATACTTAATCTAAGAAGAGTGTTTTTTTTAAGAGCCACTACTTGTTATCTCACTGCTTTATACGTCCTGAAACACAAAAACAGTTACCAGGTTCTGCTGAAAAAAAAAGTTTGATAACGGGCAACAAAGGATTGATAACATCTAAAAAAAAACAAAAAAAAAAAACAAAGATCAATACAATATAAAGACGTAATAGAAAACAAGCAATACGCAGCATCGAGTGTGCTGCAAGCCCACTAATAACACCTAAAAAATCCCAAAAGCTTCCTGTGTACTTTCAGTCGCCAAGCAAAACTCCGACAGCTTTTTGCAAAAACCATTGGAAACCAACACAACGCAGGAAAACATAATTTTTAACAACCTCCTAAGACATTTTTTACCATCAACCGCAAAATAAATAACCAACACCTGAAAATAATCTTCAAAGAATTTTTCAATACACTTACAGGGAACAAGCCCAAGTACCGGTCATCACAATTTTGTACCTAGAGGACATTTTTGATATGTTTTTTCACACAAGAATCCAGACAGATAAACACGATCACAAAAAAGTAACTTAAAAGCGCAAATTAGAAGAATCCAATTCTAAACTACTATTGCAGATAAATACAACCGGGAACCCAAAAGAAGACAATAACAGTATTTTATCCACACCAGCCGACGCCGGTAGAGCAGCCAAATTGTTTAAGCTTATATTTAAAATAAATAAAAAAATAGACTACATCAGTATCAAAAAGGAACATTACTCTCTAGTTCTCTCAATTCAACAACAATACCGAAGTTCAGTTTATATAAGCCCTAGTCAAAGAACCCTATGCCAAAAAACGGTCAAAAAGTAATGTAAACGTTGTGTTCGTGTCTGTCGTTAAGATACTAGAACTCAACGAAACAAACTGCCAGAAAATACATTTTTCAATTTCAATTGGGTGAAGCGCCTAATATGTCGCAGCTTCAAGACCCAACTCCGGCAAAGCTGTTTTAAAAAATTGTGGCATTTATTAATTCAAGACATTAGTTTAATACATAATTAGTGTCCGTGTAACCATAATTACATTTATTATGAGTGTGAGTGGTCCAGATACTAGGCCTCGTCAGTATCTACAGCACATCACTTGTCTCAATTAACGGGTTAGGTAGAAACTGGTCCCAAAAGATAAGCAATTCAATGTAAATTTATTTTAAATTGAGTTATATAAGCCCGGTTTAAAGTGTTGCGCAAAAAATGGTCAAAAACAGGCACTGTCCCAAAAGTGCAAACGTTGTGTTCGTGTCTGTCGTTAAGATATTAAAAATCAACGGGCCAAACTAAAGCTAATCCCAAAAGATCAAATTTCCTCACCAGAGATCCAGTAAACCATATCCAGATACTGGTAGCATAGCTCCAAAAAATGCTTAGAAAATACAAAAAAGTTATATTTGACAGCAAAACTGTCATATTTTACAAATTAAATGCCAGCAATGCAAAAATCCGGCCATAATATGACAAAAAATATTAAAACCCGGTCATAAAAAGTTAAAAATTCAAAATCCTGTCAAAAAAATTTGCAAAATGGCAAACAGTGCTAATTTCCGACCATTAAACGTTAAAAATATTAAAATTAAGCCACAAAACTTAAGGTTTATGTAAACAATAGCAAAATCCGACCATAAAAAGGCAAAAATAACAAATTTCAGTTACCAATATAACAAAACTTTTAAAATTCTAGTTTAAAGTAGCAAAATCTGTTCATTAAGTGTCAACAATAGTAAAATCCAAGCACAAAATGTCAGAACTATTAAAATCCAGCTAATACTTTTAGAAAATAAGTAAAAAATTCAAAACCCGGCCATTAAATGTTAAAATTAACAAAACTAATTTACACAAAACTATAAACTAATAAGAAAATGTCTAAAATTCAGCCAGAAAATTCAAAAACTGTAAAAAATACCTTGCTTCCAACAAAAAAAAATTTCTAACTAACACTAAAATCCGGCCACAAAATTTGATAATTTCGTAAAAAACTAAAATTTAGCTATAAAATGCCAAAAATATTAAAATCTAATAATAAAATATCAAAAATCCGACCAGACAATTCAAAAACTGTAACAAAAGTACAAAATCTGGCCATAAATTGTGAAAAACACTAAAATTCGGGGCGGGTGGTTAAGTCACTCCAGAGCATAGTAACAGGTCAATAATTTAAAATGGAGTAACCCACCAACCCGCCCACCCAAAAGTTACTTATCCAGAGGTTGGATCACGGCCTTCTCTTGTAATAAATAATTTCTGACGTCCAAATAGAAAACAAACATACCATTTCTTGATAATAAACAATAAGGCGAGTAGGTGGGTCACTCCAAAGCATGGTAACGGCCCAGTAGTTTGAAATAGAGCGTTGGATCACAATCTGCTCTTTTGATAAAATGACTTCTGATTTCCACATAAAAAACAAACAATAAACTCTTTGATAACAAACACTTAGGCGGGTGGGGGAGTCACTCCAAAGCATGGTAAGAGACCAATAGTTTGGAATGGAGTATCCCACCCACCCACCCAAGTGTTAGTTATCAAGAAGTTGAATCACGACCTTCTCTTGTGATAAAATGACTTCTGATATCCGCATAGAAGACAAACTTTCAATCCCTTAAGGACGAACACTAAGGCAAATGGGTGGGTCACTCTAAAGCATGATAACGAACCAATAGTTTAAAATAGTGTCCTACCGGCTCACCCAAGTGTTAGTTATAAAATGGTTAGATCACAGTCTTTTGTTGTGATAAAATTACTTCTGACGTCCAAATAAAAGATGAATATTTAATTCCTTGGTAATAAACACTTGGGCGAGTGGGTATGTCACTCCAAAACATGGTAACAAGCCAATTTGAAATGGAGTAGCCCACCCAAGTGTTATCCAAAGATTGGATCACAATCTTCTCTTGTGATAAAATGACTTCCGATATCCGCATAAAAGACAAACATTCAATTCTTTGATAACAAACACTTGGACGGGTGAGTGGGTCATCCCAGAGCAAGGTAACAATAACTTGAAAAGGAATAACCCACAGTGTTACTTATCAAGAAATTCAATCACGACCTTCTCTTATAATAAAATGACTTCTGACGTCCGCGTAAAAAACAAACATTAAATTCCTTAATAACAAACACTAGGTCGTATCGGTGGGTTACTCCAAAGCGTAGTTATCCAAATGTTAATTATCAAAAGTTGAATCACAATCTTCTCTTGTGATAAAATAGCTTCTGATGTCCGCATAGAAAACAAACATTCAATTCCTTGATAACAAACACTAGGGCGGGTGGGTACCTTACTCCAAAACGTAGTAACAAACCAATAGTTTAGAATGGAGCGTCGAAGTTATATCACGACCTTCTCTTGTGATAAAATGACTTTTGACGTCCGCATAAAAGATAAACATTAAATTTTTTAATAGCAAACACTTTGGTGGGTGAGTGGGTCACTTCAAAGCATGGTAACAAGCCCATAGTTTAGAATCGGCATTATTTGGAGCTGTATTCATAGCATATTTTTTTAACAATTGTTAATTAAACTCACAAAAGATAATTACTATCTGCTTAAAACATAATGAATCAAATTCTTATAAAATAAAACACTTCAATTTCATTAAAAATCATGCGTCCTTTGAGCTATTTTGAAAAAGTCAACTTTTTTACTGAAAAATGCAAATAACTCGCTCATTTCTCAAAATTTTGGAATAAAAATTATATGAAATTTTAAATATATTTCAATTCCAAACAATATTTATTTGAAGCAATTTCCAAAAATAATGAGCATTTTTGAGTTATTTTGAAAAAATCAACTTTTTACTAAAAAATGCAGATATCTCGCTCATTTCTCAAAATTTTGAAATAAAAACTATAAAAAAATTTTGAATAAAATTCAATTTCAAACAATATTTATTTAAAACATTTTTTGAAAACAATGAGCATTTTCGAGTTATTTTGAGAAATATCAACTTTTTTACGGAAAAATGCAAATAACTCGCTTATTTCTTAAAATTTTGGAATAAAAATTTTGAATTTTTTTAAATAAAATTCAATTACAAACAATACTTATTTAAAGCATATTTCGAAATTAATGAGTATTTTTGAGTTATTTTAGGAAAAATAAACTATTTTATCGAAAAATGCAAATAATTCGCCTATTTCTCAAAATTTTTAAAAATTTTTATATAAAATTTTATGCAAAATTAAATACCAAACAACATTTATTTAAAGCATTTTTTGAAAATCATACGTTTTTTTGAGTTATTTTGAGAAAAATTCAACTTTTTTACCAAAAAATGCAAATAGCTTGCTTCCTTTTCAAAATTTTAAAACAAATTTTATATAACATTTTATGCAAAACTTAATTCCAAACAATATTTATTTAAAGCATTTTTCAAAAATAATGAGCATTTTTGAGTAATTTCAAAAAAACATCAACTTTTTTATAAAAAATGCAAATAATTTGGTTATTTCACAAAACTTTGGAACAAAAATTGTATAAAATTTAAAGTGAAATTCAATTTTAAACAGCATTTATTTGAAACATACGTTTTTTTGAGTTATTTAGAGAATAATCAACTTTTTTACCGAAAATGCAAATAGCTCGCTTATTTCTCAAAGTCATTTGAAAGTAAAAACTAAAATACTTTATCCACGTAATAAAAAAATATAAAATCCACAGAAAAACAAATATTAACATTAAATTCTTCATCAAAAAACTAATAATCCCAAAAGTAAGCAAGATTATATTAACCAATTGTGTTCAGTATTAATCAAGTTTTAGATGAGGCAAAGAATTGGAACTTTATTATACAATTTAACCAAAGAATATTTTACACCGTAAACAAATAATAATAAAACTATATTGATTCTATCTATTTACGTTTGCAAATTGCAAACAATATAATACAAACCTTCTAGAATAAATTAGATCAAAACAACTTGTTATCATAATAAGTAAAAACATTTCTAATAAAATCCAAGCGCATAAAAAAAACTTGATTAAAAAAATGTAAGTAAATACTGAGAATAATAATAACAAAACTTTGTATATATTAGTAATAGAAAGAATAAATTAAATCAAAACAATTTCAATATTCGATCAAACCCGAGCATCTCCGAACAAAATTTTCATGTTTTAGATATGAATAAAGTCGTCACGTATCCCAACGTTAACAAAAGGTTATTGTATTAATTATTACTGTGCAGTGCTTTGTGAGTGGACTAGAAATTTAAAGACATAATAAAAAATGAATGGAATTTAATTGTTATTATAATGTTAATTAATACAAACGTTTTAGTTTGAGCAATTACTGTTTTGAGTGCTATAATATAAACAAAACCCGACATAAATATTTATAGAAGGATTGTTTAATAACAAAATATAAACAGACACATAAATGATGATGTATGATGATATATGGCTGCAGAATAAATAATAAATTCATTTAATTTTCTTTAGTAGTACATAATAGATTTATTTCCTTGGGGTACAAGTTAGAAAAAATAAATCGTAGGTGTAAAAACTTTAGTTTTTATAGTTCTGCAATTCTCATCTTCATTTGTAGTCCAATTAATTGAATAGATTTTAATGTAGACTTCATCAAAGTAACTACGTTGTGAATCAAATATTTGTAATGGTTAATTAAGTGCAGATTTTTTTTTAAATATAACAAATCTTTCAAGAAATCATACCTTGTTTCTCTTAGGAAATTCTAGTCCTTTCCGTGATAACTTAAATCCCTATAGAAATGTGCGTAAGTACCCACTGTTATCCTTACAAGTTATTCAAACAAGGTCCAAATATTCAATTTAAATTCATTTCATTTCAAAGGCTCAGAGTGAAGTGTTTAAAGCAATATGCTAATAAATGAGCACAAATCTAGTAATTAGTAATTAAATATCGTACATGATTGTATGTGTTTAGTTAAAAATAAACTAATTAGAAATGTTGAGCTTATAATAATTTTATTACAAATTAATTTGAGCTAATAATAATCAAGAATATTATTTTAATAAACAATGCAAACAACAGCTTACGCCTTGGGCGAGTAATAAAAGAACATATAGGGAAAAAGCATGCGTATTTCCACCTACACGAAAGTACGAGTCAATGGAGTTTAAAATTGGAATTTTATTGTGTTACATAAAAAATTCTTTAATATTATGATGAAAACATAAAAACATAAAATTTATTACTAATTATTGTACATTAATTTTAAAGGAAAGAACAGTGTGATGCTAGCCACATTGATGAGCGGTGCATACCCTGAAACACTAATGTCTGTAGCAATTTACATAAAATATATCATTTATTAAATTTTAATATCTTTTCAAAGTAAACATATTATTTTAATTGTAATTTTAAAATCAACAAAATGTATAACCAAATAATATTATTAAATTGTATAAGTTTCTATTCATTAAAGACACTTTTGTTGTGTAGGAATTGAAATAAGTTTGTCAAAATACTTAAATTGTACATCTACGATCAATTCAAATAACTGCTCCATCTAGTAGTTTTTAATATAAAGAAACAAAAAACTGAAATAAGACATGTAAAACTCATTTCAAAAGTTTTACTGAACCATAATAGTTTAACTCTTTAACCCTTTTCCTATAAAATACTAATATAAATTCAAAACTGTAAACTATAATTTATGCCATCTAATTCTGCTTAACACAGAATTAAGTTGTCTTGAGGGATATGTTCACATCTAATATTATATGAGTAAACCACGACAAATATGATCCAGTAATATACGACCAGCTTACCCATAAAATAGGCTGTTAAACTACACGAATAAATCATCCAAACTTGACGGAATCAATGCTCCATTCATCAATAAATGGGATTAATTAAATAAATTATATCCGTCCAACTATTGCATTGCATTTTTGTTTCAACTCATCATTATTCTCAATACGTATTTTATCTTTGTTTTAAGGGCGTTAGCTTTTACCCGCAAAGTTAACCGCAGTAGTTGAGCCTGAGTGAACACTTTTCCTCGATCCCAAAGGACTATGCTACAATAGCTCCATATTACCGTGATTTTATAAATATAATATTTAAAATTTAAATTTACAAAGTTAAATATTTTCACTACCTGCCCTTATTAAGAGATTTAAACTGCTCCAAAACTAACTAAATATTATAAAGTAGTTTGTGCATGTAACTAGCGTTACTTTATAACAAACTCATTCAGTTATAAATTTCTCGTCTTAACTTTTCAAAGCGGAAATAATAATTTACTTAAAATTTTTATTTAAAAAATTCGTTGGCACTCAGTGCTTTTAGTCGTAGCTTGTAAATAAAATATCTACTTTAATAACTTCAGTCCGTGGATGATATTTTCCCACCAAGTTCAAAAAATAATTTGCAATATAAATAATAAAAATTTAATGTTAAAGTTTATTACCGACAAATCCGATAATAATAAAAGTCTCTAAAAGCAAATATAAAATTTTTAATGTTACTATAAATGTCAAAATGATGTGTGTTCTGTTATTATTGATATTGAGAAATAATAAATATTAAATATAAACGGAATTAATTAATTAACATCAAAGCTTTTAGCTGTAAGCTGATGCTGGTATACATGAATTATTACGTAATTAATGCCTGAATATTGTACATTTATAAATTTAAGCAAAAGTTTGTTTGAATATTTAGTAATTCAAAAGAAATTGTGCGTTTTTTAATACAGGTTGCCATAGGTATGTTTACATAAAAGAAAAAAAAATATAGTTTTGAACTAAATATAGTTTCTAATCTCTCAAGTTTATGTCTTTAAGCAGTCTGCTCCAATAACGCAGATTGATTGTAAATGTTATAACCAGGAAGGGTGCGTTGCTCTACTGTGCTCATTAGAATAGCACCTTTATAGTTTTGTTAAGCATTAGGAAAATCATATTCAATTATCCAATTTTAGAGATCTGAATTTAAATAATCACATGCTTTAAACTAAAATAAACAAAATTTGCGCATAAAACATAAATTTAAAAACAATAAAAAAACTGTGTTGATAATTTTACCAAAATGGTGACGACTCGCGGGCATTAAGTTTGAGCTTTAGATATAAGAATTGATTTATCAACATCGTCTATAATTTGGGTTAAAACAACGCAAAAAAACCTTAGGAAAGTTTCTTCAAAATACGCATCACAATGATTTGTTTAAAAGTAAATACTTTACTAGTGGCTAGTGACATAATATAAGAGATTATAACTTCTTCCTTCCACAAAAAAAAAACTGCTTAGTACAGTAAAACTATGTACGTATCTCATAAATTTGTCATAAATCTTTAATATCTTTTAAATCTATGTGTTTTTCATTTAGTGTTTTTCAAGTTTTTTATAGAATTTTGTGAGACTCGCATGTGCTCTCTGGTTGGCTATATTATTCATAAAGTCACATCTAGTAATTCACAAAATTTGACTATATTTATCGTCTTTTAATTAAAATTAAAGTAAACTCCAATCCTAAGATTTTTTAGGGACTTTTGGAGTCATATAAACTAGTTAAAGGCCTTCTGCGTAACTCTCTAAGTGTTATAACATAAGTAATTAATTGTTTTATAAAGAATGTATTATGTGTTATTTGTTCGGAACCATTCGGATTACATCGGGCGCATAAAAACATGGCGGACACAACTCTATTCTAACTTACTTATTCCATGCTTTAAATGCACAATATATTTTTTGCATTTTTATGCTATATAAAGTAAAGTGCTTAATATGAGTATGAATTATTCAATTTTTAGAAAATAAAGTATTTAATTCATATGCTAATATAAGTTATTTGTTAGATTTGATTAAAAAAACATTTTGTATTATTTGTTTGTATTCATGCAAGTCGAATCAAGTCATTTCATGTAAAAAAACATGGCGGACTCAACTCAATTCTAACTTACTTATTCCATGCATTTGAACAGATTTAGTTTTGATTTTTATAACTTTATATAAAATATCAATACTTTTTTTATAAATTTATGTACCAATTCATATTATAATATAAGTAATCTGTATCGTTAACGGATACGCACTCAGAATGATTTGACTTACAAGTGCTATTTGTGTTGTTTATAGTAACTTGAAAAAAATAGAATTAAATAGTGAACGTTTTTCTGCGATTATGTTTTATAACTTTTGACGTGGATTAATTCAACAAGACTGCATCGATAAACTAAATTCATATTTTGGCAATAATGCACTATCAAGAATCAGTACTTGTCAATGGTTTACCAAACTCAATAGTGGCTGTAGTTTGCTCAATAACAAATTTTATAAAAGTCGTCCAAAATCGGTTGTTGTTCCAGCAAACATTGATGCTGTATGTAATCTGATACTGCAAAATTGTCAGGTGGATTATTGTAAAATTCAACATCGTTGAGCACTGATTGAACTAGCATGAATAGTATAGCATAAACATTTGGTAATTACTCAAAAAAAGCTTTGAAAATTTAAAATAAATCCATTTTCAATGATAAATATTTGTTTTTGTTCTTTGATCCCAAAATATAAAATCCTTGTATTTCAAAGGTACGTGTCTACAAGCAATAAAACCAAACTTTGATTGCCAACAAAAAACACAAATTTCCTCTTTAGCAAAGCCAAATCTGAAGTCGTCGGCTAGTAGAAAAAGCAAATATCTACACCTGCATCACCGTAGAGTGCAATTAAAAAAAAAAATGTTTTTTTTAATTTAAAAAAAATATAAAAATAGATTTTTTTAACAAAAATATTTCTTTTGTTTTATGCCCAAATTGGACTTCCTTGAATTAAAAAAAAAACTTTTTTATTGCCAAAAGAAACCCTTGGCGTCAGTGGCTAGCGGCAGGCGCAGCCTCACTTCAAAATTAATAGTTTTGCTATCCCAAGACCAATAAATTCAATCAAAAAAATCGTCGGTAATTTTAATTATTTGAATATAAGTAGAATAGCTTTAAAAATAACAATTTTTTTTGCAAGTTTGTAAATGTTCCACTAACAACCCAAGTAAATATAGGTAGAAAAAATCAGTGCTAAAAATCATTTGTATCAAAAACGTTCTAAAGTATCTTTAAGTTGCTGATCGTAAAAATTTGTATTTACCTATTTAGTGTTGCTGTAAAATCTTGCTGCTCACAGTTTACGGCATGACTGACAACAACATCAGACGTAGCACTAGTTTGTGGTTTACAACCCATGTCAGCCTAGTTTTACACATTATTATTGTCATTATTGTATTAAACGCTTGTAAAATCCAATTCTGGCGTAATTTTAAGTCCAAATCATGTCTATAAGCCGCAAAATCCAAAAAAACAATTTTTGATACCAGTGGTCTAGGCAAAAAAAAGCCTTTTTGAAATATTTTTGTGTATTTGGGTATTAAGGGTCTAGACCTCAAGAAAACTGGAAACCCATTTTGTAAAAATGTCTTTATAGATGGACTTATCTACGATTTTCAATAATGTTTTGTTTATAGTTCCTCTGGGCGCTGCAAAAAAAGTGTATTTATAAGAGAGCAATGCCACGTCAAGTGAGCAGTCCATTTCACACAACTCTCTACAATTTAGATCAAATTTTGTACACTTTTTCTGGTTACCCAAAATATGACTTCATGTCAAATTTCAGACCTCCAAGTCACATAGTTTGCTTTGTAGAGCCAATTGCATTTTACGGCAATTTTTTAAGTTCAACTTTAATTTTTTATAATTTCATTTATTTTATTTGCATTTCAGCCTGAAAAATTTGTAAAACAGTCATAATCAATAAGAAATTCTTCAAGGAATCGAATGTAGGGGTCAGATTTTTTGATATATTTATTTCTTTAAAGTTGCGACTGATTTCGACTTTAAATTTTAGGAAAAGACAGCCAAAAGTATGTTCTCTTGAACGCACAAAACCATTTTTAAATTATTTTTTTTGCACATTTTGATTAATATATACAGAGTGTTAATAAATAAGAATAACAAACTAGGGTGGATAGGGGAGTTCATTTAAGACACTTTTTGTTTATAAACTTATAGGCAACCATGTTCACCCTAGAAGCTGCACATCAAAAACTTTAATGTTTTTTATACAATATTCGAATATATCTATCAAAAGTCTAAATAAAAAAATTAATAATAGGATATAAAAATGGTAAGCAATTAAATTGTCCGTCTTTTTTGAATATCTGGATCTATCTCTAACCGTACTCGTGTTATAAATCAAAGAAAATCATGCTTAAAATTCAAAAATTTGAAAAATTTGGTATTTGAAATTAAAGGCCATTCAATTGCGCTTCTTTCACCTAATAATATGTTTTAATGTAGCTCCTATCGATTGTGTGCTATTTAAGAAAAACTTTAAGGGGAACATTTTTTGAAACTTGAATGAGATATCTAAACTGATCACAATAATTGCTCAATATACCACCAACTTTGACGCAAACATTGCACCTTCGCAGCATATTTTCATAAACCCTAAAATTTCCAGGCATTTCTTTAAATCTTCTTCAGATTCAACTGGCGTCTTGTACACCAGACTTTTTATGTAACCCCACCATAAGAAACCTAGGGGCGTTAGGTCCGGGTATTGTGGCGGCCACGTTACTGACCCCTCTCGCCCAATCCATCTATCCCCAAACTGTTTGTTGAGGTAGTCTCAAACAGCAAGCAAAAAAGGTGCCGGCGCACCGTCATGTTGCAACCACATCTGTCGGCGAACCCCAATTAGTACTTCCTAAAACAATTCTGAAAAGAATTCTTCTAAAAAAATTTTGTAAATAGAACCGGTAAGACAAAGTGGAAGAAGGTATAGCTCAATCAAACAACCGTCAACAATGCCAGACCAGACGTTGATTCCGAATTTGTGTTGGAATTTGGAATGTCAAATAGTATGAAGGTTTTCGTCAGCCCAAATATGGTTGTTGCAAAAGTTAAGAATGCTTTCTCTGTTAAATGATGCATCAATAAAAAGAACTTACCGTTTAAATTGAGGCTGTAAGCGACAGCAATTTACGAACCAACAAGAAAAGTTAATACGTAGTAGAAAACCGATTGGACTTGAAGTTTAAACTCCGCAATTTATCTAGTTGACTGCAAAAGTTCCTAAATCTCGCAATTGCTGATAAACTTTTGCAAACACTCTATTGGAAGATATTGGCCGATTTGAAAATTGGGCTGTATACAAGCGTGTCGCAAGTCTACTATTACAATGTGCTTTGCCGTAAACTAACATCAATTTTTATGTTTAAATTCTAGTACAGACCAGGTTCAAGAAGAAGACCCGATGTTACTACATCCAATCTAATCTTAAACCCATTGTTGGGCAATTTGTTTTTTTTATATTTTTCTAATTATGTGATTAGTTAGTTAGTTTAGATTTTTGGCGTATCAGCCTATGTAATTGTTAAGATATATATTTGTACTATGGGCAATAAATGTATTTATTATTATTATTATTATTATTATTATTATTATAATCTTAAAAACTATGCTGATTTATATGTTAAATAACAAATAACACAAATTCAAATATTTTATACGTCAAAATCATAAGCTAAATTGCTTGACATAAAACATAGCCAACTTAAAAAAAAAGCTTTTACGTGCTGCTTCTAGGGTGAAAATTTCTCAAATAAACTCCCCTACTCACCTTAAAAGTTTGTTAACCCTATTTATTAACACCCTATATATATATATATATATATATTAATCAATATGTGCAAAAAAATTGATTAAAAAATAGTTTTGTGCGTTCAAAAAGCTCTAGAGCAAAAACTACCACTAGTGTGGGTAAATTTTTTAAGCATCTTAAAGTACATACTTTTGGCTATCTTTGTCCAAAATTTGGAGTCTTAATCGGTGGCAACTTTTAAGAAATAAACTTAAAAAAAAATAACGGTTTTTGCGTTTTCTGCTCATGCGCAGCAAGATATCAAAAATTTGACTCCTGCATTCCATTTTTTAAGAAATTTTCCATCGATTATGACTGTTCTAAAATTTTTCCAGGCGAAAATGCAATTAAGATAAATGAAATTAAAAAGAATTAAAGTTAAACTTAAAAAATTGCCATAAAATTTAATTGGCTCTACAAGGCAAACTATGTGACATAGAGGTCTAAAATTTGGCATGAAGTCATATTTTGGGTACCCAAAGAAGTGTACAAAATTTGAGCTAAATCAAAAAGGGTTGCGTGAAATGGACTGCTCACTTGACTTGGAATTGCCCAAGAGTTTTTGTAGAAAAATAGAAATTTTCAAAAAATCCAGCTTAAATTTTGTTTTTCATTAAAATTGCAATTTTTGATCAAATAGTACAATTTTGTTTTAGTCAAAGTTTTTTTTTTACTCAAGTATCAGTCGTACATTGAATATATATCTGTTATTAATCAGTAGCACTAACTAGCAACATGTGTAGTGGCTAAAACTGTAGTTACATGAATCGTGAATTGAAAATGTGGGCTACGCTTTACTATCAATTTGAGTGATATAAATAATTATGTATACCTACTTTCAAAAAATTCATCACAAAACTATTAAATAGATATCAAACAGGTTTGAGTTTTTATTCAAAAAATCTATCCAAGAACAACAACAAAAAATTAAAACTATAACATTTATTTTTTTTAAATTTATTTTTTAAAA